>CM053598.1:39353108-39374412 GCA_028646575.1 Pseudocheirus occidentalis | reverse complement strand
CTGTCTGTCTGTCTCTCTCACACACACACCCCTGCACATATTCTATGTTTCTCTGTCTCTTTGCCTCTGTTTTTCTGTTTTTTTTCTGTTTCCCTCTGTCTTTCTCTGTCTCTCCCTGTCTTTTTGTTTCTGTCTCTGACTCATTTCTGTCTCTCTGTCTCTTTGGGATCATATTCCAGGGAGTAAGTAGCCAGACCTTGGGGAGGTAATACATAATTTTTTCTATCTCAACTTATATAGTATATGAAAGTGGGCATGGTAGAAAGAGCACTGAGGTAGTATTCAGTGAACTAGAGTCAGGTGATAAGGACTGGTGTTCTGGTTTTTGACCTCTTACTAGCTGGGTTTCAGTTTCCTCATCTATAAAATGCAACTCTTACACTAATTTCACAAGGTTGCCAGGAGAGAAATACCTTTTCGACCTTAGAAGACTTTATTGATTGGGTCACTAACACAATAATTTTCACATTGGGTGGTCAGGAATCCCACAGTATCATAACATTCATGGAGAACTTGATGGTCCACTCTGGTGGTAGTGGTGGTATGAATGGAGACTTCTCTCCTTTTCAATCTTTAAGGCAGGTGAATTGGTTTATTTGCTGGGGTGTGTGTGTGTGTGTGTGTGTGTGTGTGTGTGTGTGTGTGTGTGTGTGTGTGTGTTCAGGATGCTTTGTCCATAGGTTCATAAGCACATTGAGCAGAGTAGGGTGAAGAAGCCTATAGGGGAGAAGCCCCGATCTATGGGAACAGACAACACTTCATAAGAAAGCCTTCTCTTCTTCTTCTCACAATTATTGTCTTCTGAGATTAGCCAGCCTTCATCTAGCTCAATAAAGAAATTACTATTGAGGCCTAGGGAGTCCTGAGCCCTGAGCATTCCAGCCTCATCTCCTCTAAGAAATCTTCTTTGAGATGCCCTCCCAACCCCCACCTGGGATTTCTGCATCCTTCATTTGGTATTTACCATACACTGTGATGTATATGTGCCTGTCTCTTCTACTAGACTGTAAAGTTCTAGTGGGCATATACTGTTTTAGAGCCTTGTCCATAGTAAGCACCCCATCCATTCTTCTTGTATGATTGATAGGTATAATTCAGCTTCTCAAGAATTCACTTCTTGAATCCTGCTCTCACATTCCCCCACCTCCAGTCATGGGGCATTAGCTCAAGTTTTAGAGCTCTGTAGGACAAGAATTCATGTGTGTGAGTGTGTGTGTGTATGTGTGTGTGTGTGTGTGTGAGGGCTACATATATATATATACACATATATGCTTGGATAGAATCATGGACTTTGGTAGTCTGCTGAAACCTATGGACCCCTTTCTCAGAGGAATATTTTTAAAAGCCTAAAGTAAAATACATAGAATTACAAAGGAAACTAAGCATATAAAATACAGTTATATGTATATATCCATGTGTTTATATACACACATATGTATATATACATATAATATGTATGTATTATGCAAGAGTGTGTATATGCGTATATCAGTAGCTAGGTAGCTCTATATCTACCTCTAGCTAGCTAACTAGCTGTGTGTGTGTGTGTGTGTGTGTGTGTGTGTGTGTGTGTTTGTGTGTGTAGATGGAGATAGAGATATGTTGTTCACAGGCCCCTCCTCTAGAGAGATGTTCTGCTTCTCCTAAGTATTGCTAAGTAGCCTTACTTGCTATTTGAGAACTCATTGTGATATCAATTCCATGTACCATAGCTTAGAGAGGACGCTATAGTGATGTGGAAAGAGCATAGGTGCTTCCATTAGAAGAGCTGAGTTCAAGTCCTGACTGCTGTTCACCTTGATCAGTTTTGTAAATTCCCTGAGTCTCGGTTCCTGCAAATGGAGATAATATTTTTTCATGTCTGTCCCACAAGCTAATGGGTATAGAGCACTATCCAGGGTGTTCCAAAAGTCTCAGTGTCGTTTTGACAGAACTAAAGCTACTAAAATTACAACTCTTGGGACCCCTTGTAAACGGCAGTGATTGCGCTTGTTTGGTGGCTTAAACAAGGGCAGACTTGGAACATTCTCTGCTTCCTATCTTAGGATCTTTGAAAACCTGGAGACTTCAGGTAAGCTGCCTTACCAACCTTTCTGGCTTTTCTTCCTAGACAAAAGGATTTCAATCTCTTTAATCCCTCTTTAAAATCTTCCTCTGGTGCCTCATGGGGGGGGGGGGGGGAGTAAGAGACAGTGCTAGAGTCTTCAAGGTTGTGCCACAGAAGACAAATCAAGTAAATACAAGTCAACAGGCTTTCATCAGGGGCTGGTCATGTGCCAGGCATTGTGCGAAGCACTAAAGATACAAAGAAAGGCAAAAAAAACAAACAGTCTCAAGGAGTTCACAGTCTAGTGGAGGGAGAAAGCATGCAAACACCCAAGTACAAATAAAATAAATAAAGAGTAAACTGAGGACAATCCCAGAATGAAGGCACTAAAAGAGGGAAATAATTCCCTAAGGTGTTTGCCTTAGTGTGAGAGGCATGATTATGCACCTTGGATCAACATCCGGGTAAGCTCAGAGAGCCTCACTGCCAGCTTGTGGGCAGTGTCATGTTCTGCTTGTGTTTTGTGTTTTTGGAGGTAGTGGGAGGAAGGAAAGAAGCACAGCAGCTTTCAGAGACCATCCCCTAAATGACTGCAGGTGTAATAGGTGTAATCAATGCTGAAAAAATGACAGATCCTCGAAGTATTGAATTAAAAGAGTTGATTAAAGATTTTATTGGTCCAGTGAACTCCCAGATGAGGAAACTTTCTCCAAACGATGTTAAGTACAATTTATAGTCTTAAAGAGTTGCCCAGAGCATTGAGATGTTAAGCGACTTGCTAAGGGTCACACAAGCAGTATGCTAGCAAATTTATTTTGAATGTGTGTAAAGAATTACTTTGATGACATCTCCATTTCCCATTCCCCACCCTACCCCACCCCACCCCCTTGGTCTGTGGCCCAGAGAACAAGAGGGACTTCCAGAAGGTCACACAGCAAAGGTGGTAGTTAGAGCTAGAGCTGTCCAAAAGCGGCTAGACAGCGCCCCGTCCCCCATCCCCATTCTTCTATCAGGCAGACACTGAACAACCTCCTCCTTAGCCACTGACAGAGCTATGACTCAACCTCAGAATTAGGAAATGGCCCAATATTTACAAGGCACACATGCACAGGAGATGAAGATCTCCCTTGAGTGGGAAATGATGACTTCTTTCTCCCTGTAGGTGCAAAGCTTTGTCCTCTGGTTATAAACTACACAGCCCAGTGAATCAGCAGGCCTGGGAGCAAGCAGGGAAGAGGCTTGGACTCCATTCCAGGCCAAGGGATGCTTGAGGGCAGATGGGGAACAAAGCCTTTGAGGAGCCATAACTCCCAATAAGTGGAGGTAGGGGGTGAGAGTGGTGCTGAGTGGAGGGAGCTGGAGCCAGCAGTGGATGAGGAAGCTTTTTAGGGGAGTGGCAGAGTTTCAATTGGGGGGGAGGGAGAAGGGTCTTAAAAAGAGGGGATTGCGCTTCTAGAATTAGGTTGGGGACCCAGGTAGGTCTGGGAGGAGCATCCTGGGAGGAGAGCAGTGGGTGGAAGCCTGATGTTATAGCCTGGATTTAGAGACAAAGGCAGGGATTGGTGATCTACCCCAGCCCCTTAGGAGCCCCATAACAACTTCTTGTGTCAACTTCCTCATCTTTAAAATGAAGGGGTGGGATCCAATCTCTAGAATCCACTACAGTTTTACATCTATGATTGCAGAAGGCTTTTATATCAGGCTTCAGAGTTTATATCTAAGTTTAGAGGGAGTAGGGAGCCACTAAAGTTGTTTGAATAGAAGGGTGTCATTGTTGCATCTGTTTCTAAAGAAGACTATCTTATTGGCTGTATGAAAGATGGTTTAAAGATACATAGGCAATGGGGTATAGAAATCCATCTTGCTCTACAAGGAAGTAAAGGGGAAGGGGGAAGGAGAAGGATGGGAGGATGTAAGAGAGGGAAGACTGAGGGAAGGTGTAATCAGTATGCTTGCTGTCTTGGGGTGGGGGTAGGGAAGAGATGGGGAGAAAATTGGGAACTCAAAATCTTGTGGGAATGAATGTTGAAAACTAAAAATAAATAAATTCTGGAGGGGAAAAAAAGATGGTTTCAGAGGCAAGATCCCAGAGACAAAGGGACTCAAATTTAGGAGAGCAGTAATAAGTGATAGAGGGGATAAACAAAAGCAATATGGAAGAGGTAAAATCAACAGGATTTGGGAGCTGATTGGATAGGGGGTGGGATGAGGGTGAAGGAGAGCATGAAGTATAAGATGGCTCTGCAGTTTGAAGCCTTGATGACCAAGATAATGGTGATACCTTCAGTATCTAGAGAAAAGTTACAAGATTTGGGGTGTGAGAAGATGATGATTCTCCCTTTGCATGAGCTGAGTATGAGATGCCCATAGGCCATCTAGGAGATATCTAGGAGACTGGCGGTCATGCAGGACTGTAGTTCTCTGAAGGGAGATTGGGACCACATATCATCTTGTGTGCCCTGGAGTGATCACTGTGGGTAGAACCACCAAGGGAGAGAGTCTAGTAAAACAAGCAGGCAGAGTGATGACTATACTCCTCTGGAAGCAACTTTAGGACAGGTACTTTTCCAACTTTGTTTTTGTAATAGACCCAGGCTGAATGTCATTTCTTGCCTGTAGGAGATATTTAATGTGAATTGAATTGGATTAGTAGGCAGTTGGTCAATGAAGCAGAGAAGGAGCAGTCACAAAGATAGACCATCACAAAGCACAAATGTGTTAATGAGACATCGAGCAGCCCAGCCTAGACAGAACTTGCAATTCAGGTAGGTGAATCTTTTGACATAAAACTAGAAGATTGGATGGGGGCAGACTGTGGATTCCCCTGAATGCCATATTAAAGGCAGAGCTCTGATATAACACTGACCTTTCATCAGTAATCACACTTGCTCTAAGGTTAACTGGGTAGACCTGTCTTTCACTTCTTCTCTCCCTCCCATCCTCCCTCCCTCCTGTCCTCCCTCCCTCCCTCCATTCCTTCCTTCCTTCCTTCCTTCCTTCCTTCCTTCCTTCTTTCTTTCTCTGCCTTCTTGGTGTATACTACATTGTATACCTCCTTAGTGTATAGTCTCAGCAGTGAAATGCTGGATCAGACATTAAGGATAATTTAGATACTTTTCCCACATAATTCCAAAATGAGTTGAGGAATAGTTGGACCAATTCACAGCTCCATCAACAGAAAATTAGTGTGTCTGTCTTCCCACAGGCCTGCCACCCATGAGCGTCCCCATCTCTTGACATGTTTGCTAGCTTCATGGGTGTGAGCTGCTACCTTAGGGTGGTTTTAATTTGTATTTATTTTTAAATCAGGCTCTGACAGTATGAGGGTCATGATCTTTTAGGAGATGATATGTTTGTTCAGGAGCAATGATGAACATCATTGTATTGTAACAGCTCATAGTGCACAGGTTTCATCATATTTTGCTACTTTCTCCAGGCTCCTAAACCAGCAGATGCCTCTAGATAAAGCAATCATAGCCCTGCATATATTTTCTAGGACCCCCTCCTATCCTCTGTCTGAACCCTCCCTCCTTCCATATGGGGCACCTGATTTGTGTATGGATGTGAAAATTGTCATCTCTAAACCTATTAGAACACTCCAGTGGAGCCAGCCCCAGCTCCTCCTTGTTGAATCCCATCTCCCTTCTCCAGGCCTGGGGGGGTGGAGGGGGGAAGGGGGGGTGTCCCCTGGACACTCAGCCTTCCTTAATAAACTAATCTCTTTTCATCCTACCCCAGAGGCAAGCATCCAGAATATGGCTGCAAGGTAGGGAAAGGGGGAATTGTGAGGCCTGAGATGGCAGTCCCCTCAGTCCTGATTGTCTGTGCTCCTTGGAACATTTTAAAGGGATTAAAAGCTGGGGGCTGGGGGTTGGGGGGTGGTCCTCTTCAGGGATGTGTGCTCAGTGGGGGAGAAGATGGAATTCTTCTTTCTTCCATCAGACTTGTCCAGAAGGGCTGGCGAGTGCAAGATAGATGTCGAGGATAAGGGGGCATCCAATTAATTCCAATTTAAACCCAATTTTGTCTCCTTTATAATTAGAACAGCAGGCGTGTTTTAATAGTGGATTATCTCTTCTGGGCAGTTGTTCATCATCTGCTTCTTTGCTCTGTCACACATCCCCTGAGCCAAAATCCACACACATGGAGAGAGGGTTATTTGGGATGTGGGGCAGCTCCAGGCCTGGGGGCTGGGATTGTAGCATTGGGCTTGAAGGCTTTGCCCAGGAAAGGAACATGCTCTACTGGGCAGAGCATTGGACTTGGTGGGGACACTTCAGATTCATGTTCAGGAGGGTTCAGGAGACAGACATTGGAACCCTGGCTCTGCAGTGGCCTTGATGGAAAGGGAAGCCTAGGAATAGGCCTCCATGCCTCCCTTTCTTTAAAGTGAAGGCTGATTTGCATCATTATTTTCCGCTTTCCCTATTAAACCAAATCTATAGAACAAGCCAGGGGAGCCAGCTGTCCTTGCTAAATTCCATCTTTCTTCCCCAGACCTTGGGGAGGATATACCATGGACAGACAGACTTGAAAGTTAAGCAAAGTAAAGAAAAGGGGTTGTGTGATAGAGACAAGTTCATGCAATCTGGGAGTCAGGACACCTACATTCTTGTGAGAGTTGGGGAGGAAAGGCCCTCTGGCTTAGCAATGGGGTTGGGGGTAGTCATCTGTGGATTCAGTCACTGTGTCTGGGACTCTCCAAACCAAAAAGTCTACCTCCTGGCCATCATTTTCCTTTGTGTTTTGTTGTCTTTTCTTATTAGAACATTTTTGAGCATGATAAATGTGGGAATTTGTTTTGTTTGAAGATGCAGATTTATTGTAACGGTTTTGGGTTTTTCTTATTTGGTTTCATTGATTTATAGAGTTGAAAGTTGTTTAAAAATAAGTGATAGTTAATTGAAAAATAAAGAAAAGAAAGTTTTAGTTTTTTTTTTTAAAGAATGTTAGCTTCTTGAGAGTAGGGACTGCCTCCATCTTTGTATTTCTATCCCCAGAACTTAGCACAGTGCTTGGTGAATAGTAAAAGCTTAATAAATCTTTCTTTTGCACTGGGGTGTGGAGGTCTATCTTGCCCTACTGGAAGGTTGGAGAGGGGATGGGAGAGGATATAGGAGAGAGCAGATTGGGGGAGGTGTATTCAATGGGATCACTGTTTTGGGGTGGTGGATAGGGGAAAGATGGGGAGAAAATTTGTAACTCAAAATACTGTGGAAATGAATGTTGCAAACTAAAAATAAACAAAAAAAGAAATAGAAAAAAATGTCATTTTCATTAATACAAAAGACCACCTTCCTTCCTCCCTCCCTCCCTTCCTTCCTTCTTTCCTTCCTTCCTTCCTTCCTTCCTTCCTTCCTTCCTTACATCTTTCCTTCTTTCCTTCCTTTTCTTCTTCCTTACATGTGACTTTGCTCCATATATGCTGTCTTCTGTCTAATACCCTTTCCTTTTCCATCTTGTGAGCTTCCAGCATTCTTGACAAGTGGGGGAGACCCCTAACCCTCCTGTGAAACTTCATCCCTCCTCTGGTTTTACTGTTGCTCCACCAAGAAGTGAGCTGCCCCAGGTCACTAAGTAGATTGACTTTCCTAATATATGGGCCAACCCCAATTTTGGGGCTTGGATTGCTGCCCTGGTAGAAATGAGACTTGAGCCCTCTCTGACACTAGTCATGAAAAGCAGCCAGAGAGCTAGAGCTGTGAGTGTGAAGATCAGGTATATTATGAGGTCCAAAAGAAAGAATGAATCTAAAGCACTAGAAAAATGCTGGTTGTTGTTGCTGTTATAATACTGTTATTATATTACTATACTATTATTATTATCCTACAGTCATAAGGCCTCCATTCTGGTGATGACTTAATTCTCTGAGCCTTCTACTGAACTCCTGCTGAGCTCAAGCAATGTTTATAGAGAGCTACAGGGGTATGCTGGTAAATGTTTAGCAACCAGGTTCTTGGGAGGGAAACTGTATGCACACACACACTGTCAAGTTTAATATGCATTATTAACACTTTCTTAAGTCCAGACAATAAACAAAACAACAAATAAAGCCCTGATTTGTAGGGATTGCCAATTTCTCAGATAAAATTGTTTACACAGGAAATTTAACAATTATGAATTTACTTCAGGACACTCATGGATGAAGATGAAGGAATAGTCTCTATACCAAGCCATCAGTGAAGCCCATTCTGCCTTTTACCTTGAAATTAATGACATCCAAGATCTGGAACCTGTCTATCCTTCACCCTCCATAATGTTAATGAGATAATAACATCTTCCCCACCCATTAATAGGTCTCACCTGGAGCCTATTGAGAGAGGGAAGTTTGCTTAGCGAAGGCTTCCTTGTAGGAAGCCTTTCACATCTTTTGTTAATTTCTAATTAGGCACTGAGTCACCAGGGTTGTGATGCCTTCTGGCTCTGAGAAGTGTATATATACTCTGAGTTGGTATTTTGCTTTGGGAGCATGAAAAGGATTTTGTGATTCCCTGGTCAAGATTCTGAGTGTCCAGAGCTCCCAAATGCTCAGGTGTAAAGGCTCTCTTGATCTTGATTACATACAGGGATGTATGTAAAGTATACAGTTGATTCAGGGAGCCCTGTCTGTTGGTCTTTATTTCTCTGCTTGTATTTTCTCTGAAGTTCAAGGTGCTGACTTTTCACCTGAACTAATGAATGTAATTTAAAAAGATTATTGACCCCTTGAACAGCTATTTTTCCTAGTAAAGCAGATCTAAGAATCTATACTAGCAGCCATCCTGGGTATGCCAGTGTGGTCACCACTACACCTCCAGAGTCTGGTTGTTTCTTTATCCTCTCTCTCCTTGCCCCCTTCCTCATGCCCTCATTCAATCACATGGCCTTCAATTGTGAGTATTCATTTGCCAAATAAGGGAGCTTGTGCTTTGAGCATCACTGATCCTTCTGATTCTTCTGCAAAATCCTTTTAAGTGTCAGCAATACATGGTGCCATTTCTAGCCTTAGCTCTTTTGTGGATTTACTTGGTGTTTGTGTGCACAGCCTTTGCTCTGCATTTCCTTGTCTCACTGTATCATGGGATTTAGACCTAGTCAGGTTCTTTAGAGATCATTTGATTCAACATTCATTTTATACAGAAGGGCACGGAAGCCAAGGGGATGCACAGGATCATAGATGGAGAGTTGAAAGGGTCCTTCAAGAGCATCTCATTCAGCCCCTTTTATTTTGTGGACAAGAAGCTGAGGCCCAGAGAGGCTAATGGTTTGCCAAGACTTACACAGGCAAGTAAGTGGAAGGGGGAATGTTTAAATCCAGGACTTGGAACTCAAGTCTGGTGTTCTTTTGTATCAGCAAGCACCCTAGCATACCCAGGATGGCTGCTAGCACAGGTTCTTACATCCGCTTTTCTAAAGGAAAGCAACTCAAAATGGGTTAACAGTTTTACTTTAACCAATCAAACATACATCATTTACCTAGTTCGGGGGGAAAAAGTCAGCACCCTGAACTTCAGAGAACGTGAACAGAATATAAACAGAAGTTATAAGCAGACAAAGGAACAGATCAGCAGACAGGCTTCCAGCCGTCTGACCATTACATCATAGTTAGTCAGTTACCAGAGAGGGAAGCACCAACATCTCTGTTTTTCAAAGCCGGGGGGCTCAATGGCTTCCCAGAGTCTCATCTGGCCAAATCACACAACTCTTCTCAAAGTGAGCCCCAAAACAAAACCTCACATCAGAGTATATATAGCCTTCTCCTGGATCAGAGAATGTCATACCCCTCTTGACCCACCGCCAAATCACAAAGTAATAAGACATGGGCATTCCTGAAGAATAAGCGTCCTGCCACAGGCTCCATGTGACCACATTCAGCCTATTAGGGGGGCAGAGTATATTTTCAAAACAAGGAAGGTTCTTAGAGCCACTTAAGCCTACCAAAGGGTAGGAAAATCTTCAGATTCCCATAACATCTTTCCATGCACCACAAGATACTCAGTTACAGAGGTCCTTATTCAAAATCTAGGGCTGATGGCTCATGGACCACACCATGTCTCTGGAAAATGAGGACAAGAATCCCTCTGCTGCCCACCTCACTGAGCTGTCATGAGATTCACATGAGACTATGTGTGCAAAAATGGTTGGAGAAGTTTCAAGTATTGTAAAAATTGAATTATTGTTGACTGTTTATTAATTGAAGAGGAAAAGTAGAAATATGAGGCATGAGGGCACCATGGGACCATGCAGAGCAAGTTTTCTTAAAGTCCAGGATAATTCCCATTTAATTAAGAAAATACAATGGGAACCTCTAGAGGAAGTGATTGCTCCATCTTGTAGTTTGTGGTGGATGAGAGTGGAGAGTCAGGTATAGTTCCACACATACAATACATAGATGTTGAGAAAGAACATTTCAAGATTTCAGAAGAGAGGCAAATAGAATCACAGACCCTAATTTTTTTTCTGCAGAAATTGATCCAAAAGAGAAGCTAAGCTCTAGTTAGTGGAAGTATGAAGGTACAAAAAATTCTAATGAGGAAAAAAAGGAAGAGATATCTAAAGTGACTGATGGGATGCACAGAGAACTAGCTGATCTTTGGGATGAATACAAAAAAATAGCACGGGGGTGGAGAACCTGCAGCCTCAAGGCCACATGTGGCTCTCTAGGTCTTCAAGTTTGGCCCTTTGACTGAATCCAAACTTCACAGAACAAATCCTTTTTTAAGGGCTTATCAGTAGCACAATTCCACAAGACTGGATATCTCTTAGGTTGTATTAAGAGGGAGATTGCATCCAGAACAAGGGAGACAGCAATTTCACTGTGCTCATCCCTGACCAGACTACATCTCAAATATTATGTCCACTTCTGGGCACCACACTTTAAGAAAGACATCCATCTGAACTCAAAGGGAAGATTGAGACACGTTTTATTTGGACCTGGCCAATACAGGAATTTGTTTTGCTTCACTAGACATGTTTGTAACAAAGGTTCTATTTTTCTTCATTCTCAGTAGGGGAGGGGGAGAAACAGTAGGGAGAAAAGAATGATTTAAATTGATTGGAAAAATATTTTTAAAATACATTTTTAAACTGTAGTGTGCACAGAGAAAGGCAGCAAGGATGGGGGAAAGACTTGAGATCATTCCATATAAAGAACTGAATTTTAAGAAACTAAGATTGTTTAGCATACAAAGGATAATGCTTGAGGGAAACGTGGTTGGTATCTTTAAAAATGCCAGTGCTATCACTGGAAGAGGGATTGGACATGTTCTGTTGATCCTCAGAAAGTAAAATGAGGGAAAATGTGCTAACAATGGCAGAGATAGCATGTTTGGCTCCCTGTGAGAAAACAATTCCTAACAATTAGAGCTTTCCCAAAGTGCAATGTGCCTCTTAGGAGGTAGCAGGTTCCCTATTTTTGGATGACCATTTGTTGGGAATGTCATGGAGAGAATTCTGTTAAAGTTGGATTAGATGCTTCTGAGATCCCTTCCAACCCTGAGATTCTATGATTCCATCTGGAACACTAGGGCTTGGAATAACCTGAAGCTGTTGATGAATACTATACTGAAAACAATGGAAGAGTCTTTTATTCAACAATGTTGGGAGCCAGGAAAAGATCAAAGAAGAAGAAGGACCACTTCCTGGGCTGGGAGTTAGGGAAGGGGTAAAAATGAAATGATTATAATGCTTGTGAGAGAGAAGGATGAACTACTCACTTTTTATCTTTGCTTTTGTTTTCTCTACTAAGTATTCAACAAAAATTGGTAAATAAGGATTTGGAACCCAAGATAATGGAGAGCACTTAACAAATCCAAGTCACCAGTTTTGGAAAAATGTCCTCCTCATGCATTGAAAAGAAAATCAAAATGATATGATTTCTAAGCCACCATCAATGATTATTGAATAATGTTGGAGAGCATAAGAAATGTAGCATGTTTGGGAAGGAATAACCAAATGTTTTCCTAGTTTTTCAAAATGGTGGATTCTTCAATTATAGGTAACTTCCCGGAAATACTCTAGAAAACATTATTTTCTAAATTAAAATCATTCTTTATATTACTAATGTAACATGTTAATAAAAAGATGGCTTGTGAGTATTTAGAAAAGAAAGCACTAATTGCAAATGTAGCTCCATCAAGAATAAGCCATGCTAATCTAACCTCATTATATTTTGTTCTGGAAAGATTTACTAAATTGGCACATCAAGAGACAAAATGGAAAGATGTGGGCTAGATGACAGGACAGTTAACTGGCCTCAGAATGGGTTAAATGTATGAACCCAAAGAATGAAAGTATTAATGTACTAATGTCAACCTGGACAAAAATGTTATGATCCAGGCTTCTGTCCTTGGTTCTGTTATGTTCCTCCCACTCAACCCCCCCTTTTTTTTTAAATCAGTGACTTAAATTAGGTCATGGATGTAATGCTTATCATACTTGTAGATGACACAATACTGGAAGTTCCTTGAGGGCAGGTACTTTTTTTAAAATTAGTTTTGTGTGGTTTTTTTTTTTTAGAAATTTATTAATTTATAGTTTTCAACAATCACTTTTCTAAGGTTTTGAGTTCTAAATTTTCCCCCTCCTTTCCCTTCCCTCTCCCCACGATGGCTTGCAATCTGATAGAGGCTATACATGTACAATCTTATTAAACATATTTCCACATTAGTCATTTTTCAAAAGAATAATCAGGACAAAAGGGGAAAAACCATAAGAAAGGAAAAAAAGAGATAAAATAGTGTGCTTTGAGCTGCATTCAGACTCCATAGTTGTTTCTCTGGATGTGGACAACATTTTTCATCCTGAGTCTTTTGGAATTGTCTTAGATCATTGCCTTACTGAGAAGAGCTAAGACTCTCAAAGTTGGTCATCACACAATGTGGCTGTTACTGTGCACAATGTTCTCCTCGTTCTGCTCACTTCGCTCAACATCAGTTCATGTTAAGTCTTTCCAAATTTTTCTGAAATCTACCTGTTCATCATTTCTTATGGAACAATAGTATTCCATTACATTCATTTATTGCAACTTGTTTAGTCATTCCCCAATTGATGGGCATCCCTTCAATTTCCAATTCTTTGCCACCACAAAAAGAAATGCTATAAATATTTTTGTATATGTGGATCTTTTCCCCTTTTTTATGATCTCTTTGGGATACAGACCTAGTATTGATCTTGCCGGATCAAAGAGTATGCACAGTTTTATAGCGACTTGGACATAGTTCCAAACTGTTCTCCAGAATGACTGGATCAGTTCACAACTCCACCACCAATGCATTAATGTTCCAGTTTTCTCACGTCTTCTCCAACATCCCTCCTTTTCCTGTTTTGTCATGTTAGGCAATCTGATAGGTGTGATATAGTACCTCAGAGCTGTTCTAATTTGCATTTCTCTAATCAGTAGTGATTTACAGAATTTTTACATGACTATAGATAGCTTTAATTTCTTCATCTGAAAAGTGACTATTCATATCCTTTGACCATTTATCAATTAGGAATGACTTACATTCTTATAAATTTGATTTTGTTCTCTATATATTTTAGAAATAAGGTCTTTATTAGAGACCCTGGCTGTAAAAATTATTCCCCAGATTTCTGCTTCCCTTCTAATCTTAGTTGTATTGACCTTTGTTTGTGCAAAAAACTTTTTAATTTAATGTAAAAAATTATTCATTTTGCATTTCATAATGTTCTCTATCTCTTGTTTGATCATAAATTCTTCTCTTTACCATAGATCTGAGAGGCAAACTATTCCTTGCCCTAATTTGCTTATGGTATTATGGCAGTGGTCTTTCTTTTATTCCCAGCACTTGGCACAGTACCTGGTGCAGCAGCAACCACACTGGCACACCAAGAATGGCTGCTCACACAGCTCTTAGATCTGCTTTACTAGGAAAGATAGTTGGTCAAGGGGTCAACAAGCTTTTTAATTACATTCATTAGTTCAGGAGAAAAGTCAATATCCTGAACTTCAGAGAAAATCCAAACAAAGAAAATAAAGACAATACAAGCAGAGAAATAAATACCAACAGACAGGGTTTCTAGCTGTCTGAGAGATTAACACAGATAGACAGATTCAACTGTCTGACCAAAGCAATACATGTGTAGTAAACAGAGAGAGAAGCACCAGCATCTGGGGTTTTCAAAGCTGGGAGGGTCCTTAACAGTTACCCAGAGTCTCATCTGGTCAGATCACAAGAATATTCTTCCAATGAGTTAGTCCCAAAGAAAAATGATAACCTCAAAGTACACGTAAATGTACACGTACACATACATATACACACACACACACTTTTAGAGCCGAAGGGTATCACAACCCTCCTGACTCAGTGCCTAATTAGAAATTAACAAAAGATGTGTGAAAGCCTTCCTACAAGCAAGTCTCCCCTAAGCAAGCTTCCCTTAATGCACTCCACCTGATGCCTATTAATGGTCAGGGAAGATCTTCAATCCCATTAACATCACACCTGGCAAATGATTACAGAATACTTATTCATTGATTGACTGAGCTAACATATGATGTTATAGAATCAAGTGCATGAGGACTTGGAATGAGTCTTGGCTCTGAAAATGGAGGAACTGGGTTCAAATTCCACCTCTAGGATGTACCAACTATTGTGTCCTTAGGTAAGTCACTTACCCTCTAATGGCCAAATTTCCCCAACTCTAAAATGAGGAGATTGTACTGGATGTCCTTCAGGTTCCATCTAGCTTTAGAGCTATGTGATTTTATGATCGACTATCCTAAAACCATAGGAAGAGTGTTTGTCTTCTCCTCAACTCAATCTCTGCTCCAACCCCAGAGTATTTCATGAGCTTTCCTTACCAGTCAGCCTTTGCTCATGTTACTCCCCTACCTGGAGTGCCTCTGCCTCTGCATATAAAAATACTACCCATTTCTCAAGATCTACTTCATGTTCCAACATCCCCAGGAATCTCTTCTTTAACCATCCCATTCTACAGTGAACTCTCCTTCTAGCTTTCTACAGCACTAAAGGTCTGTGGGGAAACCACTGGCCAGTTGAGGAGAAAAGGAGACTGAACTCAATTCTGCACCTCTCCATAGAGACTTTAAGTTCCCCCTATCTCTCTGAAATCTTAGTCATGCTGGCTGATAATCCCCAGACACCATTTGGATGGCCTCTCTCCCATATTATCACTTTTGTTGCCATCAGCTCACAGCCTATCCAGAGATCTTCCAGAAAAAGTTGGTCACATTTTCTTACCTTCCAATAAAATCCCATTCTTACTTCTCAGTCAAATCCTCAGACACTGGCTTCCAAAAACACCACTTGACTGGAACTTTCCTCTTCAGTGCCATAGAAAATTTCTTCATTGCTAAGTTCAGTGGGTATTTCTCAAGTCTCATCTTTCTTGGTCTCTCTGCAGCATCTGACTTTATTGACAACCCTCTCCTTTTAGAGGGGAAGGGAAGGGAGGGGAATGTGCATTTATTAACCATCCATTATGTGCTAGGCATGGCAGTAAAATAAGATTTACAAATAATATTTCATTTGATCCTCATGACATACCCCAGTTTACAGTTGAGGAAACTGAAGCAGGGAGTCATGTGACTTTTTTCGGTGTCACACAGCTAGTAAGTCTCTGAGGCCACATTTGAACTCAGGCCCAGTGCTCTGACCCCTGCACCACCAGCTGCCTCCTCTCCTAGAGAAGGGATTTCCTAGAGTTTTCTTACACTATTCTTCCCTGTTTCACTCTTTACCTGTCTGAGTTATTGGCATTTTCTGAACAAATAAAAAAGAATTTGTGAAGCATTTGATATGTGCAGAGCAGTGGGATACTAGTAGAAAAGAAACACAGTTCCTGCTCTCAAGGATCTCATGGTCTAAGAGGAGAGGAGAAAACATGGAGAAAGTTTCACCTTTGAGTCAGATAGAGAGGCCCCGTAATCCTTAGGACATAGTGGAAAAGCAGGTGGTAATGCATTTTACTTAGTGCTATATCCATTTTAAAGTCATTTGAGAGTTTCAAGGACTTTGGTAGTGAGAATACTCTTTTCCTGATCTTTGGTGGCAGCTCTGACTGCCAAGGAAGCAGAGGTCGGGTTTCTTAAGAATTAGTTGTCAAGTCACATTTCTGCAAGGGTTAATTCTCTGATGGTGGCTGCTTGGACTGTCCTGGAAGTAGTAAGTAGTGTGGGTGGTCAAGATGATGTCTAAGGTTTGATTTGTTTGGCATATGCTTCCTCCTCCTCCTCCTCCTCCCTTTCTTCTTGCTCCTTCCCCTCTCTGTCTCTCACTGTGTATCTGTCTTTGTCTCTCTCTCTTCTCAGTAACCCCATCAGTTCCCATGGGTTTAGCCATCATATTTATGCAGATGACTCCAAGATTTATATGTCCAGCCCCAGTATCTCCTCTGAGCTTCAGCCCTGGATCACCAATGGATTACTAAACATTTCAAACTATATATTCTGGAATCATCTTAATCTTAACAATTCCAAAACTTAATTTATTCTCTTCACCTTTATATTCTTCCCTTTTCTAAACTTCAGAATTTGTCAAAGGTATCACCATCCTTACAGAGTCCTGACATTATCTTCACTCTCTCACTACACATATCCAATCAGATGCCAAATCTTACCTCCTCCGATCCTTCCTCTCCACTCACATAGTTGCCATCTTAGTTCAGGCCCTCATCAACTCTGGCCTAGTGGATTTCAACAACCTCTTAACTAGCCTCCCTGCCTGAAGCCTTTCACCATTCCAGTCCACCCAACACACTGCTGCCAACACAATTTTTTCTCAAACACAAATCTTACCCTATGACTCCCCTTACTCAACCATCTCTAGTGATTTCTTATTGCCTCTAGGATAAAATATAAACTCCTCTGTTTATCTTTCAAAATCCTACATAACCTTATGACAACCTCTATTTTTAACCTTATTGGACATTGTTCCTCTTTCTACACCCAACTGACTTTCTGTGTGTTCCTCACTCCTGACACCCCATCTTCCATTCTCATGCCTGAAAGGCATTCCCTCCTTGCTGCTGCCTCATAGAAACTCTTCCTTTTAGATGAAGTTTAGGCACCATCTTCAGCATGAAGCTTTTACTGATGTTCCTAATGGTTAATTTCCCATCACCCAAACAACCTTGTATTCAATTATTTGTGTGTGCATATATATATATATATATATGTATTATATACATGTACATAATAGGTATATATATGTTACATGTATGTACTTTATGTTTTTATATTTATTTATTCTTTCCATGATTAAAATATTGGTTCTGGGGGTGGCTAGGTGGTGCAGTGAATAGTTCACTGGCCCTGGAGTCAGGAGGAACTGAGCTCAAATCATGCCTCAGACACTTGACACATTTACTAGCTATGTGACCTTGGGCAAGTCACTTAACTTCAATTGCCTTGCCTTCCCCCCTCCAAAAAGATATATAGATACAGATATATAGATAGATGATGGATAGATAGATAGATAGATAGACAGACAGACATACAGATGGACGGATGGATGGACGGACAGACGGACGGATGGACAGATGGATGAATGGATGGATGGATAGATGGATAGATAGATACATAGATATATACATAGATACAAAGATACATGGATGGATAGACAGATATTAGATAGACAGATATAAGATAGATAGACAGATAGATAGATAGATAGATAGATAGATAGATAGATAGATAGATGCATTGGTACCTTGTGAGTAGGGATTGTTTTATTCTTTGCTCTTAGGTCTCTAGGTCAAGGAAAAAGTATTTGCCAAATAGAGCGTAGTATATATGGGGCCTTAGGGCAGGGCATTGAATGAAGTGCCCTGGTGCTTTTGAATGTTTGAGGGCAACAATTTGTCAGAGTAGTTGAGTGGCAAAGAGCAACAGAAATTGTTTTAAATAACTGTTTCCCTAATCGACTGCATAATTCCTCAGAGAACATGGGCACATAGAAGGGGGCAGGGAGAAGGAACACAGTAGCACCTTCTCTCCAGGGAGATCACACAGCAGCAGTGTTAGTGGCTCCAGGGGTGCCTTCCCTTTCTGCAGTCTTTTTTCCTATTTTCTTTCTCTTCCTAACCAGGGAAGACAACCTTCAAAGTCTTTCTCCAGGGGGTCCTCTAGATTCCATTCTGTGTGTCCACATTCCAGTCGGTGAGCTGCCTGGAGGCATCTAAAACACCAAGAAGTGGGTGTCAATCTGAATGCCTCAGGCCGAATTGTTGCTGTTTGGGGGATACAGCCTCCAGGGACCACTGCCTTCCTTTCAGCACATGCCTAAGGCAGAGCTCGAAGGCCATTTCATAAAGATCCAACATCATAAGAGTGGTATGGAAATACTAAGTATAACAGAGATTAGGTTGTCTGGTCATCCATAACAAGCAGTGACCTCCTTTCAGAGGCTCTGGTCCTAGGGGTCTACTTTGTGTCTGGGACAAACTGATCTCTACCAGTTCATCCAAACTTGACTTCCCCTTCTTATCCTCAAAAACCTCATGAGTAGCCTACCATTACATATCAACTTCTAAGGAAGATTTTGCACCTTTCTATCAGCTGTGCTTCCAAAGGAGCTTGTCATATTAGCATCTTTCTATCCACTCAAGGGAAATTTTTGTAGGCCCCTCTTCCCTTATCCATCCTCATCCCACCCAGATTCTCGATGTACAATGACAATACTACCCATCCTTATCACCACCAGGTGTAAGAAAGAGAAGTATGATTTCTTCCTATCTCTCATTTGACACTTTAGAGTTCCTAGAATCATAGAATTTAGGGCTGGAAGTAGGTTGGCTTAGTTCAATCCCTCCCAGGAAGGAGGAAACTCAGACCCAGAAAGGGGAAGGGATTTCTTACACAGGTGGTAAGTAGCAGAGTCAGGATTCGAACACAGGTCCTTGGATGACATTTCCATCCACCTTGTTGTGTTGTCATGAGGATGATTGGGCCTTTTCTTTGGACTTGCAGCTGAAGCCTCCTATAAGGTATTATTTCCCCTGATAGAATGTGACTGTCATTTCTATTTGAGTCCCTGAATGTTTTTTTCCTTTATTCATTCCACCATACTTCCTTTCCTACTAAAGTGGGAGCTCTTCTCCGGCAGGCATATTATCTTAGGAGTTTTTGCTTCTTCCTAAATGTCCAACACTCCATGCCTTGCCCCTACTAAGTGGTTGATGAATGGATAGATTACAGGAGCTGCATGAATCTCCTCTCCTGGTCAGTCCTCCTTCGGACAAAGCTGGGCCTGCCTGGAGATGCTCCCAGCATTCTGAATTCCCGATTCCCAGACTTGAGGGAAGCCTCTCCTTTGCTTAGTAGAATTCATGCTGAGATGTCCCCAGTTCTTGTGGAACAAACCCCTGCGAGTCATTTATTCCTCAGCATCTCTTTATCTGCTCTTTTCCAATCAGCTCCTGTAAGAAAAAGAGACATCATGGGAAACTGTTTCAATCTTTTTAAAAAATTTACTTTCTAAATGTCTTAAAACAAGCCAATTGCTGCTTTTACCATTGCCTAGCACTGCTTGGAGACCATTACCAGATGTTCCTATAAGGATTTCAAAGCATGTTAGGAAGGCCTGGGGCCAGGTGCCACTGTCGCCCATGTGATTTATAGTTCTGATTAAGTTGCTCACATGGGCCAATCAGAAGGCAGAGCTATCCCCATTAAGAATAATCGGTTCCATTTGTATGATATTTTATAGTTTGCAAATGGCCTTCATCTCCATTATTGCATTAGAGTCTTAAAACAACCCATGGAGGAGGAAGGGGAGGTATCATCAGGATGTCCACTTTGCTAATGAGGAAGGTCTTCCGCTCATTAAGGGGCCACCCACCAGGTTATTTCGGCAATTGTCCAGTGCTCTCTACCAAAGGTAGGACACCCAGAGAACCAATGTGATTTACTTAAGATCATACAACTATTTAGTGGCAAAGTCAGGGCCAAAATTCAGGTCTCTTGATTCCTAGTCAATCAACAAGAATTTATTAAGCACCTACTATATACCTGGCACCATGCCAGGCTCTGAGTACACAAAAAATAAAACTGAAACTTTCCCTGCTCTCAAAGAGCTTGCACTTTTTTTTCTTTTTGGAGGGGGGAGGGCAGGGAAATTGTGGTTAAGTGATTTGCTAGGTCATATGGCTAGTAAGTGTTAAGTGTCTGTGGCTGAATTTGAACTCAGGTCCTCCTGGCTCCAGGGCAGGTGCTCTATTCACTGTACCACCTAGCCACCCCAACAGCTTACCTTCTAATAAGAGAGTCATCACACACACATATAAGTACATGACTGATCTGCACAAAATGAATATGAGTAATTTGTTTTAGTAGGGTGTACTGCTGAAGTACATGACGAAGAAGCTTCATGGAGATGGTAACACCAGAGTTGTGTCTCAAAAGAAACCTAGAGATTTGAAGAGGAATGAAAAGGAAATGCACTGCAGGCATGGGACATAGCCCAAGCAAACACAGAGAGATGAGAGATGGCCAATCTAGTTTCCTTCTTTTCTTCATATCAACTTGCCTTGGAGATTGCATGTTCTCCAAGAGCATAGTTGCCTTCAAAGTCAAAAGCACCATTACCAACATTTCTTTGCTTATCTGTATCACCAGTAGTCAGCAACTAACTCAGCACTTCAATGTTGTAGAAAGAACACTAGCTATGGAAGCAGAGGGCCCCTCTCTGCTACTAACCAGCAGGGAGACAGGAAGTAAGGCACTTTCCCTTTCTGGGTCTGTTTCTATATCTGGAGAAAAAAGCAGTAGTAATAGCCCAGCTCTGAGGTATTCAGCATATTCTAAACCTATCCCTAATAATAAATAATTCATATTGGCATGCATACCTCATCACTAGTAATAGTCTAGTGAGTTAGGGAATACAAGTGTTAGTATCCCCAATTTACAGATACATAAACCGAGTCTCATGGTGGGGAAGTGGTGTTACAGTTTTTGGGGGTCAGGCTGTATAGGTTTCACCTATACTCTTCCTCAACAGGCTTCGGGCGTCCCCGGCACCTGGCTTCTGCTTTCTCCGGGAGAAACAGCTGCACAGAAAACTTAAGACACAGGGCTTGCTTCTTGCTACTTTCTCTTAGGCTTGGCGTGGCTGGAACTCCCTCCCATTCTCTAAGCTTGGCATGGGACTGGAACTCTTCTTCAGAACACAACATTTGCTTCTAGCTCTCTAAGCTGGACTTTCTTCTGCCTCTGGGTAGCCTGTACTTAAGTCCTTTCTCCAGGGCCCCTTAGGGCCCCTCCCCTGGCCTTGCCCTCGACACAGTGAGCCAATCGTG
>CM053598.1:39334379-39352608 GCA_028646575.1 Pseudocheirus occidentalis | reverse complement strand
TTGGGGGAGTTGTATGTGTGTGAGTGTGTGTGTGGGGGGGGTGCGTGTGAAGGAGTGTGATATATGGTTATGCTTTTCCCTTGACATCTCAGGCCCTGGTACATGGGTAGGAGAAAAAGAAGATTGGAAAAGCAGGTTCTCCCTATCCCAAGGCCCTAAGACCACCAGAGGGCTAAGGTCAGGGTGCAGGACAATGGGAAGAAGAGGGTGGATAGCAGCAGAATCTGGCCAGCACTTCCCATTCCTCTAAACACAGAGGGGTGGATCCAAGTAACCAATTGCCTCTCCTCTCCCTCCCTGTCTCCAGTGTTTTATGTACCATTTATGAACTAATCTGTCTCTAATCAAGAGCTAATTAAAGGAGGGGAATGTTTGCTTATGAAGGGATTAGGTGTAGACAATTATCATAAATGCTATATTGAATCTGGCTCAGCCTCCCAATCCCTCATTCCTGCTCCTGCTAGATCCTTCTTGGAGAACATGCCTACTTGCTTCATTTTGAGCTGCAGAGTCAGGTCACTTCTTGGACATCTTGGTACCCTGCTATCAGTTGTCTACTTCCAAGCTAGAACTTGGCCCCCCACCCACACAATCCTGGGCTCTGATTGGAGAGCATTCACCTTCTCTTGCCAGTCTCTGGCTTACTCTCCCACTCAGCCTTACTTCCATCTCCAGCTCAGAGAACAGAAATCAAATCAATACTACTATTGCTGGAGAGGCGGGGACAATTTTTTGACTCTAATAACTAATCCCTCTGACTTCCTTGTCCAAAACATTCCTCCCTGGTCCCTATATCTATTGCTTTCACATATCTGATTATAAACTCCTTAAGTACAAGGATTATTTGGCTTACTTGTTTCCTTAGTGTCTGGAAAGGGATTCTTAACATTGTGTGTGTGTGTGTGTGTGTGTGTGTGTGTGTGTGTGCCCCTTTAGCAGCCTGGTAAAATTTATGAACCCTTGCTCAGAATAATGTTTTTAAATGCGTAAAACAAAATTTTTGTTGTTCAATCTTTGATGATTCTTCATGACCTCACCTGGGGTTTTCTTAGCAAAGATACTGCAGTGGTTTGTCATTTCTTTCTCCAACTCCTTTTACAGATGAGGAAACGGAGGCAAACATGGTTATGTGACTTGTCCATGGTCACACAGCTAGCAAGTGTCTGAGGCCAAATTTGAACTTAGGTCTTCCTGACTCCAGACCTGGCACTCTATCCACTATGCCACCTAGCTGTCTCTAAAATAAAATATATAAGATTAAAAAGGACATCAATTTTATTGAAATACAGTTGTCAAAATATATTTCCCAGGTTAAGAACCTTTCATCTAGCATATAGTAGGCACTCTAAAATGCTCTTTTCATTCATTCTTGCTTTTCTTCCACAGAAATTGAGAGTAGGCAAAGCCAGTTGACAATATTTTGGGGAAAAAGAGAAGAAAATTCAGACCCTCTAGACCCACTGCCCTGGGTTGGCCAAACTGCTCTACAGCCCCCTGACCTGACCTTCCTTTTTACAATGGGGACGTCTGGGTTCGGGTCCCAGCCCTGCCATTAACTTACTATGCCCTCCTGGCCAAATTGCTCCTCTCTGGGTCGGAGTTTTCTCCTGCTCTGCTACCTTCATGGGGGTATTGTGAGGAGCAAATGAGATCATACATCAATTGTGCTCACCCTCTGCTCCTCCAGTGGAAAGGAAATTAGAGTTGGTGACAGAGTCATCCCTCAGCAGATACGCTGTGGTTGTCTGATGACTCAGTAGGACCAGCTGGATTGGAGCGGAGCTGTCCAGTGCTGAAGAAAAGAGCCCTCCACTCTCTGCCTGAAGCCCCAGGCCAGCCTTGTTCTGTGAACACTGCCTTCTCAGGGTTATCCTTCTTTAAATGTCTCCTTAAACATTTCCCTCATTCATTCATCACATCACAGCAAGATAAGGTGAGTGAGGTGAGATTATGTAAATCCCCTCTTTTAGACCGGAGGAGAAAACTGAGGATAAGAGAGGTTTCAATGCCTTGCCCAAGGCTACATGACAAATAAGAGACAAGAGTAGAGACTTTTATGGAAAAGGGCTTGGGCTCCAGGTAGATCTGGAGCACCAGGGCAGGACAGGGCCTAATCTGGTAATGTTAAAGGTAACTTTTGCTGCTTCCTCCCCACTGATACCTTCTTGCCTAGTGATGGCATGGACTTTGTTAGTTATCTAGGCCACCCCCTCATTTTATTTATTAGGTGGCAGAATGCCGGGCCTGGAGTTAGGAAGACTCATCTTCCTGAGTTCAAGTCTGGCCTCAGACACTTACTAGCTGTGTGACCCTGGGCAAGTCACTTAACTCTATTTGCTTCAGTTTCCTCATCTGTAAAAATAAGCTGAAAAAGTAAAGGACAAACCACTCCAGTATCTTTGCCAAGAAAATCCCAAATGGGGTCATGAAGAGTCAGACATGACTGAAATTACTCAATAGCAACAAATATAACCCAAAGAATCTAAGCAGCATTCCTAAGGCCATACATTCATCAAGTAACAGCCAGGACTAAAATCAAACCCAAGTCCTCTGATTCTACTCCATTATGTCTTCTTTTTCTCCCTTCCTTCCAGCTCTGCTGGGTCTGGGTAAACTGTCTTTCCTCCAAGGAGTTCTTTTGTTGAGGGTTTTCCTTTCTTCTCCATCTCCAACATGTCCCTTAGGCCATACTGCTTTGTCCTGAGGCTGTCTGCAGTTCCAATTTCCTTCCTTCATTTAGATTGCTTCTTCTGTGGAGCGAGAGTTTTTTTCTTCCTCCACTAGCTACTTCAGCACAGCACTTTACTCTACCTTGCCTCTGATCTTACTGGATTTGTCTCTGATTATCTCAAGGGCTATGTGTGCGTTTGGTTCTCTCTGGCTCTGTGTGCAGAGAAGGCGGCACCCCCCTTCACCATCTTTCCAGCATTTTAAACCACCAGAGAATCTTCCTTATTCATTCATTCACTCACTCTACTGCTCCGGGCAGCTTGAAGTGGTTCAAAAACCCCTAGATTTGAAGTCAGAGAGTGGAGATGTGGACATGGAACTAGACAGCATTTCAATATAGGGGGATACTTGCTTCTTAAGTACCTGCCACGTGCCAGATACTCTAACAAGCACTTTACAAATATTTCTCTTGATCCTCACAACAACCCTTCAAGGTAGATACTATTATGATTTCTATTTTATAGTTGAGGAAACTGAGGCAAGCAGCGGTAAAGTGACATGTCCAGAGTCACATGGTTCATGGGAGTTTGAGACTAGATTTGATCTCAGATCTTCCCAACTCCAGGCTCAACTCTCTATTCACTGAGCCACTGGCTACCTCTAATTGATATAATCATATGGAATCCAGAAAATCAAATGTACCCTGAGACACCATTGAAAGGCACTAATTGGGGGCCAGACAGGGGAAGTGATGGCCCCAATCTCCTCAGCTCTGATCAGACCTCAGCTGAAACAGTGGGCTTGACCCTGGGTATCCAACTTTTGAAAGAAAATTGCTAAGCTGGGGATCTGTCAGAAGCGGACCTCAGAGATGGCAAAGGAGTACTATATTGTGCCATTTGAAGGTCAATATAGAACCAAAGGATGCTTAACTCAGAGAAAGAAAGACTGAAGCCCCTGCCTCCCACTATTTAATTGGTTCCATTTCCTAGAAGGCTGAACTCCTGGATTAATAAATGGAAGTTGTTTGGGGGAAGATTTAGGTTTGATCTAAGAAGTCTCCTAAAGGTGAGAGATCAACTAAAGGGAAATGGACTGCCTTGGAAATTAGAGGACTCTTCCTCACCCACAATTAAATAAAGGCTGTATGATGTGTCTGCTATGTTATAAAGGGAATTCTTGTTCCGATTTGGATTGGACCAGAGAATGGTCTCCAAAACCCTTTGGGGATTCTGTGACTCTTTCTCCTCGCCCACTCCACCACCTTTCTCCTCCTCCCTTCAGACCAAAGACCCTGTCCTAGAGCACTGCCCTAGCACCCTATTGTTCTGATTGGTGAATGCCTCATATGGCCAGTGACTCCCCCCTGCCTCTTCATATCATGCTGTCACCTGTGTATCCTCAGTATTGTTCTCCCTCTCCTCACTTTCCGATCCTTCTCCCCTAAATCAATATCATCAATGATACTAAAAAGGTTGTCAACCCACATCCCCACTGCTCCATTCACCATCCCTATGACTTCCCAAACTAAAATACCCCTCTGCTGCGTGTGGTCTCTTCCTATTAGAATATAAGCTTCCTGAACCAAAGGACCGTCTTCACTTTTGTATTTGCATAATGGCCACATAGTAAGGACTTAGTAAATGCTTTATCTTTTTCATTCATTCCCATTACATTGTAAGCACCTTAAAGTCAGGAACTATCTTTGCCTTTCTTAACATAGTACCTGACACATAGCTTAGCCAATGGTTGTTGATTTGACTCATTCATTCATTCAATAAGGTCCCTTGCAAGCCCTGATTTTATGGCTGTGCACATCCTGTGTGCAAAGAAGGGTCTTCTGAAAACACCCCGATGAAGGAGCTATAATACTGCCCTTCAGAGAGTTTATAGCTTAAGATAAAAGATAAAAGCTCAAATACAGGGCAGGAAGTATCACATGGGAAAGCCAAAGAACTCTGGGGACCAGCTGATGGGGAAGAATGCACAGATTTAGTTCAACTTCCAAAACACTTATTAAATACCTCCTCTGGCAGAAGACTATGGCAGGTAGTAGGGAAGATACAAAGGTTAGGGAAGACACAATCTCTTCTCTCATGGGGTTTATGGTCTAGGAAGGGGAAATGACACAAATATAGAGAGCTAGAATGTAAACTAGGATTTCATTAGTACACTGGAGAGGGTCAGAGGTGATTATCGGCACCAACCACGGAAAACAGGGGAGAGTTCTTGGATAACATGAGGTAAAGAAAGGTAGCTAAAAACAATGACAGAAGCTAGATCTGAAAAAAAAAAACCTCTCGACATGATCAAATGGTTGGATAAAAAAAGATGAAATTATAAAATGACAACTACAAAGTTCTACACTTAGGCTCAAAGTATCAGTTGCATAAGTACAGGATAGGACTGGAGTCAGAAGGACCTGACTTCAATTCCAACCTCAGACACTGACTAGCTACATGACCCTGGGCAAGTCACTCAACCCAAATTGCCTCCCCCCCACACAAAAAATATAAAATAAGTACAGGATAGAAGAGACCCAGTTAGAGAGCAGGTATGTTGAGGGAGTCAAGTTGACTAGAATCTTGTTACTGGTTGTTGTTCAGTAGTTCTGGTTGTGTCTGACTTTTTGTGATCATATCTGGGATTTTTTTGGCAAAGATACTGGTGTGGTTTGCCATTTCCTTCTTCAGCTCCTTTTTACAGACAAGGAAACTGAAGCAGAGTTAAGTGACTTGCCCAGGGTCACACAGCTAGTAAGTATCTGGAACCAGATTTTAACTTGGGTCTTCCTCACTCCAGTCCAGTATTTTATCTGCTATGCCACTTAGCTGCCCCAAATTTTATTATAAATCAACAATAATGTGGCATAGGAGAGCCGAAAAAGCTAATGCTATAGAAATAGGGTCAAATGATTTGTGTATATGTATCTTATCTTCTCCCTCTTGTTTTAAAGTTTTAAAGTTGAGAAAACTGCACCCTGGAGAAGGGGAACAGCTTTCCCAAGGTTATATAAGCAGCTAATGGCAGAACCATGAACTTGGGTCTCTTGGTCCTCAATTCTGTGCTCTGCTCCAGGTGACCTCTTCGATGGGAGCCGGATGATAAATCCTGCCTTTCCCCCATCCCCAGTCCTTAACTGGCTTCCTAAGAAAAGGGGGGTATCCATTCCTCCTTTCTGCATCAATCAGATCATTTCAGACTCTGAATGGCCCCCATGATCCCTGTGGCTCTCTCCAGCTGTGACCCAGCTGTTCAATCTCTCACCACAGGTTCCCTGGATGAAGGTGAGAAGAGATGGCAGAATCACCCCAGACATGGGGGACTCTGTGAACAAACTCCTGAGAGCCCATCAGAAACCCTTCCAGCTACCAGGGGAAGGTACCATTTCTCTGCCTCCCCTTACCCTTCTTGTTTCAGGGTCTCTTTGTCAAGAAAGTCAGTGTTAACAGAATGGGGTCATGTCCAAATCACTCTGCTTGGACAGAGAGAGCATTAGGGTCCCCTATTTACCTCATCTGAGTAAAATCCATCTACTCTCCCTTCCTGTCCCCCCCTTTCCTTTCCTGCCTGTCCCCTTCCCTCCCCTCCTTTTTCTTCTACCTTTCCTTCTTCTTCCTTCTTCTTTCCTCTCCTCCCCTCTCCTTCTGTCCACTCTTCTCTAAGTCATATTGAGTGAATCTCACAGCAGGAAGGATGGACAACTGCTCTTGGATTCAGAAAAATCTGGCTTCCAATCCTGCCTTTGATCTTTTTATTAGTTGTGTGACCATAGACAAGTAACAGAAGAAAAAAACAAACCCCTCTGTGCCTCAGTTTCCTCATCTATAAAATAGGCTTAATGATAGCTGTCATATCCATCTCACAGGGCTGTTCTAAAGTGTTATATACATGGCAATTGTCATTATTAATCTTAGGAATGACAGCATTTTCTCTCCAAGACCAGTGGAATGATGACCTTCTATGTAGGCCTTTCATATAAGCCACTGTCCCTACTATTGGTCCTCCATAAGATGCTTATTATTTCAGCTGCTGAATCTTTCCTTGTGTAGTTGCTCCCGCCTAGAATGTTTCCTTAAAATGCCCTTTTATAAGAAAGCTTCCACTCTTCCAGGTCTGGAATTATGCCTCCTCCAAGAAGCCTCTCCTGACTATACTAATGGATTTCTCCTTTGATTTCCTACAACAGTAAGAGTTCTGAGCTACACAGATTAGTCTTTAATTACAGCCTGCCTTGTGCTCTTCTTTTACTGTTTCCTGTGGATTAGTCTTGTCTCTGTGAACTCCCTCAGGGCTGGGCTGTCTCAGACTTCTCTGTGTGCTAGGTGATTGTCTCACTAGTGGGGCATTTAACTGTCTCCTACTTGTTAAATACTGATTGATTGATTAATTGATTGATTGATTGATGTGACTTGATAAGATTGACCAGTTCATTCCCTCTTTTTGTTTAGTAGTTTTTCAGTTGGTCAATCAGGAAACGCCATTACTTAAGCATCCCTGTGTGTCTAAATCTGTTTATACAGCCTTGTCCTGGGCACTGTGGCAGTAACTCAAAGATGGACTGTCCTTAAGGAGATGATTGTCCAGCCCAGTGGTTCCTAATGTTTCTTGTGTCATGGACCCCTTTCAAAGGGACCTGTGGACCCCTTCTCAGAATCATGGTCTTAAAATAATTGAAGGAAATGACACATTTCAAAGGCAGAGGTTAGTGAAAATAAAGACATAATTTGGGGAAAGAAAAAATGGAAGGAAGGAAGGAGGGAAGGAAGGAAGGAGGGAAGGAAGGAAGGAGGGAAGGAGGGAAGGAAGGAAAGAAGGAAGGAAGGAAGAAAGGAAAGAAGGAAGAAAGGAAGGACTTTGGCACTTTGTTTACAACTTCAAAATACATAGCATGTAATATTACCTATCTAGGGTATCTGTGTTGGTGTATGATGTTCCTCCCAGACTGTACATCCTTGAGGTCAGGGAACATTTTTTTCTCCTAACTTCATATATACCTTCCACCACCATCCCATCATTACTCTTGCCCAGGGCTTGGCCAATAATAATGGCTGTTGTACAACAAATGTTTTTGATTGATTAATTGAAAGTATTCTAGACCTTATGCTTTAAGGTGCCTTAGAACATAGTGTCACAAGCAGGCAGATTTCAGAAAAACCTGGAAAGATTTACATGAACTGATACAAAGTAAAGTGAGCAGAACCAGGAGAATGCTGTACATAGGAACAGTAACATTATACAATGATCAACTATGACTGACTCAGCTCTTCTCAATAATACAATGATCCAAGACAAATCTAAAAGAGTCATGATGGAAAATGCTTTCCACATCCAGAGAAAAACTGAGTCTGAGTGCACATTGAAGCAGACTATTTTTCACTTTTTTTCATGTTTTTTTTCTTTTTGCAAACTTTCTTCTTTCACAATGTGACTAATATGGAAATAAGTTTTACATGACTACATGTATATAACCTCTATCAGATTACTTACTGTCTTAGGGAGGAGGGAGGGAAGGGGGGAATTTGGAACTCAAAAGTTTATAAAAAATTAATGTTAAAATTTTTCTTTACACTTAATTAGAAAAAATAAAATATTATATTTTTGTTTATTTTTAGTTTTCAACATTAATTTCCACAAGATTTTGAGTTACGAATTTTCTCCCCATCTTTCCCCTACACCTACCCCAAAATAGCGAGCCTTCTGAATACCCCTTCCCCCAATCTGTTCCCTCTTATATCTCCCCCATCCCTCCTATAACTTTCTAGTAGGGTAAGATGGATTTCTTATAACCCAGTACCTGTATATCTTATTTCCCAATTGCACGTAAAAAAAAAAACAATTTTTTTAACATTTGTTTTTAAAACTTTGATTTCCAGATTCTTTCCCTTCTTCCCTCCTCACCCCCACTGGGAAGATAAACAATTCAATATAGGTTGTACACGTGTAGTTACACAAAATGCTTCCATAATAGATATATTGTGAGACTAACTATATTTCCCTCCATCCTGTCCTGCCCCCCACTTATTCTATTTTCTCCTTTGACCTATCCCTTTTCAAAATTGTGTACTTCTAACCACCCTCTCCCCCAATCTTCCCTCCCTTCTATCATCTCCCCTCTTAAAATATTATATTGAAAAAGAGAACATAGTGTCACAACATAGAAAATCAAAGTTAGAGGGGACCTTAAAGAATCCTCTAGTCCAGTGGTGTCAAACTCAAATAGAAATGGATCCTTACAGCCACATATTGATTCAGAAAACCACAAACATTATCTGTCTTGTATTGTATTTTTGTTTATTTATCAAACATTTCCCAATTACATTTTAATCTGGCTCAGGTGCACTTGGGACAGTTTGACACCTCTGTCCTAGTCCAATTTTCTCATTTTACAGATGAGGAAACTGAGGCTCCAGGGAGAAAGGAACTTGCCTAAGACCACATATCAACTCAGGAGCTGAACCAAGACTAGAAGGAGCCCAGCTCTTTTCAGAGACTTTTCTAACCCCAAGAGGCAGACATTATTCTCACTCTATCCAGATCAAACTTTGGTCTGAAAACCCTGGGAGGTTCAGCCCGGTTCTTCCCTTCCTCACAGCACCCAAGCCCCTCAGTCCCAGACAGAAGACTACGCTATCTGACACTGGCCCTCTAGAGAATAGACTGTCTCCTTGTCTCCCCAGCCCAGGGTGGGATGCTTCCCGCTCAGGGCCCTGGCTGCCAATTGATTAATAATGACATATTTAAGATGGTAGCACAAATTAATTTCTGAATTACGCCATTAGTGAGTAATTAATTTCTTCGCTCTGGGAGGTGAAGATATCCCTGACGAGCATGTTATCTAAATCTATAAAAGAGGAGAAACGCTGAACAGGCGGCTCCATTAATGCAAAAATTGATTTTTTCCCATTTACCCTGGAGCTGGAAGACTTTCTTTCCCCCTCCTTTTTAGGGGCTACATTTATTTTTTCAAGGGCGGGGCACACAGTGGTGGGGGGAAAGGAGAGCAGCCTAATTTATACTTCCAGCAGTAATCAAAAGATCATGCATGCTCATTTCAGCCAAATAATGTCATTATTGGAAGCCGTTAAGGCTGCGGTTGCCGTGGAAACATGAGATTGGCCACTCCAGGTTTGAATGTTGGAGCCCTGCTCTTTCATTCTTCTGTGGGCGCAGGCGCAAGCCAGGGTGGCTGGAGAGGATGGAGGCTTTTTGTGGAGACTAAGGCTGGATGGGGGGGGGAGGAAAAAGGCTTGCGTTACTTGGTCGTTTTTTAGTTGTGTCTACTCTTTTTGACCCCATTTAGAGTTTTTATGGCAAAAATGCTGGAGTGGTTTGCCATTTCCCTATCTAGCTCACTTTGCAGATGAGGAAACTGAGGCAAGCAGAGATTCAGTGACTTGCCCAGAGTCACACAGCTAGAAAGTGTCTGAGGTCAGATTTGAACTCAGCTCTTCCTGACTCCAGATCCTGCTCTATCCATCGTGCAACCTAGCTGCCCCAGAAAAGAAGTAGCACATCTGTATTTCCACCTGAGTAATTATTGGCTTCTCCTGCTGCCTCTGTCAGGAAGTCTTCCAGAACAAAACATTGTGCATGACCTACATACACTACTTCTGGGGTCTTTATCTCTTGCTACACCTCTACATGCCACTCCATAGACTCTGTGTCAGCCTGATCAGTATCAGCCATCCCAGTCTCTGACCCTTAAAGGAGAATAGCATGGTAGAAAGAGAACTCAATTTGGAGTCAGAGGACCTCGATTCAAAACTCGGCCCTGCTATTTACTACTCACATGACTCTGGGCAAGCCATGTCTTTCTAAGCCTCAGTTTCCTCATCTGTACAGTCTTGGAATTGGTCTAAATCCCCCTGAGGTCCTTTCCAGATCTGATTCTATAATCCCTGCCCCCTCCACAGGACGATGGAATGGGCATTGGGCTTGGAGTGAGGGGGACTGGTTTCTAGTCCTATCTTGACCACTAATTAGCCACATCTTTCTAGATTAGTCACTTCCTATCTCTGAGACTCAGTTTCCTCCTCTGAAAATAAACTGAAGTAGCCTGGAGCATAGTTAAATGAAGTCTGAGGGCTGGTATATAAGGACACTCCTACCTGCCTCATCGTCCTTTGTCCATCTTCTGCAGTCAGGCTGTCTCTCACCTCCCCCTTCATAACACTGCTTCCCTCCACAGGCTCCTAGAAAGGAGGGTTGGTGATGGCCACTTGGATAAAATTGGGCAGCCTCTCTTTCTGTTCAGAAGTTTATGAACTCTAATAAAAAATCTTCATGCCATAGATTCAGCCAACCAATCACTGAGTATTTAGAGAGCACTGATACACTAAAGACTTTTAAAAGGCAGGACAGTTGTGGACTTCAGAAAGCTTGCATTCTGCTGAGGGAATATGTAGACAAGGAGAGGTGAGTAGAAACACACACACACACACACACACACACACACACACACGCACTTCAACCCACTTGGTCTTCAAACTCCAGCTAAAACCTGATGAAGTATTCTCACCATTCTCTGGGTTAGGAATAGCCTTCCAACTTCTGCTTTTCTTCTTTACCTCAAATCTGATTTCTCCAAGAATCCTCACTGGATTCATCAGAAGGTAAAACATAACAGAATACCACAGTCGGAGGTGTCTTTGGAGATAATGTAGTTCAGGCTCATTTAGGGAGGGTGAAATTGAGGCCCAGAGAGTAACAATAGCTTGCCAAAGGTCTCAGAGTGAATTGGTCCCATAGCCAGAACCAGAACCCAAGTCTCCTGGCTCTTGGACAAATACAGTCAGAGCATGAAACTCACCTGATCTGCTATGCTGTACCAGCTCCTCCAAACCAGTCAGTGACTGCAAGCTAACAAGTCATATCAGGCCACCATCTTGTCTTCATTGAGAAGAGCAACAAGCATTTCCCCAGCAAGCATGCCTGCATGGGATCCATGGAAAAAAACAGTGTAAAGGGAAAGATAATGTCTGTGCTCATAGGGAGCTTTCAGTCAAAAGGGGAGGCCAGACAAAGGATGAACAAAGGAAGAGGGGATTGGTTCGGGTTCCCATGCAGACAGCTCTCTGTCCTTATTCCATATCACCAGATAAACCCTTTGTATGGCATTAATCTACTTTATTTATCCTGAATCCTATTTTACAAAGCCAGAAAATAATTATGACAATAACCGACCTTTACAAAGAACTTTCCATAGCAACCCCTGTCACCACTCACCTGGACTATCGCACTGGCCTCCTCAATGGTTTGCCTGCCTAGTCTCTCCCCTCTCTGATTCAGCCTCTGAATAGCCGCTAAATTAATATTCCTAAGGCACAGATAAGACCATGTCACTGTTTTCCTCAAGAAACTTTTGGTGGCTCCCCAGTGCCTCTAGGATTAAATATAAACCACTCTGTTTACTTCATCATCAGGCTCCAGCTTGGCCTTTCCAGTCTAGTTGCACACTATTCCCACTAATGTTGTGTAAGATAAAGCTAAAGAGGCCCCCTTGCTGGTCTCCAACCTCGATGCCTCATCTTTTGGAATCCCTGAGATGCTAGGCAGGAGGCACCTTCTCCAAGAAGCCTTTCTTTACTCCTCAGCGTTAGTGAGATTATCCCCAACAATGAAATCACTCAACATTTCCTTTTCATTTAGCCTATATTTGCTTGCCTAAAGATACGTTATATGTCCCCCAGGAGAACAGAGGCTACTTGAAGACAAGGCCTGTCTTGTTTCTGTCTTTATATCCACACCACTTGGCATTGTGGCTCATGGTAAGCATTAATTGATCAGTATGTATTTATGAAATGCGCACTCTGTGCCAGGAGGGCAGCAAGGTGGCACCATAGTGCACAGAGCACCAGAACTGAAGTCAGGAATTCTCATCTTCCTGAGTTCAAATCCAGCCTCAGACACTTACCAGCTGTGTGACCCTGGGCAATCACTTAACCCTGCTTGCCTCAGTTTCCTTCTCTGTAAAATGAGCTCAAATGGCAAACCACTCTAGTATCTCTGCCGAGAAAACCCCAAATGGGGTCACAGAGATTCAGACATGACTAAAACAACTGAATGACAACAACTGTGCCAGGAACTGTGCCAGGGACTTGGGATCAATGCTTATTGTTTGCTTGATTTAACAACTCTTTGAGATGGGTAGTACAAATGGTATTATCTTCACTTTACAATTGGGAAACCAAGACTTGGACTGGTAAAATGACTTCTCCCAGGTGACAAGGGAAGAATGGGAGCCAGAATTCAAAACTACATCTTGACTCCAATCCCAGTGTACTTCCCACCATGCCATATTGCCTCTGGAAGAGATGGTAAATATTCTCTTGTTCGACCCTTTCTTTTTACAGGGGGAGGAAACAGAAGCCCAGAGAAGGCAAATGACTTGGCCAGTATCACACAGCTTGCCATTGGCAGGCACTGAACTCAAACCCAGGTGTACTGACTACAAGCCCAAGGCTCATTCCACCATATTTCTTTGTTTCCTCGATGTTTGAGATGACTCTGGCTTGCTCCTTTTAAGGGGAGGGGAGAGGCAGAATCATAGAACAATGGGTTTCTTGAGTGTAGAGAATGGCATGAATGAAAAACATAATGTAAGGAAGTCTCAGAGATTGCCAGGATTAAGAGGAATGGAGAGAAATAAATAGTCCTATTGAAGGTGAAGGGAACATGTACTTCTCCCTTCTCTCTCTTTTCTTTCCATCACAAGGGTGAAATAAGCCAGAATAGATATATGAAAGTTTAAGAGAGGGGAGTGAAAGGCAACATGAGCCCTTGAGGCATGACGGCTCATGTAACTCTAGTAAGATGAAGTATTTTCACCATAAGATGAAGTACTCCCACTAGGCCAGTGGATGGGAGGTGATGAAGGTGAAGAAATTTTCCCTGAAGTCTTCTCTCGTATCTCCTGGGACACCCAAGACCAGGGGAAATGAGTTTTCCTGGGTTTCCCACCCCTCGTGGGGTCCAGAGGCTGGGACAAGTCGTCTTACTGAATGACACAACTAGACAGGAAGGTAGAACTACAGACCAATGATGTAATGAAGAAACTAAGAGTCCTCCCTGGCCTTCTAGGGCAGTGTTCAAATCCTATGGCCGCCTTTGTGTCTTTTTAAAAAATTATTATTATTAATTAAGAGACAATGAATGACAGACTGGAGGCTCTGCATTTGCATTCTCCCTTGGGTGGGAGAGCCTCAGAGATCTCTTTCATTTGCCTGACCCCTGTCCCAAAGCACAGCCCTGGGCTCCAGAGATGCGTCCTGCTTGGGAGAGCCATGTGGTAGCTGTTTCTGACAATCTCAAAGCCAGTGTTTGGATACATTAGCAAACCAGCACCCACACATGTACACTCGCCAGCCCTGAAAGGGAGTACAGGAGCCGATTGAAGATGCAGGTGGGAAGGAACGTAATTGCACGATTGAAAGAAGAGAAAGAGACCATGAGAGTCAGCAGAATCTGCTCCTTCCTTCCTGCAGTGTCTAAGCTTCCCTTGCACTGACTGAAATGTAACCCCTCTCCTAGTGATACTGGGACCCTCAGAAGAGGCTCTCCTTCCAAGGGTTTCAGCAGCATTTAATTTTCTAGGCAACATTTCTACATCTGAAATCAAAAGACCTCGATTCTGATCTTTGCTTTTGTCACTGACTAGCTGTGTGACTCAGGGCAAGTCACTTTACTCTCTGAGCCTCAAGTTCCACACCTGTAAAATGGGAATCATAATATCTATACTGTTTCCTTCACAGTTATTGTGTGTGTTAAATGAGACCCTATGTGGAAAGCAAAAAGTGCCGCATACACGTGAGCCATTATTGTCAATGATCATCCTTGTTGGCTCAGGAGAGGAGACAGGATGGTCCACTGCTCTTTCTAGAAGGCAATGTGAGACTCAGGTATTTGGAGTGACTTTGGCTAGGGCTGCCTAGTGAATAGGGAACTTCTCGAGGACAAAAAACAGGCCTTTTCTGTCCAGCCTATCTTTGAAATCTCTCTCCATACATACTCTCCACTCCAGTTCTCTCCCTTTATCTTCCCTATTTCCCTTTCTGGTCCAGTCATTTAATTTTCTGAGGCTTTGTTTCCTCATACAGGGACTGGAGAAGATAGCCTCTGACAACCCTTCAGGCTCTAAATCTGGGATCCTGTGAACCCAGAGATGCCTCATTCGATTTCTTTCTCTGCCTGTATCTCCGTCTCCCTCCCCCTATACACATACATATACATCATATACATATACACATAGAGTTCACATAGCTTTTCTTTGTTTCTCCCAGGAACATCATTAAATGATTCTTCCCTTTGGATTCCAAGGACAGGAAAAAGACCTCTGCAACATAGGTGCAAAAATTTAGACTTGGAAGGAAACTTTCTATTGAGCCCAACCCTTCATTTTATAGATAGGGAAACTGAGGCACAAGAAATTAATTTTCTTCCTGTCAGCAGATGAGGAGGCGGTCCAAGATAATGGAATGCTCTGAGTTCATTTGCATGTGAACTGGTTAAAACAACTAGAGGGTGTTAAATCTAAAGTAGAGAAGGCTCCAAGGAGATGTGATCTCTGCCCCCAAATATTTGAAGACCTGTCATTTGGAAGCAGGATTAGGCTGTTCAGTTTGGCCCTGAAAGGCAGAACAAGGAATGACAGATGGAAATGACATTGAGACAGATTGAGAAGCTTCATGTGACCACAAACTTCCTATCAATGTTTTCAAATGAAATAGGCTGCCTGGGTAGTGGGAGGGGAGTCCTTGTCCCTGGAGATCTCCAAGCAAAGACAGCATGGTCATGTGTGAGGAATGTGGGAGAAGGGATTCTTGTGCAGGTGATGGTTGAAGCAGATGCCCTCCAAAGTACCTTCCAGCTCAGAATTTCTGTGATTCAAATCTCTGCTGCCTTCCTTTCACTATCGGCCATGCTCTAAGCCTCAGGGCTACCTACATACCTTTAAAATGGGCACCCGTTGGTCCCCTAAGTCAATAATGAGCTATCCTGAATTCAGTTGTGTATCTAAGGCTTTCTATCCAAAAGCTTCATTAAGCCTTATGACAGTCCTATAAGGTAGGCACTAGAGGTAACATTAAACCCATTTCCCAGAAGAAGAAATTGAGGCTCAGGTTATATGGATTGTCCAAGATCATAGCTAGTATCAAAGGAGAGATTTGAACCTAGGTCTCCCTGACTCCAAACCCAGCACTCATTCCAATGTGTCACCAACACCTCTTGGCACAGCCTAAGGCAGCCTCCTCCATGACCCTTTAGCCCTCCTTCCCACCCACTTCCAGCACCAGACTCTCCTAAGAAGGGATCACTCCTTTCTCCTCCCCTCCACAGACCCTCAAGTATCTGGTCCCTGGATGCATGACCCCAACCGAGATCTGGCAAAATTAAACAGCCAGAGGAGTGTCTTCAGGCCTGAATTTTCCTTTCTACACTCTTTACCAAAATCCTTGTGTTCCTTCCCCAAGACCTCTGCTCTTTTTAGTGACCCAATCCTCGTCTTTGCTCCTCCCCACCTCCCCCCAAAATATATACCCAGTGTGGGTACATATGACCACGCCCCATCTCCCAGGAGAGTTTGCACCTGAGTCTCAACTCTTGTTGACAGAGGATCTTGTCCTCTGCTAAGGGCATTTGGGGAATCTAAGTTAGGTGGGAGAGGGATTTGGTGGGAGACAGTAGGATGGGAATCTTCTCTATTCTGCACCATGAAGTAGCTGCCTATTAGTTCTGGCTTTATGTGCACTAATCTTGTCTTCCCTGGCTAGAACCTGAGTTCCTTGGGAACAGGAATCATGTCTTATAATAAAAGCTAACACCAGGCACTTTGCTTAGCACTATACAATTATTATCTCATATGATCCCACAACTAACCTGAGAGGTGTGTGCTATAATCATTCCCATTTTACAGATGAGGAAATGAGGCCAACAGAGGTCATATGATTTGTGCAGGATCATACAGCTAATAAGCGTCTGAGACCAAATTTAAATTCAGGTCTTCCCGACTCCGGGCCTTGGTGCTCTATCCACTGAACTACCGAGCTGTCGCAGTCTTTTATGCCTTATTCATCTTGGTATCACCCGCAGAGATATTGCAAGGCTGGGCACTTCACAGCTAATAAATACTACTAGAAATAACTGGATTGCATTAAAAGAAGTGTAGAGCTAGGGCTGCAGATCTTGAAAGGTTGTTAGTGATCAACCAAGCCCAATTTCCTAATTTTACAGATGAGGTCAAGGTCACACAGCTGGTAAGCAGAGCAGTGAGGGCTTGAACCTGAAGCTTAGGGCTCCAAAGCCAGTGATCTGTGGGGTGGGACTGAGTTAAACTGAGTTGAGTGAAATGGAATTGAGTTTAATGGGGCTGAATTGAATGTCTTGAAGTAAGTGAAGAGGAGGGAGGTAGAATGTTGATGTCCGTACCTAGGAAGCCTATTTAGAGAGTCCACACAAGCCTAGGAGCTACAGGTGACTCATTATGTATTTTGGAACTTCTATTATGGCCAAACCCAGGAAATCCATCAGCCACCCAGGGCTTTTCCCTCCCAACACATCACATATGTTTTCTGTTTGGATCTGTCCTATCCTCACCCCAAGCTGACACCTTCATGTGTTCCAGTCCAGCCACTCAGGAACCCTCTGGGCCATTTTTATTCCTCTCTCCCAATAGCTAATTGAAATTTACATGTGCTTAATTTCTTCTTCTTCTTGAGGTAAAGATTGCCATGCCTTCAAAAATGTTAACTAGCAGTCTGGAAAAACCAATCTGTGTTGATAGGAGTGGCTAACTGGCTATTCCTATGTAACCAGACCAATTTTACAAGGGGCTTCTAGAGCCAACATTCCCTCCATAGAGGCTAACCCATTAGTGACTCTAAATACAGGAATTTCTAGCAGCCGTGGTAGTATTAGCAGTAGCAGCAGCATTGATAGTAATAGCAATAGTTATAATAGCAAATTATTATATAGAGATTTTAATTATGCACAACCTTTACATGCATCATCTCATTTGATTTTTAGAGTGCTAAAAATTGGTGTGATTGCTGGGTTACTGTTAGTGACTTCTGAAAGATTCCAGAGAATGGGACAGGTACCATAAGTCTGATGGCAAACTCCTGATTTGAAGGGGAAAAAAGGAAGAGAATCAAATAAATAAATGAATTTACATATATATGTGTGTATCATATATATATATATACATATACATGTGTGTACATACATACACATACATATATGTGTATGTATATACATATATTTTATACCTATATAAATATACATATATGTATTTTATATATACATAATATGAAATATATACATATATAAAATAGACCAATGAGCCTGACTTCTATTCTTGACAAAATTCTGGAATGGGATGATGATGATGATGATGATGATGATGATGATGGTGGTGGTGGTGGTGGTGGTAGTGATGATGATGGTGGTGGTGGTGGTGGTAGTGATGATGATGATGATGGTGATGATGATGATGATGATGATGGTGGTGGTGGTGGTAGTGATGATGATGATGATGGTGATGATGATGGTGATGATGATG
>CM053598.1:39311093-39333879 GCA_028646575.1 Pseudocheirus occidentalis | reverse complement strand
GACAGGGTAGAGAACAGAACAAGGGTGGGGATAGGAAGGAGGGACATATAATCAACCTATCACAATGTGTCCACTGTGGAGATATCCTGCATAATTACACATGTACAGCCTGTATTGAATTGCTTGTCCTTCCAGTGGGGGTGGGTGACAAGAGAGGAACTGAAAGATTCTAGAATTTAAAGCTCTGCAATACATGCAACTGGGAATTAAGATATACAGGGGCTGGGGTAGGGAGACCCTCCCTGCCCTACCAGAAAGTTAGAGGGGCATTGGAGGAGGGCACAAAAGAGAGCAGATAGAGGGAGGGGCTTTACAGTGAGATCTTTGTTTTGGGGTTGGGGGTAGGGGAAAGACGGGGAGATAATTTGTAACTCAAAATCTCATGGAAATGAATGATGTAAACAAGAAAATAAATTTTAAAAAATCTGGTGTCAGTCACTTAACCAGCTGTGTGACCCAGGGTAAATCACTTCATCTCTATTTGCCTCAGTTTCCTCAAATGTAAAATGGAGATAAGACTAGCAACTACCTCCCAGGGTTGTTGTGAAGATGAAATGAGATTGTGTTTGTGAGATTCTTAACGCAGTGTCTGGTACAGTCAGCTCTTAATAAATGCTTATTTCCTTTCTTCCCATCATTTCACAGTTATCTTTTCATTTACTAAGGTCTAGAGTGGTTAGGTGACTTGGCCAAAGTCACAAAGATAATAAGCCAACAGACCTTTTGACTCTAAATCTAGCTTTCATTCCACTGTACTTCCCTGCCTAATGAGTGAGCTGAAAGCTGAATAAGTGAATGGATAACTGGGTGGACAGATGAATTAATGAATGAGTGGATGGACAGATGAATTAATGAATGAATGGATGGACAGATGAATTAATGAATAGATGGATGTACAGATGAATTAATGAATAGATGGATGGACAGATGAATTGATTAATTAATGGATGGATGGATAGTTGAGTTAATGAATGAAAAAACTGTTTGAATTCATTTATCTAGAGAAGTTAAATGAGATAAGGCAGAGGGAACTGGCCAGTGAAATTAAAGGGGGGAGAAGAAGGATTTTGTTAAGAGCAGAAAGCTAGTTGGCTGTGTGGCTTTGGACAAATCACTTAACCTCTCTGGGCTTGATTCACCAAATGGGAAAGGGAATGCTGTTTGGATAAATGGATGCATGGAAGAATGAGTGTGGCTTGAGAGCTAATGGTGAGCCCGGGAGATGTAGGAGGTTGTAATGATTATCAGCACTTGCTTAAGTCACCAGTCTTATTTTAGGGCTGAGCTGTTTGGTTCTGCAAATATGCAAGCTGACATTCCCATAGCCCTCTCTTTGTCTCAGCTCCACTTACAACCTCAACAGAGGGAATGAAAAGGGCAGCAATCTTTCCAGGAAGAGTGGTATTTACAGCCTGTCAGCTTGTCTGGGTCCCCTCCCAGGTCCACCCCCAGCTACCATCTCTCCCTACCCACCTCCACCCACCTGTCTGGCTCTTCTCCCTCTGGAATCCCAGCCCTACCTGGGGGCCCTCCCACACTCCCCTTCTTTATCCTTTCTAGCTACTGGGTGGCTCCTATCCACCCCAGCCCCACCTATACAATATACACAGAGACACACAACATGGTTGTACTTGTAATATGCGTCCTCAGACCAAGGGGACACAATGCATACACAATACAGCTGTACAATCCATGTACAGACACAGGGGCACAGCACAGCTATACAATCTACACAACACATTCACAAAACGGATACTCCCATCTGTACACAAACACAACTCATAGAGACACAGCTCAGGTGTGCAGTCTATACATGAAGACTCAAGAGAATGGAGCACAAAGCATGCACAGATTTCTAGGGGAGAGCACTAGCAATGCTGGGCATCAGTTGAGTCAGTCATTCAGTTAACAAACATTTATTAAGGATTTAGTAGGCACCAGGACTTCGCTAAGTGCTGGGGATACTGAGAAAGATAGGAAGGTGCTGTCCTTACCCACACACGGCTTACAATCTTTGAGCAGACGTCAGTATGTACAAGACAGAGACAAAGGGGACTTTCTAACTGAGTGCTGAAGGAAGCTAGGGATCCTGGGAGGGGCAGGGGAGGGACTCCGATGCCCTGGCACAGTGGCCAGCTGGGAAGGGTTAATCTGGTGGCCAGGAGGATCAGCTGCCCCTTGTGGGGCCCCCCAATCACTAGCTACCTCAGTGTCCTTGCTTTGTTAGATCTAAGGCTTTCCCCAACCTCCCCAGCCTAGAGGCTTTGCCAGGGAACTTTGGAATGAAAAGTGAGGCCTGAGGAGAGGTGGGCTCAGTTGGGGGTTAATGTTTCCCCTCATTAGGTCATGGAGACCTTCATTTGCCCTGGATGCTTGTCAAGGCAGCCTCCTTATTCACAGTCTAAGGCCTGAAGGTCAGCAGCAAAGGGGCCTTATTGGACAGACAAACCCAGCTGGGCACCCCCAACCCTTTCTCCTGGTGGGGGGTTTGGCTGTTTCTGGGCCCCAAATACCAGCTCCCCTCTGGCTTCCTTACCACTCCAACCCAGCCTGGTTCCAATTAGCGGCCTCCTCTGAGGGAGCGGAATTTTAATTAGTAGCCCAGTCAATTATATCACTGGGCGGCCTTTGCCCTTTCACTCCCCTCCAGCCTGTGTCCCCTGCCCGCCCCACCCCTCCCACTCCTCCCCAGCTGACTACAGATGTTATTATCTGTAAGGGCAGAGCTGTCACTCTCTCAATGCAGGACAACAGGTCGGGGTTGGGGAGAAGAGCCAGAGAAGATGGAGGCAGACACAGGCCTTCTGACTTAAGCCTGACTTGAGTTTGGTGGGATTTCCCCATTTCCTTTAGGTTCTTCTGGCTCTGGTGTGGGTAGGGGCCACCCCACCACCCTGCCCTGGCTTTATTTATCCTGCCTCAACTCCCCCTCCTTTAACTTTTAGAGCAGGCTGAATGGCATGGTAGAAAGACCACCAAGCTGAGGGGCAACAAGCATCCTTAAAACGCCTACTATGTGCCAGACATAGTCAGATGCTGTAGGAAGTGGAACAACAGTCCTTGTCTTTGAAGGGCTGACATTCTGTGGCAGGGGTGTGGGGGGGGGCCGGAGGAGGGGAGAGGGGAGGGAGGAAGAGACAACACTCCCACATCTCTGTGAATGTAAAGTGGATACAAAATTGCTTGAGGAGTGGGGCACCAGTGGCTAGGAGGGTGGGGGTGGGTGGGAGATGGAAACCAAGAAAGGCTTCATGGAGAAGGAGGCACTTGAGTTGTGTCTTGAAGGCAATTAGGGCTTCTGAGAGGTGAGAGAGTTCATTCCAGTAATGGCTGAAAGGTCAGTCGGTCAGTCAACAAACAGCAAGCCTGGATTCTAATCCCAGGTCTGCCACCTGTTGGATAAATTGTTGTACCCAAACTCAAATCCCAAGTCATCACCACCACCTGATTTGTGATCTACAATTAAGCTCCTTTTATATTTCTATTCTATATTTTGTCATAGCTTGAAAACTGCTTAAGGCATGACTGGGCATATTGCTCAAGGCATAGTTCCCTGACCTCTCCTTCCCTAATCAGTATTTTATATATTATAATGTATAAGGTTTATTATGGTGCAAGGATCTTCTTTAGGGACCACCCTATCCTGTCCCTCTGGCCAAGCAGAACATGACTCTAGCCTGTTCTGCGGAATTCCAGCCCCCTTTGCCCCTATGCCCCTCCACCCTGCTCTGGAAAGCTCTGACTATGGCCTTCCACCCTGGGCCTTCCACCCTATTATTCTAGGAGGGACCCCTATGACACAGGAAGGTTGTACCCTTGTACCCTCGCTCATATTCCCAAATTAGCCCTGAGCTGTAGATCTAACCCATAGCTGGTTTTTGCTTCTGTACGTCATGGCTTCTGCTAGCTCCTCTCCCTGATTGTGGTTTTGGCCTACATAATCAAGTCTGTACCCCCCCAAAAATCAATACTCATTTGAGTGAATATACTGGGGTAGTTGTGCTCTTAGTTAATACATCCACACCTAATTTTATCCTGAACCCAGGTCTCAGCTCACTCTTATTCTCTGCACAACAAAATTACTTGGTCTCTCTGGGCTTCAGTTTTTGAAAATATGAAATGAGGGGCCTGGACTAGATGGTCCTGAAGAGCCGTTCCAACACTACTATTCAGTATCTGTTTTTGGGCTAAAGAATCAATCAACAAGAATGATTTTTCAAAATAAATTTTAGTGATAGCTTTTGTTTTAACCTTTGTCTAAATTTCTCTCGCATCCTTCCCAGAGAGCCATCCCTTATAACAAAGAGGTGGGGAAATCATATGCAAAACCTATTAATTCATTTTTTTTAAAAAGCCCAATATATTGTGATGAACCTTTCCTCATCATTGTTTGTCACCTCTGTGAAGGGATTTAGGGTGGGGGGAGCTTCACCAAACATTTTCTAAACATAGCTCATGTGTTGGGTACTGAGGACACAAACACAGAAGAGAGACGGTTCCTGTCCTCAGGGAATTTACATTCTATTGGGAGGGTGGTAGAACCTTGAGTCAGAGGTGGAACTGGAACCTAGGGCATCCTGACTCCGAGACCTGCTCTTTTGTCTCTTGATATGTCCATCTCTGTCTGTCTGTCCGTCTCTGTCACTCTGCCATGTTACCTCTCCAGTAAAGATGGAATACTTGAAATCAATTATAAAACCTAGAAATAATTGCAGGAGGGAAGGGGGAAGAACTGTCCCTTCTGGCCTTAGAACGAGGGCTTGGGCGCCTCTCTGATTCTTGGTGCTCCCCCTCTTCCAGGACCCTCTCAATGGGGGTAGATTAAAAGATCACTTTCAGAAATTTCTTCAGGCCCCCGACACCCCTTCTTCCTTTTCTTTTCCCCAGCCCAAAGCAGATGCACTCTGGAACCCCAATCTTCTTCGTTATTACAGGTTCCCAGGAAAACTAGAGCCTAGGCAGAATGAGTTGGGTGTAGCAGAACAGGGTCTCTTTCTCTTGAGACCTGATGCCTTACTTCCCTTTCTTCTGTTGTGGTTTTTTTTCAGTGATTCTCTCTGGGTTTCACATGGACTTCAGGGATTCCCTTGCATGCCCTACGGTTCCCCCATGGGCTGCTCCCTTCTCTGGTTCACCTTCAAGCCCATTCTGAAGCCATGGTCCAGTCTAGCTCCAGTCAGTTCAGCTTGGCTCCCATCCTCACAGGGGGTCCTGGTGAACGTTAAACCTATGACCTCTTGGCCCAAAGGTGTGAGTGTACTTTCATTGACACAGGGGCTCTGGGAACAGCCTCATTAGAAGGTGTCTGCCTGAGAACCATGACATGGACCAGCCTGTCTTGGCTTGGATGCACGAAGAGAAAGATGGGGGGTGAGGAAGGAACAAGAGAAGGGCAGGAATGAGAGGGGTGGGGGTGGGAAGGGGATTGGGTGGGGGGATGGAAACCAAGGAGAGAGCCAGAACAGGAGGGGGTGTGAGTACTGGACTGGAGAGGGGCCATATGCTTCATCAACCTTTCTCTGGGCTCGTGCTTCGCTGTTGACGTGAATAAGAGCTCCAAGATCTTTCAGTATTGTTTGTCTTTGTGAAGTTGCTATTGTATACATTTTTCCCTGGTTCTGCTCCCTTCACATAAGTGCTCCCGGGTTTCTCTGGAACCACATTTTTGGCCATTTTTTAAGGGCCATTTTTAATCCATCACAACCATATGCCACAATTTGTTCTCAATTGATGGGCACTCCCTTTGTTTCCAATCGTTTGCTACAACAAAAATAAGGTATGTAAATGAGATTTGTGGTTTCACATATAATTTTTTTCTGCTCTACTTTATATATGGAAAGTAATTTCAGGGCAGTATCTGTTAAATTCATCATAAAAAATGAAAACACTCAGCAGGAGCCAGGGCACCTGGGTTTTCTCCAGTCAGGGTGTTTACCACATTGAAGCATTTGGGGACTCCTGGGCCCCACCTAGACAGCTTTCCCTTCCCCAAATACAATTACTTACATTTTTTATTCTTTGTACTTGTATCCCCAGGACTGGACACGTATTTGTCAATGAGTAAGTAATTGGTAGTTGATGGATTTTTATCTATATAGAGATAAAGATCTGGGCACCTTTTAGTATAGAATTCCTGACTGCAGCCCTGATACTAATTTCTAGGTCTGTTACGAACTTGCTGTGCAATCTTGGGTAAGACATTTCACATCTTTGGGCTCAGTTTCCTTTTCTGTAAGATAAGAGACCACATGGTCTCTGAGTTACCTTTTTATTTCTAATATATGGTGCTGGTAGAGTAAAATTTGATGCAGGGGGAGGGGAATGGAAGGAAAGGGCAGGGTTGTAAGAGAAAAGAATCTGTGCTGAGTGAGGCGCATAATAAACAAAAAATCCAGGATTATTCAACAAGTACATTTCCAAGGTACTTCTGAAGTGCTGATTTCATGAGGAGATGCTTTCCTGTACCCGCTTCTTTATTCATCTCCTCCCCCTTTATCTGAAATGTCCATCAAGCCTTTATTTCTTTCTGGTGTACTGGAACTCAGTCCCCCATGCTTTTCATTCAGCTCAGTCATGCCACAGCCTATGGCCATAGTTCTTTCTGAAGTTGCTTTTAGCTGTTGTCTTTATGTCAGGGGGTTTTCCTCCCAGCACCCTCTTCACTCCAGTAGAACTTCCCAAGAGATGGAGTCAGGAGGCAGCAGTCTAGCAGGAGAATGAGCAGAACTTGGTCAGACATAGAAGACATCAGGTCATCCATTGGACCCCTGACCATTGCCAACCATCTTGGATCTTGACTTACCACTGGACTCTGATGGAGGAGAAAATGAGGCTTACGACTTTGCCCAACTCTGCTTCACTTAAACCCAATTCCTGGACAAGTCAAGACATCACCAGTGATGTCACCAGTCCTCTTCCAAGCAAAGGACGAGTATTTGAAACTTGGGGGAAATCACTTCCTTTTGCCTGGCCCCAGTTTTGTGCACTGTAAAATGAGGCATTCGGGTGTTAAACTTCCTTCCCAGATATAACATCCTTCCCATCAATCCCTCCAGCACAATTGCAATTAGCTTCCCCCTTCTGCACCTCAGTTTCCTCACTTGTCAGATGAAGACATTGGATCAGATGATCTCTAAGCGTTCTTCCGTTTCTCAATTCTGTGGATAAGATCTGCAAGGGCAAAGACTCTTTCATTGGTATTGTCATATCTCCAACACCAGTCACATTGTGGCGTGTGCTGACAAATTTTAATGCCTGGCTCTCTGAGGGGAAAACGTACCATGACACTTTAAAGTTTAACCTGCTTTATTAGCATTTTCTTCAAAGTCCTTACAATCAACAAAACAATAAATCAAGCCTCTTTTCTCTCTGATAGGTAAATGGTGATCCTGAAAATTCAACGATCAGCTCTCCCAGCACAGCTCAGGTTGATGGTGATACAAACTCTATTCTAAGCCAAATTCAGAGGCACACATAGTTGGCCCTTATTAAGTTCTGGTTCCTGCATAGCTTGTTCTCCTTGAGCCAATGCAACATGATTAAGAGTTCTAGATTTGGAGTGAGGAAGATGTGGGTTTGAATCATGCCTCAGGCACCTCTTACTGGGTGACCATCGCCAAGCTCATTTGCCTCTGAAAGCCTCAGTTTCTCTACATGTAAAGTGGAGGTAATAATAGTGCCTGCTTTATAGAGTCCTTATGAACAAACGAGATAATGTCTGTAAGGCATGTTGCTAAGCCTTAAATCATTATATAAATGAGAATTATTATTATGATTCATGATTCCTTGGATGCTAATCCCCCTCTGAGGAAGGGGGAGGGGAGGAAAAGGCGGCAGAGCAGGAATCCCTTTGGGTCAGTGCTTTCTGAGGCTTCTCAGCACCCAGGCTCCAAGCATGACTGATGATTGGTCACAGCTTTTGACAGGGGCCTGGCCGTGGGGTGGCGGCCCCCAGCAGGACAGAGACCACAAGTGGACTCATTAAGGCTGCAGCTGTGGAAGCACCCAGGCAGGAAGATTCTCTGGCAGAGGGGGTCACCATGGAGGTGGGGGTGGAGAAAGGGAGTTTCTGAGAGAGGGTCAGACATCAGGAGGCAAAGTCTTTCACAGGCTTCCCCTTCCTCAAAATACCATCTTGTCCAATCCCTTGGCTCTAAGCAGGCCTATAGCTCTAGACAATTGAGACAGGGTCTCAGCCTCCTTCAGGGACCTGCTACTAACTTACCACCTTAACAAGTCAAAGGTTGTCTGAACTAAATCACTAGATGTAATAAACCCTTGGTCTTCTCCATGAGCCCAAATTGGCATACCCTCTGCATTGGAGTCTTTCATAGCTATGACAATCATTATTAAGTGACGAATCCCTCACCTTTTCCTCTCCCCAGAAAAGGAGTCCCAGCTCCTTTCAGGGCTGAGTAATTCCTAGTCCTCCTTTGTCATCTCTCTCTGTCTCTCTCTGTCTCTCTCTATCTCTCTCTCTCTGTCTCTCTCTCTGTGTCTCTCTCTTTCTCTGTCTCTCTCTGTCTCTGTCTCTGTCTCTCTGTCTCTCTGTGTCTCTCTGTCTCTCTCTGTCTCTGTCTCTCTCTGTCTCTCTCTGTCTCTCTCTGTCTCTGTCTGTCTGTCTGTCTGTCTGTCTCTCTCTCTCCTTTAATCAGTTGGCTGTATGCTAGGCATCTATTGCGCATCTTCCTAGCCCAGCGCAGCACTTCTGGGCTGTCCCTAGGTGCCCAGCTTCTAGGCACAGCTCCAGCAACCTCTGCTCCTTCTGCTGCCATTTAAACCCTGCCTTTTAGGGAGAAGAGGGTTGAATTTGGAGTGAATAGACTTGGACCAAGTCTGTTGTTTATGACTTTTGTGACCTTGGGTTCAGAGCTGTAACAAACACCCAGGGAGGAGGGTGAAGATATCTGGGAAGGCTCCAGTACAATACCATGGTGTTCTTTTTCCTAGGACTTGACTTTCCCCTTGACCTTTTTGATGGACAAGAACCCCATTCTTGGCTAACGGTCCTATTTCCATTCCATCTGTAATCTGGCCATCCTCTGCTCTGACCATGCCTCATGCCCACAACTGAGCTTAGCCCAAGTACAAATATGGATAAGTCCTTATTCCTTTCTAGGCCTCAGTTCCCTGATGTGTAAAATGAGAGGTTCAGACCAGATGACCTGAAAGGTCTCCTTCAGCTCTGGCTCACCTCTGCTCTCTTGTGACATGGGAAGAAGCCCAGCCTGTCAGCTCATTCTCCTCTTCCTCAGCAGAATGCAGCTCTATAATCTAGCCTGGGAGTTATAAACCCTGCCTTTGATTCCAGGCTTTGCCATAGCGTAGCTCTGCCACCATGGGAAAATGAATTAACCCTTCTGATCTCAATTCTCTCATCTGTAAAATGGGCGTAATGCTTATACAACCCTGGCTCACATGGTCATTGTGAGAAAGGCTCTATATACATACAGGCTATTTTTTAAAATAAGAAACTAAGATGGGAGGAGGGGGAGTTCTACAAAAGCAGAAAATGGAATGAGTGTAAGATGCAGGATTCTGATCTAAATTCAGCTAAAGTCAAACCACAAATTGGCTTGATTGGCTTAATTAAGGGAGATAGTGACTAATTCACTCTTCTTTCTACTCAATATGGGAAACTAGCCCCAAACCCATCACCCTGCAGCTCTGGGACTTCCTCTTGCTTCTTGGTCTGGTTTTTAAAAATTGTATTTTTTTAAAGATATTCTTCATGTTGTATCTAAGGATAGAAGGAAATAATATTGGTACATAGTAGGTGCTTATTTAATGCGTGTTCCCTTCCTCCCAGAGGATCCTAACTGGCACTCTGATGGGTAAGAAGAACAGGAAGCCTTAAACTTAGAGACATTGTGACATATTGTAACCAACTGTGTGACCTTTGTCTAGTCCCTAACTGTACTAAATCTCACTTTCCTTATCAGTAATACTACTGTTACTATTACTACTACTGCTGTTGCTGCTTCTGCTGCTTCTGCTGCTGCTACTACCAATATTTGCTCTGGATATGAGTCTCCTCTAGTATCAAAGGAGACTCTTCATGCCAAGTGCTTTGTCACAATAAAGAAGTAGACAAAGTTGAGTTCTAATGATTGTTATGGGCTGTGGGTTTCTATTGAATCATTGTATTGCTGAGTATGATTAAGTCATTCACAACTGTTCATTGGTACAATATTACTGTTACTGTGTACAATGTTCTGGTTCTGCTCACTTCATTCTGTATCAGTTCATATAAGTCTTCTACATTACATCACTAGATAGCTATTGTAGCAAAGCAATTAAAAACTTTATTTGTAAATGCCACATAATTTAAACCAACTGGCTTGAAGTAGTTCTTTAATAAATATGTGAGGGTAGGGGTGGGAAAAAGAGCCCTGGAGTTCTGAGTTCTCATTTTGGCTCTGTTGAGGGTGAGCTTGGGCAAGCTACTTCCCCTTTGTGAGCCTTAGTTTACTCAGCCACCTCAGCTGACAGAACATGAGAACATCTTTATCTTAAATGAACATTGGGTCAACTGTATCTATCTTTTTATCATCTCATCTTTTTGTTATTCTTAATTATTACAAATATTCTTGTTTTCTTATTAAATGGGAGATTTAGGAAATGTGCTATAGGAGAGCAAGCACTTAAAATTTTTAAAAACATTTTTATTTAAAGCTTTGAGTTCCAAATTCTATCCCTTCTTCCCTCCCTTCCCTTCTCCCTCTCTGAGATTGTAAGCAATCCGATGTAGGTTGTACATGTGAAATTATGTAAAACACTTCCACATTAGTCATTTTGTACAAGAAGACTCAAATAAAAGAAAAAAATGAAATGAAAGAAAGTGAAAAATAGCCTGCTTCAGTCTGTATTCAAACAATGTCATTTCTTTCTCTGGAGATGGATAGTCTGCTTCATAATTAGTCCTTTGGGATTCTCTTGAATTGTTGTATTGCTGAAAATAGCCAAGTCATTAATAGTTCTTCATCTTACAACATTGCTGTTATTGTGTACAGTGTTCCCCTGGTTCTGTTCACTTCACTATGCATCAGTTCAAGTCTTTCTAGGTTTTTCTGAAATCTTTCTGCTTGTCATTTCTTATGGCACAACAATATTCCACTACAATCATACACCATAGCTTGTTTAGCCATTCCCCAGTAGACAGGCATCCCTTCAATGTCCAATTCTTAGCCACCACAAAAAGAGCTGTTATAAATATTTTTGTATAGATGGGTCCTTTTCTCTTCTTCTGGATGTCTTTAGGATATGGGTATATCTATCTTTAATGGTGGTCTGGTGTAATGGAAAGAAAGCTGAATTTGGACTTAAATTCCAACCTGTGTCACTTTGGACAGGTCCCTTCACTTCTCTGGATCTCAGTTTCTTCTTCTGTAAAAATGAGGTTATACCATCTGACCTCTCAGGTCCATTCTAACTTTAACTTTATGACCCTCTGACTGCATGATTCTTGAGGTCCCTTCCAGCTTGAACATTTGGTGATTCTAAAGGTCCTTTGTCAGTATAAGTAGCAGCCACGGGGCAAGATGATCTACAGCATTTCTGGACTTGGTTACTGTACACCTTGGGCTCTCCATCTTAGACTTGTCAGATACAACCCTAAGGAACTAAGGTACAACCCTTAATTTTAACATGGGGTCAGCACCTACTTCCCAGGCTTGTTGAGTAGATCAAAGGGGAAGGTATCACTGTGACTTGTCATAGCCTCCACTTGGGGAAAGTGGAAGGAGGGGTTTTGTGGGTGGGGGAGCAAAAATTACTTTAAAAAATGAAATCTTGTGCCAGAGCAATGGACTCGCTTCACTCAAGGGTGAACAGTTTGTGTCAGGGTTACAGATTGTCAGGGAACAAGGTCTCCATGTCATTTTCTGCAGTCTTCCTTTCATGACCAGTGTAGATGCCCTCTCCTCCTCTTGCTTTCTAGTATGTCTTTGTACATTGGCTTTGTCTATTAGAATAGAAGTTCTTTGAGGGCAGAGATTATCTTGTTTGCTTGGACTCATACCTCCAACACTTAGCTCCATACCTAGCACGCAGTATGTTTTTAACAGATGAGCCACTCTCTTGTCTATTTATCCATCTATCTGTCTGTCTGTCTGTCTGTCTCTCTCTATCATCTATCTATCTTTCCATCCATCCATCCACCATTGGGAGCTAGGGGGTACAGTGGATAGAGTACTGGACCTAGAATTAGGAAGTGGTTGTTGTTCAATTGTTTTTCAGTCATGTCTGACTCTGCCTGCCCCCATTTGGGGTTTTCTTGCCAAAGATACTGGAATGGTTTGACATTTTCTTCTCCAGATCACTTTACAGATGAGGAAACACAGGCAACCAGAATCAAGTGACTTGCCCAGGGTCACACAACTAGTAAGCATCTGAAGCCAGATTTGAATTTGGGGGAAATGAGTCTTCCTGACTCCAGGCCCAGTACTCTATCCACAGTGCTGCCTTGCTGCCCAAAGTTAGGAAGATCTGACTTAAAATCCCACCTTAGAAACTTAATTATCTGACCTGAAACCACCTCAGACACTTACTATTTGTGTGACCTTGGGCAAGCTACTTAACTTCTGTCTGCCTCAGTTTCCTTAATTTTTTTTTTGCTTTTTGGAGGGGCAATTGGGGTTAAGTGACTTGCCCAAAGTCACACAGCTAGTTTTTTTTGTGTCAAGTGTCTGAGGCCAGATTTGAACTCACGTCCTCCCAACTCCAGGGTTGGTGCTATATTCACTGTGCCACCTAGCTGCCCCAGCTTCCTTAATTTTAACATGGGGTCAGCACCTACTTTCCAGGCTTGTTGAGTAAATCAAATGAGACAATATTTTTAAAGCATTCAGAGTAGTATTTGTTCCATAGTAGATGCTTAATAAATGTTTTCTTCCTGCCTACCTTTCACCCGCTCTGTCTGTCTGTCTGCTTGTTTGTCTGTCTTTTTACCTGTCTATCTGTTTTGGCCAATATCACCCCATGATATGGCATCATAGAAGGGGAAAGGCAAATGGAGCATTTTGGGCACCTTTCAGATCATTTGGGTTCCTTTGGATCTGAACCGTATTCCTAGAACTCCTGGGTTCAGAGGCTATCTATAGACTGGTTCTGAAGTGCCTAGTATTGGGAGGTACCTCAGGTGTAAAACCTACACAGTGGTTGTTTTTAATGGTTTTATTTTTTATTCTTGATGCTTCTGTGGTTTTAAATGAATAACTATATGCAGTTCAACATGCTTGTATGGTCAACTCCATTATGCCCTGTTCATATGATTAACTTGACATTAAAATACAGCAAGAAGGGAAGAAAGTTGAGTTTCCTGGTGGGGGTGGGGGTGGTACTGTGAGACATATGAGTCTTACTTGATAAATTCCCATACACACTTCACCCTTACACAGATGAGGTAAGCATCGTCTTCCTTAGAGAATTAAGGGATAGAGTCATGTAGCTGTTTGAGAGCCATAAAGAGCTTGTGTTCCCCCAGAGCACCCTCTGGTACCAGAAAGAATACATCACTAAATGCTGGGGTGAGTCTGGGACTTCCAGTCCTCATTAGTGACAAGATCAGAAGACTGAGCAGCTGCCCCCTTCACCTCCCCAAATCATTGGGAAAATGAGGAGGTTGAATTAGAGATGACCTCTAAGGTCCCTTTTGCCTCTAAATTTGATTGTAGCTCTTAGTTTTCCAAACTCTACTCTTCCCCTCCTGTTATCTCAACCCCAGATTGGGAATCTACTTTCCAACATTTACTCTTGTCCTGACACTCCAAGCTTTACTTCTATCATACACCTTTCTATCTCTCATCTCTATGCACCTCTATGGCTGTTCTCCATTTTCAGAATACTTCCCTTCCTCACCTTTTAGAATCCCTAGTTCATTCAAGCCTTTCCTTGTTCCCCTGGTTATTATTTCTTCCCTCCAAGATTGTCTTTCATCTGCTCTGTAGACTTACTGATTTATGAACATATTGTCTCCTGAATTAGAATGCAAACTCCTTGGAGGCAGGGACTGCTTTTTTTTTTTCGTATTTTCAGAGCTTGACATAGTAATGGACACATAGTCATTGTTTAATTAGTGGTTGTTAATTGATTCCAATATGCAAAAGGGGCCATTTTTCTAATTAGTGAGGTCCTTCCAGTTGTATTTTCTGTTTTCACTAAGGCACCTACTGCTTGTGGAGGTGGGATTTCAGGTCACTCAAATGCCCCACAAACCTTGCTCCCTGCCTTCCACCTCTCCCCACCATGAGTGCCTTTCCTTCTGCTCTCAGTTAGCCACTCAGGTGCATGACTGTTTTCCTCTTGTCTGTTTCTGCCAGCAGCCAGCTTTGTGACGGATGGACTCAATTTATCTCTTGCTTTTCTCCATCTGCAAAGAGAGGATGAAAAATCAGGACCCGTCTCACTGGAGAGTGTGTGGAGAATTACCACCGGGTGCCAGCCGCCTGCCAGGGCCCCTGGAGGTGGAGAGCGGAGCAGGCTAATCAGGGTTTGGGTACACATGGGAAAAACAACAAGTTTTCTGAGTAATGGACCAGGGGCACATTCAGGATGGGAAGATGGCAGTATGTGACTGGTCTGTCAATTCCTTCCTCTCTCCCTGAATATTCCCAGCCTTTGACCTTCTTACAAAGTTTGCTTGGGGCTGGGGCAGCTCCATTTACTATGTAGCTGGCCATGGGGGTACAGCAGCAGAGAAATGAATCATGGAGACCCAGGCAGGTCAGCCAAGGTAGTTATGAGAAGGTTGACCTGGGAGAGCTGGTCTATCCAGTCAGAGTGAATTACCCCCCAGCAACTTTTATACAGGGTGAATACCACTGTAAGGAAAGAAAGCAATCTCTCTTCCTCCCAGCCTTCATCCCAGGATCTTTTAAGAATATTTCACTAGCAGTCTGTTCTGATGTTTCATTTTGGCTTGGAGGTGATACTGTCTCTGAAAAATGTACACAGTGGCACAGAAACTCTGAGAGGTCACAGACTCACAGACCCTGGAAGTTAGAAGAGATGACTGGGATAGCAAATACCTGAGCATTACCTCTCTATACCCAAGTGGTATAGTCACCCAGCCTTTGCACAGAGACATCCAGTGATGTCTAATGAAACCCATTCCATCTGGAAGCAGCCCATTACATTTGTGGGTACCTCTAATTCTAGGAAGTCCTCTTTACATTAAGCCACAATTTGCCCCTTTGGAGGCTTCCATGCACTGAGTCTGGTTCAGAGAAAACAGGCCTAATCCCTCTTTCATGAGAAAGAACTCCAAATGCTTAAAGGCAGCTCTCAGAAGCCTTCTCAGCTTTCTCTCACCCAGGCTAAAAACCCTGAGTTTTTTTCTTATTTCGGTCAGAGATTACATTCTCTTTTTGGGGTGCCAAATCATCCTCAACTTATGGTCCTTTAGAAGACTCAGTTCTTTTCAAATGAACTGCTGTCTAGTCATATCTCCCTCATCTTGTATATTGAAGTTGGGTTTTTGCACCAAGACATAAAACTGTATTTATTTATAAAATTTCATCTTTTTAGAACTGACCCGGCATTCTAGTTTGTTGAGAGCTTCCTGATTCCTTACTCTCTCATCCAATATGTTAGCTAGTCTTTCCAATTTTGAACCATCAGATAATTAAATAAGTATGCCATCTGTGCATTTAGCCAAATCATTGGTAAAAATGTGAAATAGGATTGAACCAATTATAGTTTCTTGGGGACATTTTCCCAAGTTGACATTGAATCATTGGTAACTACTCTTTGGGTCCATCCATTCAACCAGTTTGAAATAAATCTGATTCATATTTTTCCATCTTATCAATCAACAAACCAGTCAACCAATCAGTCAGCAAGTATTTATTGCAAGCAAACTCTGGGGCCACCTCTCTCCACTATGATGCTCTACCTGTCTCTCCTGCTGTAGAGAGGTAGAAAATGAGTATCAGAATGGTAAAGTGACCTCTTTATGGCCACAAAAGGAATGTTAATGTCAGAGCTAGGACTAGGACTCAGGGTCTCCTACTTTTTTAGCCCAGTGATTTTTCTTTTCTGTGATGTTCTGTCTTCTCTTGAACAAGGAGAAGGACAGGAGCTTAGCACCCATAGATGGAGCTACAACTCCAGTAAGAACTCCCAAAGGTCTCTTCATTGAAGGGAACCAAAGTACCAACCCTAGAGTCATAGTAGACATTGCCCTTCCCCTTTGCTTTCCCCTTCCCCCATTCCAGGAGAACCTTTTGAGCATTGAGGCAAACCTTTGGTCCCCCCAGGCTCTACCTAAGGTACATTTCCACAGTATTTTCAACTAAATTCTTTAAACTTATAGATGATGGAAAAGCCCTTTTCTTGATCATTGGTGGAAATGTTGAGCTATTTATATTGTATGTCTAAAGTGTATGGTTTTTAAAATCTTGTGTAACTCCTCTGACAAAAGTGTGCGCACCCGCACTCGTACACACACACACACACACACACGCACACACACACACTCACACACACCCCTGATGTTTCGTTCTCAGCTCCTTGACTGCCCACCTACGTACAACTGGGTGCCAGGCAGATTCCCACTCTGTCTCAGACAGGATCTAGAATATCTATTTAATGTTTCCTGCAAGGGTTCTTAATTGAGTTTCAGGTGTTAGTCGTGAGCCTTCCTCACCTCTTTGTTATTAAAACAAGATGGAGTAGAGGCTGATTGAAGGAGAGGAACCAGGTTGGAGATTCTCCTTATTTGGAGGAGCCCTCTGCAGTGAGGGGCTGGGTCCTTCCTTGTGCTTTCCTTATTTCTCTTTCACCATCAGCCCAAATCCTAATCCTTGCTGTAAGTTGGACCTCCTCCCATGCCCAGGCAAGTCCTTGGTTGTCTCCTCCCTCTCCAGCTGGGTCAGTAGCACTGCTTATGACTTATCCACAGCAGTTAAAACTGGAATCCAGAACTCTGAGGTCATGGGCTTTGCTAATCACTAGCCTGCCAATGTTGGACAAGTCCCTTATCCCCCTAGCCTCAGTTTTCCCATCTGTAGAATGAAGGGACTGGACTGGATGACCTCTGAGGTCCCTTCTAGCTCCAAATTCCAGGGTGCTAAATAAATGTTCAACTCTGGCCTGAACAGACCTATCTCTGTTTCGTTTGCCTGAGTGTAGACACCTATACATGCTTAAACATATATGTATAAGCACACAAAAGGATATGCACACATAGATAGGCATATACATGTGGATATGCACGTGTCAATACAAATCCACATGTAAGTATGTGAGGCAGTAGGCGATGCTTTGGATAGAGCACTGGGCTGGGAGTCAGAAAGACTTGAGTTCTAATCTGGCCTCAAATACTTTCCAGCTATGTTACCCTGACCTAGGGTCACATAGTGACCTTTGGTAACCCTAGTTGCTTAAGCTTTGTCTGACTCAATTTTCTCAACTGAAAATGGGGATAATAGCACTTACTTTTCAAGTTTGTCATGAGGAGCAAATGGGATTATGTTCTGAAGTTCTTAGCATTGTGCATAGTATACAGTAGATGTTTAATAAGTGCTTATTCCACTTTTCTCCTTTCTCCTTCCCTCCTTTTTCTCTTCCTTCCTTCCTTCCTACCTTCCTTCCTTCCTTCCTTCCTTCCTTCCTTCCTTCCTTCCTTCCTTCCTTTCTTCCTTCGTATATGTCCACAAGATACACATAGGTGCCTACAGATAGACATGTAGATACACATAAATAGTACATGTGTATATAACACCTACATATATTCATACTGCCAGATAGGCACGGGAATGAACCTACATATGCCATATAACCATGTACACAGTCATATGCATTTGCCTAGCTACTCCATGTAAATATATCATGCACATGTTTCCACATGAAACCCAGGAATATATGCTTGGTCTCCACACCCACACTGATCGCCTCTGTCCTCCCAGCCACCCAGGAGGCCTTCACTGTATTTCCTTGCCCTATCTCTTAATAGCATGTGGCATTAGGGAGCTGGGCACCTGAGCTCCACAGTGAAGGGAGCGTGGGGCCCTGGCAACTGCTCCACTCCTTGCATTTGGTCACATCATCAGGGAGAATAGGACAGAGGGAGGAGGCTGCGGAGAGGCAGAGACAGACCGAAATTGGGTATTAGTGGCTCATGCAGCCAGAAGAGGCTTGCTCTAATCTGCTTCATTATCTCCTCCCTCCCAGGGAGAGCACTTTCTTCACACAATGTGGAAAGTTGGGCCCTTCTCTCCTTTCTTTCAAAGAGAATCTGTGCCAGGGATTGGGGAGGGTGTAGAGAAAGGCGAGGCTGAGGCATGTGTGTACCCAGGTGTGCCTCTGTGTGTGTGTGTGTGTGTGTGAGTGTGTGGTGGGGGGGGCTGCTTGGAAAAGGAGTTATTTGGAAAACACTCTGAGGTATTCTTAAATGTACAGAACAGGAGAGGCCATTTACAATCCCTGAGCTGGGAGGGATTTCAGAGCATGGAACATAAAATATTGGCATTGGGAGGGATCTTGGAGCATAGAACAGAAAGTCAGACCTCTGAGGGCCCTTCACAATAATACCTGACATTTCCATACCACTTGAAGGTCTGCAAGACCCCCTCCAAGCCTCATTCTGACCCTGGAGGTAGGTGATGTGATCATTCCCCTTTTGCAGATAAGGAAGCTGGAGCTCTGAGAAGTGGGACCATTAATTAGCCCAGGGTCACTTGGGCAGCAAAGGATCCTGGTTCTTCCTGAGCCCAAGCTCACTCTGCCATCTTAAAGCTGAGAGGCCCTTTGGAAAGTGAATATAGAAGGTCAGAGCCAGGGGAAAAGGGACCTTGGAAACCTTTACTGGGCACTGGGGGGTGGAATAGAGGCTCAGAAATGGGAATTATCTTGTTCAAGATCAAATGTTGGGTTAATGGAGGAGCAAAGGCTTCCTTGGGCTCTTCTAGCCCTGGCATTCAATTATTAGCCTACGATAGCCTCTGAGTCCCTTTAGCTCCCTGAACTCTCCCTTTAAGAAAGAAGCAGGATAGGGCTTACAAGGGACAAGAGTAGGGAAGTCACTGCAAGTCAGGGTCCAGAGGTCCAGAAATGGAGCCTATGAAGTCTACAGTAAGGCAGTGTGTTTCAGTGGAAAGGACACCAAGGCTTGGAGTCAGGAGAGCTAAGACCTCCTCTTGGCTCTGCTGTGTGGCCTTGGGCTAAGTCACGTGAGACCCAGTTTCTTCATTTGGAATAAGGATAATTTCTGCCCTGGCTCCCTACGCCCAACCTACTCTAGGAATAAAAGATATACACACATATGAACACACACACGGTTATATACTTATGTGTGCACATATATAATATGTAAACAGTCACACACATATGTACATTCATGTGAATATATTTTGTATTTGTCATGTCTGACTTTTCGTGATCCCATTTGGGATTTTCTTGGTAAAGTTATTGGAATGGTTTGACATCTTCTTCTCCATTGCATTTTATAGGTGAGGAAACTTATGCAAGCAGAGTGAAGTGACTTGCCTGGGGTCACACAGCTAGTAAGTGTCTGAGGCTGAATTTGAACTCAGAAAGCTGAGTCTTTTGATTCTAAATCCAGTGTCCTACTCGTTGTGCACATCTTGCTTCTATCTATCTATCCATCCATCTATTGATCTATCAATTGATCTATCTCTCTATCTATCATACATACACACATACATGCACACACACTCACTGAAAAGGAAACCACAAGAAGTGAGTTGACTTGCCCCACATTGCCTGCTCAACAAACTTGTCAGAGGTAGAGGAGGGATTAGAACTGAGGTCCCCTCCCTGACAATCCAGGGTTTGTTCTATCACCCTGAGTTGCCTGAATGATGCAGTTGTTTCTCAGTTCATCTCAGTCCGCCATCTGCTCTGTCTGTCATAGCAGGACTTCTAGATTCATGGAGACTGAGGCCAGAGCGACTGTCAGAATGTGGCTTGAGGCCAAACCAAAGCCCATCCACAGATTTTAACTATGGGGACATGGGACTTGTGGACCCAAAATGCCTTTACTTTGGAAAGCAAGAGAACCATGCCAAAGACTTGATTCTTAGTGCCAAGGACCTCTAAGCAGTTGAATTAGAGCTCATATTTATAGAATATTTTCACATTCAGTATTTCTTGTGAGCTCTTTTGCATCTCTGTTAGATAGATGGTACAAATATGATTATATCCTTAAGGAGAAACTGAGACTCAGGTAAGCCATTGACTTTCTGTAGGTCCCACAGAAACAGCAAAGCTCAGACTAGAACTGATATCTTCAGGTTCTCTTCCAGGACCCTCACAACTACAAGCACACTGCCTTGTTTTATGTTGCCTCCTGAATTTTTAAAGTCACAGGCAAACTATGACCCATGAGATGGACATAGAAGGAAATCTATATATGAATTATCAAAAAGCATCAGAAGGAAATAACCCAGGCTATTGCATTGAAGTAGAAAAAATGAGGAACTTGAAGCCACAGGTTTGGAGTTCTAATCCTGTCTCTGTCATTTACTGCTTTGGTGACTTTGCACAAGTCACTTAAATTTCCTCTTCTCTAAAATGAGATGGAAAATTGGAGGGGCTGGATTAGATGACCCCTAAGGTCCCTTGCAGGTCTAGATCTTGTTTCCAAGCACACTGTTGTAGCCACAGAACAGCCTACTCCCACACTGTACATCTGCTTACATACACATATATGTATCCATTCATCCATCCATCTATCTATCTATCTATCTATCTATCTATCTATCATCTATCTATCATCTATCTATCTATCATCTCTCTCTCTCTCTCTCTCTCTCTCTATCTATGTAGTAAGACATGTATGTAGTAAGACTGGGCAACTACTGAGGCTGTTTAGCGAGTTAGAATACTGAACATAATGAGGATGCAGTTCTGGCCCCATTACCATATGCATCATTTAACCTTACTCTGTTCTTGACTGAGGATGATAACTCTAACTCTGGCCAGCTGCCTGTTCCCAAGTGGGTGAATCTGATCATAAGGGGGAGAAAGTGTGTTAAGAGTTCAGCCCAAATCCATCCCAGTGGCTAGTCTCAGAGCCAGAGAGAGGAGTTCATTATACCAGGTGCCATGTTGGGGGAGGAGCCAAGGCTGTAGTTCTGTGGGTTTAGGAAGCGTTTTGGATACACCAGAAGGTTAACACCCTCACATACAATGAGCACATCACCTGCCTATACTTTCTCTCCAAAGAACTCAATGATTGCTATTGCTTATATATTGCATGTAGTATATGTAAGAAATGTTATATCTTGGGTCAGAGCAGTGACTTGTGTTATATTGGGGAAAGAATCATTAGCAAATGTTATGGGTCAACCCTATTCCAAGCTGTTTCCCAGCTATAGAGGGAAACCAAGTCACATCAAGAGTAGAGATCAGATAACATGTTCATTCAGTAGGGCTGTGTTGATATTTCTATTAGCCAATAGATATAGCATATACAGTAGGTGCTTAATAAAATTGAATGAATGGTAGTGAGAGAAGTTCATGTTTATAATACACTTTAAGGGGGATACCTTTTATTCATTTGAAGACTGAGAATTTTTAATCATTAGTTTGATTAGCTCTGGTGTTCTGTCTTCTTCCCAGTCATTAATGCCTGTCAGTCATGAACTCTATAAGTCTGTACCAGTGTTTGTAATTCATACAGCTGTAAGAGTGCCAAATCTGAGTCAGGGGACCTGGGTCCCATTCCCAGCTTTGTCAGTCATTCAATAAACATTTATTAAGTGTCTTCAATATTTGGGGTACTTCACTACTTACTACCTGTGTGAATTCTTTGAGGAACTGGGAAAAATGAAAATTTTCTTCCTAATACATGAGAGTCATAAGTGGGAGACATGGAGGATTAGAGAGCCAGTGAAGGGTCTCTAGGATGAGAGCTAAAGTAAAGTGGAAAGAAAGAAAGAATATGAAAGGTTTTACCCTCATTTCAAAAGGGTCATGGTCATGGTCCTAATTGTTGAGATAGCTGACAGTACTGTGGATTCTGGAGAGCCATGATGACAATTAACCTTTCTTGGCCTCAGTTTACTCACCTGTAAAATAAGCAACTCGAACATATGACCCACTAAATTCCTGTTCTAGGTCTAAATCTCTGATCCATAACCAGTGTGTGCCATTATTGATGTAATGAGAGTAAGGAGTTGGGAGGCACGGAAGGAAGCAGAAGGGGAATGGTTCTCAGCATGGGTATGGAGAAATTGTTAAAAACTTTATAAATGTAAATTAGTAGTATTACCAATAGTGGGTACTATCAGTTGGTATTGGGCATCAACCAAGCTCTGTCTCTTCTTTCTCTCACCCCTAGCCTCAGTCTGAGAAGGACATCATGGAGAGGAGAGAAGACTTCATCCTGAGGCAAGCAGATTTCTCTTTCCCTTTCTCACCCCATGCCACTATCCTCTTGGAAGACTCTACTTCAAGTGAGTGCCTAGGCGTATCTGTCTCAATCTTCATCAGGTGAAAAATATTTGAGCTGCCACGGGCTATGGATAACTCACATATGCACACACACACACACATAGCAGTGTGGTATAAGGGATAGAAAGGTAAGCACAAAGTCAGAAAGAGTTAAGGCCACTGAAACATAAAACTATGAGACCCCAGACCAGTTTTATAACCTCTACATACCCTAAGAGACTCTTTAAGACTGTAAGTTGCAAAGAAGGTATAGTTCTGGGAGTTTCCTTACTGGGAATTACCCATACTAATGAAATCATAGGTTTAATTCCACCCATCTACCCACTCATCCATCCCTATATGCATCCACCTACTCACCTATCCATCCATC
>CM053598.1:39293563-39304891 GCA_028646575.1 Pseudocheirus occidentalis | reverse complement strand
TTTGTGCAACAGCCAGGAGGCCATTGTCATTAGATGGAAGAGCATGTGTTGTTCCACTATTAATTTGCTTCATGACCCTGGTTTCATCTCTGTGCCTCAGTTTCTCATCTTGGGATGAGAGTATTCCACATCCTGCCTAATTCACAAGGTGGCTCTAAGGATCCACAGATAGACTACATGTGAAAGTTCTCAAAGAATATAAAATGCTATATGAATGTAAAGGGGCATTATTAGAGGATTGAGTCTCTTTAGGAGAGCTGGGAGTTCTCTGTTGTCTTCTCAGCTTGGTATTAGGAGCATTAATAATGGCACTGACATCTCATATTTGTAAATGGCTTTTTATTTCTGCCAAAGCACTTCTCTATCATGATTTCTGGGATTTCTGGGCCCATTGTAGGGTTAAGCAGACTGAGGCACAGAATGGTTGAACGGTTTGCCCAAGGCTATGCCAATGAGTCCTTCATGCTGCAGGGACTTCATTACTGCTCTTCAGGGTCACAGGCTAGGGTTCTCTCCTCCAGATCATTGGCAGGTGAATCCTTCATCCTACTTTATCTCTAGCTCTGCTCCCCATCTCTGCCTATGAACTTATCCTCCCTTCCTTGCTACCCCAAGATCCCCAAGCTGAGATTTAGAGGACTGATGTCCCTAGACCTTGGTTCTGCTAAGAGCCCAGCAGTTTGAGCAGAAGGTGGAGGCGGGAGGGAAGGGAATAATTCCTGTCCATGGTTGTTGAGGCTGGACAAGAAAGTCACCCATAGCCTCAGGTACTAATCTGCAGCTGCGTGGGCAAGAGTTGCCCTTTCTCTGTTCCCTGAGATGGGGGAGGGGAGCAGCAAGGTGTTCTAGCCATGGTTGATGAGCCTCATGCAACATGAAAGGACTGCTGGGGGAACGAGTGGGCCAGCTCCATCGGCTGGTGGTTTGAGAGAGCTAGCTGTTTTCTTCCCTGACCTCCTTGAGAGATACCAGAGCTGGCAGCACCAGGCTTGGAATCAAAGGCAGTCTCCTGCTTTTTCCTCTGGCTCCCTCCTCTTCTACCCTCCCTCTCTCCAGCTCCACATCAACACATACTTGGCTACAATAATTCTGGCTCCTTTGACACTGGTGGGAAGGGTGGGGGGAGATGAAGGAAAAAGACAGGCTCATCAATTGCTCACGAGGCCAGGATGCTGGCAGTACAGGCTTGTGGCCCCACCAGTCTGGGACTCTGACACTGTCCCTGAAGGCTGCTAATGTGCTTTGTTCTTGTTGGTTCGACCTAGCCCTTCCTCTATATACTCACCACAGAATCACAGGATTTCAGAGCTGGAAGATTTGGTCTTACCCCACCCTTTCATTTTATACAAAAGGGAAACTGAGGCCCAGAGGGGAAATGACTTGTTCACAGTCACATGGCTAGCTATTGGTAACATGGAGACTCCAAGCTCAGTGTAGCAGAGCCAGCGCTCAGACCTGGGTCTTAGTCTTTTGACTTCACTCTCAGTGTGAATCTTTTGCTCATTAAGGATCTGTCAGCCAGGTAGGGATGTATCTAAACCCTCTGTAGATCTGTTTGAACTTTCTGCTCTGACCAGACTGTGCTATTGGCAGTGCCCAGAACTTGACAGCCTTTGATCACACCTCTCCCCCTGCTTGGATGCTCACTTTGCTATCAAATCCTACCCTCCAGCAAGCAAAGCCATAGTTAAAGCTGATGTTTGTATAGAGTCTTTAAGGTTGCAAAGTACTTTATGGGCTATCTCACTTCATCATCACCACAGTCCTATGCAGAAAACATTATCATCTTTACACCCATTTTATAGATAGGAAACTGAGATTTAGAGAGATCAAGTGATTTGGCCGGGGTTTGACCTTGGCAGGATTTGAATCCAGGTCTACACCCTGTGCTCAGTCCATGATATCGCCCAACTGCCTTCAAGGTCAAATTCAAGTCTCACTTCCCCCTGGAAGGTTTCCTTGATTCCCCCCAGTCCACAGGGCCTGCCTGCTTCCCCTTTTGGCCCTTCCACATAATTTACTGTCTGTATTCCTTCATTTGACCATTGGGCACACGCTACCTGGCACTAGCTTTCTGAATACGTAGGTGTTTTCTTCCCAATTAGACTGTGAGCTTCCAAAGGGCATGTATCTTACATGTCTCTCCATCATGTATTGTCATCATATGCTCCACATTACCCTTCACAAGTCATGTGATAAATGTTGATTGATTGACTAATTGAGCCTACAACTTCCAGAGACCAATTATTCAGTTTGTGGTTCAGCCAGGGTCCTGACTTCTCTCTCTTCCCCCCCTGCAACTTCTGACATTCCATTTTCCATTAAACCCTACCTTCAGGAGCATTTAGAAGGAAAAAAAAAACCAGAGCTGCCACTCACCCAGCTCCATCCGCCCATTTGCCTGGTAGTTCTGGGAAAAGTACTGGCTCTGATGAGACTTGGGACTCCAGGCATGGATTCCCAACATTTCTGCTTTCCTTACCCCCTCGAGGCATGAGTGATTGACAGGTTGGCAATGAATGGAGAAGAGGAATATGCCAGCCACCCTTGGCAGCCACCCAGCGAAGTCAACATTGTGCTTGCTCCAAGGTCAGGACTCCATTCAGGAGACCTCAGGCTTGGTTGCCAGCAGCCAGGGGCTTCTCTCATTCTTCCCAGAGAATCCAATTTAATTTGAAAAAGTGTTGATGAAACACCTACTATGCGTAAGTCCCCATGGCTAAATGGCATGAAGTTACAGAGATAGATAGGACTCAGACCTTGTTCTTATGAAGAATGCAATCTAATTGAATCACACAAAGCCACAGAATGTCAGAGCTTGAAGGCACCTTGGGGCTTATCTCATTATGGATCATGGGATTCTGTACTAGCAGAGACCTTAGGAATTGTTCAGTCTCACCCCATCATTTGACAGAGGAGGAGACCAAAGCCTAGCTTGGCCACATGATTTATCAGAAGTGACATGGGTAGTAAATAGTAGAAGGAGGATTCAAACCCAGGTCCTCTGACCTTCAATTCAGCATGTTTCTGCACACCCTTCCCCACATCCCCAGCTCTGCTTTCCCTTCATTTTACAAAAGAGGAAACTGAGGCCAAGAAAGAGAAAGTGACTTACCCAAGGTTTCACACAGTGCCAGAGTCAGGATTCGAATCTGGGTCTTCTGACTTCCTCATTAAGCTTTTTTATATGTGGTTATTACTTTCTCTGACAGTAAAAAAAATATGGGATGGAGCTGAAGACCAGTTTGGCATGAGGTCTGGATTTTAGGGTGAGGCACCCCCAAGGCTTGCAGTTACCCTGAGACTTCACGTTCCCATTTGGAATATGGGAACAACTTGATATTTACTTTCATTGATTCCTATAGGCTTAGGTTTTTTTCCCAAGCAAATCCCCTAGTGAAGACAAGGCATCTGTTATTCTTGTTTCCCTCAATGATCCACGGATCCACGATCTCATCATTTAGGATTATCCTTGCAACAATTCAGCTCAACAAGGCAGCTCACTACCCATCCTTGTGTGCACTTCCTGTGGGACTGACTCCCATACATGGTTTCCCATTAGTTCATCACTGATGAGTCTACCCAATGATCTGGAGATATTTGTTTTATGGATAGGGAAACTGAAACCCAGAGTGGGGAAAATGACTTGCCTGAAGTCACACATTTGGAGGTAGAATGAGCTCCAAACCATGGTGATTGGGTTCCCAGCCCCAGGCTCTTAATATTAGACCTCCCCTGCAGCCTGGATCCTCCATGGAGTCTAAAGAATTTCATATAATTATCTCAGTCAAGATCTTAATTCCCCTCTCTTCTGTATCCCCCCTCCCCCAAGATAAAGGGCTATTGTAATGACAGGTTGGTGTCCTACTGAGTTCCAGCAAAGAGAGGGAAGAGATTGGCAGATAGCTCCAGGCTAGGTTCTGATGGGCACCACATGTGGTCATGCCACCTAGGAATGACAAAGTTGTGTCCAACCTCCCCTGTCATGTTTCAGGGTGTGACAGCACCAACACATAGGGAAACCCTTGAGGAAGCCTGAGAAATCTTCTCCAAGGAGTTAGTTAATGAGAATTCCTGGGGCTGGTAGTGGTGGGGAGAGATTAGATGAACCCTCTCTGCCCAGCTAAATCCTCTGCCTAACAACAAGAATAACCACCACACCCAGTATTTACATAGTGTCTTAAGGATTGTCAAGCACTTTACTTCCATGTTATTTCATTTGATTCTCAAAACAACCATGTGGGAGTATTGGCACTATTATTATGACCATTTTACAGATGAGAAAACTAAGAATGAGAGGGGCTGACTTGTCCAAGAAATGTCAGAGGGAGGATTTAAAAATCACTCAAGTCTTCCTTGACTCTAAAAACAATGCTTCCCCTAGCTTTCCCAGGCCTTCAAAGGTTGGGCCGCACTTCCTCAGTGAAGCTTTCTCTGACTACCTCTGGCCAATAGAGCCTTCTTTGTCCACAATACTTCATTGTTCAACCACTAATTTGGAATTTATCAAGTGCTTCCTAGTTTTGTTGGCTGTATTGTCCAATGTGTAGCTTCCATTATTGCACAGAGGAAATGATCAGGAGAGTAGGAATCAGGGAAATTGGGTTCAGGTCCCAGTTTTGATATTTGCTAGCTCTGTGACCTTAGGTAAGTTGCTTAATTTCCATGATTCTCAGTTTCCTGATCTTTAAAAGAGGAAAGGTTGGGGGCAAGATGATGCAGTGGAAAAAATTCTGGGTTTGTAATCAGAGGACATGGGTTTGAGTTCCACCTCACCCAATTACTGCCTTTGTGGCCCTGGATAAATCATTTAACAATAATAGTGCTTTAATGTTTGTAAGACTTTCTATGTATGAACTCATTTGATCCTCACAACCCTGTGAGAGAGCTATTATTGTCACCTCTACAGATAAGGAAATAGAGGCATTGGGCACTTGCCCAAGGTCAAACAATACGTTTCTGAAGCAGGATTCAAACTCTGGTCTTTCTGATGACAAGTCTTTTGCAGTATAAAAAGGGTTAGACTAGAGTAGTGGTATTGAACACAGTCTGCAGGCTTGCAGCTCCCTAACACTCCCTAGTAATACCTGAATCAAATTGAAATATAATTGGGAAATATTAGCAAAATAAACAAAACAATACAATACAACATAGATAATGTTAATTTGTGATTTTTTTCTTTTAAGTCAGTATGTCTCCTACAGGGATCTGCTTCTTGTTGAGTTCAATATCAATGTCCTCTAAGGTCTCTTACAGCTCTCTCTATGCAATTTTATGCGTGACTGATCTTTGCTTATAAGGAAAGTCTTTCCCACCCCTAGTATTCTGAGTATAAGAAGTATGAAGAAAGAGACCTACTAAAAGTAGAATGGACAATTTCAAGAGGCAATGGCTTCCTACTATCAAGAGGTCTGCACATTGATGCCAGATATGCTTCTTGTAGAAGATATTCCTGTTTAGGTCTGATTTTGACATCTGAAGTTCCTTGAGATCTGAAATTCTGATTTTGTATCACCTTATAGTGACTGGCACAGAGTTGGACACATGGCAGGCACTCAGTCCATATTGATTAAGTGGAAAGTATCTCAGGACTAGTCTGGGAGAGTGCTATTTCATTTCAGGGAGAGACTCTAGCAGGTGGTAAAAAGGTGAGCCAAAGACACTGAGTCCTGGGTGACGCTCATACTAAGGACTGGTGTAGAAACAACAAAGAAGGGAAAGATACTCTTACCCCACCCCCTGCCCTATACCAGACACATCTAAGCCTTTCTCCAAGAGACTGAGAAAAGAGAACCATTAGGGCAGGTCTCTCCTGGTCTCTGGATCTCCTTGACTCAAACTGCCCAGCTTCACACCTAGGAGAGTGTTCAGAACCCTGGACAGATCCGGTGTCCTTGTTTTTGGTAGAACCCTACAGAGTATTACCACCTAGGTTCCCAAGTAATGCAATCTAGTTGTTGACGCCCCAATTCATCACTTTGTAAATATCCCCTGCTTTATTACATAAGCAATAAGCACTTTGTTGGAAATTACATAAGTTATAATCCAATTAAACAATAATTACATTGTAATGGCTTTGTAACTACAGCATTAATTAACTTTATGGCCTCTGTAAATTAAGCTTGGTATTGATAGGGTACTGGAAAGGGTTGGTGGAGTCAGATGGCAAGCAGGGAGAGGAAGCCCAGCCTCATATACAGCTCTGCATCCCCTTGTCACCAACGAAAGGAGCTCCCCAATGAGGTTCCCTGACCCACAAGTACATCAGGGAGGAGAAAGAACCTGTGGCTAAGAGGCTGAGGTGAGGGTAGAGTGACTGGCAGAATGAGCAGTATTGGAAATATGGTGAGAACTGACCATGACTGGAGCAGTATGATGAGATTTGGAGGTGGGAGGGACTTCAGAGATAACAAGTCCAACATCTCCATTTTACAGATGAGGCTTGGTGACTCATTCAGGGCCACATAGGCAAGAATGAGAAGGTCTTGGCTTGGAAATCAGTTCCTTTGATCTCAAATCTAGAGCATTTGCCTTCTTATCATGGGGGATTTGCAATATGTGGAGTATGGGAAATCCTAGAGACAGAATTTCCCCAGTTTATATTGAAGCATTTGACAGAGTCTCTCATGATGTTCTGCTGGACAAGATGTGACAAGATGACAGTGGAGGTAGGTGGAGTGGGAACAGGTTGAATGGATAGAGTTAGAGAAGAGTCATTAATGATCTCTTGTCATTTAGGAAGAAGTCTCCAATGGAGTGCCACAGGGATCTCTACTTGACCATCTATACTGGTGGGCATTTTTTATCAATGACTTGGATAAAGGCAGGGATGGAATGCTTATCAGATTTTAATATGACAGAATTCCAGGAAAGATAGCTAACACATTGAAAGATAGATTTGGAATTCAAATGTGCCTAAACAAATTACAAAATTTGTCTGAAAGTAAGGAGATGAATTTTAATAGGGATAAATATGAAGTCTCACACTTGATTTCAAAGAATCAACTTGGCAGGCATGACTAGACAACCCTATTTGTAAAACTGTTGAGGGGGAGCAGGGATTTAGTGGGCTCCAGGCTCATTATGAGTCAACGCTGTGAAACAAAAAAACTAATATAGGGTGTACTGTGAGAGGCTTCATATCCAGGACAAGGGAGACGATAGTCCCACTATTCTTCAGACCACATCTGAAGAATTGTGTTCAGTTCTAGGCTCTACGTTAGGAATGAGATTGACAAACTGGAGACGACTCAGAAGAGGATGGCCAGGATGGTAGGGGACCATTTGAAGATCAGTTAGAGAAACTGAGAGTGTGTAGACTGGAAAAGGAAAAAAAACTTAAGAGACATAAGAAGTTTTGAAAGATTATGATGCAGGAAAGAGATTTGGACGTGTTTCATTTGTTTGGACCCAAAGGCAAAACTAAGAGTAATGAAAGCAAGTTACGAAGAAACAGATTTAAGTTCAATGCAAGGAAAAAAAACCTTCCTAACAATTAGAACTATCCAAAAGTAAAATGGACTACTGAGGGAGTAATGGGATCCTCCTCATTAGAGACTTCTGAGTGAAGAATGGGCTCTCTCTTGTCCAATGCATTATAATGCGGATTCTTTCTCAGACATTGCTTGGATTTGATGGCCTCTGTTGTCCTTTCCAAATCTGATTTTTTACTTTTGTGATTCTGTGGCAGTGTTGGCAGTGTTTGGAGTATGGATAATATTGGCAGTGTGGGGAATGGAAGGTACTGGGGAGTACTGGCAGTGTTTGGAGTATGGGAAGTATTGGCAGTGAGGGTGTATATAGTTAAGAGCCCTGGTGTATTCTGGGTCTTGGAAGGAACTACTTGGTCTCCCAGGCTTTGCATAAACAGACAAGAGGGTTGTTATTCAGGAAGAGAAAGAAAGCCAGCTCTGTGAATGTTAATTTGTTTGTCAGTACATGTGCCCCCAAGCCATTGGCGTGGGACACATTTATGTAAATCTAAGTAATCAGCAAATGCTTTTCTTGACATTTACCAAGGAGTCAGGGAAGGGATGGTTCACAGTAGGAGAGAGTAGTGGTCCCCATGCTTAAAAGATGGAAGATGTCCTGGGCCAGGTTTTCAGCCCAGGCCTAGCCAAATCCCAATGCCAAGGGTATACACACCTGAAGCCTTCCCCCTGAATCCAGTTAAGGCAGTAATTCAATTCAGCAAGCATTTATAGAGCACTTTCTGTGGTCAGAGTTTCTTGCTAGGAAATGGGGAAGATACAAAATTTTTAAAAAAGACACGGTCTATGCCCTCATGGAGCTTATTGTCTAGTAGGGAAATATAGCACATGCACAGATAAGTGCATCAGAGAGGTGCAAAGTTGGGGCGAAAGTTTTTATTACCTAGAGGGTTCAGGGGAGGCTCCTTGGCAGAGGTGGTTTAAAAGGATGAATAAGAATCCAAGGAAAGGGAAGGGAAAGCATCCCAGGCATAAAGCATGGGCAAAGTCAGAGAGGCAGAAAAATTTGGGGTGTAGGATTGATTCAGTAATCTTGAGTCTTATTGGCCATAACTTGAAAGAAATCAGGCAGCAGTGAATAAGCAAGTTGTCATTCATTTCAAGATCATTCCCCTGTCCTGTCTCCACTACACTATGGCTACTGGGCTGCTTCTGTTCAATGGGACACTGACTAAGGGAAGGTGGGAAAGGAACATTCTGTTAGCTGGAAAGCTTTGGAATCTTTCTTCAAGGTGCCTTCTGGCAGTCCCTTCTGGACCACAGGCTCACTCATAGTGACTCCTGTCCCTTGTTCATGGCAGGATTTAGTCATTATCTTTCCCCTTAAACATGCCCTTCCCCTTAATTTTGCTATTTCAGATGAAGGCACTACCATTCTTCCAGTCATTTAGTTGTGCAACCTTGGGTCATTTCCATTCTTCCTTCTCATTCACAAGCCCTATGAATCAGTTGTCAAGTCTTGGTTCTTCCTCCACAACATCTCTTGCATTTCTCTGTCCACATCTCAACAATGATAATTCAGGTCATGTCACCTTATTTGTGGACTCTTGCAAGAGCCTCTTAATTGATCTCCTTGTATCCAAGCTTTCTCACTCTCCAATTCATGGAGGGCCACCACTAAACTGATAGTTCTAAAGTGCAAATCTGACAAAGTCACTCCTCTGTTCAAGAAATTCCATTGGTTTCTAATTTCCTCTAGGATTAAATACATGCTTCTTTGTTTTGTTTTTTTTATCTTTATGACTCCAATGTCTATCCAGGCTGATTAAACCTTGCTTCTTTCTCCTCAAGTCCTTTGTTTCTAGCAAAATTAGCGTCATTGTGGTTCTCCATGCAATGTACAAGAAATCCCCCAAGCTCAAATACTCTCTTTCTCTATCTCATCACCTCTGCTTCCTAGATTCCCTATTCTTCTTCAAAGATTATCTCAGGCACCACCTTTTATATGAAGCCCTTTAAAATTTTTTCCTAGTTGTTGAGTTCTTTTCCTCTTCAAATGATGATGTTTACTTATCTGAGTATGAATTTTTCCCTCAATAGAATGTCAACAACTTGAGGACAGGAGGTGGGTTTTTTCCCCTTTTCCAACACACGATAGGCATTTCATAAATGTTGTATTGAAATGAATGAAATGCAATGGATGAAGCTTTAAGTAACTCCAAGTATTGCTAACTAGTAAGGTTATGACTGGTACATTCCAGGCTAACCCCAGGAAAGGATGTCCTGATACAGGATTCATAAATCCACCAACAAGAGGGTGATTGGAGACTGGAGCCTGGCAGATTGAATCTCAGTCAATTAATTCATCTAAATAGAAGGAGGGGTCCTAACTAACTCTAGATTTCTAAGTCAACTTGATATAGTGAAAAGAAAACTTCATTAAGGGCTCAGACAACTTGAATTCTCCTCCTGGCTCTATCATGTCCTTACTGTGGGATCTTGAGTAAGACATTTAATCTCAAGTTCCTTATTGTCTAAAACTAGAAGATTGAATGAGATGATTTCTGAGGTCTTTTACAGCTCTAGCATACTAGCTGTCTGAGAAGTCTAGTAGTCAGAACCAGCTTGTACCCCCAAAGTGACTGGGTACATTCTTAGTACGGCATAGTGAGAAGGGCACCAGACACAAAGACCAAGAACTTGGGGTCCTAGTCTGGCTCTGCCATGGACATCCTGTGTGACCTTTCCCAAGCCATCACCTGTTTCACCTGTAAAATGGTTATAATGATCCCTGGCCTGCTTGTATTATGACACTGTTGTGACAAATACATGGGAAAACCCTTTGATAGGATTTCTGCACTTAATGGGAGGTTAGAAGAGGCAACACTTATGGTCTCCTTCAACTCCAAAATGTTATGATTTGAAGTATGAAGTACTGAGCACCTATAAAAGAAGTTATTGGTCACCTTCCTTCCCCAGGGGGATAGATGGGCCACTGGAAAGAGTACTGGATTTGGAGACAAAGGTCCAAAGTTCAAATACTGATGCTCCCATTCACTCCTAGTTAGACTTGGCCAAATTACTTAAGTGGCACTCAATTCCCTCGGCCATAAAATTAGGTTAGTGTAGATGCCCCTGAGATCCCTTCTCTAAATCGGTCATACTAGAATTTGATTGTTGCTCTGCAGAAGTATAGGTAAACTCACAGACAGCACCAGACAAGGAAGGGTAAGGGCGCCATGGAAAGGCTGGTATCATCAAAGAGATCCCAAAGCTAAAGTCCCAGGACTTGGGTTCAGATCTCATTTCTACAATTGAGTCAGCTTTCCAATAACTCACTTACCTGTTTAAGCTTTAGTCTTTTTTATCTGTCCAATAAATGGATTGGACAGATTTAGCCAGTCAGAGCTCTTGGTCTTGGAGTCTTGGTTTGTTAGGCTAGGGATGAGATGTCCTTCCAAAATGCTCTTCTTGCTCTTTCTCACACCCATGTTGCTATCTCCTGATAGTGTGTCTTTGCAAAGGCTGCTCCCCAGGCCTGGAATGCTCTCACTCTTCCCATCCACTTCTTAGAATCCCTTCTGTCCTTCAGAGCTCAGCTCCAATGTGAGGCCCTTTCTGATCCCCTTAGACACTAGTGCATCCCCAGGTTTCCTGGCATTTCTCTTGCATATACTTAGATGTATGCACAGTATGTTCTTCAAAAAAAATTTTTTTAATTTGTTTTCTTGTTTACATCATTCATTTTCATTACATTTTTGAATTACAAATTTTCTCGTCTTGCCCCTGCCCCAACCCTAAAACAGCAATCCCACTGTAAAGTCCCTTCCCTGCTCTGTTCTCTTACTTTCTGGTAGGGCAGGGAGGCTCTCCCTATCCCAGCCCTTGTATATCTTAT
>CM053598.1:39264840-39293063 GCA_028646575.1 Pseudocheirus occidentalis | reverse complement strand
CAAGAGCATTTGGCCCTGATCAATGGATTCAGTCCCCCTGCGAAGTCCGCAGGTCAGGGACTCTGAAGCAGCCTGGTGGGGGCTGCCCCGGGTTTCAGCAGTTCCCTTCCCCCATTGCTTCCTTTCCCCGGGGGCAGATTGACTGAACTGCTTTTCTTCCTCCAAATTAATTTTCAAAGTTTCACTTTCACTAACAGTCTCTGACCTTGGTTTGTGGGATTTTAAGATCCCCTCAGGCAGGTGCTTTAGATCTTCTCTGAAGTAGACTCAAGCTGTGGCTTGGGAGGCTCAGCTCCTCCTGGCTGCCCTGAGGCCTGGCCTGGCTGCCACTGCAGTTTTGGGCTGGGCCGGTCTCTGCTCCTGTGCAAGCTGCCCCTCTCCCGACCCGTTCCTCACGCCTTGGCAGATGTGGAGGTGCTGGAGGCTGTAGATCCTCTCCTCTGCAGATTGGCTGCAGTGTGGTGGGACTTGGCTCAGCTCAGCCCGGTTCCTTCCCACCGCCCCGGGCCTGGCCGTGGTCTCGGCTTCAGGCTGGGCTGGCCTCTACTCCCGGCCGCTGCCGCGATGAGCCCCTGCTGCCGAGCTGCCTTCAGTGAGAGATGTGTTTTCTGTATCTTTGTGAGTCTGAGAGTCCTAGACTTTCCTAGACTTTGTCTGGGCTCATATTTTTTGGGTGTTTAGGGTGGTGGTGTGGGAGCTGTGGGACCTTGCTGCTTCTACACCGCCATCTTGGCTCCACCCCCCACATTATTTTCTTTATGAGAACATACTACTTCTTAGAATAGAATGTAAGTTCCTTGAAGTCAGGGATTGTTGGATTTTTATCAGCACCTACTCCAGTGCCTAACACATAGTAAGAACTTAGTGAATACTTGTTGGTTAGTGACTTGATTGAGGTAAGTTAGGAGAAGAGTAGATTGGGAGAGAGAGGAACCAGAGGTTATCTTATAATCACAGAAAGGAGAAGTGATTTGTCCCAAATGACACAGCTGGTTAGTGATCAACAGGGCACTAGAAATTTGGACCTGTAATTATCAGTCTGTCTCTGGAGTATAAGCTTGATGCTCCACTTGGAAGGCCCTTCCTTGCATGAATCTTTCCTGATGTAGTTTCTCCAGCCCTTCCTCCCAGCTCCAGCCTCCTCAAAGGGGCCCCTATTCTCTGCAGCTTAGGGGAGTCAGGGATAGAGCAATCAGGCAAAGAAGTGCCAAAAGACAGCTAGAAGTGAGGACCATCCATCATTTGCACAGCCTTCCAATAAGTCCAGCACTCTCCTGGAGGTGGCGGTGAGTGAGTGCACAGTCTGTGAAAACCTTCATTTCTGCATGGCTCCCTGGGCTGTTGTGGGTCAATAGTCCATCTTCTCCTGCTTCTCCATGGGCAGCAAGGAACTCTTAGAGAGGAGGGTGGGAGGAGGAGAAGAGAAAGAGGAGGGGTACATCAGGAAGAAGACAAAGTCCTGGGCACAAAATAAGCTCTTGAAGGAGAATTGGAGAGAAACCATTTCCTGAGAAGGAATCCTGTGGAAATGAAAGATTCTTTTTAAAAGAATTAATTAATTTACTTTTAGTTCTCACCATTCACTTCCATAAGTTTTAAATTTTCTCCTCCTCCCTTTCGCCTTCTCCAAGATGGCATGAAATCTGATATAGATTTTACATATGCATTTTTATTAAACATATTTTCACATTAGTCATGTTGTATAGAAGAATTAGAATGAATGGGAAGAACCATGATAAAGAAAAAACAAAACAAAAAAGAGAGCAAATAGTCTGCTTCCATCTGCATTCAGACTCTATATTTCTTTCTCTGCATGTGGATGGCATTTTCTATCATGAGTCTTTTTGAGTTGTTTTAGGTTTTTGCATTGCTATGAAGAACTAAGTCTATCAAAGTTAGTCACTGCACGACATAGTTGTTACTGTGCGCAATGTTCACCTGATTCTGGTCCCCTCACTCAGCATCAGTTCATATAAGTCTTTCCAGGTTTCCCTGAAGTCTGTCTGCTCATAATTTCTTATAACACAATACTATTTCATTATATTTATACACCACAATTTGTTCAGTCACTTCCCAATTGACAGGCATCCCCTCAATTTCCAGTTCTTGGCCACAACAAAAAGAGCTGCTATCAATATTTTTGTATATGTGGGTCTTTTTTTACCATTAGTATGATCTCTTTGGGATCCGGCCCTAGAAGTGGAGGGTTCTTGAGCTCTTGGAGGCCGTCTCAGGTAGTGAGGTATGATGGAAAGGGTGGTGGAGTTTGGTGTTTGAGGCTCAGCTCTACCACTTGCTGCCTCTGGAACCTTGGGAAAGTGAATTTACTGCTTCAAAACTCAAGTTTTCTCCTCTGTAAAACAGAAGAGTTGGACTAAATGATCTCCAAGTACCATCTCTATTCTACATCTATGGCTCCAATCCATTTCTCTTCTATGACTGAGCACTTGTGACCAGCCCTGGACTTGACACTTGTGGAATCTTGTTTCCTTCTCTGCCCCAATTTTCACTCTGGATGTTCTCTAGGTCAAATACACACCTTTTCTTTCCTTTTCCAACCCTAGCTACTGAGGAACTTTGCAAAGAAAGAATTCTATTTATGATGTAATCGGTGTGTACCTACCTGAATCGAAGTGGATCACAGAGTATTGAAGTTGGAAGGAAACCTAGGAGTTATCTTCTCTTCCTTCCCTCATTTTATAGATGGGGAGACTGAGGTTTAGCCATTATTGTCTTGGCCAAAGGTACAGAGCAAGTAAGTGACTGGTCCCGGACTCAAATCCAATATTCTTTCATATGACCAGTTTAAATGACTGCACTAAAGTCCCCAGTCCATGTCCTGATGTCCAGAGGCTCTGCCCCAGCTCCATTCCTTTTCTGCTCGGCACAACCCATTCCAAGGCTCTCAGTAAGTTCCCATCCTGTCTCCCTCGACCTCCATCTTTGGCCCTGCCCTGCTTAGTCCCTGTTCTCAATTTCAAACCTACATCATGACCCACTGTCCCTATTAGGAAATTATTTTAAAAAAATATGCACAGCATAACGATATTGAAAGCAGATTTTGATAGGTAGAAAAGGGGTGGTGGGTCTGGAGAGCTGAGGATATTGTGTCCCTGGACTGGGGACAATACCAATGGGAAGTCTGGGAGTTCAGGAGACAAGTTTAGTTGACTCTGAGATCTCGCCAGGGGCCAGCCCTGAGGTTTTGAGATTGGAAAATGGAAAGAAAAACATGTTCCTTGGGCTTGTTCCCCACCATTTTCTGTAGGCAGCAAACCGATTTTCTTTAAGTGCAGGTTGGATCAAGTCACTCTCTTCCTCCCCCTAATTGGGTCCCTCCCCAGTAGCCTATAGTGACTCCCTATTGCCATTAGGATCAAATATAATCTCTGTTTGACTCTTTGTAAGCTGGCTCTTTTCTGCCTTTCCAGTCCTCTTGTCCATCATTCCTCTTCTCATACTTGCTGATGTAGCCATAACTGGCCTTCTTGCTGCTTTATTCACAGGGCATCCTATCTCATGACTCTTCCCCCATGCCTGGCATGCTCTCCTTCCTTTATCCCACTCTCATAATCCTTTGCTTCCTTAAGGTTCAACTCAAGCACTTCTCCAATGAAGCCTTTCCTGACAACCTCACCCCTCCCTATACATCCCCTCCCTAAATTACCTTGGATGCATTTTGTATGTGTTATGAATACACTTTTGTATGTCTGCACTATTTCCACCACTAGAATGTAAGTCCCTTGAGATCAGGGACTGTTTCACTTTATCTAGTGTCCTGAGCACTTAGCATAATGCCTGGCACATGGCCAGTACTGAATAAATACTTGATAATGATTGATAGACAGTTGAACCTTTAGATCTGGGTATTTGACCCTCTGGCGTCCTGCCCTCGTCAGCCTCAGGTGGCCACAGGAAGCCTCATAGCTGGGTCAGGAAAGGAGGCCCAATACCACCTGATTTGCAGAAAGGAAACAGGTTTCAGGACACCAGCCAGTTCCTTCCGGAGGGACAGGGAAAGGGGAGGGGATGTGTGCAGTGAGGCAAGGATGAGGGAAGGGAATTTGCCTTCTGCCTTGGCACTTAGCCCTGGTTCTGTGGGACTGTGTCCACCTACCCTCCAACACACACACACACACACACACACACACACACAGCAGATGAATATCCCCAAAGACTCATAGAATGTCAGAGCTGGGAAAGACTACAGAGATCATCTCTGGCACCCCCTTTCACACTCTTCGTAACTTGATTCTAGTCTACTTTTAAGGATATAGTACAGGTTACTCCTCTTCAAATAGGCTATATTCCACCAAGCTGGAGTAATGACTTTCCATCTCCAGCCTCTGAGCTTTACCTGTGCCTGAAATGTACTCCCACTCACCTCTGCCTCTTAGAATCCCTGGTCCTTCAAGCTTCAGTCCAGGTGTTCTCTCTTCCTCTAGTCATTTTCTGCTAGACAGCTCAGTGGTTAGAATGTTGGCTTTGGAGTCAAGAAGACCTGAGTTCAAATAGGCCTCTCTCCAGATACTTATTAGCTTTGTCATTCTGGGCAAGTCACTTAACCTCAATCAGCCTCAATTTCCTTATCTATACAATGGGGATAAAAATATGACCTACTTTACTGAGTTGTTTTAAAAACCAAATGAAATATTATATGTAAAATTCTTTGTAACCCTTACTGAGCTGTGTAAATGTTAGCTGTTATTAGTACACCCGTCCTTATCATTAACCCTTCTCAAATTACATTCTATTCATTTATCTGTGAACATGCTACATTCCCCCAGAAGACTGTAAACTCTTTGAGGGAAGGAACCTATCATTTAAAATAATTTTATAGCTAATGTCTAATACATAGTGCCTTGCACATAGCTGGCACTTAAATACTTATTTAATTGACTTGGATCTAGTCCTGGATCACAACAGGGCCTCCTCAGTGAGGTCCCACATCTACTGAAAAGATTAGCTTAACCATCCATACAGGAAAACACAAGTGGATGAAGAATACTTAGTCCCCTGGTAAGACCAGCTGCTGTATATGCAGCCTGTTGAATTAATACATCAGTGAATAAGTCTTAGACAGAATTTAATGAGGCACAATTAGTTGGATCCAGAATTTAAAAGGAAGAGGGGAGATTGGGTTGGTTCTCATTAGGGAAATGGAATAGTCCCTTCAGTGATCTCTTGTTGCAGAAGTCCATTTTCTCAAGACCAGCATTCTCCCAGTGATACTGACTGGCTGGAAATCACAGAACATTGCAATTTCAGAAGGATCAAAACTGAACTGACCCAAAGGGCAATGGAAAGATGTATGGGGGCTGAAAGCAGGCTGCTGCATGTTAGCAGTAACTACTTGTGGGAAGATGGGATCTGAAACAGCTACCTGGCCAGAAGAGGAGGGGAACTGCTCACAAGCATAATAACAGCTAGCATCGATAGAACTTCTGAAGGCTGACAAAGCATGCTACATAGGCTAGCCCAAATGATCCTCACAGCAGCTTGGGGAGGTAGGTGCTATTATGGTCCTCGCTCTACTCTACAGGTGGCTAGGGGAAGTTAAGGAATTTGCCCAGGTTCACACAGCACTAAGGCTCAGAGGCAGGATTTGAACCTGGTTCTTCCTGTCTCCAAGTTCAGCATTCAACCTACTGTGCCTCAGGCAGAAAAGACACAGGACTTTAGATAGATAGCCCAAATCCTATCCTGGTATGCTAGCTATATTGAAAGATACAGAAGAGTTGCTCCATAACCCTGGGCTTGATCCTCTTGTGAGAGATTTAGGGAAGGCTGTAGAAAAGAATTGAACAGTTTGAGAAGACATGAATGGGTCGCTCTTTGTACTAGTGGAGGGCATGGTCACACCACCTAGACCACAGATCTTTCCACATAGGAGGAGGAAGAGACGCTATATCAGATGAAACTGAAGAGATGAAGATGGAAACCTGGTTGATGGAGAGTTTAACAGAAGAATTTCTGGACAGCCAACATCCCCCCTTTAGTCTCTCCCCAGTAGATACATAACCAATATATCCTACACACTAACACCATATTAATTCAACTAAAACACAACTCTGATGCAATTCTTCTGCTCAAAAGTCTTCTCTCAAAGGTTCCCCCATTAAATAGCTTTTTTTATTTAATTCTTTCTGGCATCAAAGAACCTGTTTGTTGAATGCATCATGCATGAATATGAAGATTTCTTGTAAGGAATGTGATTTGCTCCTGTGTACCAAATGAGAAAAAAATGACTTTCATGTAATCATGGATTAAGACTTTCATGTAATCAGGGGGCGGCTAGGTGATACAGTGAATAGAGCACTGGCCCTGGAGTCAGGAGGACCTGAATTCAAATTCAGCCTCAGACACTTAACACAAAAACCAGCCATGTGACCTTGGGCAAGTCACTTAACCTCAATTGCCCAACCTTCTCCCCTCCAAAAAGCAAAAACAAACAAAAAAGAGATGGAACAGACCTTCAGAGGTCATTGAATCCAAACCTCCCTTTTTACAGATGAGAAAACTGAAGCCATGTTAAATCACGTCAGGTGATTTGCCCAGAATCAGACAGCAAGTAAATATCTGGGGTCAGATTTGAACTTAGGGCTTCCTGACTCCAAATTTAGGGCTCTTTTATATTGTACTTGAGGATAAATATTATGAAGAATTTTGAGGGTGGTTAGCCTTGAAACCCAATGGCCAATGGCTGCTGTGTAAATCCTTCCCAGAACATCTCTGTTATAGTAAGGGAGTGATGAGGCCAAAGTCATGCCTTTGGGGAGTCGGTGCTCTTCTTTTTGTTCCTAGACAATAGCTATGCCTTTCACCTAGCCTTCCTTTTCATAAATATGTGGACATGAAAGCGGGGATGATTTAAGGTCAATTTTTCACCACCACTGGTAACCAACACAAAATATGAGTCCTCAGATGGCCAGGAGTTTCATGTCCACACCCTCAGAAGGCATAAATACCAATGTCTCTAAGCTCAGGGATGGGGAATTAATTAGATGGCCTTTCACTGGATATACAGGGATGGATCTTATGATCCTCTGTCTCTGACACTGATGATAAGCTAATCAATCAATCGACAAGTATTTATTAAATACCTATGTACAAGGTATATATTTTATTTTATAATCTAGCCTGTTAAAGAGTCCATGACAGGAAACTTCCCTCTCTATTATGTTCCCAAGCTAATGTCTGCTTTCTTATGTCCTTAATATTTTCATGAGAATGGTCTATATATATCTATATGTTATCACAGGCATTCTTGATGAAAGCACAAGGAAGGAACCCACAGAGTAATCACAAAGGAAATGTTATGTAAACTTTGTATTACCCAGCCTCTGGCAGATGATTCTCTACAGCAGACCACATCTAGATAGTTATAAACTTTTCAGAGAGGTGCAGCAGATATGAGATCACCGGGTTTTCTTATAAGACAACAACAAACTCCAAACAAAAATTGATTCGTTAAAACAAAATAGCCCTAATGTCCCTTCTCCAGCATGGAATCTCTCATGCATTTGGCTGATCATATAAGGTGTAAATACAAAGAAAACTTTACTCCATAGTCAGTATTAAGTCAGGCATTGAACAGGGTGACATTTCCTTGCTAAAGCGGTCACTCAAATTGTCTCCTAGAGTCCAAATAGAAGAAAAGGAGTTCCTGACAGACTGTGGGATTCTCCAGAAGCTATTATATGTGGATAATCCAAGAGAATGTAATCTCCTTGAGGACAAGAATTGTCTCATTTCTGTATTTTGTGCCTAGCATTTAGCACAGTGTCTTGCACATGACAGACTTTAATAGATGCTTATTGGTTACTTAATTGATTGGATGCCACTGGTAGGATTACAGTGAGAGACAGTCGGGTGGAGGGAAAGACCACTGGGGGCAGCTAGATGGCAGAGTGACAAGAGCACCGGTCCTGGAGTCAGGCGGACCAGAGTTCAAATCCTGCCTGTCACTTGACACACTTTGTGTGACCTTGGGCAAGTCACTTAACACTAATTACCTTGCCTTCCCCCCTAAGAAAAAAAAGAAAGACCCCAGAACTCAGGAAGACCTGAATTTAAATTCTGCTTCAGAAATTTATTAGCTGTTTGACCCTGGGTAAATCATGTAGCCTTTCTTAAACCTGAGTTTTCTTATCTGAAAAAATAGGGATAATGGTAGCTGAAGCACTTACACCATGGAGTTGTCATGAGGGTCAAATATTTGTAGAGTGCTTTGCAAGCTTTGATGAGCTGGATAAATGCCAGTTATCTTTATCATTATCATCATTTAACCCTGGGATGCTACAGGACCTCCTTGGCCACTCAAAAGAGATTAGGCTAGCAATTCACAAAGGAAAAACCAGGAGGTTGGAGAATGTGTATTACCCAGTCTGAATGTGTATTGCCACCAACCACAGGCTGGTGGATGGACATCCCATTGAGTGCATACACACTGCATCTACACTGGACATACCCTGCAGATTGACAATGAGCTGGGGGCCCAGAATTAAACAGGAGGTGAATAGTGGAGATGTGGTCACATTTGGAAATGCAACAATGTAGCAATCACAGTGATCCCACACTGCTTACCGCCGCAAAAGTCCTTTTCACAACTGATGCTTTTTCTCACCGGTGCTATAAAGCTAGGAACCATGGAACATGACAATTTCAGAAGAATCCAAATTGCAGGTGACCCAGAGGGCAATGAAGAGAAGCCTGCTGGGTGTCAAGAAGCTGCAGCCTGTTAGCAGGGGGGTGATTTGCATTCTTGAAGTGGCTTCAAGAATATGGTTGGGAGGAAAAGGAGGTGGTCCCAGTGAATAACTAGAGTGAGAGATAGCACATGGACAGCCTGACAGTTGTACTATGGGTAGCCATAAAAATACTAAAAGAACAGGAGCAAAGCTGGACTTGTGGTGTTGTGAAGCCAGAGCTGGGAGCTGGAAGATGGAGGTTCAGAGGTTCGCTTCTTGCTGTGTGTCCTTGGACAAATTTCTAAATCTCTCTGAACTTTGCTTCCCAATTACTACTGGCATACTTTACTTCAGTAGGCAGCCTGGGCATAGTGGGTACAGAGCTGGCCTCAAGACCAGAAAGAACTGGGCTCAAGTCTAGCCTCAGATACATACAGGCTATCTGACCCTTAGGCAAGTCCGATAAATGAGCTGATTCATGATCCAGGCCACTTTCTAAGATGGTAAATTGCAGAGAAGGTGTCAACCCTGGTAGAGGGAGTTTTCTATGCCTATAAAATCTCAGGTCCAGTCCCCATTTCTACTGCTTGTTTCTGAAGGCTGTTGTGAGGAAATTGGTTTGTAAAGCTAAATCGTTGTTTGTGTATTACTGTTATTATCCTCCATGGAGGTTTTATGGAAGAACCACTAGAATCACACAGGAATTGGCTTAGATGACAAAGCATTGGCTTGGGAGCATAGGATGCTGAAGCAGAGAGTGCTGCCTGGTACCTTCCTTCCGTTAATTATTTCCTATTTGTCTCATTCCTATCTCCACTACCTGTTTCCCAAGGCTGTTATATAACTTGTTTGTATATATTTGTTTTCTTGTTGCCTCCCCCCCATTAGACCATGAGTCCCTCAAAGGCAGGGACTGTCTTTTGCCTTTCTTTGCATCCCAGTGTTCAGCACAGAGCCTTGTATATAGTAGGTGATTAATAAATGCTCATTGTTTTGTTCACTACTTGTCTTCATCCCTTAGGCTGTAAGTTTCTTGAAGGTAGGGACTGTTTCATTGCTGTCTTTAGTATGAAATGATGGTTGATTGGTTGATTGATACATGGTCTGGGAGCTCCTTTCTGTCAGGTACCAGTTTCTACAAGTGTGGCTCCCACGGTGCCCTGTCCATCTCTGGGCTCAGAGAATCCTGGTGGTTTGGATAATTGATGGGAGTAGGGGTGGGGAAGTGGACTCTCCTAGGGCACATTCAACCATAGCCTTTCCTGGCTTGGAATTGTCTCCTCTGGAGCCCTGGATAGAAGAGGAGAGAAATTACCAAACTGTCAGGTGGTTTATTTAAGCCTGAGGATGGAAAGGGCCTGAAAGGAATGATCAAGGTCCTCTGGAAGGGAGGAGAGAGATTAACAATGTTCTAATGCCTCAGGGTAAAAACAAGAAAATTCTACTCCTGATCTCAGGTTGTAACAAAAGTGATTGGGCCAGATAAAAGGAATCCTTTACTCAAGCCCTCAATCTAGTGCTCTAGTACCCTCCATTTGCAGACAAGGAAATTGGAAGCCAGAGAGAAGAAACTTGCCCACATTGCACACAGCACACAGTCATGGCAGTCTTAGAGCTGGATCTTTTGACCTCTACCCTCTACTAGACCTTTGTCTCTTGGATTTCTTCACCAATGATGATGACTGTCCATTCACTGTAGCAGGGAGCCCTGACTCTGGAGCTCTCCGTGCTTGCCTCATGCTTCTGACACTCCTGTGGCCTCAGGCTCTCTCTGGGCCTCAATTTTCTTGTTTGTAAAGTGAAGGAAATGGACTGGATGGCCTCTGAGATCCCTTAGAACTATGGATTATGATCCTATGACTTCTCTCCAAAGATGGTAGGGGAAAAGAGAGACAGACCTTTGAGAAGGTTTAGGCACAGTGAGAGCAGGGAATATGGAGGAGCAGAGAATAAATAAGCTGTAATCCTCCTGGCCCTGGATGTCTAGTACCCCTCCCCACCTCACCTCCCAGTCCACCCTCTCCCCTATTCCAGGGTCTGGCACAGCCCTAAGGAAAACTCCCAATACTTAACAAACTTCAACTTTAGGCAGTCCAGGTGGGAAGTCAGCAATTAATCTACATTAGAGTGAAATTAACCAATATTAAAACAATGGGAGGAGGGGGTACAAGGGAGAGATTAGCCCAGAATGTCCTCATTAGCAGTGGTACAGCTCCTTGATGAGGTTGCATCTTATGACATCGGCTCTTCTGTCTCACTTCATTAGCACAGGGTTAATTACCACCAAGAAGGCAGGTAAAGTGTCAGCGCTTACAGACTCACCCACCCCCTCCCAGTTTAGCACTTTCCCCTAGTCTCCCACCCTCAGTCACTGGCCCTCCTGAGCCCCACTAATGGCTTCTGATGAGCCTCGATTTGTAAAGGCAAGACAGGTAGAACCAATCCATTCTTCACAGAGCAGGGGGCAGCTGGCAGCTCCTGCCTGGAAAGGAGTTGGGGTGGGGTGGCCATGGGACAGATGGAAGTTGGAGAAGGGAAGGGCCAAGGTTAACCTTTCTCAGGGACTTCTGGAATCCATTGGTTTTCTCTTCATCATCTTAGCTCATTGATCTGACAGTTGGTAGTTCACAGGGTCTAGGTAAGTGAGAAATGAATATTTCTGTCTTGTATTTAATAACTAATTATTGTATTAGGACCAAGGTTATTCCGATTTTCTACTTCCTCATTCAGAAATCAACTAGTGAGAGAAATTTCTCTTAAATTTTTACCTAACCCGAGATCTTTACAGACATTCTAAGTTTGGGCTAATAATGGGTGTATTCCTGCTCGTTGTATTTGCTCTGACAGGTCTGGGAAGTGTTGATTCTCTCTTTTGTCTTAACAAGTGATATGGAAAATATCTCTACTAACCAAGATTTGGGAGACACAAGTCAAGTACCCAAGACCCTTATTTTAATATAACCACGCCTGCTCTTTGAAGGGATATTAAACTGTGAGCCCACACCTATTTGGGGTCTTTGTTCTAAGAGAGATGGTCCAGTGACCATCCTTTTATTAAAAACTTGCTGGACTTATTAATAAAAATGATCAAATTACCTAGAAACTATGTCTCTCTAATTTTTTAAATTGTTAGTCAGGAAGGTATCTTAGAGATCCTCTGGTCCAGAGGAACAAACTGAAGCCGCAAAGGGTGAAATATCTTGCCTAAAATGATAGAGTTGGCCTCAGCTTGCTTCTTTCCTCATCTCAGCTCCTAAAACAAAGCCATACAAAAGGCAATGTGGTCCACAAGGCTATAGCTTTGGACTGGGGCTAAGGGACCTGGATTCACATTCCAACTTTTCCATCCACTCTTTACCTACATAACCATAGGCAAGGGAAGATTCCTCATCTGCAAAGTGAGGGATTTGGACTAGATGGACTCTGAAACTATGAGAACTGCCAAAGGGCTGACTCCAAAGTAAGCGTCTGATTTGCCTCTTTCCTTTTTTTTGCCTTTGGATTTTTCAGTTATGGAATTTTAGAAACTTTCCTTCTCTCATTCCCCCTTAAAGTAAGCAGTCCTTAAGCTTCCGTCCCTCAGCCCTCCTTTCTTCTTTCTCCACCTCAGAGATAGCGGCCCCTTTCAGGGGTTCAGCAATCACTTCTCTGCCGATGATGCCCGGATCTCTATCTCTAGACCAGATTTTTCCACTGCACTCTGGTCCTGATTTTCCAGCTGCTCCCACCTGGATGTCCCCACCCTCCTTAGTACCATACTCCCATCTGGAATCTCATCACTGAACCCATCTCTTCCTAAGCATACCTGCCCCTCCTCCAAAACCATAGATCAGGTCATAGAGTTGGAAATGGACTAGGGCTCAAGCCCCTTCATTTTACAGATCAACTTCTCTATTTCCATTAATGGCACCTCCATGCTCCCAGTCACTCCTGTTCAAAACCAGAGTTATCTTTGACACCTCCCTCTTCAATCAGTGGTCAAGTTCTCTTCCTTATGTCTCTGGTTTCTGTCCTCTCCCTGCCTCCAACCTGGTTCAGACCTAAACTTCTCTCACTTGTAGTTTTCAACCAACTAATCAACAAGCACATGGCAAATGCCTAATATGTGCCAAGAAGATATAATTTGTGCTGAGAGCTAGGGATTTTTGTGCTCAGCTGGTATGCCACTGGCCTCCTTCTGTGGATTTTCTCCAGTTTATTCTGTATATATCATCTTTTTACAGAATTTGAATGTTATCTCCCTTATTAGTCTGTAAGCTCCTTGAGGAAAGGGACTGTCTTTTGCTTTTATTTTGTATCTCTAGAATTTTACAAATTCCTGGCACACAGTAGGTGTTTAATAAATATTTCTTGACTTGACTAGAAATTACTGAAATTTCACTGGTGTAGGGAGCTCTTGTTAGAGACTACCCTTACCAACATAGATCAGAATTTTTTTTATGTTTCTTTATAGTGTTGGGGAATTGCTTGTGGGCATAGAAAAGTTAAAAGATATACCTAGCTCTTTTTTCTGGTGGCAAAGAATTGGAAATCAAGGGGATGCCCATCAACTGGGGAATAGCTAAACAAGCTATGGTATATGAATGTAATGGAATACTATTGTGCTATAAGAAATGAGGAGCACGCAGACTTCAAAATAATCTAGAGAGATTTATATAAACTGATGCTGAGTGAGGAGAGCAGAACCAGGAGAACATTGTATGCAATTATAGACACATTGTATCTGTGACAACCAACTTTGATAGACTGGGCTCTTCTCAGCAATACAAGTTTATAAGACATCTCCAAAGGACTAATGATGGAAAAGGCTCCACATCTAGAGAAAGAATTATGGAATCTGAATGCAGATTGAAGCAAATGACTTACTCTCTCTCTTTTTCATTTCACTTCATTTGGTTTCTTCTTCCTTATTATTCATTCCATTGGTTATAATTCTTCTTTACAACTTGACTAGTGTTTAATGTGAAGGTATTTGTAGAACCTGTATCAGATTGCATGCTGCCATAGAGGATGAGGGAGATGATTTTGAACTCAAAAACTTGTGAGACTAAATGTTATAAACTAATATTAAATAATTTTTTTAAAAAGACAAAGTTATTCTATATAGAACTGAAAAAAGAGATTTGCCTAGGTCATACAACAAATGTGTGTCAGAATCAGGACTTGAACCCAAGACTTTGCTTTGAGGCTAGGTCTCAAGTCTCTCTGGCTTGCTAACCCTCTAACATCACCTCCCTCATCAGGGAGTAACTTCACACTCCCCATAGAGCCTCGAATGTAGTAGGGGTTCAATAAGCATTTGTGGAATGAATGAGAAGCCTGTTCCCAATGTGATGAACACCCTAGGTCATCACTTACCTGGCCCAAGTGAGTCAGAGGAGCAATTTCATCCCCACCTGTCCCAAAGACCCTGATCTCCAGATTCTTTATGTTTCTCCCAAGTCTCAGAATGACTATTGATCCTAAGCAGTTGGGCCAAGTAGAGCTGCCATATGCCCAAAGTACCTGAGGGCACCAGGGAGAAGCCTCCTTGTGGATTAGGTGCCTACAGCATATGGAAAGACAGAAGTTCAGGGAGAGCAATAGGGCCTGGGAGATACTTTGGGAAGGGGACAGAAGAGGATAGAGGTGCTAGGATCCTGGGGAGACAAGCACAGATCTAGAACTGAAAGGGGCCTTAGGGGCTTTCCAGTCCAGCCTCCCAGTCCTGTTTTATAGATGAGACCTATAGAGATCAACCAACGTTCCGAGAAGCTAGCAAATACCTGGACCCTACGTCTCTGGGATCTCTGTCTTACCATCTTCAATCTTGGGTGAGTAGAAAACTCTGTAGCATGACTTGGGAGAAATCTCAGTCCATAAGAAAAGAGGCTGCAATTGCCTGAGTGAGGAGAGGGGCTGCTCTTGGTAGGGGCAGGCAAGGAGAGGTTAGCCTGAAAGGGGAAGGACTTCTAGGGAAGTATTCTCCCAGGAGGCCTGTGCCAGAGAGGTCCTATTGACAGAGAGGTGTAATGGGAAATGCCCGGAGCAAGAGAGTCTAGGCTCCTGGACTCAGTTTATGGTTCGGAAACTTGCTAGCTGGGTGACCATGAGCAAGACCTTTGACTTCTCTGAGGGTCGTTGTCCACCTCAAAGGGTGCTCAGAAATGCACATTTATTTCATCATGCTCTAGAAATAGGTACAAGGTTTATTCCTTCAAGGGAAGGGATAAGCTATCACTAGAATCCCTAAAAAATCTGGTCTTAGCTAGATCATGCTACCTGGTAGACTCTTTCTGCTTCCAATCAATCAACAAATATTTATTAAGGATTTGCTATGTGCCATAAACAGAGCTAACTAATGGGATCACAAAGAAAACATTAAAAAAAAGATGGTACTGTCCTCAAGAAGCATCCATTCTCTGACAGGTCGATCAGATTCCGTCTAACCATAGAGATCTCAAATGAAGCTCAAAAGGTTCACCTGTCCTGGGGGCCTAGTGAGGAGGAGGATGAGTGAACTCTAGGTACTGGGTGTATCTCCTTGACCTTTTCTCTTCCCCAAGCTTGTAACAGGCTGTTTGTGGCCACCCTGCTCCTTTCCAAGCTCCATCCCATTAGCCCCTCAGCCTGGTGTGCTGGAGTGGGTATTGATTACACCCAGCTCCCATCTAGAGCAATCCTCAAACTCCCTTTCAGTAAATAAAAGCCTGAGAATTAGTTCATTATTCAGCTTCCCTAATTAGCTAATTACTCAGCCTGGCTCTCCAATCCATCTTCCACTTGCAAAGGCAGCTTTATTTTTTTGGTACTTTTCTGTAAACACACCCGCTTGGTATAGATGAGAGGGAGCCAGTTCTTACAGATTCCAAGTTACAGCATCTGCCTCAACCAGGCCAGGAAGGCTATCAAAGGTAATTCAGATCTTTCCTTTTGACTATTGCAGGAATCTCTGTGCCCAGGGTCCCGGATGGAATCAGTCACCTTTGAAAGCACGGCAACCTCGTGGTTAAAAAAAATTAACCGATGCTTTTTGTTTCAACATCATGGTCATTTACAGATAGGACTCATCCTCTTCTAACATCAAACTCTCTTGCAATAAGAAAAAGAAAACGGAAAACAGTCAATCCAGTGATATTCTCTCACAGTGTATGTGATACTCTGCCCCCAAAGTCTCCCACCTCTCTGAGTGGAGGGTCACTCTGATTTTACTAGAGCTGAGTTCCCCATTGTAATGCACAATTCCAGAAGACACATAACTAAACATACTACCCACCTCCTGACTGATGTTTAATGGTCTCATTCAGAGTGAAGATTGAGACACATTTTTGGACATGGCTAGTGGGAGGCACTCGTCTTGTTTTGACTATACATGCTTGCAACAGGGCTTTTATTTTTTTTCCTCAGAGAGAAAGAAGTGTGAGGAGGCAAATTTTCAAATAAATATAATAATATTTTTAAAATAAAAATAGAATAATAAAAATAAATATAATAAGCGATAATAAAATTTAATTAAAAGAGAAAGAAGATTGTAATGTGGCAGAAAGAATGAATAGGCTGGGAGGTGGTGAATTTGCCTCTTCTATAAAATGGTGGTAACATACTACTGTAAGACAAGAGACCTGAGGTCCCTTCTAGCTCCCGGGTATGAGCTCATTTGCATTCTTTAAAATTCCTATCACAATATCACAGCTTCTCATAGTAATACTTAGGAAGTGTTAATCAATATTTCTGAAGCAGCATGGTATAATGAAGAGAACCTTGCATCTGGAGTTACAAGTCCTGGGTTTGAATCCTATCTTCCTGGCTTGCTCACAGAGCAAGAAACCTGTCTTCCTAGCTGGTGGAAATTTGGAAATTTTATTTCACCTCTCCTGGTCTGTTTCCTCAACTGTAAAAAGGGAATACTGGAATTAACTCACATTTACATAATGCTTGGAAGTTTATAGAACACTTTTATTCCTTACAATAGTGACAATTGATAACGATTATGGTAGCTAACATTTATGGTCACTCACTATGCGTCAAGCCCTGTGCTAACCGCTTTACAAATATCTCATCTGATACAACAATCCTGAATGGTAGGCCATATTAAAACCCCCATTTTACTGATGAGAAAACTGAGGTAAATGGGGGTTAAAGTGAGCTGCTTAGGGTCACACAGCTAGTGTCTAAGGCCAGACTTGAATTCGGATCTTCCTGACTCCAAACACTATCCATTGTACCACCTATACCCCTGGCAGAGTGTAAGTGGGAAAGGGATGCTGTTATTTTATAGGTGAGGAAATAAGCTTAGAATGGTTAAGTGACTTGCCCAGGGTCATACAGCTAGTCAATGTCTGAGGCAGGCTTAGAACTCGAGTCTTCTTGACTTTCCACTATAGAATTCACCACCTCTAGCACCTATTTCATAGGAATGTTGTGAGGAAAGGCAAAATAAGCTTGGAAGGGCCATCTGTGGATGAAATACACTATGAAATACAAGCCGGCGCAGCAAGAGAAGGAATGGGAGTTCTGCTCTCTCTGTCTCTCAGATTTCCTGAAGAGAAGTCCCCAATCTACATCTTCTATGACTTTATGTTCCCATCCCGCCCCCCCCACAGCCAGAATGATCTTCAGAGAGACTGGCATTGGTTTAGGTGAAGAACTCCACCTGCTTTGGCTCATGGAGCCCCTGGACAGTGTCTGGTCCCTTCTCCAAATCATGTTTTTAAAATGCATAAAATAGAATTACAAAGGAAATCAATTATAGCTAAAGATGTAAATTTTTCTCCCTACAAGTTTATGGACCGCTCTAAATCTACCCATAGACTCCTGTGTGGGGTGTCTGCACACTACAAATCAAGAATCTTTGGGGAGGAGCTTTAGTCTTTTCCAGTTACTTTCAAATTCGTTCTCTCCTTTGATTTTTACAGTGATTCTGTGATGGAGGATAGTACAGTTCTTAGTACTGGAAAGGGCCTTGGACAGCACTGAGGATCTTCCGTTGGGAGTTGAAAAGGATCTCAGAAGTCTTGTCCATCCAACCACAGTGTTTCAGAGATGAGGAGTCTGAGGTCTTTGCTGTTCAGTCTTTTTCCAGTTGTGCCTGAGTCTTCATGACCCCATTCAGGATTTTCTTAGCAGAGATTTTGGAGTGGTTTGCCATTTCCTTTTTCAGCTCATTTTACAGATGAGGAAACCGAGTCAAACAAAGTTAGATGACTTGCCCAGAATCACATAACTTGTAAGTGTCTAAGGCCAGGTTTGAACTCATCTTCCTGACTCCAGGTCTGGCACTCTATTCACGACACCACCCAGCTGCCCCAACCTGAGATCTAAGGAGCTTAAATTGATTGGCAGAAAGGAGCAAGGCCTTCACGTGAATCCAGGGCCTCTGCCTCCAGAACCAGGGTTGGCTCTGCTGTACTAATGCTGACTTGGAGAAATCAACGGACTTGCCCAAGGTCATACAAGAGTCAGTTACAGAGATGATTCCTGGTCCTAAGGTCTCTGACTCCCATCTCTTCATTTTCCAAAGGAGAAAGAAAACTTAAGATCCAAAGATGTCAAGAGACTTGCCTAAGGTCATACTGCTAGGAGATATTGAGAGTTGAATGGCATCATAATAGACTCTGCATCCTGTCAGAGAAGTCCCCAATCTACATCTTCTATTCCAAGCCCCACGTGGTCAATTCAGCTTTGCGGATGGCTTAGTTCCAAAGGCCTGGTCAAACATTTCCTCCAGCTTTTCCCACTTTCCCATAGCAACAATGCTAATCAGATGATGACGCTGATAGCCCCTGGAAAGACAGTTTAGCTCCAGGGCTGATGCTGAAGGTGAATTCAAATCCCTTCTTGACTCTAAATGCAAATTTCTTTTAAACTATTTCCATCAGGCCCTGGGCTCAATTTGCCTGCTTCTCAACCACAGCTAACCAGTTGGCATACAAGAGCAGGGCTAAATTACATCTTTGCCCCACATGTATCCCTTTTTCTCAAGGATCTTTTAGTCTAGCAGGGAAATAAGTCATATGCAAAAATTCCTAGAATACAATGCAGTTTGTGATAAATACTATTGAGTTTTGAATGAAGTTACTAGGGATGTTTAGCCAGGAGAGGAGGCCGGGGTAGGGAGGGAGTGGATGAAGAGCCAGATGGTCAGAAGAGTTGTCACATGATACAGAGACTTGACTTGTCTTCCTTGGCCGGGGTGTGGGGGAGTGGGGGAGGGAAGACAGAGCTAGAAGCCAAGAGTGGATGAGGCAGGTTTAGGATTTGTGAAAGGGAAAGAAATTGCTACCAATTAGAGATATCCCAGAACAGAATACATGGCCTTAGGAGGCTGGGGGCATCCTCTCTCTCACAATCTCTGGGCAAAGAATAGATGACTCCTTGAGTTTATTGTGGAAAAGATTCTTGTTCATGACCTGGACCTCTGATGTTCCTTCCAACTCTGAGATTCTGTGAAATGTTAGAAGAAAATGCTATAAAAAGGTGGGAGGAAGGAGGGATTCTTCATTTTTTTGAGGGTTCTGGCATGAAATAAGGAAAACGTCAGGGAGGAGGTACCCATTGGACCCACGACTTGGAGGATTGGGCTACTGCTATTGGGACACTGCTAATCAATCAATCAATCAATCAATCAATCATCAAGCACGTATTTGGTGCCTACTATAAAGGTGGGGAGGAATTACAAAGACAGAAGTGAAATAGCCTTTGTCTCAAGGAGATTAAATTACATCTCCATCTTGTTAGTATAAGAGGCAGGGATTGAGGGATCAGGAAAGGAAAGCAAAAATAAACTGGACTCCAAATTTTGGGGAAACAAGAAGGAAGATGTTATGAAAAGTCAGGGAGGCATAGATTTGGGTCTCAAAGGCCACCTAATCTAAGCCTTTACTTTATAGATGGCCCAGGGAGGTTAGGTAACTGTCGTGCAGGTAGTAAGCACCAGAGGCAGGATTTGAACTCAGGCCCCCTGACACAAGAACCAGTGTTCTTCTCGCTAAGGTAGTGCTCTGTCCGCTGTGTCCCAATGCAAACATGGCTTCATATCAGGGAAGATGACTTTGAGGAGTTTATCCCAAAGGAAGTTGCCAGAGCTGGGCCCAGGCTAGGATAACCCAGAGGGTGAAAGGAAGAGTAGATGGGGACAAGGATCCATGTTCTTTGGCTCCCCAAATCCTGCTGTTTCAGGATGGCCAGTGAGAGTGCAGGCTGACGATGCCAATCCCTTTGAAACCAGGCTAGCAAACAGGGTTTCCTATAAGCCATGGAATTTGGGCATTAACTTGCTTGGTGTGATTAGAGTAGCTGTTCTGAGGTGGGCCAAGTTTCACAGGGAGGGTAGCCACAGGAACCTCCCATCCCATCTCAGCAGCAGCATTCAGTTCCTGCTTTAACCACCCAGAGCACTTAACTGTCCTCCTATGATTCAGGAAATAGGCCAGAAAGGCATAGTGCCCATGCTGTAAATCCCTAGGGCTTTCACTGATTGTCTCATGCTAAGCCTGAGTGCTAGGAGTTAAGGGTGATAGTTGTAAACAGACTTAAGCCCCTCCTTGTAAGGAAAAATCCTACTAAACAGAGCTACCCAACAGTAGAAGAGTGGGTCCTGATTGAAGTGATTGAATGCAGCAATAGAAAGGGTGGAATTAGGAGAATCTGAGTTTCCCCCTCACATCTTCAAGCAGAAGACAAGTTTTTCTGCTCAGGCACAGGTTAGACAAGATGACCTCAGAGGTTCCTTCCCCTGTGGAGAGTTTTTGATCCTGGGTTTCTACCCCTGGTGCTTCCTTCTAGGCTTCTCAAGGAAAATCGTGCTGGCCAAAGGTATGTATTCTAATCTGAGCTCTGGCTCTCCCAGGCTGTGACTTTGAACAAACTAGACCCTCTCTCCGATGTGTTCTTTCAGTAAATTGTTAGCTGGAGCTGGAATGGGGAGTCAGATTGGAAATGGGGCCCAGAAAACTGACAGCCAGTTGGGATGAATCAAAGACAGGAGAGCACAAAGTAAGTCAGCCCCTCTAGTGGGGAAACACCTAATAACCAGAGAGGAAATCAGAGAAAGTCCACCCTTGCCCCTCCACTGACTCCTCATTGTTCCCCTGAAAATGAAGCCTGCACATTGGGTCCCTGAAGTTTTTTAGGTGCTTCAGGGCCCCCAAGTCCTTAAATATGTTAACAATTGGAAGTCTATTATTATTCATTGACTCTCTCCAGGGCAGTCCAGAACTCTATAATTGCCTGCGCTCCCTTCTGTCTCTTTATTCTGAATGGGAGTGAGCCATGGGCAGAGATGTTACAATTAAGTTATCTAGCTTCTGAACAAGAAAATACTCAAATCAGTGGCCTCCCCATGGGGGATGGTGGCCTCAAAGGAGGGGCAGCAGCTTGATTTCCTTGTTACTGATAGTTCTAGCTAACTCTGCTGACACACCATTCCCTTTGGCCCTTACCAAGATGAAGTTAAATGTTTCTTGTGTCATTGTCTGGTTTGGTGTCCAGGCATTGTGGAGGATGGAGAGAGACATATAGAGCTGGTCAGGAGGACAAGGAGATGGATATGGAGGACAGGTGGGGTGGTCATGGAGTTTGGGAGAAGTAACAAAATCACTGATGCTTGGGTCCCTGATCCCCTCCCTCCCTGGAAGAACATAGAATCACAATAAAAATTATCAAGTCGTATAACTGGACCCCAAACCCAATTCAATTGGACAAGCACTTAGTAAACATTCATCCTAGGCCAGGTGATGTCCTTGATGATGGTGACAAAATGACAAAAAAATGAAAACCTTTCTTGCCCTCAAGGAGTTTATACTTTACTTCAAGTCATAGGCGGAGTCAATGGAAGAAACAAAATTTCTGATGTGTTTTTGACTCCCATTTCAGCCGGATATAAGAGTGGGAAGAAAAAAAAGCCTTTTAACAATTAGAGCAACACACAAACGGGAGGGAGTCCTTTGGGAAGCGGTAGGTTTCCCCTCAGCAGAGGTCTTTAAGCAGAGACTGGATGGCCACTTGTTGGGAGAGTGAGGGGCAGATGGGCCTTTTCAGGTATATAGGTTCTGACTGAACATGCTGTGAATCTGATTTCATGAGTAACTACAATTCTCATTTAGAGACTGAGGCCTGGACCCTGGGCTCCCAGTCCAAGTGATGCCCCTGCTTCTCATCTTCTTCTTCTTCCAAGGCCGGCCCTGACATCAGATTGGAAACTGAGCGCAGAGGTCATCATGGATAGGATCACGAGTTGAGCTGGGAGATGATTTTGGGGTCTGGGCTATTTTTTCCTGGAATCAAATTATTCCCTAAGGATCTAGGTCATTTTGAGGGAAGCTGGGCCAAGTGCACAGCTTTTTCCAGCTGCAAATGGCAGGTGGCATGACCCCATTTTGTGCACAGGGGAGAGGGGAGGGAGGTATAGCTCGTGGCCTCAGTTCTACAGCTCTAAGATGGTAGAATGGATCAGACGATGTCCATTCTCCAATTCTGGGTTCCCTCAGGGAGGAGAGATCCTGATCCAGAGCAAGGAATCTCAGATTCCCAGAGTCCAACCTTAGAGGTAGCCCAACCAATCCACCCATACTGGTCCTAATAAGAGTCCCTCCCAACTTAGCTTTGGAAACCTCCACTGAGGGGGAACGCACTACCCGAGGCAGCCCCAATCTATTTTTCAAGAACAAAGTACCTGCCTCCTAGGAAGATGGTGGGAAAACAAAGGATTCTGGGCTATAGCTTCCTGAATTCAATTCATTGACTCTCAAAGGAAGAAGATGCTTGCTCCAGTAGAAAGAGTGCTGCCCCAAGAGTCAGCAAACCTAGTTTCTAGTCCTGGTTCTGGGGACTCATAAACATACATTTAGTTCAGGAAGTTGACCTTGTTGTGAACAGTTCATTCATTTCAGTCACGTCTGATTCTTCATGACCCCATTTGGGGTTTTCTTGGCTAAGATATTGGGATGGTTTGACATTTCCTTCTCCAACTCATTTTATAGATGAGGAAACCGAGACAAGCAGGATGTGACTTTCCCAGAGTCACACAACTAGTAAGTGTCTGAGACTTAATTTGAACTCAGGTCTTTCCCATTCCAGGTCCGGCACTCTATTCACTGTACCACCTTGTTATTCCAAGTTAACCTTAGGAACCATCTAATCTGAAACATTCATTATACAGATATAAAGACTGAGCCCTAGATGTTAAGTGACTTATTCACAGACACACAGATAACAAATGGCAGAGTAGACCCTCTCCAGGGAAAGAGCTACCCTGCCACCCAGAAGCGATGACCAAAGGCTAGTAAGTCTCTCTTCTAGGTCTCAGTTTCTTCATCAGTGAAATGGGAGGGTCAGGCCAGATGATTTCTGAGTTTCCTTTCATCTCCAACTTGCCACGAGCTGATCTCCAGTCTGGTCGTAGTTGGGGATGAGACTGGACTCTTTGTCCTAAGGCTATTTATTACTTGCTTCAGCTTCTTCATCTGTGAATGATATCTGTAATGATATTCTGTATCATCTGTGGATGATACAGAAATGAATAAGGCATGTATGAACGAGGTAGCTTGGTGACGTAGTGGGTAGAGAGCTGAATCTGGAGTCAGGAAGAACTGAATTTAAATTTGGCCTCAGACATTTACTAGCTCCGTGACCCTAGACAAGTCACTTACCTCTGTTTCCCTCAGTTTCCCCATTTGTACCCCATATTCAGTCAACAAGCATTTGTGAAGGCCTTACAGGGCACCGATCTCCGGGCTAACCGCTGGGAATATAAAGACAGGCAAAGATGTGGCACATTCTAATGGAGGCAATATAGGTCAGTAACTGTGGGCAGAGAGGACATATTCAGGTGTATGGAAGCCTGCCCTGGAAGGAAGGCCCTGAAAGTGGGTGAATGGGGGGGAGCAGGAACAGGAGAGCCGGTTCTGTGCATTCTGTACCAAGCATCATTTACTCAGTGTTTTGGAATGAATTGAACTGAGCTGAAGATGGGGACCCTTCCATTGGAGGGCATTGTGGTCACCTTCCTCTCCTGCTGACTTGAGACCAATCCCTTCTGAACAGAACTTGTTCTGAGACAGAACAAGCAGAGACCTGCACACTAAAGTCACAAATCCCTGCGTTTTCTTCCCGGTCCCGTCAATGGGGGCAGCACAGATGGAAAAGGATGGTAGCCACCGAACGGCTTGTTCAACATCCCCGGCCTCCTTTTGCCCATATGTAAAATGGGGATATTGGGTAGATGATCCCAGAGGCCCCTCTAGCTCTAAAGCTGCCACCCTACGGTCCATCCGATTTCTGGCTTCCCAGAGGCTCCTCATGCTCACTTTGCACCAGCAATGGCTTTTGAAGGGATTGGTTTCTTCTCCTACATTTAAACTTTTAATGTTTTTCATGATACGGGTCCTTCCTCTTTTTCCAATCTTCTCCACACACTCTGTGATCCAGTCATGATGCTCTTCTGGCCACACCAGGGAAGAGCCACACCACCCTCCCACTCCATGTAATTCTACCGGTTGTCTTCCATGCCTGGAAAGCTCTCTCCTCATCTCTGCCTCCTGGCTTCCTTCAAGTCAGCTCTGAAAGAAGCCTTTCCCAGGCCCCTTTAATGCTGGTGCTGTCCCTCTGAGATCACCTGCAGTCTCTCCCCCCCCCCCCGCCCCCCCCACAGAGTTGTTTGCACACTGTCTTCCTCATGATTGTTTTGTTTACTTAGCACACAGTAGGTGCATACTAAGTTGATTTTTTTCACTTGATTTCAAGCTTCCCTCATATTTGGGCAATCTTTGGACTGCTTCTCTACTTGGTTAAGCATCTTCTTCCTCCCCCCCCCCATTTAATTTAATTTAATTTTTCTCAGTTACACGTAAACAAAAATTTTAGCTTAAAAAAATTTTTATTTCTATATTCTCTTCCTCTCTCCTTGAGAAGGCAAGTAATTTAATCCAGATTACACATGTGCAGTCATTCAAGGCTGGGCATCTTCTCACTTGGAATCAGGAGTCCCAGCTGTGTGACCTTGGCCAAGTTTCTTCCCCTCTCTGGGCCTCAAAATTTATACTTCTTCTCTCTATCCCTGTTTGCACAGCACTAGATATCTATCACTTCCTTTGATCTTTATAGCAAACTTACAAGATCAGTACGACTGGTGATGTTATCCCCATCATACAGATGAGGAAACTGAGGGTCAGGGAGATCATAAGATCATAGAACTTATGCTAAAAGGGGCAGTAGAAATCACGCACTGCAACGCTTGATTTTACAGGTAGGAAAACTGAGGCCTCTAGAAATGAAGTGACTTGGCCAGGGTCACAGAGGTAATAATTAGCGGAAGTAATGCAAGAACACAGCTCTTCCCGGTCCCACTCTAGGGTTCTTGGAACGGCATTCCTTTCAAATGAAGAAGATCTGAGGTCCCTTCCATCCCTGTCATTCTGCGATTTTATATAAGACAAAGTCAAGAAATTACTAAAAGCAACTGTCCACTTCCATTGTTGGGCCAAAAAGGATCTTCCAGGACGGGTTCCCTTTCTTCTGCTAGACGCAACACGGTCCTCTCCCCCTAATAATCTCAGATTGGACACTTTCTCTCTTCTTTAGAACTCAGCTTCTCAAACTGTAAAAGGGGAGAGAGAAGGTACACCCCATTATACAGTCAAATTCCACTAGATGGCAGGTCATGGTATAATGAGGTGCCGGGTGCCAGACAGACAGACTTAGAGTCAGGAGGGTATCTTAGAGATCATTTCATCCAGTTCCCTGGCCAGCAAGTTTGTGGCAGAGCCAGGATTTGTCCCCAGGGATCCCGTCTCCCGGTCCACTGCCCCTCATTGTCCCAGGTGCTCCTGGTTCTGTGCAAATCCGGAATGATTAACCTTGGCAGCGGGTGGGGAGTCATACTTAGCAACTGGGTGGGAGTCTCAAGGCCCAGGTTCTGGATTAGGGTAACATGAGTAACTGGTAATAAGCCACTCCAGTCTTATTTGTGTTTGCTATATGGAGAAAGCCTCCAGGCCTTCCTCTGAGAAACAGCAAGTTATCACACACCCACAAAATAATCGTTATGCCACGCTATGATTCTAGGCTGAGGGCGTTGTCCCTGAGGCCCATCCTCTCGGTGGGTGGCATGCTGAGCTTAGTTAATTAAAGGGCCTCTGTACTAGGAGGAGGAGAAGGAAGAGAAGGAAATGGAGGAAGAGAAGGAAGAAACAGATGAGAAGGAAAAGGAAGAGGAGGAAGAAGAGGAGGAAGAGAAGGAGGGGACAGGAACAAAGACCTGCCTCATCCCCTCTCCCCAGCCAGGCTGAGGCACACCTCCTCCCTAGCTTCTCAGGGCTAAATCCCTGCTTCTCCCAGTGGCAAAGGACACCCTCCCAGGGCCCACTGAACAAAGTTATAGACCCATCACTCAAACCTGCCTATTATTTCATCCCTATCCAGAGCCGCACCTGTCACGGCTTTATTACAGATGCATTTTTATATCCAGCATATATAATAAGTAATGAAAGGCTGTGGCTGTGTCTGGACACTTTCCCATGGTCCTGGAGACTTTCATCAGAAACCTGGTTTCAGTTTGAGCATGAGGAAGACTGCTGGATCTCATCCTCTCCCCCTCCCTTTCCCACACAGGGTGGGGTGAGGGCTCATGCTCTGGAGTTGCCTGTGGTTGAAAGGGAAGAGGATAAAGCCTTCTGCCCAAAAGCATCTTCCTCACTGGTTTATCTCTGGTGCCTAAAATTCCCCTACTAGAAATTCATTCCTTTGGGTTGGCCAGCCTCCTCTGTTACAAAGCAAATACTGCTGGTGAAAGTAGCATATTTAGCACCTGACTCCCTGTTACCCCACTTGGAGTTTTCTTGGCCAAGATACCTTCTATAGCTCAGTCTACAGATAAGGAAACTGAGGCACACAGGGTTAGCAAGCGACATGATCAGCCTTTGCACACTAAGCCCAGTCCATTCTCTAGGGTGCCATTTTGCCCTCCCACCCCTTCTATGCCTCTTCTCTTTAACTGCCACTTCCCCCAGTCCCTCCCCCACTACTCACAACTTGGTAGTTCTGTGAGATTTTGCTTTTTTTTTTTTCCAAAATGTAAATTAGAATTTAGGCTGCTTGACCACCAGGGCTGTCTTTCTTTCTGCTTGTATTTATATTTCCATGATTTAGTACAGTATGTAGCCCATAGCAGGAACTTCCTAGATGCTCTTTTATTTGTCTTTCAACATTTGCCACAAGAGAGACTTAAAAGGCATCATTTGCCCCTATTTTAAAATAGCCTTTGCATGAAACTCATTCCCTACACCAGTATTGACTGTTCCAACCAGTTGTCAGGTTGTCACTAGCCAGCCTTTTTCCTGGTGCTCTCTCCCACCCAGACAAACTGCCAGCTCTCTCTCATCTCCAAGAACCCCCTAACCTGAGGACCCCAGCCATATGAGGTAGAGACCAGTCAGTCAATCAGTCATTTAATATTTATGTCACAGAGGGTGGCTGTGTCAAGATACTATTAGGAGACATCCTGTTTTCTAGAGCTAATGCCCAACAAGCAAGAGTGTCCTGAGCTTGGCATAACAACAATCCTTTGCACTCACCCTCTGAAACTAATGGTTCTTGAGCTTAGGTAAGCACCAATAGCCTCAGACACGAAGCCCTGCTATGAGCAGACTTTCTGTCACTAGACAACCTTGTCTCACTGTTGCTAAACTACACCGTTTGACTCTTTATCTAGTCACAAATATAAACCAAGTTTCAGCCACACTAAGACGGGTTTCCCCCACACTAGGGGCAGGGCCCTGGCACATGTGTCTTATCTGCCTCCTTTGTTTCCCTCACTTTGACATTAAACTTCTGTTTGATTGCTGACTTTCCCATGTGTTGCCTGCTCTGTTTGGCCCCCAGCCACCCACAGGTTAGAGGTCACTTTGGTCCGATTGACAGCTGATTGCTGTCCTTAGTTCTCCAAGAGGACCAAAATGACATTGCTGTGTTGGTGGTCAAGGTACAGTGTGTCTGATTGTGGCTGATCAGACTAATATGAGCTTGGAAGGCTCTACCGCAGGTCAGGCACAAAAAGTCCATGTGAACAAATGTTGGGGTGGAAATGTTTCTCCATTTGTCCATCTCGTGTGTCCAAATACCACTGAGGATGTCAGATAGGGAAGCAGCAGAGGCAATTCCCTGGCCATTTTCTTCCCTAGTAAACTCAGCACTGGCCATGCTCTCCACCCCCCACCCCCACAACGGAAATTCATCCTTAGCTTTTCCCCAGCTCTTGTTTTCTCCTGCCTCTCTGGAAGCCTTCACTGCTCTGAACTCACCTTCCTCCTAGATTTCTTCTTTTCACCTCTCTTCCATACTTTGGTTCTCACTAAAACCCGACTTTCTCCAGATGCACATTAGATCTCTTGGCACCATCTCCAAGTCTGGCTGCTCCTTTTCCCATATGCCCTGGCATGCAGAGTGCTGCTGGCTCCCCCTTCTACCTTCCTAACCTCCCTCCTTCTCACATCCAATGAGACAATAATTTAAAGCTCTTAGCACAGTGCCTAGCACACAGAAAGCATTATATTTACTATT
>CM053598.1:39234461-39264340 GCA_028646575.1 Pseudocheirus occidentalis | reverse complement strand
CACCATCACCACCATCACCACCATCACCACCATTACCATCACCACCATCACCACCATCACCATCACCACCATCACCACCATCACCATCATCACCATCACCATCATCACCATCACCATCATCACCATCACCACCATCACCACCATCATCACCATCACCACCATCACCATCATCACCATCACCATCATCACATCTCCATCATCATCATCATTATTAAAGAAATGAAAGACCACCACAGCCAAGGTGAGGACAGAGATAGAGTCTATCCTGCAGTAGAACCTCAGGAGCTGACTCCAACCTCACCTCACTGCCACACCTATGAATCTAGGGAGCCAGTAGAAATAAACAGTGAAGAAATTGCCCTTCCCTTACGAATATAGGTATAACCATTTGTTTCTCTGTGTTACTAGAAGTGTTATATGTAAACCTAAAAGGAGTTTACCAAATGGGGGAAGGTATGCTAAATACCCAGATAGCTCTCCCATAAGGGGAGGCTGCCTCATGGGCCAAAAATTTGCTGCTGAATAGTTGCCAAAGGGTTCCTAGGAAGATTTCACTGTGGATAGAAGAGAATATAAGCACTGTTTCTGAGCCAGGTTGTCCGTTACTAAGCAAACCCTTCCTAGATAAGAGTCACATATGCCCTATACTCCCTTTGCCATGTAGTGGTATTTTAGGTGGAGAATTCTTAATCACCCTGAAACTAGTGGTTCAGGTACATCCTGGAGGAAGACAATCCCATTGTGGGCATTACATGTAAATGTATATGGCTGTACTATGAGTTTAAAGGATGTGTTTAGAGGGGTATGGTATGTTGTATATGTATGAATATATATATGAATTTTATAAATAGATGGATGTAAGATTGTATAGGATTATATATGTCTGTGTGTTTTATATCTTGACATAGTCATGTTTATGTGCTTATGGGTGATTGTGTGGGTTTCATGTTTGTGTCTATAGAGGCATGCTTGTGTTGGGTTTTGGAAAGGTTATAATGCATTGTATGTGTATGTTGGGGAGGTTCCAAGGGTCACATAGCTAGTGTGGCCCCAGATCCTTTCATATCCTTTGGGTTAGTTGGTGTGTATCTGTATGGGTATCTGTATTATATAAGTAGACCCTGTCTGTTTGTGTGTCTGTTTGGAGCAGGAGTATTACAAGGTGTAGCTGTTTATGTGAAAGACAGAATGATATTGTGGAAAGAATATTGAATCCAAAGTCAGGGGATGTGGGTTAAAATCCTAACTGTGTCACCTTGGGTGATTTGCTTCTCTGCCCCTCAGTGTCTTGATGTCTAGAATAAGGGGGATGGACCAGATGACTTCTAAAGATTCTTCCCGTCCTATGATCTATTCTCTGACCTTCTTAGGTTTACATCCATAATAACCTGACCACCAAGTGAGATGGGGGAAGGATGCCCATATAATTTGAACACTGCTATCAGACTTTCACAAGACAATGGAGTAAAGCATTGGAGATGGAGGGCAGGAATGGAGACTTGAGTTTCCATCTGTCCTACATCTACTTCCCTTTCTCTCTCTGTTGCCTGTTGATCTTACTCTGATCTTTTAGGGTCACTAGTTTATCAGGATTTTAAAATGTAAATTTGACTTTGGTTCTTGTGACTGTTTTTTTTAAGATTTTAATTTTATTTAAATTCTTTCCTTTTCCACAATAAAAAAAATGTACTGTACATTTAAAGCAACTCTTTGCTGGCCACATACTTGTATTAAAGGTGGGAGTGTGACCAAGAAGACAGCCAGACAGAGGAAAGACATATAAAGCTCAAACATAGTAAGGAGCAGAGATGGGATTCGACCTCAGATCTTTTGACCCCCCCCCCAATCTGGCTCTTTCCCTTATACCTTTTCTCTTTCCACTGCATTATGCTGTCTCATCTTTTCTGAGTTGGGAGGGGGGGAGTTGATTTGCACATTTGGTTAAATTATTCTGATTTTTGAAGTCAAGGAAACTCTGTCTTGTTTTCTTTGCCTTCTAGGGTTGGTGATTTCTGTTGCGTCTCACTCTCTGGCAGGAAAGACTTTTGAGGTTGAGAAACTGAGGGGCCCCAAAGCCCAAAATTTGCTGGCAGCTTTCTGGTTAGATCACCTCTGAGCAGATGCTGGCAAGGGGAAGCTGAGTGATCAGAAATTAAGCAAAGAACCTCCCTCCCTACTTTGCAGAGATTGGGAGGGGGGAGACTATGGGTAGGGAATATCACATACACCATCAGACTGTTTATGAGTTGATTGATTATACTAGACTTCTTCCTCTTCTCTTTTCTTTGTTCTTTGTTACATGGGATGTCTTTCTTGGTAGAGAAGGAGTGTGTTCAGAAATTAAGGTACTATAAAAAACAAAATAAATGTTTTTAAGGAAATTAATCAGGAAGATACAATTAGAATGATACCTCTAACTGTAACCCTGCCCTTGGGTACCAGTAAATAGATCTTGAAACATTGAGTTCAGCCTGAAGGCAGCAGTTAGGAGAGACCCTCTGATTCACTCTTCCCCACCTGTTCCCTGGCCATACAGGCTCTCTTTCCCTCTTCTAAATGTGCATATTTATGGAAAAGCATGTCCAATGTTTACTTGGGAGGGGAGGAAAGGATGAGGAATGTTTTATTATTACTTATCATATGGTGCCATTCCATTAAATGTGCTAGCTTTGAATTAATTGTGGTTTCTAGTGGGCCAGCAAAGTAAACACATTGGTGGGAGGTCATGAACCAGGCTTTTTAATGGAGGCAGATGAAAACCCACAGAATCCTGGGGACCCGGGCTAGCCTTGTTGGGGGGAGGGGTGGAATCCACATATAAGCTGGGAAGGGAGGGTGTCCTTGGGTTCTGTCTAAATACTTCAAAGATCAGTGATTTCTTCAGTGTGGGTGCTCCTTTTGTAACGCAGATAGCAACCCCTCCACACTTTAGAAGATGATCTCTCAGAGCTGCTGTAGCTGGAAAAAAAATCATCTCCCCACAAGCAACTGAGCAACAAGCTGCTTCATCCTAGCTTTTGGACAACATCACCAGGCTCGACTGGCTACAAGCTGCAAGCGCTCGTTCTTAAGGAACTGAGGACCAATTGCCTGCCACAAAAGGGGCGTCTGAACAGGATTCCAGTGAAGGAGAGCTTAGCACAGGCCCTGGCACATAGTGCTTAATGAATATTTATTGGTCGACTGGCTGAAAAAAAATATGTAAACACAGGGTTTATTTTTGTTGTTATTTGTCTCAAAAATGTTTTTAAACAGGAAAATGAGGAATTAATTGGCTTCAAAATCTGGTGGGAGAAATCAGGAAGGGACAGGTTTAGACAGAAAGTCAACTGGAAGACATGTCAAGAAATAAAGAAGGGGGTTAAAGGCACAGCAGAGCCAAGAGGCCATGGACTCCAACTCCCTCCTTTTGCAGATGAGAAGACTGAGGCAGGGAAAGTCACTGCAGTGACTGGCCCAGGGTCACACAACTAGTAAGTGTCTGAATCCAGATTTAAACTCATGTCTTCCTGACTCTAAGACTAGCCCTCTATACCACTTTAAGACCAAGACAAGTTAAATGACTTGTTCAACAGGTGGGATTTGAACTCAGATCCTCTTATTTCACTATGCCACACTGTCTTATATTTTGTGAGCTTTGGGGATGACCTTTGTGTTTGGTTAAGTCGTTCAGACTTCTGAGGTCAGAGGTTCTTTGGATTTCTTTGCTGTTCACATGGCTGATGGAGGGGGTGGGGTGGAGAAGTGTGACAATCAGGCAGGAGATGATAGGCAAATGAACTCAAGTCAGTCCTCCCTGGTGAAAGCCCAGCGAGTGAAGTATACTCTGGAGAGACCATTCATAGGTAAGCCAGGAAGCAGAAGGAGCAGAGCAGAGGCAGGTGCTCCTGGTCTAGGAGAGTCATGATAGCTGAGCTGGGCCCCAGAAGACTAAAGCTGAAAATGAGACTGAGAAGCTGAGGTAGTTTCTAGCCTGGGACTGAGTAGTTTCCCTTCACACACATTTCTAATTACCGTACCCTGATGTAATATTCCTGAATTTGTATATTCTCTTCACACTTGTAAATAAACCCTGGGAAATGTACTCTTGTGATCTCGGGTGTGTAGACACAGGCTTGAGAAAGGAAAGAGGGAAGTGGGTGCTGGGATGAAATGTCTTATCTGCAGAAGGGGAGGTAATTAGAAATTTGGGTAGGGCAGATGTCGACACTAAGCCAGGTCTGGAACCAAGGACGTCAGGGCCCTAAGCTTCAAGTCAGGGGTCAGAGACCAGTTTGGAAAAGTTTGTAAATTTGTAAAGAAAGCCCAGGAGGCAAAGGCAAAAGGTGCCCAGGCTGGCTCTGGGAAAGAAATGATGTCAATGCTACTGAGCCTGTTCAGCCAGACCTGAGGCATGGGGTCGGATCCATTGTCCAGAAGTTGTTTTTTCCTGTTGTTGGTTAGGAGCACTTTGATATCATTCTCCTATCATACCTTGTGCCTTTACACCAACACCCTAACCCCCACCCAGGAACTCTGGGATGCAGGGACACTAGTCTCTCTGGTGTTCCTTGAACAGGTCTGATGGGGCATTTTGACCAGCCATCTCCAGTGCCTGGAGTTCTCTCACTCCTTCTCTCTGTCTCCTGACTTCCCTGCTTCCTTCAAGGCCCAGCTAAAATCCCACTTTCTACAGGAAACTTTTCTCAATTCCTCTTAATTCTAGCACCTTCTCCGTTGGTTGTCTGCCATTTATCCTGTAGACAGATTGTTAGTACCTGGCTACTTGCATGTTGTCTCCCAACAGACTCCTTCAGAACAAGAATTGTCTTTTACCGTGCTTTGTAAGCCCAACTCTTAGCACATCGTGGATATTTAATAAGAGGCAGCTAGGCAGTCCACCACACCTAAATCCAAATCACTCTGGCTCTTACCGATTGGCCAACAATAGGTCCCAGGTCAAACCCCACTTGGTCATTTGTTTGGGTCTTGATTGGTTTGGAGTGAATGTAAATAGCAATTGCTTCTGTTTTCACCAAAAATCCTGAGGGTCTTCCCCTTCCAGATTGGTTTTTTTTTTTCTGAGTAGGTAAAAGGCCATTTTCTGCCTCATTTCTTGCCTAGCCTTAATCACTGAATGGGCACTGCCTCAGTCAAACTGAGACCTGTTAAAGACCTTGGTTTAAAAAGGTGGACGTCTCCCACTGCATCCAGGGTGATCTCCAGTCTTCCTGATCCACATCTCACCACCGGACCCAGATGGCTCCAGAGGAAAAGTGAGGCCGGTGACTTTGCACAGCACTCCCTCCCAAATCCAATTCACTCTCATATAGCAGCATCACCTCCCCGATGTCATGGTCCTCTTTGAGAACAAAGGAAAAACAAGTTGGGTGGATAGAGTGTCAGGCCTGGAGTTAGGGAGACCTGATTTCAAATTCAGCCTCAGACACTACTTGTGTGACCCTGGACAAGTCACTTAACCCTGTTTGCCTCAGTTTCTTCATCTCTAAAATGAGCTAGAAAAGGAAACAGAAAAGCACTCCAGTATCTCTGCCAAGAAAACCCCTAAAGGGGTCAAAGAGAGTAGACACAACTGAAATGTCTCGACAGCAACAAAGACATTTAGTAAATGTTCGTTAACTGACAGACTGTGTCTGAAGTCAGAGGATCTATGCTGCCCATTGCCTGGGTGACTGTGGGTGAGTCACTTAACTTCTCAGGTCCTCATTTGTAAAATGAATGGGTAGGACTAGACGGTCTCTGTGGTTCCTGTTAGCCCCGAAGCTAAAAGTGGTCCAGCACATGGTAACCAAGCTGGGTTACCCAGAGCTGGTCAATCCATTAGTTTGTATGTCTTCATGGCTTCATTAGGGGTATCTGAATAAAATTCCTGCTCAATGAAATTCAGCAATTCTGAGCATGTATAGCTTGCAGTTTTCCTTCTTTCCATCATAAATATTAGTAATACCTGGGGGGAGGGGGCAGGAGAGATTACCCCTGTTATCTCTTGGAATAACCTAAGGGGAGGGAATGGGAGTGTATTGGTGAATTTGGGCAAATGTTAACACTATATACATCCACTGCTGGAGGGGAGAAATTATTGTATTTCAACATAGGCTCTACCATTTACTACTTGGGTGATCTTGGGCAAGCCACATCCCCTCAGCAGGTATCAGTGTCTCCATCTATAAAATTAGAGAGTCCCAGATGGTCACTCAAGGTTCATACCAACTCCAAAATCCCATGATCCAATAATAAGGCAGAATAGTGGACGAGAATGGAGAAGTCCAAGTAGGACTGAACTTGTGCCTGGGGTCCCTTTTCTTCCTGGAATTATTGTCTCTATTCAGCTGGAAGGGCCATCACAATAGGGAAACCAATAGTCCAGTGAATCAGAGAATCAGAGGTGGAAAGGGCCTCAGAAGATATATAGATTCGGAAGCTGAGGTCCAGGGAGTGAAGTAGCTCCCCCACAGGCACCCCATATGCAGCAGAGCCAAGGATCAGACCCAGGTGCTCTGATTCCAAGCTCATGGGCATTGTACTGGATGTAGACGGTTCTCCTCTTTCTCCTCCTCTCCTCCAGGAAGCCATCCTCAACTACTTCACAGGGAGAAGTGATTAACCCCATTTTCTGCCTTCTGACCAGGTAATTAGCTCTACCATTCAATGTCATTCTGTGTGAATCTGTGTGTGAATCTGCTCTCCCAACTAGACTGGCAGCTCCTTGAGGGAAGGACCTATGCTTGACAGTTCTTCTCTAATACCTTTGGTATCAAGCACAGAACGGGTAACATGGTAGGTGTTTAGTAAAGTAATTTATTGATTAATTATACAAGTATGGACCTCTTCACTAGCTGGCCAGGCCCCATCGATATCTCTTTGTACTTCCTTCCTGCTCCTCCCACCCAACCTCTCCTGCAACCTCGGCTCCCACTCCCTCCAACCCTCCCCATGAATCATGCTATTAATAACTTGTGATACCATTAGCTTTTGCTGTCACCAGAGCTGACAACCCAGAGGCCCGAGAGCTGTCTGCAAAGACACAATAAATGAGAACTCTTAATTAACACCTCCCTTAACTAAATAAATTAATTTTATGTGGCTGCAATGTCAGCTTCCCAACGGGAGAGTGAGTGAGGAGTTTCTGATGGCCGCCCACTGAGATGCTCTGGGGGGTGGGGGCAAGCAGTTTCCCTTAGCCTTTTGGGGGTTCAGGGTAGGCAGAGGGGTGGTTGGCATGAGTTCCCAGCAGGTGTTCAAAGAGAGAGCCCCAAGGGCAAGTGAAATGATGCCTGCTACCACAGGCTAGATGTTCCCATCTTGTAGGTTCTCTTGCTGCCTGGGAATTGACAGGGTAACATATGAGTTCTCCCCATCTCAGGGAGCTGTTGCTAGGGCTCTTGAAGAGGAGTTGGGGGGGGGTGGCTAGGAGATTCTGCCAGGGCCTGGGACAGGGAGGCGACATAGCACCAACATCACAACAGGCTTTCATTAAATATTGAGCTCAGAGGCATGAGACTAATGAGGTATACTTTGATTCCCAAACAGCATCACACTGAGAATGTTTGGTCCAGGTTGTAGAATGAGATCTAATTGGGGCCCCACTCACAGTCCTAACTCTGACCAAAGACTAAATCTAGCTACAGGATGAACCCTTATGCGGAGCCACAGGCTGACCCCCTAACCCCAGCCCCATGCTGACACCCTAATCCCAACTACAGGCAGACACCCAAATCTCAGCTCCAGGCTGATCCCCTAACCTCAGCCCCATGCTAGTGCCTCAACCCCAGCAGACACCCTAATCCCAGTCATATACTGACATCCTAACCTTAGTTATAGGTTGTTTCTGCCACCAGCTGAGGATTCTGGATGCCTTCCTAAAGCCAGCTGGTCTGAAGACCACAGCCCTTATGTCCTGTCCTTGGGATGGATCTCCTACTGCAACACACTAAAGTCATAGGATCCTAGATGCTGAGCTGGAAGGAATGTCTGAAGTCATCTGGTCCAAGGCCTCCCATTTAACAGCTGAGGAAACTGAGGTACAGAGGAACCATTAACGGGGTCTTGCTTAGTTGGTAAGTTGTAGAGCTGGGATTTGAACCCACACCCACTGAGAGTCTTTGCTCTGCACCATGAACACAATAAAACTCTGAAGGAGGGGGTCACCTTTGTCTAGGGTGGCTTTGCAGGGATGGGGAGAAAGCAGAGCCCAGCTTTGTGCAGATGAGGACACAGGCTCTCTCTGGCAGGACAGTTCTGTCTGTCCCCTCAGCAGCTGCAGGGACTGGATTAAGTTTGGGGAATGGCTGGATGAGCTGGGCTCTTCCCCCATGAAGGTAGATCTTTTTGCTGGGCCTAGAAGACAAGGCAGAGACTTGGAGAGTCGGGCTAGGGACGGTGAGGGACCAGGAGCAGAAGCATTCCTTAGAGCTGGCCAATGGGAAGAAGCCTTAGGGAACTTGGCAGACCAAATGTCAATCTATCAGGACTGTTGTATGTCAATCACTGCACTGTGTTCACAACCAGGAAAGCAGAAGGGAGGGATGAGACAACAGCCAGGGCCACATTCGAGACCAAGGGGGAAATCTTGTACCCAGCTTGGAGAGAGGAAGAGGGTAGCACTGATCAAAGCTTCCCACCAAGCATTGCCTTCCTCCTAACCAAGTCACTATGTGTTTCCAGGCTTCCCACCCTCCAGTGATCTGGCTCATTCTTTTTATTTAGGGGAGCAGAGAGGGACTGAACTTGTGATTTCATTAGTATAGGGAACTTCCAATGAAGATACTCCCTCCCCCAAATGTGACCTAAGTCTTAAAGATTTGCCTGGGGCACTAAAGAAAGGCAGGTAGGTGGCACCATAGATGGCTTGGAGTCAGGAAGACTTATCTGCCTGAATTCAAATCTAGCCTCAGACACTTACTGGCTGGGTGACCTTTGACAAGTCACTTAACCTTATTTGCCTCAGTTTCCTCATCTATAAAATGAACCAGAGAAAGAAATGGCAAACCAGTCCAGTATCTTTGCCAAGAAAATCCCAGATGGGGTCAGGAAGAGTCAAACATTCCTGAAACAACTCAACAACTCACGCAGATGGCCCACCAACGCAGCAAGGAGACTTCCATGAGGCCGTAGATCAGAAACAAATAGAACCTTGTACGTCATTTAGTCCAACCCCCACATTTAATAGATGAGAAAATCAAGACCCCGAGAGATTCAAACTGAGGCAGGCAGTGAGTGCCTGGCAGTGCCAAGTTCTGAACCCAACTCCCTTTGCCTCCAAACCCACTGCCCCACACTGTTGGGAGTTTTATCCGTATGCTTCTGATTAAATCAAGATCTTGAAAATAATGCACTGCTGGGGTGGGGGGGATTCAACTCAGTATAGCTTCATTAAGCACCAACTCTGTATGAGGGAAGTCAGCATTCTTTCCTCTCCTTGCTCTATTTCTGACTCTCTGGACTTCACCATCAGGCCTCAGCTGAGTTCTAACCTGAAGAGCCTCAGAGCCCCCTGAGCCACCCCCTAGCCTCTTTCTGGTCCCCCCTCCCATTGGTGAGGTCTTCCCAGAGCCTCCATGTTGAGGAAGGGTCCAGGGCGGTCCTCCTTTTGTCTCTCCCCACTCTGATTCTGACTACCCAGACTTTACCACCACATCACCCCATTTCCCTCTCTCCTCTCCACAAATTGTGTTATTATGGTTCAAAAGTTTCAGGTGTATCCAACCTTCCCTGACCCCATTTAAGATTTTCTTGGCAAAGATGCTGGAGTGGTTTGTCATTTCCATCTCCATCCCACAATGTTTAGCTCCCTTTTTATGTGTCATCTTCCCCATTAGAATGTAAGCTCCTTGAAGGCAGGGAGTGCCTTTGTTTCTCTTCGTGGTTATATCCTTAATGCCTGGCACATAGTAAGCACTTAGTAGATTCCTGTCAACTTGACTTGTTGGCTATGTGCAAAGCACTTTGCTAGATACAGGGCATACAAAGACAAATCAATAGATACCAGAGATATTGGGGAGGTAGAACTAATTAGAGTTAACAACTGATTGGTCAAGTCTTAAGAAGGACTCCTAGTTTGCCAACTTCATTGACTGCAAGAATGGGAATGTCCCCAATACAAATAGGGAAGTTAGGAGGAGGGGCAGAATCAGAATCAGGAAATATGATGAATTCTGTTGGAGTCACATTGAGCTTGGTGTCTCCCAAGAAAATCCACGCAGAGTCCAGCAGCCATTTAGGTGAACTCAATAGAAAGCCTTTCAGCATGGTGTACTAGGAAAAGAACTGGGATTGGAGTCAAAAGACCTGAGTCTGAGAGCCAGCTCTGCTGCTATCTGTGTGACCTTGGATAAAGTTATTTATCCTCTCTGGGCCTAGGTTCCCTCATCACTAAAATGAGGGGTATGTTCTAGAATTCCTTCCAGCTCTATCTCTATGAACCATCAACCATGAAGTGAATTGGGGAGGGGAGTTCAGATGTTTATTCTTCCAAATCAACCCTGAAAAATTGGTTTTTTTCCTCTCCAATAAGCTAAAGCACAGAAAACATTCAAAGTCTGGGTTGAGGTACGTCCCACAGCATGTCAGTGGGAAGATGAAGATTAAACACCTGGAGTTAATCTCCCTGGATTTCCTTCAAGGTCCAGCTAAATCCACTTTCTTTTTTTCTTTTGAGAGGGGAAGGTAGGGCAATTGGGGTTAAGTGACTTGCTCAAGGTCATACAGCTAATTTGTGTGTGTGTGTGTGTTAAGAGTCTGAGGCCGGATTTGAACTCAGGTCCTCCTGACTCCAGGGCCAGTGCTCTATTCACTGCTCCACCCAGCTGCCCCTAAATCCACTTTCTGTGGGAAGGTTTTCCCAATCCCCTTTAGTATTAATACCTCTCCTCTAAGATTGCCTCTGATTTATCATATCTGTGTGTGTTTCTGGGTACACATATTTGTTTGCATTTTCCCATTAGACTTTGAGCTCCTTGAGGGCAAGAGCTGGTTTTGCCTTTCTTTTTGAAAGACCCTAACTTAGAAAGACCAAGGTCACCCACTATAACCTTGGGCCATCACCAGTTGTCTTGACTTTTGTCCTGCCACTGGATATTGACTCTGGAGAAGAAAATGAGACTAATGACTTCGAATACTCCCTTCAATCCAATTTTCAGGCAAGTCAAGACATCATCCTTGTGATGTCTTTGGTCCTTGTCAAGATGGAGAAGGAACATTATCACTAATTCTCAGAATTTAGTTCTGTGCCTGGCACAGTGTTTGTTGACTAACTGCTTTCTGTTATTCAAGGGTTAATGTCAGAGAAAGGAAAAAGGAAAAGGGCAACTCTCTTCTCATTTAGTGGTTCAAGAAACTGGAAGGTAAGAGACAGGCTAATTTGCTCCCTATGCAATTGATCAAAATCTGTAGTTCCTCATTCCTTGCCCCATCACCATCCTCATTCTCATTAGGGAACATACACTATGGGAAATGCAAGCACACAAAGAAAGCATTTAGAACTTTACTGGGTGACCTTGGGCAAATCCCTGCCCCTCTCTGGGCTTCAGTTTCCATATCTATAAAACAAGAGCTGCTCTAAATGATCCCTAAAGCCCCTTTCCAGATCTGAGAAACTATGATTCTGGGCATTGTGGGGAGTTTTCATTTCCTTTTGTCTTGTTTTTAAAGGCATTCTGTAACAAGAACATATAGCAGTTAACAACAGCATTGGAACAACAGCATCACTAATCCCCCTCAGTCTGTGCCTTGGGAGTGTGGAGGTGGCAATCAAAGTGGTAAAACCATTCCCCACCAGCCCTCGGCCACAATGGCACCCACCCAGATGCTCAGCAGCCTTTGCAATAACTATTATCCATTCATTCTTGGATTTATCTGACTCCCTTCCCCTTTGAACACCACCATGAGTCAGTCAGGCTCTGCTTCTTGTCTTTCTGTGTGCGTCAACTTTGTGAATAATGTCCATAAGTCACAGAAATTATTGAGACAATCTGAGAATGACACAGAATCATAGAGTCTTAGAATTGAAAGAGGCTTCAAAGATCTGATTAGATCTTTGTGTGTGTGTGTGTGCATATATATGTGTGTATATATGTATATACATATATATACACAAAGAGAGAAAGAGAGAGAGAGAAAGAGAAAGAGAGAGAAAGAGAGAGAGAGAGAGAGAGAGAGAGAGAGAGAGAGAGAGAGAGAGAGAGAAAGAGAAATGGGGGGGGGGAGAGCAGAAGTCCCTTCCACAGTGTTCCTGATAGAGGAGACATTCAGCCTTTATTTGAATACCCCACGTGAAAGGGGAGTTCACTACTTAACAACAATAAGCAGCTCTAATTTTTTAACCCATTTGCATCTTTGCTGTTGTTCTTTGTGGTAGGTTTAAACCTCCCTGTAACTTCTACATTTGTATCCGTTTCCCATAGCTCTGTTTGGTTTCCCTTATGAGCATGTAAGCTCCTTGAGGGCAGACATCAAGAACTCTTTTTTACCATCCCAGTCCTCCTCTCACCAACAGCCCAGCAAATCTAATACCTCCCTGTTCTGGTCCTTCGGAGAACGTGAAAGGAAAGAACTGAAGCACTAAGAGGGGAGACTCAACCCTACCCAAAAAGTGACAATAAAAACATCAATCTTTGGCCCCTTCCTCCTCTTTTTCTGAGACCTTTTCCATGTGCTCAAGGTGCTGAGTTAGGGAAAGAAATAACAAAGAAGTAAAATCCAAAACACTCTCTGCCCTCAGTGAGCCTATAGTCTTAAAGAGTAGGATACAAGGACACAGATAAGAAAACACAAGGTCATTTGAGGAGGGAGCATGATCTAGCAACTAGGGAAAACAGAAGAGGCTTCCTGTAAGGGGTGATACTTGGAGGAGGCTACAGATTCTAAGAAGTGACAGCCAATAGTGTGTGTATCCCAGTATGGGGGACAGCCTAACCAAAGAAACATAAGCAGGAAATAGACTGCTGAGTTCTAAATAAACCTGGAAAGATCTCCAGGTTGGAATGTACGTTAAGCACCAGGCCAAAGAGGTGGTACTTTGTCATAGATACAATAAGGAGCCACTGAAAATTCTTGAGCAGAGAAGTAACCAAGTTAAATTCATGGCTTAGGAAGATTATTTTAACAGCTGGTGAAGAATAGATTGAAGAGGGAAGAGTGGGAACAGAAAGATGGATTGGAAATCTACTACAGCAGCCAAAGAAAGAGAAGATGAGGATGGGGCAGTGGCCTTGTGAGTGTAGAGAAGAGGACATTGAGCCATGGACACTGGCATCTTGGCTGGTCCATGAACAAGGCATTCCATCTCTAGGCTTTGAGAATATCCCCCATTCCTGGAATGCTCTCCCTCCTCTGCTCCCACTACTGACCTACCTGGCTTCCTTCAAGTCCCAACAAAAATCCCACCTTCTACAGGAAGCCTTTTTCAGTATCTCTTAATTCCAGCACCTTTCCTTTGTTAAGTTTCCTGTTCATCTTGTATATAGCTTGATTTATACAGATTTTTCTGCACATTGTCTCCCCCATTAGACTAAGGGAGCAAAGACTGTCTTTTGCCTCTTTTTGTACCCCCAGCACTTAGCATAATTGTCATGCATCCTTCATTTTCAAAGAGGACCAATGGCATCATGGGGTGTTATCTTGACTTGCTCATGAATTGGATTTAAGTAAGGCAGAATTGCACAAAGTCCTTAGCCTCACTCTCTCTTCCAGAATCATCAAAGTCTAATGGCAGGACAAAAGTCAAGATGACTGGTGATGGCCCGAGATGCAGCGGATGATCTTGGCATCTTAGATGTCTGACCAAGCTCTAAGCACCCTACAGTGTCTGCTTCAGCTGCCTTTATAGATCCCAAATACATAGCAGGTACTTAATAAATTAATTAATTGGTTAATTGATTGATTATTCAATTGGAAGCCCTAGATATGACACCAGAGAACAAGCTTGTGGGAATCAGGGTCAGCAAAAAGGCACTGGCCAGACAAGGCAGCCCCGATAGGATGGAGTATCTGAGGTGGACGTTAAGAAGATGAACTTCAGAATTCATCTGGGCCTGGCTCAGTCTGGTCAGGACTCATCCTATGCTGAGCCATTCAAATACCAGGTACATCACAGAGCACTGTCCCAAGGTTGATGGGGTCTTAATCTCCCAGCTTTGTGAAATTCAGCAGCCCCTCCATTTTCCACTGGCTCAGACCATTGTTTTAGAGCAGGAAGAGACCTTAGAGAAAGATCACTAAATCCAACCCTTTCATTTTAGAGATTCATTCATTCACTAACTCAGTCATTCATTTTTACTCAACAATCATTTACTAAATGCCTGGCAGGCAAGGAAAAGAATTCCTATCTCCAAAGAGCTGACTTTGTACTAGAAAGAATCAACACAGAAAGTGCCAAGCAAATACAAAATATAGTCAGTCATCTACCATTGAGGAGGAGGCCAACCACTGGAGGGAGCATACTAGGCTTCCTACAGGAGATGATGCTTGAGCCAGAGCTTTAAAGGAAGAAATGGATTCCATGAAGTAGAGGTGAGGAAGGAGAGAATTCTAGAAGACAGATAAGGATACTGACATCTAGAGAAGCAGAAGGTCACACAGCTAGCAAGTATCAGAGCTGGGATTGGAACTCAGCTCCTCTGATTCCAAATCTCTGCTTCTTTCCATTACACCAAGCCTAGAGAAGGGCAGAGGGTTTAGGTCTGAAGGGTAGCCATTGAGAGAGGGGCCTAGGGATGTGGAAACAAAGGAATAATAGTTCAGATTTTCTTTAGTTTCTCTGCCCTTCCTAGCCCTGTGAACCTCAGAGAAGCCCACAGGAAGGGGCCTGTGAAAAGAGAGTAGTGCCCATCAATCAGGGAATGATTAAACAAGCTGTGCGACATGAATGTGATGGACTATTATGGGGGCCGTAAGAAATTATGAAAATGATGAATCAAGAGGAGCAGGGGAAGACACATGAGATGCTGCAAAGTGAAGTAAGCAGATCCAGGAAAATAAGACACACGGACTACAAGGATGGAAATGGAAGGAACAAAGAGAGAAGGGGACAGAGAGATAGAGACCGAACATTTAGTGAGCATTTGATGGCAGGCATTGGGCTAAGAGTTAGGAATACAAACAGAGCCATAGCCCCTACCTTCAGGAAGATTACATTCTAATAGAGGATCTGGAAAGCGCTGAGGGAAATGGGACCCACACATCACCAAGGCAGCTGATGAGGAGGTGGAGAAATCCTGAGTGTGATCTGAGCCCAGAATGAAAAGAGCATGGCTGAAGCCTTGCAAAATGGTGGGCAGGAGATCTGGCCTCAGAAAAGAAATTTTTTCAGGTTTAGAAAAAGGAGAGGTAGGAAATTTCAGAGAGAGAGACTCCAGCCAGCAATGAGAGAACAATCAAAACTGAATACTGTACTGTGAAGTAATACTGTCCCAAAGAAGAGATAGGAGAAGATATCTCCCTTCCTTCTGGGCAGAGGTAGAGAACTATGGGGGCGAAACAGCATAAAACTGTCAGGTTTTTCCACTATCTATGTTCATAAGTTTTACGGAACTGACTTTTTCTCTCTTTGCCTCTGAGAGAGATATATTAGGAGATACTGATGATATAAAAACAAAAGACAGCCATAAAAAAATTACTTTAAATAAAAGAAAGAAAAGAGGGAAGTAGTGGCTCATTTAAGTTTCTACATTCAGCTGCCTCCCAAGAGTCAAGAAGTAGTAGGAGATGGCCCTAAGGAAAGGGCCAGGTGGTGTCCTACCTCCACATCTCCCACACCCCATGTGGAAGAGAGATTGTATTGCCCCTCCTGCTGAGCCAAAGGTGCCATGACCAGTGATGGGTTGGAAGGAAAAGAATGGTCTTGGCCTCCCTAGCTCTATCTTACTGGCTTTGATGTTTCTTCTTCAGTCCATGCACTACCTATATCCAGGTCAGTCTTTCACAGGCAGCACTGCAGCTTCAGGGTGGAGCAGAGCAGGGCTGGTAAGGGCAGCCAGCTCCTTGGCAAGTTTCTCCATGGCCCTTGCACCTCCCTTCTTCCTTCTCTTCCCACAACACCAAAGGTACAGATTCCTTTAGTGTGTGTGCCTCTCCTCTTTCCTCCCCTATCCCCAAAGACTTGTTGATTTTCCTTGAGGTTGTGTGTAGGAGGGAGATGGAAAAGAGAAAGGGAGGGAGAAGCCCACCCACTGAGTTCATGAACAGGGTACAAGCAGATGTCTTGTCCTGCTACCTCCCCATAGCTGGTACCATCTGCTTCAGATGTATGGATCTGCTGTGCTCTGGGGATACCAGGGGCAGTGTCACAAGAAGGCAACCTCCTCCTGCTCTGACCTGGGTGAAGTGTGTCCAGAGGAGGATTTGCTCCTTGGCTATGCAGGTGGGACTCCATATATGACCTCTGAAGCAGATTCCTTCTGCTCTATAATTCTATGATTCTATGGCCAGCCAGGACCATAGATTTAGGGCTGCAAGGAATCTCAGAGTTCATCTACTCATTTTACAGGTGGAGAAACTGAGACCAATGGAGTTGAGTGGATTACCTAGTCACACAGATATCAAATGGGGATTCCAACCCAGTTCCTCTGATTCCAAATCCAGCTCCTTCCACCATATCACCCAAATTAGGTTAAAAAAGGATTAGTTGAAAGATCTGAAATTGCTTAACTGAAAAAAGAAACCGCTGTTTAGTCATTTTTCAGTTGGGCCCAACTCTTCATGACCCCATTTTGGGTTTTTCTTAGCAAAGATTTGATAAGAAGTAGTTTTCCACTTCCTTCTCCAGCTCATTTGACAGATGAGGAAACTGAGGAAAATAGGATTAAGTGACTTGCCCAGGCTCACACAACTAGTAAGTGTCTGATACTGAATTTGAATTCAGGTCTTCCTGACTCCTAGTCCAGCACTGTAGCAAACTTAGGGAGGATATTATAGCTGCTTTCAAGTACTTCAGTGCTGTCCTGCAGAACAGACTTGTTCTGTTGGTGCCAGAGGACAGAGTTAGGCACAGCAGGAGTGGGCTGGGACATTGCCACGAAGCAGATTTTAGTGAAGTTTAAGTAAGAATTTCCCAATGAGGAACTGTCCAACAGTAGGATGACTTATCTGAAGAGGCAGTGGCTCCCTGCCAGGAGAGATCAATTAATCAAGCACCTTTATCAGGCTTCTGCTATGTGCCAGGCACCATGCTAAGTACTGGGGGTACAAAGAGAGGCAAAAGACAGTCCTTGCCCTCAAGGAGCTCACAATCTAATGGCAGAAGCTGAACCACTTTCGGCAGGGATGTTAGGGGAAAAAATCCTGCACCTGAGGGAGATATTGGATGAGAAGACCTCTGAATTAATACTAAAAGTGTGCAAAAAACAACATGGCATAGCAGACAAGATGCTGGCCTCAGGAAAGCTTGGACAAGTGACTTGAATACTCTCCACCCAGCTAGACCAGCCTACTGAATGTATACTCCTTTCTTTGTATTTCCTTTCACATGAATCACATTTGTGATTTCAATGGGATACAGAGGACCCCCATATTGGACCAGGCACAGAACCTGGCATATAGCAATTGCTTTAAAAATGCTGCTTAGACTAACTGACAGTTTCTTGGTACCCAATGGCAACTCTCTAAAGCTGTGTTTCCTATGAGTTAATGATCTACAACATAGTTCCAGGGCATAGTTGTGTGATCATGAGCAAGTCCCTGGACTTCTAGGCACCTCAGTCTCTTCATCTATAAAATGAGAAGGTGAGATTTGATGTCCTTCCAGCTTCACACTTGACAAAGTAATCATGTAGAGTGACTTGATATAGTCCTCTCTGGGCAGGTCTTGTGGGAAATGGGTAAGTACGTTCTCTAAGACAATCTTTCCTAACTATGTACCAGCAGGAATGATGTCACCTCCCATTTTAAAAAGGGTGAAGGGCAGCCAGATGTTGCTATGAACAGAGAGCCAGAGTCAGTTCAAATCAAGTTTCAGACACTACTTGTGTGACCTTGGGCAAGTCACTTAACTTTCATTTGCCTCAGTGTCTTCATCTGAAAAATGGGGATAATAATAGCATCTACATCCCAGGGTTATTGAAAGGGCCAAATAAAATAATCTTTGTAAAGCACTTTGCACAATTTCTGGCACATATAAAAGTTTGCCATTACTATAAACACAAGAGGTGCCTCCTCACCCTTTGCTCTGCTCCTGCTTCATTTTGTTGTGGTAGCTCAGTGTGGGGACCTCCTGGTCAGGAAGACCAGGATTCAAGTGTTACCTCTGACTCACTATGTGATTACAGGAAAGTCGTTTAACCTCTCAAAGTCCCAGGTAATCTCTAAAAGTATAGATTAAATGACAGGTAATGATCTGCTTTGGCAGCTCCCCATTTGGAGCTCCCTACCCCAAGGAAATTTCAGATAGGAAAAAATAAAGCTCTTTTTAATCCAGGGAATTTACAATTTAGCATTAACATAATCTGCCTTTGGCCAGCTAAATCAGCCCTTTAGAAGGTTCTAGACTCTTCCCTTCTCCTTACTGCACTTGTCCCTTCTCTCCCTCTTCTCCCCTTTGTCCTTGTCAGACAGTATCTGGCCAGACCCACTTCCCTTTGCTGTGACCAGCTCTAGTGAAAAAGTGAGACTGCCAACAAATCAGGTAGCACTGAATCTTAAATAGACAGCTTGCCTTAAATTTCAACTTCTCCACAAACATTCGTTCTTATCTAATAAATGTAGTCTATCATCTTTGCTTGAAATGCTTCCCATTGAAGCCCTCTGTGTGCCCGCCCCAACCCAAGATCCTCATCCTCTCTTAATAATTTCATTAATTAGTTCCATGAAAACATGTTAGGCAAAATATAATTATGAGAGGCACTTAGTTACATTGGAATGATTATTTTAATTGTAGAATTGCTTTCCTGAGCACCTGAGATTCAGACTGCAAAAGTTTAAATGGAGTCTTTCAGAAAACTAGAGACATGTAATCTTTATGATAGTAACACAGACAATCTCATTACTTATCCCATAGACTTTTCATCTGGAGGGCAGGGAAAGGCTAAGGGTGAACCATCACATGTATGCCCCATCTATGTCTGTGGTGACTACAGGATCTGGAAGAAGGGAGGGAGAATTTTTGATCAGTCCTCCAATGCACTGATTCTCACAGTCTCTGTGGTGGCCCCAGGAATATTGGGGCATGGTGGCCTCCATTCAATTTAATTCACATTCATTAAGCTCCAGCTATAAGGCAAGGCACCATGCTGAGGGCTGGAACTACAGAGACAAATAGAACTCACACTCTGATCTCAAAGGAGCAAACATATGCAAATTACTTGGGCTTGGGAAGGCACACTTTGTAATTGGCTGGTGCTTCTCTGGACCTGCCTAGCGACCATTTTCTGGTTGGCTCAAGTTTTAAAGATGCCCAGTTGAGGTTATGTCTAGTCTAACCCAACCCCATGAAGAAGCTGGCTACCTCCTCCTTATGGGAGAGTGGGCTCAGAGTCTACAGTTAGATCACTGAATCTGATCAAAGATCATCAGAGGTTACTCCCTAAGGACAACTCCAAAGGTTCTGGGGTGCCAATATCACATTACCACAGATTTAATGTTGCCTGTTGAATACAGACAGCATACATGGCTTGATTGTTATCCCCAAAAGATAGAGTGATCAGGAGAGAACAGATACAGACACCAATGGAAGGCACATATCTAAAATAACCTGACTCCCACTGCTGCTGCTAGTTAGAGCTGAGAAGAAAGGGAGGAAGGAAGGAAGGAAGGAAGGAAGGAAGGAAGGAAGGAAGGAAGGAAGGAAGGAAGGAAGGAAGGAAGGAAGGAAGGAAGGAAGGAAGGAAGGAAGGAAGGGAGGGAGGGAGGAAACAACTGTTCTAAGCACTGGGAATACAAATACAAGCAAAAACAAGACAATTCCCACCCTCAAGGAGCTTACCTTCTAATGGAGGAAGCCAGTACACAAAAGGGAGCTGAAAAATTTAATAAGGGTGGAATTAAAACAGTGAGGTGACATGATTTTGAAGTCTAGAATGAAGGCTAGCTTGGATCCCTCCACAAAAGGGAAGCTTCTGGAGGAATTCACCAATGGAAGAATGAATAGGTCTTACCAAGGGATATTTCAGGTTGAAAAGGCCACAGGTTCGGTAGGATGTTCCAGGCCAAAGAGGGCCCTGATGCTGAGGGAAATTCCAGGGTGAGACAGTGGTAGAGACATCATTTTTAAGTCTGGAGGCCAGAAACAGGGCTGGGAGGGTAATTAAGGCCAGTCTAAGTTTCTCTATAGAATGGAGATTCCTCTCTCACTCTTTTGTACAATCCCTTTGAAAGCACAGAAATGTGTTTGCTAAGATATAGGGAGTACAATGGATAGAGGGCAGAAACTGAAGTCAAGAAGACCTGAGTTCAAATCCAGTGTCAGACACTTACTGGGTGACCTGGGTAAGTGACCATCAACAACCCTCCTTTCTCCAGTGGGAGTCATTGTGTGGAGCTGGAAGGAAGCGGTGTTCTAAAGGAGGAGGTGAGAGACAGCCTGACTACAGAAGATGGACAAAAGATGAGGCAGGTGGGAATGCCCTTATGTACCAGCACTCAGACTACATTTAACTCCTCTCCAGGCTACTTAATTTTTTTCAGAGAAGGAAACTGAGACCCAGAGAGAAGTGACCAATTTAAAAATATGTGGTTAATTAGTGGTCAAAGTAGGACTAGAACCCAGCCCCCTCACTCCAAGCCCAATGCTCATTCCACTGTTGTGTGGAAGGGGCTGGGATTATAGGATCAGATCTGGAAAGGACCTCAGGGGGATCTAGACCAATTCCCAGACTCTACAGATGAGGAAACTGAGACTTAGAAAGAAGTGGCTTGCCCAGAGTCATCTGAGTAGTAAATAATAGGGCTGAATTTTGAATCGAGTTCCTCTGACTCCAAATCGATTCCTTTCTACCATGCCATTCTCCTTCAAGGAAAAGAGACTGGTCAGGCTGACACAGAGGTTATGGCCAGATACGGTGGACAGAGCACTGGTTCTAGAGTCAGGAAGACCTGATCATATTCAGCCTCAGATACTATTTGACCCTGATGTTTGGGTTGAAAAATACCCTTCATCCCTAATTTAGTAAAAAAATAAAAAAATAAACACACAGACGTCTTAGGATAAGAACAGGAGTTTATTCTCTTCCTCGGGAGAAGAGGGTGATCTGCCCCATGAGTCATCATGGAGAAGAGGCAAGTTACAAAGGACAGAACCATAATTTATAACTTAACTTAGTCAAGCCTCCTTTCTCCACTGTTTCCTCTCTCATTGGTGGAGAGGCAGACCTCACCAAATTCTTCCCAATTGGGAGAGCAAGAGCAGAGTTGGGGGAAAGGTCCCATCAAGGCAGGAAAACAGATAAAGGAAGGTTAAAGTGATTGACAGCAGCAATGGAGAGGGGGGAGGAAGGGAAGGTTAACAACTCCAAATGGAGAAGTTTTCGCTCATTCCACACACTGAGGAAGTCGCTTAACAGCTGTCTGCCTCAGCTTCCTCCACTGTAAAATGGGGGTAATAATAGAACCTACCTCCCAGGATGGTTGTCAGAATCAAATGAAATAATGTTTGTAAAGTACTTTGCACAGTGCCTGGAACATTGTAGGTGCTTAATAAATATTTGTCCTTTACCCCCTCCAGATGATAGACTTGGGATCCCAAAATATCTTGATGGGATAGCATTGGGTTAAATCTAATGAGGTGGAATTCCACAGGGTTAACCCCATGATTTTGCAAGCTTGGAAGATAGAAAGATAATTTGCTTGGCTCAAGGAAGAAGAGAGAGAAATCTCTCACAGCTGTCCCATTTCCCAAAAATCACTATCACAGGTTCAGGAGGCTGTCATCTTATTTCCTAATTCTTTTCATCCCCTGAGCTGCCAGGGGTCATCCCAGACCTGCTGATCTGTTTCTGTCCCTTATTTTCCCCACATCCCATTTCTCCATACTGTGGTAGGTCGATAGCTACTTTGCAGTCTTCATTACATCCTAATTGCCCAAATTTCTTTCCTTCATTTTTCTTGCTAAAAGACAGATTTTAAAAATGAGTTCCTGATCCCAGCTATTTTCAAGTCTTCATTAATTTCATGCCCCATCTCATTTGTTAGGGGCCCTGCTCTCCCTCTTGTCTTCTTTCTCCCCAGATACATTAGGAAATCCATTCCTCTCCTCTCTAACCTTGCTTGCCGGCACTAATCCCTGCCTTTCTCCCCTCCGTTTTTTTCCCCTTTGCAGAACTACAGGATGTTAGAGCCTTTGACAGCCTCTCAGTGTGGCTGTTTCACTGGACAGAGACAAAAGAGGCTCAGAAAGGGAAGTGACTTGTCTAAGGTCACCAGCCAAATCATTATAGAACTCAGGCCAGATCCAAGCTCCCCTTCTTCAGGCTAAGCCCCCCCCTTCTTCAACATCTTTCATCTTGCTGAGAAAACTGTAAAGGGGCAGAAAGAAGTGCTGATTTGGCGATCTAGCTCTAAGTTTTTTTTCCATTTCCCCTAGAAAGATCAACACATAGGACAAGAACAGTCTGCCCAGGATTCACAGACTAAGCACAAAGTAGCCTGTCTAGGAAGAGGCTGAGAGGAGAGGGGTTTGTATCCTGGGTCAATCCAAAAATAGCATCTGGCAAGCCTGAGATGGTGCTAGGGAATCATAAGGGCCACCTACCCAAGCCACCTACCCTGCCCATCCCCAGCCACTCAGAATAGCCTCAGATGAAGTGGGCATTGGTTCCTCAGGGCACTGGCTTGGGTTTCAACTAAGTGGTCTCTCTCTTCTCTCCTCCCCCTCCCACCCAAGTTACCTAATACAATCCCTACATTTTGGACATAAGGAAATTGAGACTTTGAGAAAGAATTTGACTTGTTCACATTAGCGAGGTAATAACAAAACTGGGACTAGAATTCCAGTCTATTGATTCCCTACAGTAAGTTAGTGGGTTGGAATAACTGGGGGTTATTTAGCCTGGAGAAGAGAAGGCTCAGGGGGGGCATAAGAGCTGTCTTCAAGTATTTGGAGGACTGTCAGATGGAAGAGGGATTATTCTTGTTCATTTGGCTCCAGATGGCCAAACCAAGAGTGATTAGGGGACGGGGAGAGGGAAAGGCATTCCAAAGAGGCTAGTCTAGATTGGCTATTAGGAACAGCTTCCCAGCAACTAGAACTAACCAAGAGTGACCCGGGCTTACTCAGGTGGTAATGGGAGCCCTCTCTTTGAAGACCTTCAAGGAAAGGTTGGATGACCACTAGTTGGGGATTTTATCTTAGAGATTCTTTGAAAATACACTTCCAACCACAAAATTCTGTGATTCTATCCCTGAAGGGTTGTTGTGTGGGCAAAGGGATTCTGTGTAATTCCAGAGGGCAGGACTCAGACCAGTGCCAAGAAGTTGCAGTCAACAATTGTTTATTAAGTGCTTGCTCTGTGCCAGGAACAGGGGGATGAAGAAAGCCATTCAAGGAGCTCATGTTCAGATGAGAAAGACAGCATGCAAAAATTGTATATACAAGATCATGTAGGTGTATGTGCACGTGTGCATGTACATGTGAGAGTGTGTGTGTGTGTAGCATCAACTGAAGGTAATCTCAGAGGGATAGAATTAGCATGGAGAAGGATTTCTGTTCAATATGATAAAGAACTTGTTGCCAATTAGGGCTATCCACCAGCAGGATATACTGCTTTTTGAGGTAGTGAGCTCCCTGTTACGAATCTAACATTGTTCTACAATTCTGTGGTTCTACCTGAAGTGAGGAGTGGAGTTCAGAAAGAGAAGAAAAATCATACAATATGTACAATAAGCCAATGGTGAGGGTATAATCCACGTGGGCTGCTTCCACAAGTCAGGGAAGTCTTCCTGGAGGTGGTGCCTGAAAGGAAATGATGGATGTGGCTAAGCAGGGAGGAAGAGGTGGGAGGGCCTGAATGATTACATTTCTAGGCTATTTTGTTTGCATCGAGCCCATTGCCTCCCCCAATACCGCTCTTTCCGTTTCTCTCTCCCTTGGAAAACCAACACCATCCTCCTGCTCCTTTTGAACTCCCCCAGGTTCCCTGCCGTGGTCCCCCTCTCCAGTTCGGAGCACAGTGCCCCCAGCATCTCCATAATCACAGAGCAGCAACCTCCATTAGCCCTTGGCCTTCAGTTTCCTCTCCTTAGAAGCCTCTCAACCAATCACTCAGCTGCCTCCAAGTCTCAATCAGGGCCAGGTGCTTAATGCCATCCCTTCCCAATGATCTGCTAATTCTACCAGACACTGATCAAATGTGACCCACTCAGGAAGAATTCCCACCCACCAACAATCTCTCCAGCTGATCTGCTTTGCTTATGAAGGCCTCTGCTGTGGCAGCATACTGAAAGGGGGGGGATTTTGATCAGTTGATCATGCCTCCCCTGCCCTCTTAGTCCCGTTTCCTTGACCCCTCCCACCATGGGCTCAGACCCTTAGCTACCACCCTGATCTTGCCACTGTCCCCAGCCTGGCTCTACAGGTCTGGGGCAGGGATTTCAAACTTTCTAGAAGGACTGAAAGTGAGAACAGATGACCCTCCTGATGAGAGAAGACTTTATGCAGAGCCAGCCTGGAGGACACCTTCTCCCTGGTTACTCACCCCTGGAAGATGGTGAGCCAGTGGCTCCCCAGAGTGTTGTAACTCTAATGCAGCCAGCTTCTGTCTCGAATAGAGACACTGAGGCCAAATGGATTAAACTCCTGCGGGATTCCCCAGTGCCCTGCAGACAGCAGTCTTTGAAGGGCTTGGGGGAGGGGAGTGCCTTTGCCCTTCATGTTTCTAGTCCTCACTGGGGATGGGGGTGGAGGGGGAAGCAGACCGATGCCGGTTATATCCAGGGCTTTGGACTGGCCTATGAGAAGTTCAAATTCAAATGCTGCCACCCCTCCCCAGATACACACCACATGGCAGGTGTGGTCCAGCTATATATGTATACCAAAATATGGGCAGGAAGGTAAGCATGTTGGCAAAGCAAGAGAAATCAGACAAGTCTGAAGTTGGAGCATGTCTGCAGTCCAGGGAGACTGGCTAGTCTTGAAGGATTCAAACATCAGAGGTCAAGGAGACCGAGTTGGGAGGACCAGATGTTTTCATGGTTTTGTGGAGCTGGAAGAGACCTCAGAGGGACCTTGTTTACGATAAGAAACCTGAGGCCAGAGAAATTCAGTGACAGAGCCATGACTTGACCCCAGATCCTCTGACTCTACTATGCCAGGCTGCCCAAAGTTAGGGCTGCTATTAACAATCATATATGTATATTACCCATGTCTTTTTCCTCCTCTCTGCAGGTCTGTCTGTGAAGGACATCTCTATAGAATACCAGGTCTACTAAATACACTGTTAACACACATTTGTTTTATTTTGGTTTTAACAGTAATGTAACAGGAATAGTACTGTATGTTGGTTACCTGGGGGCACCAGAAAATCACCCTAGTTGTGTGTAAAGTGCTAATGTTTGTGTTTATGCTGTATAGTTCAAGATTTCAAGCTCAGCCTGTCTTATTTTTACATGGGACTTTGAAAATTTCAGCCTGAAGGTGGGAGTAGGAGGCAAAATGCTACCTGGGTTTCAAGTCTGGACCATTTGCATAAAACTCATAGGTGGAAGAAATGATGGTTTAACACTGCATGCCTGTGTGATTTGGCACAAGTTTTGAAGAGAAGAAAATTTTTCATTTTTACCTCTAGAAAGGACATGTGCAGTTCTCAACTCTTTGGGACTGACTCAAAAAAAGAGGGGGGGAAGACTTTGGAAGAAAGACATGTAGGAGAAAGCCAAATCCTGAATGCCTCTGATTTCTAATTTATCTCCCTGGAGATTCTGAAGAATTTCCTCTTGGGTGAGATTGGGGATGCTTTTGGTTGGGGTGAGATATCTTGCTCTCAGTGGGAGAGCTCATTCACTCTGTATTTTCTGGCATATTCAAATCTGTATAACTTCTCCAATTTTTCTTTGCTGCCTGCTTGGATAAAGGAGTACATTTGCTATTTACTATTTGTGATGGTCTTCTGTGTAACCAGATTTGATGGGAAGAAGTCAAGCCTCTGAGTATAAACTTAGAGTTACTCCCTTCCCCTTTAAAAATAGTAACCAGAAATATTTAAGGAGGCAAATAGATGTAAACATACCATAGTACTCTCTGTCTTGGAGGAGAATGGAGAAGCCAGCCTTGTAGCCCTTCCTCCTGCCCCCCTCCAGGAGGAAATCCAAACCTCCCTTGAAGAGGGGTGGGCAAGATAGCAGAACTATCTAGTAGTGCCTCCCCATGAACCACATTTAGACAAGGTATGGACCACACACATACACACACAAACACACACACACACACACACATGCATTCACAACTTAAATATAGAATGTAGATAATTGTTCTTCTTAACTCATGTAGTTGTTTTGAGAGAAAATGAATTGCATCAAGTGCTTTGCAAAACTTAAAACACTATACAAAAGACAGCCTAAATTACTACCAAGACCTCTTAAATAAATCCTAGCAAGGGAGTCAGAGTTCTAGAGTGCCCTTCATATGCCCTATTACACAGCTCTGTTTAGGCCTAACCCCAGTCAGCAAGCAAGCAAGCATTATCAGAAACGTTGTGCATGCATCGAAAACATTGTTTTGTTTTGCCAAGGTCAATAAGGAAAGCTTCCTCGTCTTCCAAAAATGACCTTTACAGGATCTCTACCTGTTTCAGCCCCTACTAAAAGGTGGTAGGGGGAGGGGAGGGAGTGCCATGAAAAAATACTTTACCCAGGTTATCAGATAGCAAGGAGAAGGGTCACCAACCAGTTAATAAAGATCTACCTGCTGGGTCTCAAAACCAGTTGTTGCTACCTTGCTTTATATCTCCACAATTCCTAGAATTCCTATTGGGTTGAGAAATCCAGTGGTAACTCCTCATACTCCATTGGGGGATTTTGACATAAGAAGATTTCATCTCCCTAAACTTCTGTCCAAGACAATCTCTTATCTTCTATGAGTAACCTCTAACCAAAAACAGTCCAGAGATATTGTCAATGAGTCTGTTTTTTACGATACCTCCTAGAGAGGATGAAGGGGAATAAATAATCTGGTCGTTGTTGAGATAAATAGAAGGACAGGGCAGAGTTCAAGTGAAAGGCAGGGAGGAGGAAGGCCTTGGGCTTTGGAAATTAGGTGGAAGGCAGAGGCAGATACAATAGCTCCCTGAGGACAATATGGCCAACACATGCCCAGTTAGGGAAATTCCCTCCCCTAAAGAGGAAGCAGGCTTAGGCTCACATGATAAGTTACTTTACTGGCCAATTGTGTTGAGTGGGAGAAAATATAAATAATGTCCCTGGCTCTGGACTTTGTTGTTTTTTTAATAATGAGTTAGCACTTAGTAATTTTGTGTACCATTTTATGTACGAGAATAGGCTGGTGCCTTTCCATTTGTCAATAACAAATCATTGTTCATTTGGGATTGACAAAAGAGATGGAGACAAATGTCCCTAAGAGAAGAGGGGCATCTATGAAGCCCAGGAAAGGGGATAGCACAGAGAGGGCTCTTAATTGCCAGGGTTGATCAAATTGGCACAGTATGATCAGGACCCAGGACAGGGGCTGGATCTGTTCCCTTTGCAGCCATAGTTTGTCCTGGTGCTTCCTGGAAGAACACAGACAGCTGCCCCTATACTGCATCCCACCCCCAATCCCAGACCCTCTGGGACTGGCTGAAGGGCTGGAGCCCTCCCTTAATTGTACCCTTGTAGAAAACCAAAGGAACAGAGAGTGGCACAGCCCCCATGTCATGCCCCACTGCTGTGTTCTCCAGCCACCTAATCAAGGCTGAGCAAAAGAGGAGGCAGTAAACACCCTTAACCACCTCCTAACTCAAGGCAAAAATAGAGCAATCAGATAGATTCCCTTTTAACCAATAAATACTTCCCACCCTTTTCCCTCCCCTGGTGTCAGCACCAGATGAGGCCTGAGTCTCCTCCATCCCTGCCCCAGCCCTTCTGGGAAAAATTAAAGTAACGGCAGCAGCATAGGGTTGTATGCTGCTTTTGGAATGCTTCTCCTTCTCAGCTCTTACTCACAACAACCTGATGAGGTAGGTGGGGCCATTTCATTTGTCCTCTTTGTATTGCTATATACTCAGTGCCTATCACCACACATGCAGGCATGCAGTAGGTGCTCAATGAACATTTCTCAACTTGAAATGAATGAAAAAAAAAGAGAGCTCTAGACTTGGAGTTAAAAGACCTTGGTGTGAGTCCTAATGCTATTCCTTGCTCTGTGTGATCTTGGGTAGGACACTTTTCCTGAAGAGGCCTCAGTTTCCTGTTATTCTTTTACATATATTTACATGCATGTATGTAAATAGGGTGTTCCAAAAGTGTCAGTGTAGTTTTAAGCCTTAATAGTTTAAAAAAAAAAGGAGATCTTTGCTTTTGTTTCTGTATACCTAGTACTTAGCACAGTGCCTAGTACATAGGCAATGCCTTTGAAATGTTTATTGATGGAGTTCCCTCCTAGCTTTAAATTCAATGAAAATCCCAAAGTTCAGAGCAGGAATGTAACTTGCCTGAGGTCACACAGTTAGTGTCAGAGCCAGGATGGGAACTTGCCCAGGGCCACAGTTTGAATCCTGCCTCAGATACTGTGTGGCCCTGGGCAAGTCACTTAACCTCTTCGGGTTTCAATTTCTTCATCTATAATAGAAGTGGCTTAGACTTGGTGACTTCTAAAGTTCCTTTTAGTTCTAAATCTATATCCTATGATCCATCCCTAGGTTCCTGGTTCCAACATTTGCCTTTAAGATATGTACAGACACCATTAGACTTTAGAATTTCTGTCTTTTCTCCCATGTTTTTTCTTACATTGACCCTCCATAGTTGTATCACCTTGGACAGGTCACTTAATTTCTGTCAGTCTCAATTTTCTTTTCTTTAAAAGGAGTGGACTGGACCAGAGAATCTCAAAGGTCCCTCCCAATGTTAACATTTTGGGATTCCATAAAGTTTTAGAATGTTGTTTTGATTTGACACGAACTTCACACGCACAATAGATGTTTAATAAATACTCAACTTATCTATAGCAAGAATGTCATTCATCTTTTTCCCCCAGCAACTATGTAGAGAAAAAGGAAAGGGTATCCTATGAATAAGGAAAGATGAAGCGAAAACTTCATCGATGGAAAAACTGAGATCCCAAAGGTTAATCAGAATAAATCATACTGGACTATGGCTTACCCAGTCATAGTAAGCCATATAAATAAACAGAGGGATGTGATTTGAGGGGTATGAGAAAGGCCTCAGTGCTCAGAAAATGGGGGGGGGGGGGAGGGGCAACCTTCCTCCATTTGCTGGCTAAAGGCCAAAACTCTACCATCAAAGCCCTTTCTGTTTAGTTTTGACTATTTAACATGCAAAAGCTGCAGAGAGGGATAATACTTTAAGTTCCCAGTCATTTACACCATAGGATTTGAGTAAAATTTGGAGAAGAATTAAGTCAGGACTATCAGTGCTAAAGAGGGCAGAGGATAGGGATTCTGGGGGCCTCCCATAAGCAGCCTGATAATGTCACAGATTTGCCAAGGTCCCATCCATAGTCTGTTAGAGTTTAAAGTGACCTTGGAACTATCTAGACCCCCTCATTTTATAGATGAGAATCTGAGTCCCAGAAGAGTGAAGCTGTTTGCCAAAATTCATATAGCAGGAAAGTAATGGAATTAGAACAAAATGCCTCAGTCCACAAGGGGAGAAGAAGGGGTGACCTGGGTAAGGCACCATTTTCATTGTCTCTTCACCACCTTAAGCTTCCCTCAATCTCTCCCCCCAAGGATGGAGCAAGCACCATTGGGATTTGGGAGGCAAGAATACCAATCCTTAGGCCTTGA
>CM053598.1:39211149-39233961 GCA_028646575.1 Pseudocheirus occidentalis | reverse complement strand
GCTGTATTAACAGAAGCCTGCAGTCCACAGGGAGGGAGTGACAGCCCCACTCTCCTCACCCTGCTCAGACCACATTTGTCATTATGGGGGTAAGTTCTGGGCTCCATATTTTTTAGGAAGAATATTGACAAGCTGAAATGCATTTTATTTGAGAAAGGCAGCTTGGATGGTGAGGGGGATGTGAAACCATGCCATCCAAAGATTGATTGAACGAACTTGGGAGGTTTAGTTTGGAGAAGAGAAGACTTGAGGGACATGAGAGAGCTGTCTTCAGGTGTTTGAAGAGCTGTCATGTGAAAGAGAGATTAGCCTCATTCTGCTTTGCCCCAGAAGGCAGAACAAGGGACTCTGGGTGGAAGGTGCACAGTCAGATTTCTGTTCAAAGCAAGGAAACGTTTTCAAATAATTAGGATCAGATAAAACTCCTCTGTTTGGCATTTAAAGCTCTTCACACCTTGACCTGACCCTCCACGTCTTGTCTTTTTGTGCCTTTGTGCCGGCTGCCCACATACCTGGAACGCCTCCCCTTTTCACTTCCATGTCTCTTTTGGAATCCTGGCTTTTGTTCAAGACTTGACTTAAGTACCACCTTGTCCAGAAGGTCCTTCCTGGCTCCCCACCCCTACCCCCCAGCTGTATCTACTTTGTCTCTTGTCTATCTCTCTCTCTTGTTCCTTAGTAGAATGTAACCTTTTTGAGGGCAAGGATTATTTCACTTTTGTCTCTGTATCTCCAGTGCCTGGCACACAGTAGGTGCTTAATAAATGCTGGTTGGTAGGTAGTAACTCTGGTTGGTAGGTAGTAACTCCCCCTTCCCTGGAGCTCTTCAAGCAGTGGCTAAATAATCATTTGTTGGGGGTATTGTTGAGAATATTCTAATTCATTTATGGGTTGATCTCTGAGGTGCCTTCTACCTTTGAGAGCTTCCCACTCGGGGTCCCCTACCTGTATGAAATCCTAGATGTAGACCCCTCTCTCTGCCACTCTATGAAAAACAATGTAAACTCATCCGATAGGAAGTGTTTCCTTATCTTTTGTTGCAATCCTGATTTATGGGGCCAAGCAAAATCAATCTCTTCTCCATTTCGTAAGAGAACCCTTCAAATACTTAAGGGAACAATCACACCCTCCCCTCACCCCCAAGTCCTCTTGTCTTTAGGCTAAGCATCCCAGTTTCTTTCAATTGATCCTTAAATGGTAAAAGCTCAGACCCTTTCAGCATCTTGGCTGCCCACCTCTGGACACTCTCCAGCTTACTAAAATCCTTCCTAAAATCTGGTACCCAGAACTAAGTACAATAGCTCAGAAGTGGGTTTGGATTAAAGCTCCAGTGGCTTCTGAATGGCCACAAGAAGAATTAGCCCACCCAAGGTAATCTGCCTTTACTGGGTCTGTCCAAATGAACTGCACTTTGCAGTGGGGAAGAAAGAAAGAGATTTTCCCCTGGGTGCCATCCTCAGAGAGACTAGGGGAGAGCTTAGAGGTGTGGGAGTAAGATGATAGTGCGACGTGGTGCGAAGAAACCTGAACTGGGAATCAGAGGACCTGGGTTTGAATCTTGGCCTTGCCACTTATTAGCTGTGTCAATTAGGCAAAGTCGTAACCTCTCTGGTCTTCTGTTTCCTTGTCTATAAAATGGGGAGGGGCAGAAGGAAGGGGGACGTGGATTCTCAAGTCCTTTCTAACTTTAGACCTGTGATTCTATGACCTTATGCCTAGATCCTTTCTGAGGTCCTTTCTGTCTCTCAATTCTTTGAGTTATTCATAGCAATAGCCAGCATTTATATGGTACTTTTAGGTTTGCAGAGCCCTTTACAAGTGTAATCTCATTTTATCCTTACAACAACCCTGGGAGGTAGGTGCTATCATGCCCATTTTAGAGATCAGGAAACTGGGGCATACATAGTAAGTGACTTGCCCAAAGTCACATAGCTAGTAGTAGTAGTAGCTGTAGTAGCAGCCGTAGTGACAGGATATAGACCCTGGAAACCCTTCCCCTCTCCTCTCCCAACTTTTCCCTGAACTCCTCTCATAGAATTTTCCCGCTTGGTCAAGTCTCTGGTGTTAGCCTGAGGCATCTACCCATTCCAGTAATCTTTTCAATTTGCCTTTGATTGTGGCCTATGCCCAATTTCCCAATTCTCTGTTGCCTCCTGATAGCCCCTACTGCTTTCCACCCTTGATCCTATCTAGACCTCATTCTCTATTGGCCACATGGTCCAGGTCCCTGGTGTTCCTCGTCCTTCTCTGTTACCTCTGAATCATCCCAGACTACTTAGCTACTCCTAGATCTTTCTCACAGGCCATCTTGCCTCCATTAAGGTGCTCAGATTCCTTAAAAGTCTAGCCAATGCTTAGATTCCTTGGGAGTCTGACCAATATGGTAGATTTTTGGAATCATGCCCACTTCCTGTCGGTGTTCTAATAAATCTTATTTTGACTGAAAGAAAGCTTGGGTCAAATTCATTTGGGCAGGACCTGCATGTTGCTATTTAGTTGCTATTTAAGAACCAGTGTTCTTAAACCTCAACAGTAGTAGTAGTAGTAATAGCAGTAGTGGTAGTAGTAGTAGTAGCAGTAACAGTGGTAGTAGTAACAGTGGTAGTAGTCATAGTAATAGTAGTAATTGTAGTAGTAGTAGTAGTAGTAGTAGTAGTAGTAGTAGTAGTAGTGGTAGTAGTAGTAGTAGTAGTAGTGGTGGTAGTAGTAGTAGTAATAGCTAATGTTTATATAGCACTTACTACCTGCCAGGCCCTGTGCTAGGCACTTTACAAATACAATCTCAATTGTATTTGTAAATCTCATAACAACCCTGGGAGATAGATGCCATTATTACCCATATCTAGTCAACTGAGGCAAACAGATTAAGTGACTTGCCCAGGGTCACATAATGACTAATAAAACAATAATAACAGTTAATGTTTTTATAACATCTACTCTGTGTCAAACACTATGCTAACCCTAGGACGTAGGTGCTATGGTTATGTCCATTTTACAGGTGAGGGGAGTGAGGCGATCAGATTATGACTTTCTTGGGGTCCCACAGCTAGTAAGTGCTTGAGGCTGGATTTGAACTCAGGTCTTTCTTGCTCTAGGTCTAGTGCTCTATCCATTATATCACATAGCTAAGTTTAAATGTCAATTATTATATGAATGTCATTTAATTTTGTTCAAGGTGAATCAAGGATATCATGAGGCAAGACTAGTGGGAAGAAGGTTAAGCCTGGGAATAAGAAAAGTAGGTTTTTAGCCCTCATTGGGCAAGAGAGAGTTCCTCTGGGCCTCAGTTTTCCCATCTGTTGAGTGGGGGGAATTATTTATTCTTTTTGCTGGGTGGTTGCAAGGATGTTGTAGCATGAAAAGTCTCCGAAGAGCATGAAGTGCTCTCCAGACATGCTGGATTGTCTGTGGGTCAGGAGCGCGAGAGTGTTGGCTCACTTTTTTGATAATGGGTCAAGGAGATGTGAGCCACAGCCCAGAGGAAGAGACTGATAATGAAGCCTAGGCTCAGGTGCTCAATTTGGTTCAAAGAATACTTATTGGGCATGGACTATACAGGAGACACTGTGCCAGGTCCTGAGAATGCAAAGATAAAAACAATCCCTGCCCTCAAGGTGCCTACATTCTACTGGAGGAAACACAACTGTGTGCTGTGGTGTAAAAAGCACTGGATGTGGAGTCAGAGAATGAGGGTTTGAATTCTGTCTCCACTGGTAACTACTGGCAAATTCTTTCTCCCCTTTCTGGTCCTCAGTTTCCTCATATGTAAAATGAAGGGGTTGGACTGAGTGGTCTCTAATGCCTTTTCCAGATCTAAATCTATGATTTTATGTATATAAAACCTCAGTCCTGAGTTCATCCCAAACCAGGGTCCTGGAGAAGGAAAAGTGACTTGTCCAAGGTCACCTGGTAAGTTAGTGGTGGAAGCAGGACCAGAAGAGGTTAGGTCTTTTGTCTCCTAGCCAGGCACCTGTTGACCTACAATGGATGTAGAGTCCGGCCAATATGGCAGATTTTTAGAATTACCCCCACCTTCTACCAGTGTCCTTGACCCTGGGAATGACAGAACTAACCATCTTTGGAGTCCCTGGGCTGCTGCTGCCTCAGTGCTCTTCTAGAAGAAGGCCTTTGAGAACCAATGATGGGCCCTGTAGGGATGAAGAGCTCTAAGTGGATGGTGGACAAGCCTGGGGCTGTTTCCCACAGTGTTGCTCTCCACCTTCGTCCCAGCATCCTTTAGGCCTGGCTGAGTAGTCTAGAACCTCCAGTGTGCTGTAGGATCAAACCAAGAAGGGAGGGGAGTGGAATTCTGAGGATGACAGCTCCCATCCAAATCCCCCACGAATACCTGCACCATGAAGAAGAGAATGGAAAAAGTTACTGGCTGGGAAAAATGCTTTCTGTTCGGCCACTTTCTCTCTCACGTTCAAAAAGAGTGGAAACCTCCTTTCAGAAACCTCAGAGTCGCTGCTCTTCAAAACATCCTCATGAATGAATGGGGCTCACAGGGTCAAAGTTTTGGAGGCAGAAAGAAGCTCAGAGACCACTTAGTCCAACCGAATCATTTTAAGGATGAGGAGGCTTAGGGCCAGAGGTGAAATGACTTGCTCAGGGTAACTCAGGTAGTAAGTACAAGGTAAGCCTGGGATTCAGTGTGTGTGTGTGTGTGTGTGTGTGTGTGTGTGTGTGTGTGTGTTTAGGGGACAGGAGTGCAAGGTACGGGAAGTAATATCAGGAAACTTGCTTTTGACAATTTATTACTCTGAGATCACTTTGGGCAAATGACTTAGCCTCTCAGCCTCAGCTGTTCCTTCTGTAGAACAAGCATTTGCTAGATGGTGCCTGACTATTTCCAGTTCCAAATGTGTCCTGTTGACTTCATGTCAGTTTCCCATTGACTCTGTGAGGCCATCATAGCAGGTGTCAATCTTCATTTTGTATTTGGGGAAACTGAGGCACAGAGAACATACTGGAGTTCAGTGTCCTTGGAGCTGGAACCAGAAAGTCAGGCACCTAGGATAAATTCAGGGACACCATCTGGGGTAGGGTAGGTGCTGGTGTCTAAGGGATGACCACCACCTTGGGGGTGTTGGCATGGGGAACACAGTTCCATGCTAGTTCCTTCTTTGTATGTTATAAAAGAAACCTTAGGGATGATGTGGAAAAATTTTACAAATTTTACAAATAAAGAAACTGAGACCCAGAGAAGGAAAGGCACTTGACCAAAGTCATACATACATGGATGGATTTTTATGGGCAATGTAGCCTTACAACTGGAACCAGCTTCAGGGGAAGGACAGGACCTAGGTTTGGGCACTTAGTATTCTTTGGCATTGGGGCTCCATGTAGGCTAATGACAGAGGAATGACTAATCAATAATAACACCTCCCAAGATGGGGACAGACAGTGGGGAGAGCTTCAGATCTATCGTGAAGAAGGGCTGACTCCCTGATGGCCTCTGGACCCGAGACAAAACATACTGTAGCCTTGCCAGTTCTAGGCCTAGCTAGAAGGCCCCGCTTCAGATCCAGACTCTAATGATCATTGCCCATGGGATCACAAGCAAGCTTCTTAGAGAAGGAGGTGTTTGAACCCTGAACTCTTGGCTCGGAGTGTGGTCACAAGTGGCAGAAAGTCTTCTTCTCTCTTCTCCTACACACCACCAGATAAAGGGTTAGCTGACTCCAGCTGCCTCTTCAAGAGGCTGGTCTGTGTCAATGAGATCTCCAGGGACTTTCAAGAAGGGCTTTTGTTTCATTTCCAGTAGACAGGTAAGAAAGCCCCCCTCCCCAGCCGCCCCAACTACCCTCTCTTCTCTTTCCTGACTACAATGAAGGGGATCTTAGAGGGGGAGGGGCTAAGTAATGGTAAGAGACCTGAGCTCAAGGGGCTGATGCCCTTTGTACCACAGTAGGAGGGGCTGCCCTTCCACAACATCTTGGCAAAGCTGTGAGGTTGATCTTTTGTGCTTTTCATTTCCCTTTCTTTCTATTCCCTTCCCCCTGTCCTTGTACTCTTCCCTTCTCTACTTACTCCATCATGTCTCCCCCACCTCCTTTCTAGGAGCACGTAGGTTCGCTCAACCAGCTGCCACTGGAAAGGTTCCCACGAGCTCGGTTCCACTAAGGTGTCAGTGACTGATGGCTTAGATGTCAGTGACTGAAAGCTTAATGGGCTCTTGGTGGGGGCCCATTTCAACAGATGGTGAAACCTTGACCCAAAAGGAATGAAGCTCTAATAGTAGAATTAAGGGCATCAGTAAATAGCTGGCAAGGAAGGGTTTTTTGGGAGGGAGATAGAGGGAGTGAATCTTCATGCTCCTAATATACTGCCATCCTAAGCCACAGTCTTAGGATGGGGGTGCATGCTCTCCCTGGAGCAACTCTGGGAGTTGGCTCATGTCTGAAAAGTCTTCATGTTCTCAAACTCTTCCCTCCCTGCGAATAATCAATCCAGGACAAGCATGTATTAAGTGCCTACTGTGTGCCAGGAACTATGTTAAATGTTAGGGGTACAGAGAAAAAAAATGAAAATTCCTGTCCTCAAGGAGATTGCATTTTATAGGGGGAAACAACATGACCACATGTAAATGTAAACCCACAACTTTCATCAGTCATACCCTAAACATGGTCTTTTCTTTTGCATATTCTGTTTAATGACAGAGAGCAGAGGGTGTGGCATGCCATAGGAGGGAGGAAGGGAGGCATCATGCTTGGCTCTCTTCCCAACATGATCATGAGGGACACTGGAAGAAAGCCTTTCTGGTACTTCTTGGATGGTGAGAGGTGGAGGGAGGACTTGGGGGCTCCTTTTTGCCTTAGATCCGGCTCCAGTCTGAGCTGGAGCTCTGGATGGTGGGGCGGGTGGGGAGGGGCAGAGCTCAGGCATCTTTATGGTTTTTGGAGGGGATTCTTACCCTGGGGAGTGGTGGGGGACTTCCTCCTTTGAGGCAGCTGGGAGTCTAAGTCCCCAGGACAGCTGGTCACAGGGTGGAGCATCCAGACTTCTGGGTTCAGACCTCAGTGCTTTCTCTGCAAAGCCCCCCTGCCTCTGCTCTACTGCCCCCAATTCTGTTCCTATCCATCAGGCACCAAGATTGTAGCTATAAAGATAATATCTCCTACTATATTTCAGGCACTTTGCTAAATGCTTTATAATCCTCACAACTCTGGGAGGTAGGTGTTAATATTATCCCTATTTTATTGATGTACTTGGCTCAGAGTCACAAAGCTACCAGTGTCCAAGACAGGATCTGAACCCAGGTCTCTGTGATCCCAAGTTTAGTGCTCTGGCCTGAGTCTGTCTAATTGCACATATGAAGAAACCACGGGCCAGAGTGGTCATAGATAACTTGGCTGATTTCAAACATGGACTCAGTGGAAGGACAGGCTAGAACCCAGGACTTCTGACTGCAAATTGGAGTACCTATTCCTTTATCCTGTGCTTCCTTGGGTAGGGATAGTTCCTGGGTTCAGATTGGATCCTAGGCAGGGTTGAGAAAATCCCATTGAGCATACTTGGTGGGCAGCCCTGCTGGGGTTTTCCTGTGCCTACTGTATCATGGGAATGCACAGCCAACACCCAGAATGTCTGGCTAGAGGACTGGTCCTGAGGGCTCTAAAAAGACAGATCCATCTGTGTCTCCAAGAGCTTTCAGCACAGAGGAAATCACAACCCAACTCAATTATTTAAAAGGCAATATTTATGACAATCCCCACCCAGCCCGTCCATTCTCCATGGGAGCATTAGCAAGAGCAGGAGGAATTATGAGGTGATGATCTTGCTCTGGGTCTAAGAGACCTATGGGTGACCTCCAGTCCCTAGAGGACAGCTCAGAGGAGGGAGGGATAGGCATTTGAGATGGCTTCCCAGAAGGGGTGGGCTTGAACTGGGCTTTGAAGGTTTGCTTAGTCCCCAAGGAAGAATGCTGGGGGACATTCTGGCTGGAGAACTTGATTGTGGCTTAGTTAACATTCTCTCTCCTTGGCTTCCCTTGTACCATGTTTATTTTCATGCATGTTGTTCCTTCTCTTGGTAGACTCCTTGCTTCTTGAGGATAGGAGCCATTTTATTTTTGTCTTTGTGGCTCCATTGCAGCCCCTTTTGGGAGGGGTGGTGGTTCAAAGACATGGGCTTCTCATGTTGATTCTACCTCTCCCTAGCCATATGATTTTAGACAAGTCACTTCTCTTCCTTGGGCCTTAGCTTCTCATCTGAAAATGAGGAGTCAAGGGTGGTATGATCAGAAATTGGATCCTAGGCATGCATCATTGAACTCCATCCTGGAGTTGGGTTCACATTCTAGTTCTGATGTTTCCCAGCTCTATGGCATTGGGGTTATACTTAGTCTCTCTAAACCACAAGTTCCTCATCTGGAAAATTCACATTACAAGCTAGTTGTGAGGCAATCACTTCATTCAAGGCTTACCCAAATGAATTTCTGGCCTCCAGGATCTGATGTTTCCTTCAATGTAGTTAGATCACAGCAGCATCCATGTAGTTCTTGTCCATGCTTTTCCATAAATCTGACACAGAGGGTCTAACTAAAATGCTAGAGACTTTCTCACTTTTTCCTTACTTGGTAAGGATTACAGTCGAGCACTCAGACGAGCCACCTATCATCCCTCTCCCTTGCCACATGACCAACCTATCTTCCTGTCATAGGCTTCTTTCGTGACATCTTTTACTCCTATCCTTCTTCCTAGTTCCTCATTCGTTAAATGGTACAGCTCATTCTCATTTACCATTTCCCTTTCCATTCCTCTCTCTGTGATTTCTATTTTCATTTCCATCAACACTGTCATATTCCATGTCTCCCAGTCAAACAGCAATGCCTGTAGAATATTGGTCTTAAAAAGCTGGACCTTTGTTTCTAGGAAGATCATGGGGACATAACAGGAACTTTGTAGTTTCTTGAAGTTGAGTGTGTTTGCCTTTTATCCTGATTAATTCTTGGCCCAAATAATTGTTAATTTGTACTCCTTGGTCAAGATGTGTATACTGATCAACAAGTTCTATGGTTTATCCATCTAGGTTCATATCATAATCTGGGAAATAGACATTCTTCACACAATTTTATTTTTCCTATGTGGATGTTCAGGTCAATGATTGTTAGTGGTCATGGAAATCTTCAAGGAGGCTCTGAAATGTTCCACTATAGTTAGTAATTTTCTCATTATTATTGCCTGTTCATATTATTAGATTGTGGGATCTTGAACTTTTACCCTGAGTCCTTCATACAGTATCTGCCCATGGACGTGTGTGTGTATGAGTGACAGAACATTCAAAATTACTCTGTGGACCCTGGAAAGGAGTCCTGAGTCTTGCCTTGGATCTGTCTTATCCCAGATGTACTGAGACTACATGCTATTCCTGTACTGACCTCTAGATGGCACCAAGTTCTCTAAAGTTTCTCAGGCGCTGAAAGATGGTTGGTTTCTAAACATGAGCAGAAGGAGTTGGCACTAATTTGGACTTCCCTTAGATAAGAACTGGAGAACATGACCATCATCAGGCTTGATCAAAGAGGTATCAAGATAATTCATTGACTTTTAGACGGTCCCAGGACTCTTTCTAGCTGTATGGATTTGGATAAATCCCCTTTTTTTCCTCTGCCTCTGTTTCCTCATCTGTGAAATGAAGGTATGAGAAAATCTAGATTTGGGAGATAGATTCTAAGCCTGCCGGTCTATGATTCTAGATTTCTCTAGAAGGTTGTTTTAGAGACCCAGATATCTTCTTATTTACCACTTGTCCAAATTGTTAATACCCCAGATTGGAATTTAGGGGACTAGAGTTTTGCCCTTGATGCTTTATGTTATCTTAGGAGCCCTAAACCAGGGGAAGGGAACCACACGTGGCTCTCTAAATCCTCAAGTGTGACCCTTTGACTAAATCTAAACTTCACAGAACAAATTCCCTTAGTAAAAGGATTTTGTCTGTAAAACTTGAACTCAATCAAAGGGCCACCCCCGAGGACCTAGAAGACTACATGTGGACTCGAGGCTGCAGATTCCCCACTCTTGCCCTATACTAACCTTCATAGATGCCACAAGCAGGGAATGCCTGAGTTGTGCTGCCCAGAGTCTCCCTTGGCTCTTCCCTCTGATGCTCTAGGAGTAATTGTGAACAGTTCTAGAAATGAGCCATTAGAAGAAGGTAATTTCCACATCTCCCCAACACACATCCTTTCCTTGGTAAGTCCCTTCTCTCCTCCATTCTCATAGCTCAGTCTTCCCAGACTCACTCCATCTCTCCACAAATGAATGAATGAGCACTGATAAAGTCCTTACCATGTGTTGGACACTGTTCTAAGTGCAGGGATACAAATACAAAAGAGTGACAGTCCTTGTCCTCATGGTGTTTACATTCTAATAGAGGGAGACAACACATACAGGAAGTATGGTTTGGGAGGGCTGGTTTGGTCTGGGAAGTCACTGGAATGTTGAGTAATGGGGTAGATTGACATGACTTTTCTGGAACTGATGGTGATACAAATTTGAATAGAACTTTTTGAGCAAAGGAGGTAGAAAGTGGGAGGGCATGACAGGAAGATATTTATGAAGAATGACTTCTCACTGATTATAACAGTTCCCCAGAACGTCCTTATATCCCTGTGGCTGGTTTCTCCAAATTGTTCCTCTTTCCCAATACCACCATCACCCCAGAACCTTTTACTATTCCAACGGCTCTGTATCTCCAGAGAATTCCTTGTTTTCTTCCCCCTCATTCCAGGATAAGATGGGTTATTTTTAATTTATTTTTTTTACAAGAGGTCCTAAAGACGGCGACTCAGCTCAATTGCGATTTCTTTTTCTTCCATAGCTCAGGAAAGCCCTAAAGAGGGGACTTTTGCCTTTCCTTATTCCCAGCTTCATCTATCAGTGTGCCCTTGATTCTGGATGGCGCTTCTCCCCAGGGCTGCAGAGAGCAAGCCCCTGACCAAAGCACAGGATGCTAGAGAGAGCAGTTGGTGGCCCAGGCATGCCCCCAGATATCACTGTAGATCTGCTGCTCTCTTACTTTGTGACCTTGGCCCACTTTGTCCTCCCCTGAAAGATGAAGGATTTGGACAAGGTGGTCCCTGAGGTCCCCTCCACTCCCAACATTCTAGGTCTGTGAGTTTATAAGTTTAGTTTGTTTACACTGCCCTGTGAGAGATTGACTTGTCCTTTTCCTCCAGAGAAATTAGCAGCAACAAAGGAGAGGCTGGGTTGTGCTATGGAGCAAGCTTTGGAGTCAGAAATACTGGGTTAAAATGCCTTCTCTGATGTGTACTAGCCATGTGACCTTGAGCAAGTCACTTAGGCTTTCTAGGCCTCAGTCCCTTCATTTGTAAGATGAAGGGGTTGACTTGATGCCTTTTGAGGTCCCTTTCAGCTCAATAACTCTGATTTTTTTAAAAAGAAAAAAATCTATTATTCTAAAAGCCCCTCTCAGTGCAGAACTCCCATCAGGGAAGGTACAAAGGAAATTGGTATCTTACCATCACTTAGCCCCTCCTCCTCTTACTCAAAAGAATGAAGGAATGGAAACATTAGATTTCAGGCAAGAGTAGAGCAACACATATCCCTTAGTAAAAGGATTTTGTCTGTAAAACTTAAACTCAATCAATTTTTTTGGAGGGGAGATCACTGAGCCGGCAATTGCCTGTTCTGCCTATAGACAAGATCTGCCCTTCTCTTCCCCCTCCCCATTGCAGTCACTCATAGTGACAATGGCCCCACTGCACCCAGACACTCAGCTCTTACATAATGGGATTCCCATTCCCAGATACTCCCTGTATCCTTGGAGGATAAGATAGATAAGAGATAACCTGCCTTTCAGGTCTCTACTCAGCTTTACTCTTACTCGGAAAGCTTCAACAAAGGAGTAGGAAGTAGGGATGCAACTAGGGTGGGGATGTGAGGGTAGCTGCTGCTAGGGCAATCACAAAAGGGGCATACATTGGGGAGTGGACGTTAGGTAAGCACCTTTCCCTTCTGGATGCTGCATTTACCTCTACTCCTTGCTTTGGTATGAACTCGTCTTCCCTCCCTCTCCCAGTCAAGCTTCAGAGATAGCAGAGACCTGTCATTTTACTGGATTTAAAGCCAGAAGGAGTCTTGGGATCTGTCAGCCCCCTTAATTTTGTTAATGAGGACTCTGAGGCCCAGAGTCAATAGAAATATATTAAACACTTACCTTGTGAGAGGCAGTTTGCTAAACACTGGAAGAGAGAGGTGAAATTACTTGTCCAAGGGCACACAGGTAGGATTTGAACTCAGATCTCTATATCCAAACTAATTTTTTTCCGCTACACCATAGGGCAGCCCTCCCATTTTTGGAATGAAAACACATTTACTAAACACTATGTGCCAAGCACTGTACTAAGAACAAAAGCAACGTTAGTGCTTGCCTTCAAGGAAATTGCATTTCAATGGGAGAAATAATATAGTGGCTGTAAGGGCAGTGACTGCCTCATTCTATATAGGAGAAAACTGAGTCTGAGAAGAGCTACTATTTTCACACAGAGAATTAATGTTTTAATTGGGTCTTGAACCCAGTTCTACTGACTCTCAAGTTCAGCCTTCTTTCTACTCTCCCCCATTGAGTCCCGCTCTGATCCCATCACAATCTCTCTTCTCAATCAGCCCAACATTGGCCATACCACTCCATGGATCAGGGCTCTTCCCCATCCCCTAAAGGCATTTCTGCCTCTCAAAGCCCCTGGGAATTTAGCTGATGATGCTATGGGTTTTGAGGTCTCTAGACAGATCCAGGCACAGTACAGAGTTTGGAATTGCTGCTTGCTAAGCAGATGAAGGAGCATTTAATGAGATGGAAAATGACTTTTCCTTGTAAGAGAAGACATGCCAGTCAGACACTCTTCCCCTCCTATCCCCCAGCTCATCTTAGCCAGAGAATGGAGAGGAGAGAGGGAGGGGGAGATGGAGGGAGAAAGGGAGGGAGAAATAGAGAGACAGAGAGACAGAGGGAAAAAAAGAGGGAGGGAGAGAGGAGGGAAAAGAGAGGGGGGAGGAAAAAAGACAGAGGGAGAGAGGAGGGAAAAGAGAGACAGGGAGACAGACAGAGAGGAGAAAAAGAGAGGGAGAGAGAGAGAGAGAGAGAGAGACAGAGAGAGAGAGACAGAGACAGAAAGACAGAGATGGAGACAGAGAGAGTTCCCAAAGACAAGGCCCTTGAAGACCTCTACAGAATTTTGTGGCCTCACTTGAAAGACCATGAAAACAATAAACAGCTCATTGGTCTAGTGAATAACAGAAATCAGACTTGTGGATTGAATGCAAAACCCTGCTGTAGTCAAAGCAAGGCATTTCCTCTCTGAAATGAATCACAGAACCATGCTTCAAATCCCAGCTCTACTACTTGCAACCTGTGTGAATTTTTTGTTGTTTTGTTGTCAGTTGTGTTTGACTCTTTGTGACCCCATTTGGGATTTTCTTGGCAAAGATGCAGGAGTGGTTTGCTATTTCCTTCTCCAGGTCATTTTACAGATGAGGAAACAGAGGCAAGCAGGGCTAAGGGACTTGCCCAGGGTCACACATCTAGGAAGTGTCTGAGACCAGATTTGAACTCAGAAAAAGGAGTCTTCCTGATTCTAGAACTGGTGCTCTATCTCGTACACTCATGCACATGACATCAGCAAGTCATTTAACTTGGACATTAGTTTCCCCAGTTGGAAAATGAAGATGTTGAACTAGATGACCTCTAAGGTCTGTGATCCTTCCAGTCCAGCTCTGGAGTCAGGCAGTAATGAGTATGTTGGCCGAGAAGGGGAGGCTTGGTTGGGCTAGAGTGGACCAGGGCTGGGGATGATGGGTAGAGTCTATGCAAACTTGGCAGGGCTAATTCTTTCTGAAGACCCTCTTTGTCAGATGCTTTAAGATATTTGAATTGACTGTCCTTCCATCAATAGTCAAGGAAAGTGGAACCTCCAAGACACCGGTCAGTGAACAGAGGAATGAGTTTGACTGATAGGCTATGGGAAGGAAAGGGGGAAGGGAAAGATGGAGAGGCTCTTGCAGGAAATGGGAACTCTGCTGGAAAGGATGTCCCTTTTAATGAGATGATGTGTATCACTGCTCCTTGTCAGAGACAGACTCCTGGGCTAGAGGAGCTGGGAAGAACCTATACAAAGGCATAGAGGTGGGAAATATTTTCATGGTTTCTGGTTTCAGGGAACCAAGAGACTAAATATGGGAGATACTGGGGAGTAGTGGAAAGAGCCTTGCATTGGGAATCATTGGGAGGCTTGAGCTTGTGGCTCACCTCAGCCACCAACTAGCTGTGTGACTTGAGCAAGTAATTTTAAATCTCAGGGGGTCAGTGTCCTCTTCCTCTACAAAATGGAGAATGGGTGGATTTGCTGGTCATTAAGGAACTTTCCATCTCTAAATGCAGTGATGATGATGGAAGGGGGAACACCATGGAGCAGTAATATATATACATGGCCATTTTCTCTCCTGAGGGCACAGAGTAAGGATCGGGCCCATCCCTCTCAGACAGAGCTGTCCTCTAGCTGGGTCCAGATGGGCTTTTGGAGCAAGGCTGCTGAAAAAGGCACCCCTCAAGCTTAGGGTATCTGTCTTACATGTTTCAACTCAGGCCATTACCTTCTTCCATGCAGGGTCAATCAGTTACTGAATATTAAGGGCCTACTAAGAGCCAGCAACTGTGGTTTCATTGATTTAGCAAGCTCTTTATGAGGAGACACCTTCTATCAGTGTTGGCCAGCACCAACTCTGAAATTTAGTCTCAGAAAATTTCTAGGGCTGCCAAGAAGGGTAAATAACTTATCTAGCCAGTCTTGGTCTTCCTCACTCAGAGGCTGGTTATTGATGCCATCCCATTGTTCAGATAAATGTACCAGGCACTGGCTCTTATATACTCACTGGATTTGTAGTCAGGGAGAACCTTGGGTTCAAATCCTGGTTTTGTCATGTATTGCCTGTGTGAGCTCAAGTCAGCCATTTCACTTCCTCCTTTGGAAAATGAGGGGGTTGGGTTACATGACTTCTAAGGTCACTTCCCAGGCCAAATCTAGGATCCTAAAAGAGTATGTTGAAGTAAACAGATCTTCAAGGCCCTAGATCTGACTCCCTCCACCTTTCTGGGCAAGATGAGATGAAGCTGCTCTTCCCCTCCCATGGCCTGGCCTCTCGCCCATCCATCTTGCCAGGCACTGCTAAAACCACGGGTTTGTAAGAAAATTGCTGCTTTCCCATCAGTACGTGAAGAAGGACCCAGTCTGCCCCTTCCCCTCCCCTCCACATAATCTTGAGGGGAGGGAAGAAAAGATTCATGAGGCAGGTAAGTTAGTTTAAAGGAACTCGTGGCCCTTCTATCACCTTGATGGGTAGAATGGATTTTGTTTCTGAGAATATCTGTGAGACTTTAATTAAATCAGCACTTCAGTCTCTGCCAGGGCTCCCTGCTGCTTATCAGCTTCTTAAGGTAGTGATTCATTACTCAGGATTATTGTTTTTCAACCCTGAAATAATCTTTAAAGGCCCTCTATCAGGGAGATTAAAGCCATAAGTCATAAACATGGGAATCATAGGACATGGGCAGTACTGGTGGGGCCCTTCTCCAAACAGGTGGGGGGCTTGTCATCTGCTCTAATCCCAGTAGGAGGAGATGGCCTGGTCTCTTCATTTGATCTTCTATCACTGGAAACCAGCCCTCCCTTCCCAACTCAATATTTTTTTTTAATTGCCTTCCTTTGCCTGTTTGGGATTGTAATGGATGACATGGATTGACATGGGGCTTGTTGCCCTGGGTTGGAGGACATATGCATATGCAGGACTGAGTTATCTGCTCATATTCTCTCCTTTCTGTCCTTCCTCCACAGTAGAAGTAAGCTGCTTAAGGACAAGAAATGTTTGACACTTGTCTTGATATCCTTAGCACCACAGTGCCTGGTACATACGAGGCATTTAATAAAATGGTTTTTGATTCATTTGAATTGAAATGGACCCAGTAAACAAAGGGTCATTCACCTTCTAATCATGGGTTTCCAGTGACAGGGAGCTCACTACCTTTTAACATGGCCTATTGCACTTTGGGACAGCTTTAATTGTTAGGAAGATTTTTGAAACCAAAATCCAATTCTCTGAAACTTCCTTTCCTTGCTCCAAACTCTGCTTTCCGGGGCTGAGCTGAACAAGCTTCATCCCTTTTCCCTGAGGTGGCCCTTCAAATACTTGAATGGAGTTGATATGTTCCACACTTCTCCCCCCCCCCCAATCTTCTCTTCTTAATGGACTGACTAACATTTGCTAAGTGCCTACTACATGCGAGGTGTTATGCCAAGTGCTGGGAAAGCAAAGACAAAAATGAGACAGTCTCTGTCTTCTTGGAATTAACATTCTATTATGAAGAGGCATAATGTTCACAGGTAAATTAAGTCACACTCAATGCAAAACAAAGACAGAGTGGCCTCTTCAGAGGAGGGGACTGCTAACAGCTGGGAAAAATAAGAAAGACCTTTTGGAAGAGATGGTATGAACTGATCCTTGAAAAGGAGCTAGGTATTTCTTTTTTTAAAAAAAAGTTTTAAACATTTTAATTTAAATTTTTGGGCTCCAAATTCTTTCCCTTCCTCCCCTCCCCACTCCTTTATATAGTAGGAAATCAGATAGGTTATGCATGTGTATTTATGTAAAACACTTCCATATTAGTTATTTTGTACAAGAAGACTCGAATAAAAGAAAAAAATGAAAGAAAAAAAATGAAAAATAGCATGCTCCAGTCTGTATTCAGTCAATATCAGTTCTTTCTCTGGAGGTGGATAGTCTACTTTATTGCTAGTCCATTGAGACTGTCTTAGATCATTGTATTGCTGAGAATAGCCAAGTCATTCACAATTCTTCATCAAACAATATTGCTATTACTGTGTACAACATTCTCCTGGTTCTTTTCACTTCACTTTGTATCAGTTCATGTAAGTCTTTCCAGGCTTTTCTGAAATCATCCTGTCATTTCTTTTTTTTTAATTAAATTACTAATTTTAGTTTTCAACATTCACATCCATAAGTTTTAAATTTTCTCCTATTCCCTCCCCCCTCCCTCCCCAAGACAGCTTGCAATCTGATATAGGCTCTACACATTTCTATTAAACACATTTTCACATTAGTCATGTTGCATAGAAGAATTATAACGAATAGGAAAAACCATGAGAAAAAACAAAATAAAACAAAGCAAAATAGAAAATAGTCTGCTTTGTTCTACATTCTGACTCCATAGTTCTTTCTCTGAATGAGGCTGGTACTTTCCATCGTGTGTCCTTTCAAATTATTTTAGGTCCTTGCATTGCCGAGAATGTCTAAGTCTATCACAATCAGTCCTTGTACACTGTGGCTGTTACTGCGTACAATGATTTCCTGGTTCTGCTTCCCTCACTCATCATCAGTTCAGGTAAGTCTTTCCAGGTTTTTCTGAAGCCCACCTATCCATCATTTCTTATAGTACAATAGTATTCCATTACCTGTTCATCATTTCTTACAGCACAATAATATTCCATTATAATCATATACCAGCTTGTTTAGCCATTCCCCAGTTGATGGATATCACTTTGATTTCCAATTCTTAGCCACCGCAAAAAGAAACTGGGCATTTCAAGAGATGGTAATGAATTTAGAGAATTCCAGGCATAGGGGAACAGCATGGGATGAGGTATGTAAGTGAGAGATGAAATGTCATGCTTGGGGAAAGGGAAGTAGGCTGGTTTGACTGGAGGATAGAGGAAAAATATTCCCAAGTTCTTCCACTGATTCTCTTAGGCATGACGTTGTGGCCCCCCTCCAGACATATTCTAGCTTGTTAAAGTCCCTCCAACATGTGACAGTTCTGAAGAATTCAGAATGAGATCACAGAACTTGGTAACCCAAGACAAGGTTCCTAATGTCCCTCAATACAAATGTTCTTTGATTACATAAGGGATCCAACATTCCCTGATTGTATCTATTCTACTGGCTCCTTACATAAGTAATACTAGTAGATCTAATGCTCAAATGATTCAGAACAAAACTGAAACCTGTTACTCTTGGAGAAGGAAGATGTTGAACTAGATGGCTTCTAAGGTCCATTTCAACTTTAAAATTATGATATTTCTAGTTGGGGGGGGGTTTGGAGACCATTGATGATGCAGTAACGATTGCATTTGCTGAGATGAGGAGGCTGGGTTGGGCTAGAGTGGACCAGGGTTGGGCATGATGGACAAAATCTATGCAAACTAGAAAGAGCTAATACTTTCTGAAGACCCTTTGCCAGGTTCTTTTAAGATGTCTGAATTAGCTCTCCTTCCATCAATAGTTAAGGAAAGTACAACTCTTGAGAGACTGGCCAGTGGACAGAGGGAAGAGTTGACTCATGGGATATGGGAAGAAGAGGGCAAAGGGACTTGTTCATTTAGGTCTTCCACATATGTATATATGAATGGTTCATATGTTAATTTGCCATTTCTCATATACACTAGAAATATTTTCATGGATAGCTTTGAGATATTTTTTCTTTAACACAAAGTCAGATTTGGGTGGGCCGGATATTGCCTGATCTGGGGACCAACTGAACATTGCCTAGAGGACAATTTCCTTTTTTAAGAGAAATCTAGGATATTTTGGGTAACATCAATAATTTCAATACCTTTTGTCTAAGGACCAGCCCAGCTAAGTTCAGAATGGCTCATCAGCTCATCAGTGGCTCATTAACCACAGAGTGAGTCTTTCAGTCACAGCAACTCATGAGAGTTGTGATTCATTTGGCGGGGGAGGGGGGATGCCCCACATGAATGGGAGGGCAGGTCCTTGAAGTGCTAAAGCATGTGAAGAAGAGTCAGGGGCTCAGTGATTAGGGATTTTAGAGTCAGAAACATCAAGTAGGGAGGCCTTGTACATGGTTTAGTGCTAGAAAAGATGGCCTTGGCCACAATTTGTCATTTAGGAAGATGGTCCTGCTATTGGGTATGGATTTATGGATTGTATGTTGGCACTATAACCATATAGGAACCACCACTATTGCATCAGCAATTTGCTTGGGAAAGATGATGGCTGACTTGGACCCAAAGACTCAAACTCATTATTAAGTAGGGAGGCTAAATCCATGTTCTGTATCAGACAAGTTGGGTCAACCTAGTGATAAAATAGAGGGATTTGACTCTTTTAGATTTTCCACAAGTTTGAGAAGGACATCATGCAGACATTTTACAATTCCCTCCAGGGTCACTATGGTGGGGGTTTTGTCCAATGTCATACAGCCAGTATGTGTCGGAGGACTTGAATCTAGCTTTCTCTGACTCTGAGGACCTCCCCGCCACCATCTAGGCACTATCCCACACTGCCTCTCATAGAATATGTATGCAAAACAAATATAAGAGAATTTGGCAAGGTTAAGAGTCACCTAGTCACTAAGCTATGGTTTGAGAAGAGAGTGAGGGTATTTTAGTCCATCCTGCCTTTCTCCACTGATTTCTAGAGTGATCATCTCACTGTATTTCTGGGATTCTTTAGGAAAATTTAATTGTCTCTAGAATTTTGGAATCAAACTTTACATTTTAGGAAGGGGTCTTAGAGTCGATGTATTCCTACTTTCCCCTTTTCCACTATAACATGCTGCCTTTTTGACACTGCCACTAATACTGAGGTCCTAAAGGACTTCCCAGTCATTAGGGGAAAGCTGCCATTTGGGAGAAAAGCATTGTCAATTTCTTATCCCCTGAACCAATAAGAATGGAATGATGATCAGAGGAAAAACATGAGCCAGGCATTGTTTCCATAGTCACAGAATCTCAGGGTTAGATGTGATGTCAGACTCCATCCAATCCAACCCTAATCTGCTTGAGAATTCTCTCAACATCATCTCCAAGCCTCTGCTTGAAGCTCTTCAGTAATAGGGAGTTCACTTTCTCCTAATGTAGCCCATTCCACTTTTGGATAACTCTAACCATTAGGAAACTTTTACTTTAAGCTGGAATAAGCATCTCCTTGGCTTTTATTTATTGTTCCTAGCCCTATCCTCAGGATTGAAGAAGGAAGGAAACAAACAAACAGTACCAGGTTCTGTGCTAAGTACTTTACAAATATTATTTCATTTGAATCTCACAATAGCCATGAGAGGTAAGTGCTATTATTCTTCTCATTTTATAGATGAGGAAACTGAGGCAAACAAACATTAAGTGACTTGCCCAGGGTCACACAGTTCATAAGTATCTGAGCTGGGATTCGAACTCAGGTCTTTCTGCCTCCAAGTTCAGTGCTCCATCCAACTGCCCCTTGTATCACAATGATGACTCACACTGAGTTTGTAGTTCACTATAGTCTCCATTGTTTGTTTTTTCCCCCACATGAACCCTTTCTTCCTCTTGTGAAGGTGATTTCTTTTCTCCCAAGGGCGATAATTTCACATTTATCTCTATTAAATTTCATCTCATTGGATTTAGTTTATCCTTTTAGCTTGTCAAGATTTTTTTGCATCCTGAATCTAACATGTTAACTATCCTTCCCAATTTTACAACATCTACAAATGTAATAAACATGCAATCTATCCCTTCATCCAAGTCGTTGATAAAAAAAAATCAGCCTTCAAGCTTACATCAAATCATTAATGACTTTTCTTTGGCTGAATGAATGAATGAAAAAGAATCTATTAAATACTTACTAAGAGCCAGACACTCTGCTAAGCTCTGAGATATGAATGCAAAACCCCCCAAACTCAAACAAACAATGCAGTTTCTGCCCTTAAGGAGCTTACATTTTACCAGGGGAAGACAAAGTGAAGTAAAAGGTAAAAGGTAAGTGAGGACTTTTGTCTGGGAAGGCAGGTGGAGACCTGCTCTGGTCTTTGGATCAGTTCCTAATTCACCTAATCTTACTGCTATTGAAACTATATCGTTCAGGTGTAGACACAAGAAGAGATTTTATCAGATACTTATATCTGAAGTCTAAGTATTCTCTGCATCTTGTCTAGTTAACCTGCCTCCCCCAAAAGAACTGAGGTTAGTCTGGAATTACTTCTTCTGAATAAAGCCATATTCTTCATGATGGTTTCTTCCTTTTCTAAATGCTCATGAACCGTCTCTTTACTTTAATAATGTCTCTCGAATTTTGTTAGGAATCAATGTCAAGTTCACTTTTGTACTTTTGTGAAGTTTATACACTACCTTCTTTTCTTTTCTGAAGATTGGTTCCTTTACCTTTCTCCAGGTTTGTAACACCTTCCTACCCCTCTAGTCTTCTCATACACTTTAGTTCTTTCTACATAATCTACCATCCAATGACACTAGCCTTCTTGCTGGTCCTTGGATATAATGTGTCATCTCCCAACTCTCCCTTTCCCTTGGCTCTCCCCTATGCCTGGAATGCTCTTCCTCCTCACTTCTGCCTCCTGGTCTTTTCTGACTTCTTTCAGGACTTAGCTCTAAACCTACCTCATATAGCAGGAACCTCCTGGTCCTTCTGTTGATAGTGTCTCATTTTGGGGATTGCCCTCTATTTGCACCATATGAATCATGTACCCACCATTCCTTCCACTCCCATAAAATCCCCTTTCATTTGACTGTAAGACCTTTGAATGGCAAATACCACATTTTGGCCTTTTTTTTAGTATTCCTAGCACTTACACGCTTACAGTAAGTGTTTACTAGATGTTTGTTGGTTGACTGAGGGACACTTTCAGAGACCGTTGTCCTTGTACTTAATCGCACATGAGGGATCTTTTAGTATCCTGGAATAAAGGGAAGTGTGTAGTGTGTTCTGTTGCCCCCAAGGGGTGATTCTTCGGACTCTGCTGACCTGATGTCATTGAGGGCAGCTAGACACCCTCTTATTTTTCCCTGATAACTCCTAGTTAATGATTTTGTGTTTTATCCCTCCCTATCCAAAAATGATTCTCCATGGCCGAGAAAACAAGCAATAGCAGAGGTTTCTTTTTCTAGAGTTATGCCTTCTCTTCATTGTGTATTATCATCACCTGACCCACCTTAGCAGAGGTCTTATCCGTTCTCTGATCTGTTGCTTGCCTCCTACAAAGCTAAACAATCTCCTGGTTGTTGACTTGAACATTTATTGCTGGCCTCAGCTTGTGCTGAGCATTAGTGCTCCCAACCGTGCCCTTACAGGACTTCGCCATGTTTCTGTATTGAACCTGTTCCCAGGCCCCCCTTCTCCCGCCATCTCCTGTCTATGTCTTCCTTAAATCCAAGCTGGCTGATGCATTCCCTATGTTGCCCCATTGCTCTCTGTAGACAGCTCCTTCCTTTGCTTTTTCAATGGAATTGTTTCTATTTGTACCTTCAGAATTTCATTCTCAACAGCTTCCCATCCCTCCTGGTCTCATTTTCCTTATAGGAATTTAGGTTTCAGGTCCTGGCCTTTCTCCTAGCCCTGGGCCGGCTCTGCTCTGTGGATTTGGCATCATAGATTTAGAGCTGAAAGCACAATCAAATGCAACCCCATCACTTGACAGAGGGGGAAACTAAGGAACAGAAAGTTGTGACTCGTCTACTTTCAAGAATCTGAGGCAAGATTTGAACACAGATCTTCCTGGCTCCACGTCCCTGACAACCACACGCTGCTCCCTCTCATCTTCTCTGTTGGGGAAGAGATATAACTTCTTCAGTCACATTTAGAGGCTAGAATCTTCCTTACCAATCTCCTTGGTTTGATATAAATACTAGTATGGATGAAAGAAAGTCCCCTGTTTCCCAAGGAGCCCCAAACTCATAGAATGTAGGTGACTGATTTTCTAGGACTGTTGGGGAGTGAATGTGGTGGGTTGCTCTGCACCTGTGTTTGCAATTATAAGATAACGCTACAT
>CM053598.1:39196967-39210649 GCA_028646575.1 Pseudocheirus occidentalis | reverse complement strand
TCCCACCCACTAAATTGGCAAAGATGGAAATAGTCGGTGTAGGAGGGGCTGTGAGAAATTAGGCATGAAAGTATATCCCTAGTCAAGATGGCAAGTGGGACAACCATTGTTCTGGGAAACAATTCAGAATTCTACGAGAGAAGCGGCTTAACTGTTCATATCTTTGGATTCATCAATGCTACTACTGGACATATACCTCAGGGAGGTCAATCACAGAAGGGAAAGGTCTCCTATAGAACAAAACACTCATATTATAGTTTTATAGCAGCTAAAAACCTGGGGAGAGAATGAGGGTCTATCGATTGGACACATTTTGGAATCTAACTATAATGGAATCTTAGCAACCTTCATTTTGGTTGTTGTTCACCCTTCATTTTCAATGAGGACCCATGATGGCGCGATGTCTTGACTCATGCTTAAATTGGATTTAAGTGAGGCAGAGTTGTGCAAAGTTGTCAGTCTCGCTCTCTTTCGGAGGGATGGAAGTACAGTGGCAAGACAAAAGTCAAGACAACTGATGACAGCCCAGGACAATGGATGACCTTGGCATCTTCACTGTCCAACCAAGCTCTAAGCACTCCATGGTCAGCCACCTTCATGACCATTGGAACAAATTGTTCTCATCTGTCCATCTGCCAGAGGAAATATTCACATGATTAGGGGGGACATCCCCCTAATTCACCAACAGGTTTGAGGCTTTATAAGGTAGCAAAAAGACTTTAGTGAATCACAAGGTGGCTTGCAGAGCAAATAAAACAGGACCAGGAGAACAATATACCCGTCTACTATGATGTAAGTGAAAACAACACTGAAAATCAGCTGATTTCAGAATAAACTCAATTACCAAATTTATTTTGGAGAATCAATAGGGTACATACACACTCCCCTCCCCTCAGCAGAGAGGTGGAAGGTTATGGGTACAGATGCTGCCGCTGTGTCCATTAGCCCTGTGTGTGTGTGTGTGTGTGTGTGTGTACAATATATATATATATATATATATATATATACATATATATGTATATATATAATGTTATTATATATATATATGTTAGAGGGTATTATAATGGGAACATGGGGTTATATTGGGAAGTAACTGAGGTATAATAACCACCCCCCTGAAAAAAATTAATGCAACTTTTTTAAGGATGGCAATGAAGTGCATAGTGAAAGGGGAGAAGAAAATAGTTGGGACATTCCTTATAGAGACTAAGATAATAAATGGATAAAATGCAATAGAAGAATTATTGAGCTGCATCAGGACCCAGGTGAGGTTCTTTATGAATTAAATGTAAGGGGAGGTAAAGTACTATCCATGGCATTCTTCTAAGGCAGTGGTTCTCAACCTTCCTAATGCCATGACCCTTTTAATACTCCTATGTGGGCCTATCTGCATGTGGGTGGACCTGCCTGGACATGGATGGAGGAGCCATGTCTCGGTTCCTAAGACCATGGGAAATATGTGCTTTCCGATGGTCTTAGGCGACCCCTGTGAAAGGGTCGTTTGATCCCCAAACAGGTCTCGACCCACAGGTTGAGAACCGCTGTTCTAGAGGAAGGTAGCCCAGGTAGGGAGGGTGCATGAGGCAGCCTAGGGTTTGGAGGACACCTGGGGAAAGCATGCAGAGGGGGAGGAGAGTGAAAGCGTGCCAAAGACAAGGCACCTTTCTTCCTTGTGTTACAATCTGAATGACACAGGACACAGGACCAGCCAATGCCAGCCATTCTCATCATCAGCCCAATGGTGATGGAGAAAGCGTAACCAGATAATACTTAGTATGAACTCCTCCTGGAGGTCTTAGCGGACTGCAGACTCTTTGAAAGACCAAAGTGGGCCATGGTGGACAAAAGTTAACACAGCCTTAAGATTAAGTGGAGTATCCTTTCCCAAACAAGATAGCAGTCCCACTCCACTGTCCCAGAAGACCGCATGTGCACTGTGTTCAGCTGGGGCACCATATTGTAGGAAGATTTAGGGGAGATGTGAAAGCTGTTTCCAAATCTCTGACAGGCTGTCCTGTGGAAGAAGGATTCCCCTTCTCTTTGTCCCCAAAGGGAAGAAACAGCAACAACATGTAAAAGTTTCAGACAAGGCAAATTGGGCCCCAGTGTAAGAATTCCTATCAATGATAGCTGCCCACAAGTGGAATTTAGTAAGTAGTGAGTTCCCCATCAGTGGAGGTGTTCAAATAAAGGGCAGTTACCTCTTGTCAGAGATGACGTAAGGGATATTCCTGTCGAAGTACATATTAGATTAAAACTCCTTGAGGTCAAGGGCTGTTTTTATTTTCCTCTTTGTAACCCCCATCCCAGGCACACATTGCTGTTTGTTCAGTCCTTTCAGTCCCGCCAAACACTTCGTGCCCATTTGGGTTTTCTTGGTGGAGATTCTGAAGTGGTTTGTCATTTCCTTCTACAACCCATTTTGCAGATAAGGAAACTGAGGCAGACAGGGTTAAGTGACTTGCCCAGGGTCACACAGCTAGTAAATGCCTGAAGCCAAATTTGAATTCAGTAAGGAGTTTTCCTGACTCCAGGCCCTGCACTCTGTGCACTATGGTGCCACCTAGTGGCCTGCCTGGCACATAGAAGACATTTAATAAATGCTCAGGGAATTCATTAGAATGCTCTTTGAGCTCGCACCCAAATCTGAAATCTTATAAGTCTATGAATCTGTGATTTAGCTCTCAGTACCAGGCTGGAGCTTGCACCAAGCCCTCATAGACATCGATCAATCAATAAACACTTAAGTAAGCACCTACTATGACAGGCACTGGGAATGAAAAAAAAAAAGGCGCAAAAGGCAGCCCCTTACAATCTAATTGGGAAGGAGCTTACAATCTAATTGGGGAAATAGTAAGCAAATAAATGTATATAAAACAAGCTATATACAAGGTAAAAGAATGTATGCTCCCTGAGGGCAGCCTTTTTTTGTCTTTGTATCCCCCGTTTCTAGCATTGTAATAGTGGGTGTTAAATAAGTGCTTATTGAATAATGACTAAGTGGATGGATGGATGGATGGATGGATGGATGGATGGATGGATGGATGGATGGATGAACAGCCTTGCCTTTGAGGATAGGCAACCGCAAAGAGGACCATCATTTAGGAGACCACCCAGAGAGAGACCCTGAGCAAACACATCTATGCTGCTCACATGACTGGTGGGCTGGCAATACATTATTAATATCCCATACATTGAAAACCAGAAGCCAACCTTGACCTCAACCAAGAACGTCAGACTAATTCTCCCTCTTCTGGGAGCTGCAAGAAGGCTACCTAAGGGATTCCTGCAGAGCTATGTCCCACTGTCTCTGGGTCCATGAATTTCCAAAGTCTTGCATGATGGAACTGAAATGAGTCAAAAACTCAAGGAATTAAGAACCCCAGGCTCAAAGAATGTCAACCCTAGAAGGATCCTCACTGTCTTTTAGTCTCATCTCAACCTTTTACTTGTGATAAAAATGAGGTGAAGAGAGAAGAGAGTGCCTTGTCCAAGGTCACGGAGTCTACTAGGCTGCCTAGTACCCGCTCTATCTTCTAGGCTAGATAGAACACAGACTCCCAAATTAGGGTTCATTTCACCAAACTACACTGGGCTTGCTTTGGGCTCTCTAAGAGGGAGGCCACTTTTGTATGAACGTAAGGGAAAAAGCTTCCCAGCAATTAGAGCTCCCCAAGTGAGATGGGCTGCCTCAGGAGGTAGTGAGTGTCCCCAACAAAGGTCTTGACACTTGATGGGAATGTCATAGAAAACAGTCCTACATAGGGTTGGACTAGGGGGCCAGAGAAGTTCCTTCAAACTCTGAGACTCTGTGATTCTAACTAGAAACAGATGTTCCCCAAGTTAGAAATGCTCCAGTGGCCCAATTTGGCACCTCCTCTCACTCAGCCCTAACCTCTCCCACTTCCCGTCTTGTGCTCCTCCAAATGAAAGACAGTAAAATTCAAGAAACTTAAAAAGGTCAGAACTCTGGAATGTGATCCTAAGCTACCTATCCTAGGCATTGTCGCCTCTAAGGGTGAGACAGCCAGACTTGGACTCTTATTATCTCTGTGACCTTGGCCAAGTCTTGTGCCTGGACTCTCTCTGGGCTTCACCTTACCTACTACCACTTTATCACCCTGGATAATTCTCCCTTCCCCCACCCCAGGCCTCCTCTACTCTGGGAAAACCTTCCTTCCTGGGATCATCACTCTAGGAAGGACCTCAGTCATGCTTCAGCTCACTCATACCTGGACTCTTCTTCTTCCTCCTCCTCCTCCTCCTCCTCTTCTTCCAGGATTACCCCCACCCAGGTACCTCTCCCTCCCCCATCCAGCTCGCTTTTATGTGGTATCTCCCCACCTTAGGGATCCAACTCCTCCCAGAGATTTCATTATCAAGCTTATAACCCAAAGGAACCATCATTAGGAAAAGCATCCCCATATTCACCAAAATATTTACAGCAGCAATTTTTGTGATAAAAAGGAGCTGGAAACAAGAGAAATACCCATTGATTGGGAAATGGCTGAACAAACCACAGTACATGAATGGAATCCAATGGCCCTGCAAGGTAAGAAATAATGACTGTGATGAATACATAGAAGCTTGGGTGAATCTCCTTCCTTGAACTGATGCAGAGTTGAAGTATCCCAAGCCAAGAAAACAACCAAAAGCCAAACAAGGGGGGGAAGAGCATCAGCCAAAGAATACAATTAGTTCATTGAGTTAATATGGCAATGTTCAACAGTTTTTAGTTGTTAAAGACAACTTCTTAATCAAAAACCAAAAAAAGACACAAATTTTTAATATCCCTTCACAGTTCTGATGAAAAGCTCCAAGTTCATCTCACTACTTCTCGGTTATGTATCTTAATAAAAAGTCATTTACAGCAACGAGTACAACAGTGCAAACAGGCGGAACTGACTGTGATTGTTGCAAGATTATAAAGAAGAAGTGTGTCTTTAAAAGAAGGTAGGTACTGTTTTGTTCGTTCTACAGATGAGGAAGCTGAGGCCAAGAGAAGTGAAGGGTCATGTAGCTAGTGAGTGTCTGAGGCTAGATTTGAACTTGGGTCTTCCTCACTCCAGACCCAACATTAGCTATTCATCCACCAGCTGCCCCTAGGGAGCTGTCCTGCTTGCTTATTTGCATCCCCAGCACTTATCATGGTGTTAGGCAAATAGTGAGTATTCAATAAATACTTTCTCCATCCACCCATTCATGCATCTTTCCATTCATCCATCTATTGCTCTATCCATTCATCTAGCTATCTAGGTTGGCACAGTGGGATGAGCCCTAGGCCTGGATTCAAGATCTGAATTCAAATCCAGCTACACACATACTAGTTCTGTAACCCTGGGCAAGTCACTTAGCCTCTCTTTACCTAATCTGTAAAATGGGGATAATAATAACACCTACATCAGAGGGTTGTTGTGAGGACCAAAGGACGTAATAATTTGTAAAGTGCTTAGCGTGCCACTTGGGACATAATGAATTCAAAGAAATGTCAACCATTATTATGATTATCTACATATCATTCTATTGATGCATTCATCTGTCTATCTATAACCCAGTCTCCCAAGGTGACTTGCTGCAGTGGAATGAATCTGGGTCTGAAGTTAGGGGGCCTTACTTTGAATTCTCCATCTTCCACAAAATCACTCAGTGATCCCCAGGTAAACAGCTAAAATAGGTCCCATGGGGTCTCCAAAGCCCCCTGCCCAATACTTAGAGTAGGACCCACAGGTGGGTTTCAAGTCAATCCACCTGTGGGCGAAATTCATTCCAGCTGCCCGGGTGTGCATCACGGCCTCCTGGGCCACCTCCCTGGCCAGGGCACTTCCCCTCCAAGTCCCATTTTCCCCAAGTATGAAAGAAGGAGATTGGACTTGGTCAGAGGTATCACATCGAACTCAACTGGCCACATTTTGCTCCCAACCTTCTCAAGTATCACTAATCACTAAACCAGATTAAAATACACCTGAGAAACAGTTAACAAAATAAATTAAAATTCAATAAATGTTACATTTTAAAACTAAGTCAATATGCAGCCAGGGACCTTTACATACGGATTAGCAGTCTCCTGAATCTTTCAGTTTGACCACACTGGTGGTTTCGAGGTCCCCTCCAGTTCTAACATATCTGGGGTCCCCTCTACTCTCCACCCTAGGCCCTGGCCTACCCATGACCAAAAAAGGCTCAAACAAAATGGAGAAACTGGTGAGGCTTGTTAGGGGTCTAACCCCTCCCCTCTCCTAGCTTCCCAAGGATCCCATCTCTCCCCACTCCCCCACCACCTCCTTAGATAAAAATCACCAGATCCCCTTGGTGGGATGCACACTTAGCCCTGCTGGACATCCAAAGACAGACCCTCCTCCATCATTCCTATCTACCCACCGGGCAGGCAAAAATGCCATTGGGGGAGCCCCTGGGGAATCATGTTGCAGTAGAGAGAACACTAGGTTTAGATTCAGTAGACCCTCATCTTTACTGAGTCACTTCTTGGGCAAGTAACTTCATACTTTGAGCTTTATTGTCCTCATCTGCAAAATGGGAACCACAGTCTACTTACCTGTAAAACAGGGAAAAGACCAAAGGAGATAAAACTGTGAAGTACCGAACACAGTATCTGGCTTATTGCAAGTACTATGGAAACGTCAGCTAGGATTATTCTCTCCAGCTACCGGCCTGTCCATTCCTCTGCCTGTCTATACCTCAATCTCCCTACTTATGCCACAGTACTTAGCAGAGCTGAGCTAAGGAAATGTCTGTAAAGTGGGAGGTGCATGAGTCGTAGATTAACTTCAAAATTATGTCATGGGCCCTAAGGTTTATCTCCCAGGGCAGTTAGAAGGATCCAATGAGCTAATGTGTGTAAAGTGGTTTTGTCAACAGCATAAGACTTACTATTGGGAATGGCAATGTTGCCCTCTACCAAAGTTATTTCCTAAACATTATAACAATGTCTTCCAGGCATTATCACCAAACCCCACCATGTGGTCCAGAACCCAGTCCCAAGGCCAGTTGAGATCAGCCTCTGCTCCTACCCAAGGGCCTTGAATCCCCGGACTGCAGAGAGCCCCAGCATCACCCTCCCGGCTAGTTGTAAGTTCCCACTCCAACCCACCTCCATCCCACTTTCAGCTCTGGTCCAATGGAATTCACTCCTTACGCCTCCCCTAATACTGTGTCACCTGTTCTTTTCAAGGGACTGATCATTGATACAGGCTGTGTATCTTTGTTCTCTGGCTATAAATGAGACTTCACTGGATCTATCGACTGGAGAGCTAAGGACTAAAGATGGGGCTGGGAGTACCGAGAAAGAGAAAGACCCAGCATAGGGACTGGTCCTCAGAAATGCAATATTACCAGAGGTTTTCAGAATTTAAGATAAATTAATTTATTCATTTATTAATAAAACATTTCTTAAGTATTTACTATGTGCAAAGCAAAGATGGGCAGTTTCCTCATCTGTAAAATGAGCTGGAGAAGGAAATGGCAAAACCACTCCAGTATCTCTGCCAAGAAAACCCCAAATGGGGTCACAGGGAGTTGGACATGACTGAAACCGTTGAACAACAACAACAAGGTGTACAAAGCACTGTGCTAAACACAGAAGTCACAACTGGGACACATAGTCCCTGCCTTCCAGGAGCTTTCATTCTGATGGAGAAAACCGCACAGGTGGAAGGTTTCAGCTTCAGGGCAGATGGAAGGGGCCCATGGTCACAGATTTAGAACTGAAAGGGCCCTTAGACATGATCTAGTTCAATCCTCTCATTCTTAGAGAAGGAAAACTGAGGCCCAGAGAGGCTGAGTCACTTGCCCAGGATTACATACAAGGAGCAAGCAGAAGAGCAGGGATTTGACCCAAGGACCTCTGACCCCAAGTCCACCATGTTGAATCTCCTCATCTAGGCACTGGTTGGGAGAAAGACAGGAATGTATTTCAAACATTGGAAGAGGCACTCATTCTTTGAAATCACCGTAGAAATGTAAGCTATTATTCCTAATTATTTAATAGTAAGCATGCTCTTGCCTCCTCCAAGGTTGGGGATGGTTCGAGCCCCAACCTCCTCAGCTATGTCCTTGGAACCAAGGGTCCAAACCCCCTGAAGTCTTAACTAGACCACCAGCTGAATGTATAGGCAATAGAGGGTGGGGTAGCCTAATAACCTAGGCCTGCACTAATTTTCTCATCTGTAAACTGGGGATAATGACAGGATATGGGATGCTGAAGGTGTGAGAAAAACTAGTGAATGCTTGCCCAGAACATAAAGAAATCTCTAGATGAAAGGACATTATTAACTACAAGGTATTATTAAGAAAAGGGGAGGAGAGGGTAGTCAGCCACAGAAATTCTGATGACATCAGACACAATTACCTTCCAAGCCCAGGTCCACATGATAGTTCACCATCACCAGAAGGTAAAGCCTGACCCAGAAAGACATCTGCCCAATAAGAGTCCTTCCCTGTCTCTGCCGGATGTCCTAACACCCAGTTCGGTTAAATGCATTTTGGCACATATGATTTCACTAGGCAACTCTATGTGTCCAGCACCTTTCTAGGTGATGTGGATCACATGGAGTCAGAGAATATAAGATGGAAGAGATATGAGGCCCTTGAGTTCAACCCAGACATGAAGAGGAATCCCAACAAATCATGACATGGCAGCTCTAAGAGCTTCCTGTTTCTACTTGACAACCTCCAGGGATGGAAGGTCTTCCTCCTCCCCAAGGCAGCCCATTCCAATTTGAGGCAGCTCTAATTATCAAGAGCTTTTGCCTCATATCAATCTAGGATCTGCCTCTCTGAAACTTCTGCCCAGTGCTCCTGGTTCTGTTTTCTGGGGCCAAGGAGAATAGGACTACTGCCCCAACTTTCAATGTTCTTAAAATATGGTGATCAAAATAAACATGATAATCCACCTGTGATTTGACCAGCTCAGGATGCACCCTCCTTCATTTGAGACTTTATATATTCTTCTGTCACTACAGTCAAAAGTTATCTTTGGATTACCTTGTCCTATCACTGATTCACATTAACCTTCTAGGCCACTGAAACCCCCAGATCTACTCACATGGACTGGTGTCCAGCCCCATCAGTCCTCCTGTACGTATATGCTTGGGGTTTTTTTTTTAACCCAAGCACAAGGTTTTTACATTTATCACTCTTAAATTTCATCTCAATAGCTTCAGCTCCTTGTTCCAGCCAATGAAGATCTTTGAGGATCCCAGGTTTTCCATCCAAGGATGTTCCTTAGGGGCAGGTAGGTGGCACAATGGACAGAACCTGGTCCTGTAATCAGAAAGACCCCATTTCAAATCCAGTGTCTGACACTAGCTGTGTGAACTTGGGCTTAACTTCTGTCTGCCTCAGTTGCCTCAGCTATGAAATGGGGATAATTAAAGCACCAACCTCTCAGGGTTGTTGAGGGAATCAAATAAGATGCTATTTATAAAGTACTCACACTGTCCCTGGCACATAGTAGGGGCTATATAAAAGCTTCTTACCTTCACTCACCTTATCTAACACATCTGATGGGCATTCTATCTACCCCTTTCTCAAAGTTATTAATAAAAAAAATGTAACAGACATAGGCTCAAAGAATCTCAGAGTTAGAAGATACTTTATCTATCAATCAACTAATCAATCCACCAGCATGTATTAAGCACTTACTATGTATGGGTCACTGTGTTAGATACTGAAGATATGGAAATCAAAATGAAACAGTCCTTGTCCTCAAGGGGCTTACATTCTCTCAAGGAGAAAATAGACAGATATATAAAATACTTAAGCAGTCTTACAAAACCATAAGTATTCAGATGACATAAAAATTTAATATTTAGCTAATAGAGGTGTCTTCCAACAAAACCTCCATATTAGGTGTTCATGTGGTTATATTTGTATTTGAAGATCAAATTATCAGACTACGGCTAATCATTTCTATACTCTGATGTAACAGAGATGTTTCATTTGTCCCTGGTCATTTAATTTTTATATCAATGTACAAGAGGAAAAATAATATTATCTACATATAAACTTTATAGAGAAATCATCTGATCTAACCCCTTCTTTTGAAGTGGAACTCCCACCATTACATAAGAATTACAAAGATAAAGGAATTTCTGAATTCAGACTCAACTGATAACTATTCATCCTCTTCCACATTCCTCTCTGCCCCTCCACTCTCTCCACCTGTCACTGGTATGTCAGTTCCATTACTAAAGAGCCATTAAATTGGATCTGGAATGATGAACCTTAGGTTATTAGCAACTAACACCATAGTAGAAAAATGTGTGCCCTCTTTTTTATTCTTCCCATCAGTCTGGGGAGGTAAGAAATACACACATGGAGAAGAGAAAACTTAAGACCACCTATGATTTGTTGTTGAAAAGGAAAATGGGAGATACTGGGGTTGGTTCAGGAGGACTTCCTGGAAGTGGTGACCTGTTAACTGAATGTTGAAGCTGGATGTTCCATTATGTAGGCAGAGATGGGAGGAGAAAGCATTCTAGGCTTTAGAAACGACAGGAACAAAGATACAGGGTCAGGAATAGCAAAGATTTTACATTCATTCATCTCATACTGGCTTTGGAGTCAAAAGACCTGGGTTCAAATTCCAGCTTTGCTACTTTTTTGTATGACCTTGGGCAAGTCAATTCACTTCTCTCAGCCTCTAGTTTAGAGTTGGATTAAATGGCCTCTAAGGCTCCTTCCATCTGAGAATGTAAGTTCCTTCACTCAGCCCCTGTCCAAGGTCCTGGTCATTCAGGCAGCTCGAGAGGGGGCCAAGTCTGCACTCAAAGAAGGCAAGAGGGGCACTGTTGAAGAAGGGCGTCACCTTCATTCTTTGACAGGGAAATTTGCAGCATAATTAAAATGAAATGTTGATGTCTGTGTTGCATGTTGCAATATTGATGTATGGGACGCATAAAACATCCCAGGAAGGCCTGGTTCCACTTGGTGATTTACGACTAGAGTCGTCCCAGCGCTGGCCGAGAAGCCCGGGAAATAGTGGGTGCACATTAGAAGGGATTGTGCTTCATCGTTAAAAAATAAGGAGATGGAAATAGGCAGAATTAAGTGCAGCCACCAAAGAGACAGCCTCCTGCTTTATGGGCCGAGTGTATGCCTTCTGCTGATGGAGGCAAAGAGAAGCTGGGATCTAAAGTGACCCTCCACCTCCTCCTGCACCTGGGACACATCCCATGCAAGGTTCTTTAGGAGTGGATGGCATAGCTGTGGATGGCGCAGCTCCAGCAGACCCCAACCCATCTCAGCATTCCTTCTGCCACTTTCTGTCCTGATCTTTTTTTTTTTTTACTTTCCAGTCCCCTAAAATCACTGGGGAAATGGTCTCCTCTGTATATGTCCACCACTGCCTCTGGTCTTTGCCCTAGCTCATCATTCATCACAAGTACTTCCCCCTTCCTTCCCTTGAGCCCTCCAAGACTGAGTGTGGTGTTGGAGAAAGGGCTTTCTTAACTCAAACTTAATGAAATTAGAATAAAAGCAAAACACATCACAGAGTAGAGTTATCAAAATACAAAAAAAAACTAATATGTGCAGAACATATGTGTGTGTAGCTATATATCCACACATGCTTACCACAATTCCATAGATCTGTATTTGCATGGATGCTAGGGGAATAACATAATGCCTACTATGTGCCAGGCACTGTGCTGAGCACTTCACAAACATCTCACAACTATCCTGGGAGGTAGATGCTGGTATTATCCCCACTTTACAGCTGAAGAGACTAAGACAAACAGAGATTAAGTGACTTGTCCAGGGACACTCAGCTAGTGAATATCTAAGGCTGAATTTGAACTCCCACAAATATGAAGGGAATATCAACACCACTACATCCATCAGGGTTGCCCCTTGCTGCCCACTGTGGGGGCCCTCCATGAAATAACAGGCAAATTCATGAAACATTCCAGATGTTTCTCAGCTAAAATACTTACCTTTCTCTTCTTTCTACCAAGCCTTGCTTCAAAAATGGGTTTAGGACTCACCTCCTTTAGGTGAGTCCTAGAAAGCCCCAACCATGAACATCCCATTCTTTGGGTACCATTTTGAAATGACACAAATCTTTCCCTTGTCATTATGACTTTTCCACATATGCACTGCTGTTTGTGGCATATGACTGTAATCTCCACATGGGACAACATTGTCTCTTTGAGATTCCCCCTTTCTAACCCTAAGTTAGAGCTAGAAGGAATCTTAGAAATTGTCTAGTCTAACCTCCTCATTCCACAGGCACAAAAAAGCAAGGACTAGAAAGTTTGAGTGATTTGCCCAAATAATTGGGTTTCAATTGGGTTGCAACTTTTTATGTTGATATTAGGTGACAAAGGACAAAGTTCTTAACCTAGGTCCCCAAATCTAGCCCTCCTTCCAAAGTACCACATTCTGAAACAGTTTCTTCGTGTGTAAAATGGGGCTGATCATTTCCAGCCTTGTTATTACTGGCTTTGTGCTGTTGCCCAAGTGACTATCCTCCAAGCCTAAAATACATCCCTCCCTTCTAGCCCCCACCTCTCAGAATGACTCATTCCCTTCAAAGCTCGATTCAAGAGCCATCTCCTATAAGAGGCCTTCTCTGATTGGCCAAAGCCAATTTCACAAAAATTACCTTGATGTATTTCATGTATCCAGGACAACTAGGTAGCTCAGTGGATAGAGTGCTGGACCTAAAGTCAGGAAGACGGTCTAAGACACTTACCAGCTGTGTGACCCTGGGTAAGTCATTTAACCTTGTTTGCCTCGGTTTCTTCATCTGTAAAATGAACTGGAGAAGGAAATGAGAAACCGCTCCAGTATCTTTGCTAAGAAAACCCCAAATGGGGTCACGAGGAGCCAGACACAACTGAACAACAACCGCGCGAGAGGATGATGATGGTAACAATGACAGTAGCAACCAAAGGGCCTGCATCACACAGTCTTTACAGTAGATCAGGGCCCACTCCCCAAGGTGTGATAGTAACTAATAAATCAGTGAGGGGTCAGTCACAGAAAGGACAAGCTTGGTGGGCCCAGGGAGAGGGGAGAGAAGAGAAGCAGAATAACAAGAAACTGAAGAAGTCTTTCATCTTCTATCCATACCCTATCTCTGGGGGTGGGAGGGTGCCTCAGGTAATCTGTATGAAGTGACAATATATGTGAATATGTGCGTCTCCATTCATACCTACATGTAGGACATGCATACATATGTATTAGTTAATGCATGTATATCTATTTCAAAGCTCCATGATTTCATTCATGCGGACAGTTTCTCCACTTATGCAGATAACAACCCCTCTAAGTCTGGGTAGAAAAATTCCCAAGTACCTGAGAATGGTGGCAGAGTGGTACAATGGGAAGAGCGTTGGAATTCAAAGGATAAGAAGACCTGGGTTTGAGTCCTGGCCCAAATATTTGCCAGCTGAATGCCTCTGGGTACTTCCCTGGACCTCAGCTTCTTTAGCAAATAAAGAAATATAAAAGGGTCAGACGAGGTTATGTCAAAGAAGCCCCCTGTCTCTGAATCTCTGATCTCTATGACCCATTATACTTCTAAGACAGGGCCGATATAAGGAAAATACTTTGTGAGCCTTTAAATTCCAAGGCAACATGAGTCATGACTTTAAAATCCAGCACTTGATGGCCAACTTTCTGCCCAACTTTTTGAATTTTGAAGCCTCTTTGAGTTTAGG
>CM053598.1:39162737-39196867 GCA_028646575.1 Pseudocheirus occidentalis | reverse complement strand
TGCATCTCTATTTTCAATACGCCCCACTGAAATTTTTTTTTTCTTCAATTGGGAACATAGAGAACAAAACACTCTTCTGGGAACTGATTTGTAGGTTTCACCAGAAGGCCAAAGGGTCCATGACCCAGTCCTTGGACTGGAGTGATTAACTTTAATCAGTGAGTCAGTCAATAAACCTTTATTAAGCACCTATTATGCACCAAATACCATGCTAAGCACTGAGCAAACAAATATGAAAAAGAAAAACAGTCCTTGCCTTCAAGGAGCTTATAATCTGATGAGAGAGCACAGCACACAAAAGCAAGCTGGAGAGGTTGTGGGAGACTTTAGGGGATCTCAAATAGTAGGTTAAATACTAGAAGGACCAGGTAGGTCGATTGTTGACTCAAGAATAGTTTTTAACAATTTTACTATGATTTACCATAATTTCTCCTCACTGTGTAAATGTACTTCAAATAAAAATAATTACAACCAGATATAATTTTAGGGCAGCTAGGTGGCTCAGTGGATAGAGTGTTAGGTCTGGAGTAAAGAGGACTTGAGTTCAAATCTGGCCTCAGACACTTGCTACCTGTGTGACCCTGGGCAAGTCACTTAATTCTGTTTGCCTGAGTTTCCTCATCTGCCCAGTGAACTGGAGAAAGAAATGGCAAATCATTCCAATATCTTTACCAAGAAAATCTTAAATGGGGTCATGCAGAGTCAGACATGACTTTAAAATAACTAAGCAATAATTATAATTTTATTTTGAAATAGAAATGTTCATCCTGTCTCTGGAGTATGCAAATTCATTATGCCAATTGGCAAATCTTGTTCCTCTGAGGCATTTTTCAGTTCTGATCTGACTTTCAGGGAATCTTGGACTGTCAGTTCTCCTCTAGAAAACAAGAAGAAAAGGAATTGTTAGAAGGGTGAGTTATTTAGAAATTGAGAGACTTCTGGATTGGAAATCATCTAAGGAAACCAAGACCAGTCCACTTGCTTAGCACAGTATGAGGTACGATGGGTAGAAGTTAAGAGAGATCAATTGGACTGTGCAACCAGAAAAATCTTCCTAATAATTCAAGCTTTCCAAACATTGCATGAGATGCTTGGACAGAAAGAGGGTTCTGCCCTTCTTTGAGGGGAGCCATGAGATCAGATGGTCACTTGGTGGGCACAGGGGTTAGGTACACTGTCCATGGACTGTATTCAGCAGCACTCCCAAATAAAAATAAGATAAAACATAGGTAATGTTACATTTTAAAACTGTCACTATGCAGTCAGCAGGGATCCTTCTCAGTGTATTGGTGGCTCTTGTTTCTAGGAAAGTTCAACAGCATTTCCGTAGAGGTCATTCTTGTTCAAGGTCAAATTCAACTAAATGGCCTCTGAAACCCCTTCAGATTCTGAGGTTGAATAGTAATTGGACAGAGGGTACCTAATGACTGAGCAAGTTTCTCTAAGGGATGAGGTCAGCAAGGGAGAAATCCAGAGTAGTCCCACATTCACTAGATCCTTGAGATGGCTGTAGGCAGGTCAAGTGTGTTTGGGATGAAAAATACCCTTCATCATTAATTTAGTAAAAAATAAATAAATAAACACAGAGATCTCTTAGGATAAGAACAGGAGTTTATTCTCTTCCCCAGGAGAAGAGGGCAGTCTTCCCCATGACTCATCATGGAAAAGAGGCAAGTTACAAAAGATAGTGCAGGAATTTATAACTTAACTTAGTCAAAAGCCCTCCCCAACTGTTGGTTCCTCTCTCATTGGTGGAGAGGCATACTTCACCAAATTTTTCCCCAACTGGGACAGCAAGAAAAGTCGGGGGAGGGCCCCACCAAGTTGGGAAAACAGACAAAGGAAGATAAAAGTGATTGACAGCAGCAATGGAGTAGGAGGGAGGAAGGGAAGGTTAACAACCCCAAATTGAGAAGTTTTCACTCATCTCATATAGGTGTTTCTAGCCAAGGTGAGAGAGGCCTGGAATCTTCCCTGAGGACACAAGACAAACTTTTTCATCTGAGACAGGACTCTACTGGTCACTGCTGGCTGGAAACTACAGGGCTGAAGAAGATGCCACCAACTGGCAGCTGTAGAGAGCCAGGGAAACGATAGGAGAGGTATCAGCAGCTGTCTGACATGGAGAGGATGGTGGGTGTCCCCTGCTTAGAGGTGCCAACAGCTGCAGTAGGCACCCCATGCTGAGGAGCCCCAAGAAGCCATGCCTGCCAGGTGCCCTACTTAGTACAGGACTGTAGGTAGTCGAGGTTCCCAAGTCTCTAAAAAGGCTGTGCTTATTGGAGGGAGACAGTATTTTCCATGCAAGATTTATATTGTTTTTCTTAAACTTTGAAAAAAGAAAAAGGAAAACTCATTTTTTTTGCTTGGAGCTTGGTGAGGCCTGTGCTTGCAAAGGGATTCGGTGAATAATATCCTGAGAGGTGAAGAGTAGTTCCTAGATTTTGGGTTGGGGTTAAGAAATCAGAAAAGCCAAGAGGGGAGAAAGGTAGGGAAGAACCAAAAGGAACTTGGATCCTTTGAGTAAAAGATGCTCACATGAAAAAAAAATTTTGTGTAGTGAACTTAAAGAGTTTTTAGGGACACCCTCTCTAGACCTGTACCCCAATTCAAGCAAACTCTCATGGGGCAAAATTAGAAGCTCAGTTACTTGGTTGAAAGCAAAATTTACTGAGAGATTCATGAGGGAGAGGAAAGTGCAAGTGGAACAGTGTTGGCTGGCCAGATTTCTAGTAGACACAAGATGGGGAGGGAGGTGAGGAAGAGAGAAGACAGTGTTTCACCTTTCCTCCTCCTCCTCCTCCTCCTCCTTTCCCACCTCTTCTTACCCATCCTCCCATTCTCTTCCTTCTACTCCCTTTTCCTCTTCTTCCTCTTTTCCCCTCTTTCTTCTTCCCTCCTTCCCTTCCCTCTCCTCATTTTCTCCCTCCCTTTCCCTCCTCCTTCTCCCACCCCCATTGTCTCTCTCCTCCTCATCTCCCCCTTCTTCTTTTCTGTCCCCTTCCTCTTTCTTCTTCCTACTGTCTCTTCCTCTTCCTCCTCTTCCTTTCTTTTCCTTTCTCCTTCGTCCTCCTCCTCCTCATCTCCCTCTTCCCCTCCTCTCTTTCTTCTCCCTCCTTCTCCTTTCTCCTACTGTCTCTTCCTCTTCCTTCTCCTCTCCTCTCATTCTCTCCTCTCTTACTCCCCTTCCTTTTCTTTTTTTCTCATTTCCCTTTTTTCCTCTTCATCTTGCTTTTCTCTTTTTTACTCTGTTCTCTCATTCTCTTCTTCCTCCTCCTCACTGCCTCCTTCCCCCTAGTGGTGCTGAGTTGGCCAGAAGCCCAAGAGTAAGCCCCAATCAGACCCTCCACTCTGTTGATAATTTACTGCAAATGAGGAGCATTTCTATAATGGAAAAAGGTCTACCCATCCCACTAGACCCCTGAGGGTGATTTGCTGGGGATCTCTCAATAATGGAAAAGAGAAGCTTCACTCATCAACATTTCCTTAAAGAGCTGCCTGGGGGAGGGGAGGGGAAAGTAGGGGAGGAGAGAAGAAAAGAAACCATTGAAAAAGGTGGTAGAAACTTGGTGAGAGAGGAGAAAGTAGGGAACTGACAGAAGGGAAGGAGAGAGAGGAGCAAACCAGAAAAGCGATGAAGGGACGCAAGGAGAGGAAGAAGGAGGGGGAAGGTGGGGGAGGGGGAGGGGGGAGAAGAGAAGGCCAGAGAGGGAGGGTGTAATGGGAAAAGCAAGGGAGAGTTAAGAGTGTTCAGATGACCTGGGAAAAGAAAGTAAGACAATGAAAATGGGGTGGGGGTGGGGGGAGAAAATAACCACCCAACCACCCTACAGCTGAGAGTTAAAAATAGATTTGTGGAGAAGACAGAATGAGAGCAGTTGTCTTAAGAAAGGAATGGGGATGGAAACAGAGAAAGGAGTTATAGAATAAAAATGACAAGAGAATGTAGGCTGCCCCATATGTGTCTTCAGGTGGCTTAACCAGGGCTAGGAAAGTTAATCCATCTGGTTCGTCAACAATCATGTTTGGCAGACAGTGGGTCTGGTCTCCCTAGAATCAGCTGGGCCTGCCCTGGGACACCAATAGTTCCCCCCCCCCCCCCCCGGGGTTCACATCATGACTGTTCCTTCCATGATACATGCCATGCATCGATCTGATTCCATTTATCTTAGCACCAGATCAGCTTCAAAACCAGCTTCCTAACACGAGTGTTCACAGCCCAGACCCCACACCCAAAAGGGTAGTTCACTCTAGAAACTTTGGGACCTGGAGTCAAGAGATCTGGGTTTAAGTCCCAGCTTAATTATTAAGTCACTTGGTGCCCCTGGATAAGTCACCTCCCCACTCCAGGCCACCAAAGAGGCTGTATCAAATGTGCTCAAAGGTCCCTCTCAGCTCTGAGATCTGGGCTAATGGTAACAGAGGCCTCTGTAGCTGAAATCAAGACTAGTTTGAGAATTTCCAAGCTGGGAGACCTTCTTGTCCAGGCCTCTGCCTCAAAAAGATTGAGTGTTATGTTTACCACTTGACTGATGAAAAAACTGTAGCAGGAAAAGACCTGGATCTGGAACCAGAAAACCTAAGGTCTCCTACACCTGTGTGATCCTTAAGCAATTGCTACCCCACTTCGGAGCCTCAGGTGCACCCCCTCTGGGATGAGGGGGTTGGGCTGAAGAATCTCTGAAGTACCTTCCAGTCCTTTGTCTTATAAGCCCATGAGACCCAAAAGAGAAAGAAACCCACTCAAGGTCCCACAGCAGGTCAGTGGCAAAATCAAGGACTCACCTGCTGCTCTTGGCTCCTAATCTTAGACTCTTGGATTGGTTCTGCAGTACCCAGCCCAACCCAGGCAAACAGAGTCACAGGAGAGCACCAGTCACTGGAAAACCTCAGTTCTCCTGTTGAGGTTTAAGGTTTAGGGGTGTGTGTTACCCCAAAATACCAACACACCAGATCCTGCTGAATGAATTCGACTCTCTTCTCTCAGTCAAAGAAAAGCAAAGTTTATTAGCGATCCGCCATAATGGGTAGACTCTTAAGGAGCCTAGGTATCTGTGACACTTGTATTGGACAATCAGCCAGAATAATCTGACACGGACAGTCTGCGCTAGATAATTCTCTGCTTCTGCTACTTCATAGAGGTAAAATGGAGCTTATATACAGAAAGATTGTGGGAGGGATCTAGGGGTGGTCTAGAGGAAGAGGTTGGAGAGGGTCTTGAGGAGGAGTCAGATGAGATCAGACTCCAGTAATGAGTGATTAAGGATGGGAAATAACTGGAGGCTACCTGGAGATGACAGACAATGGAGGGCTAGGCTAGTTCAAGGGCAACAGATTTGGGCATAGATATTAGGGGAGGATCAAGGGTGGGAAGTAGCTGGACAATGGAAAGCTAGGCTAGTAAAAGATTTGGGTCTAGTGATAATGAAATGCTTACGGCCTCAGGCAAATGCCTCATCATATGGGAAGATTCAAGCATAGTTCAAGGGGGCTCCCAGAGCCTGTAGCCCATCACTCCATCCTCGGGTATCATCTCCTTTTATAGGTCCCACAGTCTTTCCTGAACACCTCCTGAAAGTCTAGTCCTGTCCTAAGTGTTGAGGTGGATTGGAAGTGAGTGAGAGAGGTGAAAACTTCTCAGACTATATTCTAAAATCTAGTAAGCTTTCTTGTGGAACAAGCCTGAGTCCCCTTTACTGAAAATCACATGATTTATAAAGACTCAAAACTCAGAGCAGTAGAAAGTCATCTTTCTCCTTTACAGCAACATCAGCATTTTTCTTTTCTTTTTTTTTTTTGGAGGGCATTTGGGGTTAAGTGACTTGCCTAAGGTCACAGGCTAGTTTTTGTGTCAAGTTTTAAGGCCCATTTGAACTCAGGTCCTCCTGACTCCAGGGCCGGTGCTCTATTCACTTCGACCGCCTAGCTGCCCCATGCCACATCAGCATCAAGTCCTTTAGGACTCTTTCCCTACCTCAGCCTTAAATTTGCCAAATAAGGACATGAACATCTGGATTGGCTATACCCTGTTTCCCTGTTCTTTGTCTTTGGAGAGGATCTTTGCACCTAGATTGTAAGCCTGCTTCCCAGCCAATGAGGGTGAGGGTAAGTGGTGGGAGGGGGATGTTTGTGCTAGGGTATATAACCCTGCTTTGTCTTCTGTAACACACCTCCTTCCACTAGTCTGTCCTCGTGGAGGTGATGCCCTTTTCTCAAAAGAACTGAATAAATGCTTTCTACTCCTACCTCGAGATGCCTCTGAGTTTTAAAATTTGGGTAAGGGGTTTTGGGGATTTCTGTACCCCATACAGAAGGGTATAGGAGTCACATTTACTGCCTTGGTTGTTGTTCAGTGATTTTCCGGTTATGTCTAACTCTTCATTTGGGGTTTTCTAGGCAAAAATACTGGAACGGTTTGCCATTTCCTTCTCCAGCTCATTTTACAGATGAAGAAAGTGAGGCAAACAAGGTTAAGTGACTTGCCCAGGGTCACACAGCTAGTGTCTGAGGCCGGATATGAACTCAGGTCCTCCTGACTCCAGACCCAGCCTTCTGTCCACCCTGTGACACCTCAGTGAGCCTCTAATCCAGAATGACCAAAAAAGATTAGGACACATATAATCTATATGAGATAATCTGATATAACTGGACCTATCCAAGGATCAGAGGCAGATTTATCTTTTTAACTATTTCCACTGGCAACAGTAAGGTTACCTTTCTGTAAGTAACTATTGTCAGCTCTCTCACACAGAAACATTAGTAATAGAGGGATTTACAAATGTAAGGAATCCTACTACCTAGATAGGCAGCATTGTAGCTAGAACCCTGGACCTAGAGTCTGGAGGACTAGAGTTCAAATTTGACCTCATGCCCTGCCCAGTTGTGCACCCCAGGGCAAAGTCACTTAACCTCTGTCTACCTCCATTTCACCAACAGCAAAATGGGAAGCATAACTGCCCTATCTCCTAGGGTTATTGGGAGGATTAAATGGGATCATTTTTGTTAAATGTTTAGCACGCAGTAGGCACTTCATAAATTGTTGTTCCCTTCCCCCAGCCCCTTAATTTTACACAAGAAGAAACTTGCCCAGGATTCAGTTCACTTCATTTCAACAAACATTGACACAAGCAATAATAGAAAGCCAAGTTCAGAGCCCGGGCTCTCTGGCGCCAAATCCAGGCTCTTTCCTTCCAATACTGCACCGCCCCCAAGAGCATGGAGAAGTTGGGCTGCCTTTCCTCAGCACCTCCTTGACCTCATTGGGCAGCACCCTGAGAAGGCCATCCCTGCCACAGGCCCATTCAGGAAACTGACAGCTCGAGATTATCCCGGGCTATGCAGCCGGCACCGAGCTGAGAACTAGCAGAACTTGGTGTTCCCAGCTGAGCTCCGCCCTGAATCCGCTGTATGGCCCTTCTCTGGAACTCTCCGAAGCACCTCAAATGAGCCCAGGTTTCCTCCCCAGCAAGCCTCTCTAATGAACTAATTAGGAGCGTCTCTGCAAAGGCAAAGTCCCCTATAAATGCTTGGCATCATAGCAGCAGGAGTCCGGGAGTGTGACCAGCTAGAAAGAGCAGCCTTGCTGACGGGGCTGGTTTTGGTGCCGGGGCTGGATGTTATGATTTTTGTTAGGAGTGGGGATTATTAATAATATTGGATGTTGTTCATAATGCTTTTACAGAGCCTTGCTTCCAGGGACCATGAAATACTTCTCTGCTGGAGATTCCCGGGGAGGCCTGGAATGGCTGGGAAGGGATTATACTGGGGAGAGAAAGTGACGTAAAACCAAGGAAATGAAGCTGGGAAAGCTTCGTTCCTTCGGGCAGTCAGAGAGCAAAGGAACAGCAGAGCGGGATGAGAAGTCACGGTCTCGGAGGCGCTGCCTTCTTTTCTTGCTTTTCATGTATCCAGAAGGGATCTTAGAGATTGATTTCAGCTCCTTCATTTTTCAAATGAGAGGAGCGGAAATGACTTGCCCATAGTCACACAATAAGTCACACCCAATTCACGGGACCGCTTTCCTCCCCCATCCCCCTCCACTCACTGCTTGAAGGGTCGGACAAGCTCTTTTATCTCATTTAATCTTCACCTGGGAGGGAGGTGTTACTGTTAGATCCATTTCACAGTGTGTGCCAGGCACCACGCTAAAATACCTGAAAAGCAGAAAGCCCATCCCTGACCTAATGGAGCTTACACTCTAATGGGAGGAGGGGAATACATAAAAGGAAACCGAAAAGTGGGAGGAGGATGGAAAAGCTCATATAAGGAAACTGAGGCAGGCAGAGGTTCGATGACTTGCTCAGGGTCACACAGCTGTGAACATCCGAGGCAATATTTGAACTCAGGTCTTCCTGACTCCAGGCTCAGCCCTCTCTTTACTGCACCACCTAGCGGCCTAATTGAGAAATAGCAGAGCCTGGATTCTAGTTTCTCTGACTACAAATTCCTTTCCACCACACCAAGCTATTTATCTCCCAGACCCAGACTAACTCTTCCCACATCTAAGAGTAAAGATCAGTGTCGTCGACTAGCATTTATTAAGCATCAGGAACCGTGCTGAGCCCCGGGGATAAAAAACTAGGTGAACAGAAAGACCCTGTCAGGGATTAAGACCAGAAGCCCAGCTCCCTTTCTCCCAGACCGACATTGGTCTACACAGGCTTGGCCAGAGTGTTGAGGTGGGCAAAGGACCAGACTGAATTCTGGTCTCAGAAATGCATTGCTTCTCCTCTCTGGGACTCAGTTTCTCCATAGGAGAAATAAGGAGCTTGGACCCAGCATGTCCTAATGTTCCAGCTCGGAAATCATGTGGTTATGAGTGGCTTGCAGAGGAGGGGGCCTCCCTGCTCCAAGATTGTTTGCAGTTTGTAGGAACTGGCTTCTGACATCGATTAATATTGATCTCCTGGGCTCTCCTGCTGGGCCTTACATGAGGGCCATTAGGCATCTGCTTTGAAAAGGCACTTGTCTCCAAAGTCCCATCAAGGACCTGGGGGACGTGGGGGAAGCCTGTGTAGATGAGCTCCCCACCCAACTCAGGAGAGAGACCAGGCTGGAGGGAGCCAGGCCCCCCTCTGCCAGCTCTGCCCAATGCCAGAGTCCACTAATGAAGATGGATGGACTCAGCCTGGACCTGGGGAGCCCAGGGATCCTGGGCACTAATGAAAATTGTTTAATAGTCAGGAGCGATCAAGAAAAGTGGTGATTAATTAGCAAGAGGAGGAAGTTAATGGCATGGGTTGGCTTGAGAAGGGTGAGATCACTGGGACTCTTGCCTTCTGGGCCCCACAGCTTCTCCAACTTTTGGCTCTCTTTGAGAGCTCCAGCAATCCCTTGTACCGTCCCCTCTCCAGTGGGCACCTGAGCTGCAGCAAAAGGGGAAACACATCCATGATCCCAGGGTCCCTTCACTGATGCCTCACCTTCCTCATCACTCTGGGGCAGAGCCAGCTCCATGAAATAGCTACAGCTCAATAAAATTGTCATAGATGGATTTCATATGTGTATGAAATAGATGTATTTATAGATGTGCATGTGACTCATGGAATGTAAGTTTCTTAAGGGTAGACATTGTTGAATTTTTAGCTTTGTATTCTCACCACCTACCTCAGTGCCTAGAAAATAGTCACTTCTTAATAGATCCTGATTGAGTGATTGAGGAAGGAAGGAGTGTAAAGGGACAGGAGTACTATTTGGGGTGAATGGGGTGATGATAGCACATAAGAGTCAGCTGATCAGTCAACAAGCATTTAAAATTCAGTACTAACCATGTGCCAGGCATTGTGTTAAACGCTGAGGATGCAAAGGTTTAAAAAAAAAAAAAGTCCCTGCCCTCATGGAGCTCACATATTAATAGGGGAGACAACATGTAAATTACTAGGAATATACAAAATATAGAGAGAGGAGATAGAAGGTAATGAGAAGCAGCTGGGAAAACCAGAAAGTCCTCCTACAGAAGATGGCCTTGGAGCTGAGTCTTGAAGGAAGCCAAAGAGAAAAGACTGAACTTCTCAACTCTGAGTTGGCATCATTTTTAAGGAGAATGTCTTTTGAACTAGAAATGGAATGAGCATGCCTAATAAGGATCTGACTCCCAGAAGAAGCAAGGAGGAATTAAGAGAGCCCTGAGCTGCCCTTGACGAGTTCAAGTCACCAGACTTAGATTAACTATCCTCTGACACTGAAACAGGCAGATGTGATTGCCAGTCCATTGGCACCTGGAGAAAAGTGGCTCATGGATGCTATATGACTCAAGGAGGGTAAATGATGACCTGACTTTCCAAAAAGGGAAGAGAATGGAATCTACAAATACAGGCTCAAGAGCAACAATTCAACTCCTGCAAAATGTAAGAAGATACTTATGGTTAAAGAAATGAAGCTGGAAAACTAAAAATATCTGAAATATTTAGAGAGTCTATATAGTATATATTGTATATAAAAAAAAGAATATCTAGAAAAAGGAATCAGTGATCCCAAAGAAATGGCTTGACTTCATCAAGAAACAGTCATTCCAATTTAACGACATTGTCTTTTTTTAACAGAGTTAGTAGCCTGACAGAGCAGAAGATTGCTACAGATATAGCCTACCTGGATTATAACCAAACATTTGACAAAGTCTTTAATGCTATTCTTATGGACAAGATGGACAGATGCATTTCATGTCTTACAAATAGCTATATATGTATTCATTTCTTGTATTAGAATATCAGCTACTTTTTTTGCCCCAAAAGTCACTAAACTGTTCATCCCCTTTGACCCAGTGATAGGAGTACTATATTTATATCCCAAAGAGAGAGAGAGAGAGAGAGGGAGACAGAGGAGGAGGGGGAGGAGGAGGGGGAGGAGGAGAAGGAGAAAGAGAAGAAGAAGAAGAAAAAGAAGAAGAAGAAAGGAGGAGGAAGAGGAGGAGAAGGAAGAGGGGGGAGGAGGAGGAGAAGGAGGAGGAAAAGAAGGAGGAGGAGGAGGAGGAAGAGGGAGAGGAGGAGGGGGAGGAGAAGGAGAAGAAGAAGAAGAAGAAGAAGAAGAAGAAGAAGAAGAAGAAGAAGAAGAAGAAGAAGAAGAAGAAAGGAGGAGGAAGAGAAAGAGAGAGGGGGAGATAGATAGATAGATAGATAGACAGACAGACAGATAGATGATAGATGATAGATAGATAGATAGATAGATAGATAGATAGATAGATAGATAGATAGATAGATGGATGCACACACCAAAAAATATTTATAGTAACTCCTTTTGTAGTGGAAAAATCTGGAAACTAAGTGGGGAGAAGGTCCCTTCTGCTAGAGAATGAATGGTTAAGCAAACTGTAATAACTTAATGTAATGGAAGGTCATTGTGCCATAAGAAATTATGAAAAGGATGGTGTCAAAGAAAATTGATACAAAATGACGTGAGCAGAGCCAAGGGAACACACAATAACAACACCATTGTAAAGACAAAAAAAATTTGCAAGACTTACGAAATATGATCAGTTCATGACTGAGCCTGATTCTAGCACATCGGTGATAAATAGATCCTGGGATGATGGAATCAACATGCAGAATGAGACGTATATATTTTTGGACATGACCAATGTTTAAAAAATGTTTTGTTTGAATAAATATTTTTTGCAAGGGTTTTGTTTTTTTTTTCTTTTTCCAATATGGGAGGGAGAAGGGTTGGACAGAGAGAGGGGACTATGGATAAAGTAGCAAAAAAAAAAAGGATTATGAAGCATTTTTAAATACACAGAACAGAAGGAAATACATATAGAACATCTATGAAAGTTAAAACTCAAATTTATTATACATTTAAAAGGAAATTCAAGCTCTATGTTACAGAAATGTTTAGTTTCATATACAATCCTGTTTTTTGCTACTTTGTATATGGAAATTCTTAGGGTTTGGGGGGATTTGGGGTCTTTTGTTTTTGTTTGGTTTTTTTTGTGGTGTTTGTTAAGTTTAGAATACATTTTCTTAAAATCTTGATATAAAAGACGACAGAGCTATAGAACAAGAATGTGAACTTCTTGAAGATAGATCCTGTTCTGCTTTCATCTTTTTATCTCTAGCACTTAACGTATAGACTGGCACAGAGTATTGGTCAGTTGGTTGCTTGGTTTGGGTCAAGCAATAGTACAATCAGGCAAATTCAAGAACAATGAATGGGCAGAGCCAGGAGGGTGCCTGCCTGCCTCAGGCATCTGTCCTTGGTCCTGTGCTATTCAACACATTCCATCAATGACTTGGATAAACAGACAACATACTCATCACATTTGCAGATGATATGAGAGAGAGAGAGAAAGAGAGAGAGAGAGAGAGAGAGAGAGAGAGAGAGAGAGAGAGAGAGAGAACATGTTGTGTGGCAGAGTCAGAATGCAAAAGGATGCTTTGACAAGGCTGCTAGAGGCTGGAGTCAGGAAGATCTGAGTTTAAATCCAGGCTTAGACACTAGTTGAGAAAAGCAATTCAACTCTGTTTGCCTCAGTTTCCTCATCTATAAAATGGGTATAATAGCACACCCCCCCCCCAAGGATCTTGTAAAGATCAGGTGAGATCATGACCGTAAAGGGCTCTGGACAGTGCCTGGCACAAAGAAAGCATTATACAAATCTTAGCTATCACCGTTGTTATTGTTATTATTATCTTAAGACAGAAAACTGGACCAAATCTAAGGAATAAATGTAAAGTGCTACACTCGGGATCAAAAAAAAAAGTCATAGATACAAAACCTGGGAAGTACAGCTGGATGACAGATTTCCTTAAAAAGATTTGAGGGTTTTAGTGGACGAAAAAGTCAATACGAATCAGCAATATAATGGGGCAACCAAGGAGACTAATTCAGTCTTGGGCTTCGCTGAGAGACACTGAGTCTCAGACTAGAGTGGTGACAGCCCTGCTCTGTTTTGCCTTGGGTAGACTGCTTCTGGAAAAGTGTGTTTAATTCTAGGTATTACATTTAAGAAAGATCGTCAATAAGCCAGACAGTGACCAGAAGCAAAGAAACAGTTTTAGAGAAGGGACCTTCGCAATCATTTAATGAATTCAAATCTGGCTTCAGATATTTACTACTGGGTGACCCTAGGCAAATCATTCAACTCAGTTTTCTCATCCGTAAAATGAGCTGGAGAAGGAAATGGCATGGCAAACCACTCCAGTACCTTTGCCAAGAAAACCCCAAATGGGATCATGAAAAGTCAGATGATTTTAAAATGACCGACTGAACAAAAGTCCAAAACCAAGATCACAAAAGCAAATGACTTGACCAAGGCAATAAAGTTTGTAAGTAGCAAAAGTTTAGAAGACAAAAACAAAAGGATTGGCCACCCATTTGTCAGGCAGGCAATCAAGACTTCTTTCTCCCTCTGACCCCAACCTCTTTCAGACTTGCCTCACACTATGTCCCCTTACACACTGTAGTGCTTCACCCAAAGTGGTCTCCATTCTCTGCATCTTCCTACCTATTTCCCATGTTGAGTATAGGCCTGGGGGTTTACAGAATAGGGGTTTGATACATTTCTGCAGGATGAACAAATGAAATGGGGTCAAATTATGTTTGAAATGTATTTCCATGGACAGACTAAGCGAGTACCACTTGCAATGTGGGGAGATCTATAAGTATCCCTTCCAGCTTTGCCCTCAAGTAGAAGTAGAAGAAGAGAAGGCCAGCTGGAAAAACAAACATATTAGATAAGGCAAAGGAGCTGAAGTCAGGAGGACTTGAGTTCAAATCCTGCCACAGATACTTACTAGCAGTGTGACCCTAGGCAAGGCATTTAACCCTATAAGCTTCAGTTGTTTCATCTGAAAAATAAAGATGTCTACTAAGGTCCCTTCCAAGTCCAAATCTATTACTTTCCTAAAGAGATAACTTGAATATAACATAACATAATATGACATAATATAACATAATACAACATAATATGATACGATATGATATAATATGACATAATATGATATGATATGACATAATATAATTAACATTTATATGACTTACCATGTGCCCGGAGCTGAGCTAAGTGCTTTATAATTATTATTATCTCACTTGATACAATACCCCCAGGAGGTAAGTGCTATTATTATTCCCATTTTACAAACAAGGAAACTGAGTCAAGCAGAGGTTAAGTGATCTGCCCAGGGTCATGCAGCTAGTAATTAGATTAGAACTCAAAGGTCTTCCTGACCCCAAGCCTGGGCTCTCTGTTGGAACAAGACTAGAAATGACTTTTAGAGGACATCTAGCCCAACTCTCTCTTTTTTTTTTTTTTAACAAATGGTGGAAATGAGACCTTGAGATGTCTTGCCCAAGATTCAGAAGTCACGTTCTACAAATCCAGGACAGACAGTTTAGATCAGAGGGAACGTCTAGGGGAGGGAGACAGGAAGGGGAAGATCACTGGATCTATAATCAGAGAAACTGAGCTTGAATCCTTAGGCACTTGACCCCTGCCTCAGTTTCCCCACCTCTAAAATTAGAGGATCAGGCTGGATGACCTTTCAAGCTCCCATGGAGCAATGAGCCATCAGTGACTAAGACCGGACAGTGGGTTACAGAGAAGAAAATGGGGCCTTCCCCAGATACTGATTGCCTTTCTCTGGCCCTCCGTAAAAAAGCCAAGATCTAGACTTTCTGAAGGAAATCCTGAAGTTGCCTTGGCCAGCCCTGCCCTCTTGTGATGAAAAAAGAGAGTTGCAGGGCAGTGAGCACAGTAAACATTGAGGCTTTGTGATGAAAGGTCAATGTGATCCCCAGGTGTTCCATTAGTCTGCAGCATTGATTCAGGAACCCAGCTTTTAGATCACTGGCTTTAGGGCCAGGCACAGGAGAAGCTGTCGAGTGGAAGGAAGAAAACAAGCACTCATTAGGCACCTACTGTATACAAGGCACTATGTTACATGCTTTACAAATATTATCTCCTTTGATCTTCACAGCAATTCTGGAAAGTATGTGCTATTATTCTGTCCACTTTATAGTTAAAATAAAAACTAAGGCAGACAGTGGTTAAGTGACTTGGCCAGTGTCACAGAAAGCACATGTATGTATTATGTGTGTATGTATGTATGTGTGTATATATGTATATGTATGTGCATGTATTTCTATGTATATATGTATGTATATATGTATGTATATGTATATAGTGGAGGGAGAAGTGGGAAATACTCAAGAAAATAAGCATTCTGAAGTTAAAATGTCAACTAGTCCAACTTCCCGCCCAGTGCAAGAATCATCTCTTCTACATCATAGACATTCAGTCACTTTTGAGTACTTCCAAGAACAGAGAGCTCACTACATGTCATGGCAGCAAATGACATTATTCACAGAATTTAGAACTGGAAAGAACTTTATGGGCCATTTTGGTCATTATGTACCTTTTCTAAGACCTAGAAGGGACCTTAGAGGTCACCTAGCCCAGCCCCTTCGTTTTACTGATAAGGAAACTGGGGGTCAATGATTTACCCAGGGTCACACATGTAGGGAGTAGTTAAATTGGGGTTCCAACCATAGAGCTATTCAAAAAGGAACAGGATGCCTGACCTCCAAAATCCTGGTCCCTTTTCACTGTTCTCTTCCCCAGGGCTCAGTAGCAGAAAGGCTTTCGAGTTATTGAGTCAAAATCTTCATGTCTTCTCTGGGCCTTCTTTTCTCCAATAGAGAGGAGAGCCCGGGGTCCTTTAGCCGGTCTTGATCTGAAATGTTCTCAAGCTCCTTTGCTCTCTCAGGCAGCCATGCTCCTGTGGGTAGCCTCCATCTTGTCCATTTCCTTCCCACAATGCTACCCCCAGAATGTGGTCTGACCAGAGCAGAGGATAGTAACCCTCTGATCAGCCTAGGTCCGGAGACCAGGTTTCAATGACTGCACCCTAAGAATCGATGTAGCTCACGTCATACTGGAGAAGATTCCAGCACTGGGTGGGACATGGAAACAGTTCACCTTGGAAGTTTCTTTTCATTTCAAAATTCTATTATTCTTTGATCTACTCCACTCCCTCTTCCACCCCATATAACCTTGCATTGTCTCTGAGCCCGGCTAGGTGGCACCACAGTGTACAGAGAGCTGGTTCTGAAGTCAGAAATACCTGAGTTCAAATCCCACCTCGCACATTTACTGACTGTGTAAGCCTTGGCAAGTCACTTAATCCCTGTCTGCCTCAGAAAGAAAAAAGGATATTTAGATATAGATACGGAGAGATATACACACATACATAGAGACACACATGCATGTGTGTATATGTATATATATATATGCATATATAAATATATATTATCTCCATTTTACAGATAAGGCTCAGAGTCATTGCTCTAGGTTACATAACCAGCAAATGTTATGTATATAACATATAAACCAGCTGGATTTGAGCTCAGAGACCTGCTAAACAGGATCAAAGAAGAGAAATCAAGTCTAGAGGGGAAAGCAACAAAAGGAGTGACCCCAGACAAGTGAGCTCAGTCTAGCTGGACTTGATGGAAGTTTGGAAGAAGGGCAGATGCCCAGAACGGACCCAGGACAACAGTTTTTAACAGCCTACTTCCACATTCAGGGGGGAAAAGGCCAACTGGAAAAATCAAAAGTCTTGGGCAGTGAGTTTAACTCAGCACTTAAACCTATTAGGGAGGGTTTCATGTCATCAGATGGTGGAGACGAGGGGCAGTTTGGGACAGTAGAAGGAACTTCGAGTATAAAGTCAGAGGATCTGGGACTGAATCCCAGTTTTGTCCATCTACTGTCTGTATGACCCTAGACAAATCGTTTTACTTCTCTAGACATTGGTTTACTTATCTTTAAAATGAGGTGGACTGGACCAGATGATTTATGAGGTCCCCTTCAGCTCTAAAAGTTATAGAATATACTACATTGATGAAAATATTCACAGTACCAGGTTTTGAGTTCCCAGCTAGCAGAGTTCAAGAAGACAGATTCCCACCCAAAAGGTTGGGACAGGACACACAATCCCTCCCAAACAAAGTTTAAGAAACTGTTGTTGTTTCGCCCAAGAGGTTTTAAACCTTCCCTGGAACACATGTCAACAATATCCTATCAATAAAAACCTAAGGAGTGAACAGAGGGCAAGATTTCTTGGTGATCAAAATATGTACAATTTTTTAAAAGCCATATGAGAATAGGTTCTTCACTGTATTTTTTCCCAATTCCTTCCCAGTACTGTGCCCTAGATGGCTGCCTACCTTGCCTACCCTGTGGTGCCCTGGAACCTATGGATGAAGCTTCCTGTTTACAAGGTTGTCCAAGGGTTCAGGTTCCTAGGCACAAGGGAAATGAGGAAGTGATAAGCCTGGCAGTTAGGTGCCACAATGGATAGAAAGTTGGGCCTGGAGTCAGAAAGACCTGAGTTCAAATCCACCCTCATTTATTTATCAGCTGTGTGACCCTGGGCAAGTCATTAGCTTTCTCAACTGTACATGGAGATAAAAATAACATCTACCTCACAGGGTAATCTTAAGAATCAAATGAGATAATACATGTAAAGCACTTTGAAAACCCTAAAAGACTATAAAAAATGGCAGCTATGAGTGTCACTCTTATTCACACCAAAGGACTTCAAGACCATTCCACATGAGCATTCACTGAAGAAAATGGAGCTTTTTCTGCTGGAAAGCAATTGGAGAGAGGGCAGAGCATGACAGTTTTCAAGTATTTGCCCACGTGGAAGAGGGGTCTTGAATCCTCAGGGCAGCCCCAGGAGCAATAAATGGAAAAAGAAAACACAGAGGCCAAGTAACTGTTGACCAGGAAAAAAATGAGAGCTGTCCATGGTGGAATGGGCTGCTAAGAGAGGCGATGGGCGCTCCACCTCATTAAGATTTTCAACCAGAAGGCTAAAGAACTACCTGTCAGATATGTTACAGTAGGGGTTCCTTTGGGGTGTGGGTTACACAAAGGGGCCTCTGGGAACCCTCATGGTTCTAAGATTCTGTGGTTCAGAGTTCCAATTCCCATTCAGTTGGGACAGGGGGGGTTGATAGCACTATACACACCCACACACTCCCAAAAATCTTAGCTCCAGTCATGGATCAATGGAGGAGAAATTTAAAATAGCTGATATTCACAAAGCATGTCACAGTTGACAGAATGTGTTCGAGTGTTCTGGGTCATTTGGTCCTCACGATCCTACAAGGATAGGAAGAAAGTGTAACACTCGTGTTTCACATAGCTGGGATACTTTCCTCACAACATCCCACAAGGAAGAGGAGGAAGTAGAATTATCCTGTTTTACAGATAAGAAGACTGTAGTTCACAGGGGTTAAGTGGCTTGTCCACAGTAACACAGGTGTGAAGGACTGGGATTTAAATCCAGGGAGAAATGCAGTCTCCCTCACATGGTGTCCTAGAAATTGCAACAAGTAGAAAGTCAGAGGACCTGGGTAAAGTCAGAGGCCCTGGTAATTAAGAACCAAGTTGGTTTGCTGTGTGACTCTGGACAAGCTCCCTTCCCTCTCTGGGACCCAGTTTTCTCTTCTGTAAAAGGACAGAGTTGGTTGACATGAGTTGAGATCTCTCCTATTTCTAATGCTCTGTGTGTGATTCACTATCTCTGAGAAGGAGAAGGGGCTATAAATGCTGGTTGAGCTTCCACCAGGAGAATGCCCTCCTCTGTTAAACATTAACCTGGGAGAAGGCAACAATCCTGCTCTGATTCCCAGGCTTGGACTCCCTTTTCCTTCTCTTTGGCTTAAGTAAAGAAGGGGCTTTTTTTCTGGAAGCTTTCATCAGAAAAGAAGGGGCTAAGGGGGACGGTCAGAGAGAAGGAAACTCAGAGATCATTTTCCTGCTTAGAAATCAGGGCTGGTCCCTCAAAGAAGGGTAGAAGAATGATAGAGCCTAGACTTTTCAATTGGAAAGAGTCTAGGTTTAAAGCTAGAAGCCCTAAAGAGCCTTGCCCCTTCCCTGGCCAGGCCTTCTCCCCACCCCCCGTATCCCTCCCCTCCTCTGAGAGCTGGCCCTGGCTGGCTAGGACAGGAGAGGAGCCAGACAGCTGTTGGCAGGGAGTGGATGTAAACCCTTTGCCACGCCCCCTGCTATCAGAGCGGCCAGGGAGCTTTGGCCTCAAGCTGGTTGAGACTACCTCTCCAACTGCCTCTTGTCTCAGCTGTGATCCTCCAGGGGATTCTCTTGTGCACCCACTTCTGACATGGTAAGGACCCCATGCTGAGGGAGGGGTGGGGGGCATTAGGGAAGCAGCTGCCCAAGCCACAGAATTGACTGAGACACCGGATTCCTGTGTGTCCACAGCAGAGACATTGAAGGCTGCCTCCTTTAGGCAGAACAGCCCAGTTCCTCAGTTAATCAACAGCTTGCTTCCTTCCTGCAGACAGCTCCCAGGAAGGGAAGGGGGAGGGGGAGAAGTTGGGCAAACAGGGTTCCTGAAAGGAATGTCTCTCCTCCTGGAGCCAGGCAGAGAACCACCATCTGTCCAGAGGGGCCAGAGACCCTCTATAGGCCAGCTGGAAGGTGGAGAAAGCCTAGGGCAATGATGGTGAAGCACACAACAAAATGACCTCCAAGGCTCTTTCCTGTTCTGAATCCATGTTCCCATGATCACACTGAATTGTCCTGTGTGACAGATAGAGCAATAGGGATTTGGTATACAACCATGAGGTGCAGAGTGGTGCTGACCACCCAAAATAAGAGAGAAAAAGGCATAGGTCCAGGGTTCAAATCTTAGCTCTCCTACTCAGTATTTGTATGACTTCAAGTATCTCAACTTCTTGGGTCTCAGTTTTTTCATCTGTAAAATGAGAGGGCTCTGACCAAAATGAGACCCCTTTCACCTCTAAATCTTCAATCCCAAAGGCTATTTGGGGAGGCAGAGGAAAGCAGCAGACATTGGCCTCCCAGAGGCAGGAGTTTGGGAGGGAGGGAGGAAAGCAGGGAGGGTCAGTATCTCTACAAAACTGGTGAAAGTGTGCAGCCGTTGGTGCAGGAAGAGGCAGCTGGGAGATGTTTGCCTGGATGGCTTTTCGATGAACCAGCCTCAGTGCTGCGGGATGGTGTTTCCATACTGAGATCATTCTCACCCTCACCCATACCATGCTCTAGTTCAAAATGGGGTTTGGAGGGGGGAGAGGCAGGAATGGATTTAGGATGCCAGAGAGAGGTCCACACCTGCAAAAGGGGCCAGCCTTGCAAACAGGCATTTGCTTGCTCAGTTGAGCCAAAAGGTTTAATTGGAACTTTAGAGATAATTTAGCAAAGTCTTAAAATGGGAGGTGAGAAGGGTTGGGGGTAGACTGAGAGAGAAAGTAGTCCCTACTAAGGAAGAGTCTGTGTCTAACCTGGAGAACTAGGGGAGGGGAAGAAGGACCTGACAGGTGGGGGGGAGGGCGGTCATTTTTCCTCCAATCTTTCACAGCCCAGGAGGCTGTGCTAGGTGAATCTCCCTCTGATTCTCTTTGCAAATGTCTTCACTTCTCAATTCTTTGACCTGAAGGTCAGAAAGGTATTGGTATTGGGTGGCTACAGAATCTGGACTTCTGGTTCTAGAAGAGGCAGGGAAGACATTACTGAAGAGATCATTCCCCTTTCAGGGCCATCCCTTAGTCCTGCATCCCTATTCCCCCCTCCCACCCTCGCCAGACCAGACAGCAGATATTAAGGCTCAGCCTGACGTCTGGTTGCCAAGATACTTGGGTAGAGCTTATCAGCAAGCCTGAAAGGGCAGGGGTGATGGTTTCTAGATCTGTGTTTACTCTGAATCTTTCCTCCCACCATGGTGTTCCACCATCTCAGCAGCTATCCAATAGGAAAAGGAGGAGGGGAGGGGAGAGAAGGATAATTCAATTCAACAAATATTTACTGATCACCAGCTATGTGCAAAGCACTGTGGGGGATACAGAGACTGGCAAGGCACAACCTTGTTGTGATGTTTACAGTCTAGTGGAGATGGTATGACTTCTCCCGTCTATTCCAGTCCTACAAGGTTCATCTCAAGCCCTGTCTCTCCCTCCCCGAGGAAGTCTTCCTTGATAACTCTAGCTGTCGCTGATGCCTCCTCTCCTTGAAGAACCCCTCCCACACACACACTATCTATGGGACACATCTAGACATTTTGCCTGATTTAACACTATTCTTCAGTGGAGTATTCATTGATCTTCTGTTTCCAGTGTCCAATAATATTATAAGCTACTTGAGAACTGGGACCATCTCTTCTGCACGTTCTTTGCTGCCCACATGGTGACAGTAACTGAGAGTGCCCATGGTGCCTGCAAAGAGCAGCAGACTTGGAGTCAGAGTGCCTGGCTCTGATGCTGACTTTGCCATTCAGCCACTTCAGTACTGTCTGATTCCTTTATGACCCCCATTCGGGGTTTTCTTGGCAGAGATACCAAAGTGGTTTTGCCATTTCCTTCTCCAGCTCATTTTCCAGATGAGGAAACTGAGGCAAACAGAGTGATTTGCCCACGGTAGGTAATCCCCTTTTTACAGTTGAGCAAAACTGAGAGGTGAAGTGACTTGCCCAGGGTCACACAATCTAAGGCTGGATTTGAACTCGAATCTCCCAGACTCCAGGTCCAGGGCTCTATCCCCTGGGCCCCCTAGCTGCCTCTAGTTTGCCTTGTCCCTTAACCTCAGTTTCCTCATCTCTAAAAAGGAGGGTGTGTGAGGGAGAGGTTGACCCTATGCTGTAAGAACCACCTTTTCATTTGTTCTGCCCAGCTGATCAAGGGGAGGGGAAGGCAGTGAGTGATCCTGAATCAGTCACTCTCCTCACTTAATATCTCTGGGGCTCTGTTTCCCCATCTGTAATGAGGGAAGGTGGGAAGTGACCTAAGGGTACCCAGATGGTGAAGGGACCTCAAGTATGGCCACAAGAGGACCCTGTTGAAGCCAACATGATATTTGACTCCAAACTTGACCCCAGGAATGCAGAGATAGCTGCTTGGTGGGAGGCAGCATTGTCGAGGGGATTTCTGTTCAGGATTAGCCTCGATGGTCTTAGGAGGCCTGTAAAGGCCCCAAAGTCAGTCAGCAGATATTCCAGGAGAAACCCCCAGGCCCTATAGCTCCCAGCCCCAAATCCTATTAGTCCTGTCCTTCCCAGATTTTGTAAATTCCTGAAGTGAGATAGGACCTGGCACTTGGATTCCAATGGTGCCGGGAAATCCCAAGCAAGGAAACCCCTCTACCTGCTCCAGTCAGCACTTTTTTGTAACTTAAGAGTTTCAGAGAGTTGTGTAATCCACAAAGCGGTCCCACAGACAGTGTGCTCCATTTGGGGATGGGAGCAGGCCCTTGAGGCAGTGCTTCTGATTTTCTGGACCTCATCAATAAGATGCAGCTACCTTCTCATCCTGGAGCACCTCTCCTCGTCGCCAGTTCCTTCTGAGAAGCCTCCATTTGGCAGACAGGCCCAGGCTGGTCGTGTTTCCTTCCTCTACCCCCACTCCTCGACTCCCTGTTAAGTGCTATCATTAGAAGACAAGCTTCCTGAGGGCAGGGGCTCTTTCTTTGATTCAGGCTCTCTACCCACCAAACCACACTGACATCTATACACACCCATTTTGGCACCCGGTTTCTCTCTCAGGCAGGAAAAGTGCATAGACTAAGTACTGAGGAGAGGGACCAGCTGCTGCCAAACCTACGTGCCGTGGGCTGGAATGAGCTGGAGGGCCGAGATGCCATCTTCAAACAGTTCCACTTCAAGGATTTCAACCGGGTATGGATACGCGGCCTGGTGGGAGAAAGTGTTTTCGCAGGATGCCTGAATTCCTTTTGAGGAGCATTCATTTGGAAGCTAAGGAGCCTCTCCATGCTGGGAATGCTTTCCTCTCATAGGGGACCTTTGGGGGAGCTCTCCTGGGGGTCTTTGCTAATCCACTTTGATGAGAAAGGCTGAGGGGAAAAACAGGTTGATGGGCCTTGCCCTTACAGGTGACTCAAGGGAGCCTGGACAATCCAGTCTCTAATAAGAATAGCACTTGAATTTAGATAACCCTTTAAGGTTTGCTGATCCTCATGACCATCTGGTGAAGGAGGTTCTATTATTATGCCATTTAACAGATCAGGGAACTGAGGCAGGCAGAGGTTGTGACTCATCCAGGGTTACACAGCTAGTAAATGTCTAAAGCCTGATTCCTCCAAACCCAACACTCTATCCACTGCACCATGTAGCTGCCCATTACAGCAGGGATGGCGTAGGCTGGGATTTTTCTACTCCAGGTGAACAGAGTTGGCAAAATTTCCTCTTCAGTAGATAAGAGGAAAGCTACTATATTAAACCCGAGTTTTCGAGCCAAAGATCTCCTTAGGGTTGGGTCCCTGCCTCTGGGGAGGTGACCTTATCTGACCAGCTATCCATCCATTCCCATACCATGGTTACAAGGCTAGCTGGGATCTTGTTCCTCCCTCCCCTAGGCCTTTGGGTTCATGACAAGAGTCGCCCTGCAGGCTGAAAAGCTGGACCACCACCCTGAATGGTTCAACGTGTACAACAAGGTGAGCTCCTCCCCACCCCTAGCCACAGCCTGGACCTCCTTTGAGCCCTGGCTCTTCCAGCCATCTTTGACTACCCCAGCCCACACAGGATTTCTCTCTGAATTTAAATTGTTTTTGTATTGCTTCCTGGGTTTTTTCTTCCTAACTAGATTGAACTCTCTGAAAGCAGAACTGTCCATTCTGTTACCTTTAAAAACTGATTCTGGATAGCCCAGTCCTGGGTACATAGTAGGTGCTCAAGTTTTGTTTTGTTTTTATCTGGGCCTGGTTTCATAGTATAGGATACTCCAGATGTGAAAATTACTTCCACTAATGCAGATCAGCAACTTATCTGCTCCGTATCATCTCAGAGCTGCCCAGGGGCATAGAGAGGTGGTTGACTAGCCTATACTCAGCCACACAGCTCATATGTATCATTCTTGTACTCCCAGCATATAGCCCTTGTGGAAGAGTATATATTTAATGCTTATCAACTCAAACCCAGACCTTGACCCCAAAGCTAGCATCCCAGGTTGTATTTCCCTCAGTACTGGCTGAAAGACAAAATGAGACGCAAAGTCACCCTAGGGAGTAAGCTGTAGGAACCGAATTCAGCCCGAGGCCTTGATGAAAGTACACATGGTGCAAATATCCATCAGAGTGGTCCGATATTTTTCAGTTCTGATCTTTGTTAATTAAAAATCTGAGAGAAGACACAGTAAAGGATTTGTTAGTTTTATTTTTTTTTACAGGCTTGAGAATAGCTATCTAAAGCAAGCCATTCCAAAAGGAGCAGGTGCTCCTGAGTCCTGGGGGTGGGCTGGTGGGCTACCACCTTTCACAATGAGTTTCGTTGAGGCCCAAGGAACACCGGGCACACACACACCTCCTGCTTTCAGACAGGCTGTACGTGCAGCAACTCTGATACAGAATAAAGCAGTCCTCAGTCTCCACTTTTATTTTTCAGGTCCACATCACCCTGAGTACCCACGAGTGTGCAGGCCTGTCAGAAAGGGACATTAACCTGGCTAGTTTCATTGAGCAGGTGGCTGTGTCTCTGGCTTAGAGCTCCTTGCTCTCCCTCCCTCCACCATCCTTTCCACTTGCTGCTCTGACAGGCAGGGGGGAGGGGGTGGACACAGGAAACCCTAGACAATGAATGGATCTGACTCAACAGTTGTGGGGGGGGTAGGGGGGGAATGGACACAGGGCAACATGTACTGTGAAGTGTTCCCTTGTTTTCACCATTAGACCCTGCCATCTTCACCCACACCCTAGCCTCACCCCGTGCTGTGTAAAACTTGTGCCAAGTCCAATGGAAGGCAGCTAGATGGCTGGGTCCAGGGAAAGCCAAGTTTTCTTCCTTTCTTGTATCCTGTGAGTGCAACCGTGAAGTGATGATTTCTTCCTGCTGTCCTGTTTAACATAAGCTATTGAAATATAAGCCGGAGTCAGCTAACAATGCCCTGTCCCCTTTGAGATGGGACCCTTAAACCCAGTTGTAATGGACAAATGTGACCTCATACCTCAAATAAAGTTACCTGTAACATACTTGGTCTCGAGCTCGGTCTTCTGCCTTTCTGGAGGTAGAGCCCAAACAGGCTCAAAGCTTAGTTTTAGAGGATCCCCTTGTTCTCTTCCGGGTCAGTCCATCATTCTCATTAGCAAAAATAGAAACAGTGAGCTAGGCAAGTCATCAGACTGGAATCCGGGTCTTTAAGAAGGGGCTTGATGAATCCCTTCTATCAAGACCAATTGCTACAGGTGCCATTCTTCCTGGGGGTCCTGAGGTCTGTGACAGGTCTTAGGCACAATGATGCTCAACCCTCCATCCCAACCAGCTCACTCTGACTTGTCCTCTGCCAGGCAGATAGGGAGACGGGGCTCAGCCAGGCTGGGAGGACCAAGAGCCCTTTGGTAGAGTCTCTCTTCTCCACTAACTGGGTGATCTAAGAGATCAGCTAGGGTTTTCTGTGCCCAGCACACGGCTCTTCTAAAGGACCAGGTCTCAGGGGGTGGTTCAGTTTACCTGGAGATGATGCAGTAGCAAAGTGCATGAGGACCAGGGAGGAAGTGGCAATAGCCCCGGGGCAGGGGTGGGATGGGTTTTTTTTTTTCCACCTGAGCAGCCAGTTAGGTCCGCTGGTCAGTGCCTTTTTCTGGAGAACGCTACGCATGCACAACTCGCCTGAACACTAACTGACCTTTTCCAAAGTCTGACTGGATTCACAAATGCCAAGCACCCTGAAGGGGTCTCCCCTTCCAGGGCTGAAGGAGAGATGGTGCAAAAAAAGAGAGGGGAAGAGAGCTGCTGGGCTCTACACTCATAGCTTTCACCCCGCCCTCAGCTCCCAGGGTTGTGTTAGGTGAAGACTACTCCCATGTCAGGGCAGCTAGACAGAGGACCCAGGCCTGGAGTCAGGAAGACTCATCTTCCTGAGTTCAAATCTGGCCTCAGATACTTACTAACTGTAAGATCCTGGTCAAGTCACTTAACCCTGTTGGCCTCAGTTTCCCTATCTATAAAACAAGCCATAAAACTGCAGCATCTCTGCCAAGAAAACCCCAAATGGGGTCACAGAGGAGTTGGACGTGACAAAATTCCCACGTCAGGGAGCAAGGAAAATGAGAACCTTAGCAGTCCCACTGTGTTCCCTGATCTCGCTTCCCAGTTCCTGACCATAGAGTGGAGCTGGACCATACCTGCTTCCCCCCTGCTTCTGGGTCAGAAGCCCCAGGTGACTGAGGACAGTGGGAAACACCCAGGGAGCCGGCACTAGTGCTCAGGATAGATCGTCACATTCAAAGGTACTATTTGTAGAAATGGAGCTGCTAAGACAACAAGACTTAGAAATAACGATGTTTATTCTGCAATTAATCCAAACAGTAGGAATGACAGGCCTGGAGAGGAGACCTGGTGAGGGACAGAGGAAGTATCCAATTTCTGTTGAGTTTCAAGAGGAAATAAGGCAGTGAAGTATTCAAATCAAGGTGGGGGCATGGAATCTTGTGCATTGCTTACAGAGGATAGGGCTGGTTGATAAGGAGGCCAAACGGGGACCCCCCCCCCCGAGGCTCTGTCCCTCCTCTTTTCTCCCTCTATCCTACTCCCCTAGATGATCTTATCAGCTCCCATGGGTTCAACCACTATGGCTAATCTGATGATTCTTTAATCTATTTATCCTAACATCTATTTAGCCCTAACCTCTCTGCCAGCCTCCAGTCCTATATTTCCAACTGCCTTTCAGACTTCTCCAAGTAGATGTCCAGTAAACACCATAAACTCCACATGCCCCAAACTGAACTTTTTCTCTTCTCTCCCATCCACACCAACCCCTCCCCAAATTTCTCAATTCCCTATTACTAGCAAGTCCTCTCAATCACCTGCAGCTAATTCATCACCAAGGCCCGACAATTTTACCCTCATCACGTCTCTTGCACCTGCTTTTTCTCCCCTGGCTCATCACCTCACACCTGGTCTCTTTTACTAGCCTGCTGGTGAATCAACCTGCCTTACCGCCCTCACCCCCGACTCTGGGTTGTGTAAGGCATTCAGGACTAGCTTCTCTGGTGTGAAGGCTGCCGAGCCCTTCTCAGGCTGTTCACCGCCCCCCCCCTTTAGTGTCCATCTATCCCCCAACTCTCACCTTTGGCTCCAAAAAGCTGCAGCATACTAAGTGGCCACACCCTGCCAACTGTCTCAGCACTGGGCTAAACCAGGTTAAAGGTATCCAACAGGCCTCAAACTGTCAGGTGAGTTAAGGGGGCATCTACCCCAAGCATGTCAAGAATTCTCCAGGCGGGAGGGTGGATGAGAACAATTTGTTCCAAGGCCATAAAGGTAGCTGAAGCAGGTCCTGTGAAAGGCTTGGAGTTTGGTCAGGCACTGAAGACACCAAGGTCATCCAATGCATCCTGAGCCATCGCCAGTTGTCCTGACTTTTGTCTTGCCACTTGGATGACCATGGAAGAGAGAGTGAGGCTGATGACTGTACAACTTTGCCTCAGACCCAGTTCACTAACAAGTCAGTGATGTCACTGGTCCTCTGTGAAAAGGAAGGTCAAATGATAAACCCAAGTCCTCTTCTTAAATCATGAGTCTGACCATGTCTCTCTCTCTCTCTCTCTCTCACACTCACTCACTCACTCAATAAATTTCAGTGTCTTCCCATCCCTTCCCAGCCTGCCCTCCTTCCCTCTAGCCCCGACCTCTTCAATACTCTTACACCACACAGAACACAGTTCCTGTGGCTTCTTTCTCCCAACTGCAGACGTGTTCCTGGTTGTCCCCCAGACCAGGAATCCCCTCCCTCTCTCTCTCTCTCTATTTCCTGGCTTCCATCAAGCCCCAGCTAAAGAAACCTTTCTCAATTCCCCTTTTATTGCCAGCTCCTTCCCTCTCCTATTTTATCCTGTCAAGCTGTAAGCATGTTGTCTCCCCTGAGGGACCATGAGCTTCCTAAGAACACACACTGTCTTCTGCCTTTCTTCATAGCCAGTTTCTGGTGCATAGTAAGCACTTAATAAATGTTTATGGACTAATTGTACAGCATTGTCAGACGTTAGCCTTAAACGTTAGCTCTTTACTACTAGTGGAGGATAGTTCCCTTCCTGTCAATTCTGGACAATCATGACAAATATCAAAGCATTCATCTTTTAACAGAAAGAGAAGTGACCACCATCATGCGGCATTGTGCAGTCCTTCAATGAGCCCAAATTTACTGAGCCTCAAAGCTGTGAATCTCCTGGATCCTCTTCCTGTGGGGTGCTATTCCCAAACAAGAAGGTGTATCATCAAGGGAGCATCCTGGGCCTCCTTCAGCATAGCCAAGGCTATTCTGAAGCCAAGTTAATGGGAGTCTGGAAGAGCTGAAACCCAACTTTAAAAAAAAAATGGTTCATCTCAGTCAGCTAGGCTCCTGTGTGCCCAGTTTTCTACTTTCCATCCCAATTCCTGTCTGGGACATTAGGTGACACCATGCTCAAAGTTCTACCATCACCACCACCTACCACTGACCAGCAAGGGATGCTGGGACTAAAACCTTCCTGCCCTTTTCCTAAACCAGAGTCCCATCACCAAGCCAGGTAGAGAGCCAAATAAGACAGTTCCATTATGCCACAGGCTTAGAGCTAAAGAGAACTCCAGACTCTGACAATGTTAAGTAATAGAGACCTGCCTGGGAACCAGGAGTAGGGTCTTCATCCTCTCTAAAACAGGCATCCCCAACATCTCAGCCCTTCTGTCACAGGGTGTGAAAACAAGAGCCAAGACACTGGTCAGAGTGCTTGCTGTGTGGGCCTGCAGCTCACAAGTCATCACAAAAGAAAGGATTCAGACTCACACTGGCCTTCCTCCCCAACAACTGCAGTCCCCACCTAACAGCCAGCACCAGGGTTTTTGAGAAAGGTCTGGCATGGATGATCAGTGACACTACCTCCTGAGAGATCACCCCACTGCTGTTCCATCTAGAAGTGACTCCTCCCTGCCTGGAATCTCGTGACACCCATGTCGGGGTTATAAATGACTCCAATCTTCCACAAATGATGAAGGTTTTAGAAGTTTAATTGTTTTTCAAGGTTACTACTGCAGCTTGGCAGACAGGTCAGAGAAGGGAGGGTAATAGGGGAAAGTACCATCAATTTTCCAAGTATGAGGCTGAAAATAGTATTAAGAGTGAGCTGAGAGTACATGTCTCCCATGGCTACTTTTCTACCAGGAAGAGAAAGAAAGAATGAGAGAATGAACCAAGGAAGAGCCACTTGACTTGCCCTGGGCTGCTGACCAGCTCACACATGCCATCACAGTACAATTATGTATAAGTTGGAAGAGAGAAGGAAAGAAACTTCAAAAAAGAATAAAAACTAGAATTAAGGCAGCATCAGGACTGACAATTAGTGTGGGTCCCAGTTCCTTGGAAAAGAGTTGAGGGAAGAAGAGCCTTGAGGGCTTGGTTTGCAGAGAGACCTCCACAGCTCCAGAATGCAGTGAAGGGCAAAGAGCGCATCTTCATCCTGGCAGCCAACAGCAGAGTGGGGATGCCTGCTGGCTGGTTCCAGGGCTCTGGATCCCCCAGAACATGTTAGACCCAAGTACAGTTCCTGCAATTTCCAGACTACTGGCACCATCACAAAGTGGTGCCTTACACAGAAAAATTAAATGGATCAGAGGGATGGTTGATGAAGAAAATGAGGCACGTGATTCTCAGCTCCAAGGGACTTTTCCCCTTCCTCCAAATCCCTTGGGGCAAAATGTACAGGAAACAGGGCAAAACAAATAAGAGAAATCAGACATACAGTACTATCACATAATTAGCAACAGCCGGCAATCCCACTACTCTGGTACTTTAAATAAGCAAGACAAAAATGTGACTCTCCTTTCCCACTGGCATGTGGAAATACAAATTCACAGCTCTGGGAGGTCACAGGATCTGCCAACCTTGTGCCAGTGGATAAGCTGGACATTCCCAGAATCCCTGAAGAAGGGAACAGCCCACAGTTAAATGTCCTATAGCTTTGTCATAAAAATCTCATGCCCAGGGTTGGTATTAAAAGAAGTCAGTAGATATAATTCTCCAACACCTGGGGTCTGGAGTGGCTGCTCGCTATGGCAGAGAAAGGCACACTACAAAGAAACCAGAAAGCATGACAGCTCTGGCAGATTGGGGCACTAAAGAGAGTGAGAGCGTGGAGCGGACGCAAGATCTGTGCGCTTGCCCCGTGCCACCTGAGATACCAGTCTACCAAGGAACTGCAGGGACCAGGACAGACCACAGTCCCCACAAGGACCCTTCTTTTTAATGAGGATGTTGCCCTGAGCCTGCTCCCTTTTAGCTAGGGATGAAAGAGAAAGCCTGTGGCTCAGCTGCCTTAAATACCATGGGGACTTGAGCAAGGTTTGGGGCATTAACAGGGCCTGTAATGGGGATCCCACATCCTCCTCAAAAACAGCCAGAATAAGCCAAGGCAGATTGGTGAATGCCCTTTCAAATGTGCCTTCAAGTAGCCAGGATTACAACTCATTTACCAGCTTTATGCTACAGGATGGCTTGAAGAAAAAAAAAAAAAGACAAAGGGAGGAAGAGAGAACAAATTTCAGTGCTTCCCCCTCACCCCCAGCTTGGATCTCCACCCCACTCCATACAGTGGAGTCTAGCTTCTGACTGCAGCAAGATCTTGGGGTGGGAGTAGGGGGTAATAGACCATCTCCAGTTCAGTGAACAAACTCCAGGGACAAATGCCAGAGAACTTGGTGAGAATTTCCTTTATCCAACCTATGAAGGCCCCTGAACCCATGAGAGGAAAAGGACCATGAGTAGCGGTCCCAGAACCAAAGGGGGATTTTTGATGTAGAAGTGGCTAAGTCCAGTCCAGTCCTCCCTTTGGGGATATGGCAGGACTGAACTGAGCCACTTCAACCTTATCCCACCAGAGCAAAGATTCAGGCCGGCCAGCCGCCTTCTAAAATGACAAGCAATCAGCCATGATCATCGCAAGTCGGTCCAGAGACCTACTCCTGGTGCTTATCAAAAACAGAAGCCCAGATCAGTTTAGAGGAAGGAGGGTGAAGGCTCCTACTTAAGACAGACAGAAAACCTGGGCTGAGGATGACGAAGGAAGAGGCCAGGGGAGGCTGCTCCAGAGCCACAGCCTCACTGCCTTAAGGAACCAGGAGAGGTCAGAATAGTCACACAGTGATTAGGGGTGAAACAGCTACTACAATGCCGAGGAAAGGGTGAGAACAGGGACGAGATCATTACACAATGAAATCTTTCAGTTCTCTCCAAATCAAAAGCAACCCTGGGGCTTGGAGAGAAGTAAAGGAAGAAGAATCCCTCAAATCCACATGTCTTGAAGTGGAATGTGAACACCCGCCTCGGTTCTGAGCGGCTGCTTCCTCTACAGGTCAGCGCAGGCCTGGGCTGGAAGGCGTCTCCAGACACAGGATCAGTGAGATTTGGGAGAACCATTCTTCTGACTGCCCTGACACTTGTCTGTGCTGAAAAGATTGTCCAAATACGCCTCTGTCAATTCAGATACCATCTTCCTGTCAGGGACAGTCTGGGACATCCCATAAATGGCACCCTGCAAATCCAAACAATATTTGACATTACTGCTGCTACAAAGGAAAGGAAAAAGCTGCAGTCGGCAGTTCTGAATTAAATCCCAACTCCCCATTGCCCTCTCCTATCCCCCCCTACCAGCCCTGGGAGTTTTCCACTTTTATTTCAAATCTTCCCACCCAAGGTCACAATCCCCTAGACCAAAACAGACTCTCAGAAAGAATATTTCAGCTGTTCCCTCCCCTGCTTCAAAGAAACATTTTAACTTTCCTTTTTTATTATTAATTTATTTTTAGCTTTCAACATTCACTTCCATAAGATTTTGAGTTCTAAATCTTCTCCCCCTCCCTCCCCAAGATGGCATGAAATCTGATAGAGGCTCTACATACACATTCACATTAAACATATTTTCACATTAGTCATGCTGTAAATAATTAGAACCAAAAAAGAAACCAAAAAAAAAAAAAAAAGAGAGAGAGCAAACAATATGCTTTGATCTGCCTTTAGACTCCAAAGTTCCTTCCCTGGATGTGGACAGCATTTTCCATCATGAGTTTTTTAGAGCTGTGCAAGACCCTTGCATTGCTAAGAAGAGGTGGGTCTATCACAGTTAGTCATCCCACACTACGGCTGTTACTGTGCACAATGTTCTCCTGTCCAACAAATACTTCAAAAGACCTGGGTCCGTATTTTAGCTCGGGGACTTGGGGCCCACATGACCAGGAGCAAAGTCATTGTCTGAGCTGTTTCCTCTTTTACGCAGGAGGCTGTTCTAGAGGACATTTAAGACCTCTCTCAGCTTTAAAACCCTGTGATTCCCTGTTACCCATCACCCTACCAACTTCTACAGAGGGGAGAAAAACATCTCCCTACCATGCCTGTAGTCCTGGCTTTGGGATTCTTCATGATCTGTGTGACAGAGTCCCGGACATCCTTCAGAAACAGCATGGAAACCTTGGGGCGAGTGTGAACCATGGTGATGCAGATGTGGATGCTGAGGGGAAAAGAATAGAAGAAATTATAAAGCAATCCACTTGTCTCATCAAGTTCTAGGGTCAGCCAGCTTATTCCCATCTCTGGTCTTCTAAGTATCAGTGCATGTGCCAGCACTGTGACTCTCAGGCAGGGCCAAGAAACAGCTAGGGTAAGGAGGGAAGAGTGTCACCCCTCAAAGTGCTCTGCTTCCTTAATCCAGATGAGTGTGGGATCCACACATCTAGAACTACCAGGAGTCAGGCCCCATTTATCCGTGAAGCACCTGAAGGATATCACACAGAGCACGGATTAGTCAAGAACTTTCAAGCACGGTCACACGTTGGCACCCACAAACTCAAGCTCCTGAAACCACGGAGATCAAAACCTTTTAAGACAGTCTGGGCATGAGCAGAAAAGACACCCGACCCGGTCACCAACTGTGAAAATGATAGTCTCTCAAAACTCCAGTTCCTCATTTGTAAAAAGAAGGAAACACATGCAGATCTCTTGGACTCCTGGGCCTTGGAGAATGAGCTGACCTTTACATTCTCCCACAGCCAACGCAGACAGGAGGAGATCCTAGAAACACCCCAGGTTTTGGCTCTCCTGGCCTGCAGCCAAACTCCCATGACTTCCCTGGCCACAGATGCTCAGTGCTGGGCCACCCTGGGACAGACCCCTAGCCAGCAGCAGACTTACCTTGATGGGAACTGCATAATATTCAAGCTCCAACCCTTGGCAGTCATGAGATTGGAGAGTCGAAAGATGTCAAAGTCGTGAGAGCCTAAAGCGATGACTGACACCTGGGGGTTCCCAAAAACAAAGATGCCTTTGATTTTTTCTAGCCTTAAAAAGAAAGGAAAAAAAAGATATTTACTTTAAATCATATCCTGCACATCAACAGTACTCAATAAAAACTTAAGGCTTCTAAGGTCTAAGCCCTGGGACTCCTACAATGGGACTCTGCTCTTCTATCAGGTTTAAGCCAAAGCTATGAATAGATATTTATGCTAAACTTGAAAATGCAAAAACTTCATTCTGTATCAGACTCCAAGGGCAGTTAGATAAAAGCTAACACCTCAGCCTGAGGAGAATAGTGCTCTGAGGGGCCACCATCTACAAGGACTGGATGCCAGAATCCCTGCCATTATTTGTGGCAGCCAGGTAAGAAGCCCAGCAGCCCCAAGTGGATGGCTTCATTCTACGTGAAGAGGCCTGAGGCTAAAGGCCAGCCCTTTCTGGTTAGAGGCCTGGAAGGAGAAGAAGAAAAGAAAGCTGGACACCCAAGCATACAGGACAGACTTACTCTGACTTGAGGAAGCGGGCGGTTCTGATGATGCTTTTGGTGGTCTCAATATAGCCGTTTTCCCCCATGTGCATCAAGGTGGCCCAGCAGGCTGCAATGATGCCACCGGGCCGTGATCCTGCCATACTGGGAGAAGCATAGATCCCTCCCTGCCAGTCAGGGGAAACAAAGAACTGGTAGCGCCTGTACTCCTTGCTGCTGTAGAGCAGCACTGATGAGCCTTTGGGAGCAAAGCCATACTAGAAGAAGAGGAAGCAGAACAGATGGAGCACAAAGTCAGTGATTGTGAGATCCCACTTCGCCAGCAGAGTCCATGCTGCAGCAGCCCACGCCTCCTGCCACTCTGGCCAGCACCGCTTCTTCACTGTACTGATCCATTTCC
>CM053598.1:39131293-39162637 GCA_028646575.1 Pseudocheirus occidentalis | reverse complement strand
TCTAAAGCCAATCCTAACTCTGAAAGTTACAATAAATTCCCATGAGGAAGCAGAAAAGTGTGGAGTCCAAATGCCAGGAGCAAAAGTTACAGCTTGTTCCATGTACACCATCCCTTCATGCCAAGAAGTTGACTTTTTTGTTCAGTATTTCATCTGTGAAGGAATGGTCTTGATCTCAATCTTCGGAGAAAGGAAAGTCATGGAGCAAAAAACCCAATAATCACTTATGTTTGGCTAAGAATCCATATGATTTCCTTACAGAAAATCTGCCTCCCTAGTCTGATCCATCCTTTGAGCAAACCCTGGCTGGGTTATGGGGAAAGTCTACAGAAGCTTTCTATAAGTGATGAGAAGGCATCACTTATAGCAGGTTGGGATCAAAAATTCACTGTTGAGCATTCATACATCAGAAAACACGACCAAGCTGTTTAACTGACATTCTGAAAATACAACCAAAGCTACTCAGATACCAGCAAGACAAAGAGTGCCCCACCTTTGGCCCCACTTCACCATGCCTGCCCAAAGCTCCCCCAGTGGTTATCATGGTATCTATCCAGTCCATTTCAAGGCACATTTCAAATTTGGGAAGGGGTGGGGGGCGGGCGCTGAGGTAACAGCTTCCAAGCTTTGGCTACACCCAGTTCTTTATATACTTCTATCCCCATAATCTCAAGATTTCAGGTAAATAAGAAATGGCTTTTTCCTACAAAGAACATGGAGATGACAGAAGTCTCAGGTTATAGACATTTGAACAAAATTCCTGCAGTTACAAAGAGGCAAACAAAGATCAGCAGAGGAATCCATTCTAAGCAGTTCCTTCCAGCCATTTCATTTAACCACACAAGGAACTCCTCCTATCTGGCTCTATGGTCTTGGTGGGAGCTGAGAACCAAGACTGCTCGGAGATGTGCGATGCTGCCAGAAGCACAGCAGGGCACGCTCACGCCCGGTCACAGCCAATGCCAACTAAGAGCCAAGTGGCCATCTCAGCTCTCGTTTTCTCTTCTCTTACCTTATGAGTATCTGCTGAAATGCTAGTCACACCTTTTACCCGGAAATCAAAGGGCTGATCCAGTGGGTAGCCTGCTTGCTGCATGAAGACAATGAGGAAGCCCCCCAAACAGGCATCTACATGGAAAGGAATTTTATACTTGACAGCCAGCTACACCGAGAGAAGAAAGAACAGAAGAAATCATTCAGGACACTGCAACAAACCCAAAGATAGAAGACAGCAGGAAAGGTGGACTCAATACAAAGTTATTCTGTATTTACGTCTGATGCACAAAGAAAGGAAAATTGGAGATGCCCCAAAATGCCACAAAGGCATGTTATTTTAGAAAGCAAAACCTCCCTTCTTACTATACCTCATTCATCCTCTAATTTTATTCAACTACAAAATAAAATCTTCAGTAGTTAGCTTCCTTTTACTATTTCTTAAAATTCAATTTTATTTCATTTTCAGTTTCAAATTCTCTCCCTCTCACCCTCCTCCCCAACCCAATGAGAAAGCAAGAAAACAAAACCCCTTACAAATGTGTATAGTCAAGTAAAACAAATCCCCACATTAGCCATGTCCAAAATATAAATACCCACACGCACATGGGTGTGCATGGACAGGTATGTGCACTCTGAGCCCACCAGCTCTCCATCTGGGGGTGGGAAGTGCGGCTCATCACGTATCTGTAGGAACTGGTGGCTCATTTTACTGATCCAAGACACAAAGTCTTTGACTCTCTTTTCAATACTGTTGTTCTCATACACACTGTGCTCCTGATTCTACTCACTTCATTTTGTATCAGTCCATACAAGTTTTCCCAAGTTTCTCTGAAACTGCCCTTCATCGTTTCTTACAGCACAGGGCCTTTACTCACCTTCATACACAAACATGTTCGGCCAACCCCCAATTAATGGGCATTCCCCAGCTTCTAGTTCTTTGCCAACACACAGAGAGCCGCTATAAACATGTTTGTACACACAGGTCCTTTTCCTCTTATTTTCATCTCTTTGGCTATAGACCTACTAACAGTACTGACAGGGCCAAGGGTGCTCGGGGATCTGAGCACACCGTTCCCTTTTCTGTTCATCCGGGCAGGTAACATTTTGTAAATATTCATCCATTTCATTTAGATTGTCGGTTTTATTGCCATGGAGGTGGGCAAAATGGCTCCTAAAAATTCACTTTCTTTCCTCTTCACAGGTTGTGAATTTACCTTTTTCTTCTTTTTCACTTTTGATACTAGTGATTTGGTTTTCTTTTTTTAAATCAAATGAGCTAATGATTTCTTATCCCCCACACACAACACCCTCCTCAAAAAAGAGCCCCCAAATCACAGCTCCAGGTTTTATTGATTAAATCAGTGGGGTTTTTGCTTTCAATTTTGCTAATCCATCCTTTGGTTTTCAGGATTTCTATTTTGGTGCTTCTAATTTTTTTAGTTGCATGCCCAAATTAATTGGTCTGTTCTTTCTCTCTTTTACTGATGAAAATGTTTAGAAAAGTAAATTTTCTCCAAAGGGCTTTGGCTGCATCCCAAATATTTTGGTGTGCTGTCCTGTTCTTGCCATCATCTTTAACGAAATCATTAAATGTTTCTATGATTTGTTCTTTAACCCACCTATTACTTAGGATTGTTATTTTGTTCCAATTCATTTTTTAATCTTTCCTCAATGTTCCTTTATTGAACGTAATTTTAATGTATTATGGTTGGTAAAAGAAACATTTAACATTTCTGCATCTATTAGATTTTTATGCCTTAATCCATAGTCATTTTTGTGAAGGTGTTATGCATAACTAATAAACAGGTCTCGTCCATCCTACTGTCATTCAACATTCTCCAAAGGTCTATCATAACTAACTTTGCTAAAATTCCATTCAGGTCCTTCATTTTTGTTATTCTATGATTAGATTTATCTAGGTCTGAGAAGAGTAAATTGTCTTTCTCCCTGTTATTTTTCCTTTAAGAATTTAGATGCTATGTCACTTGGTGAACTATGTTTAAATATTGATATTCATTCATGTTGTTTCTCTAATTTCTAATTTAGTTCTTTTTTTAAAATCTCATACTAATTTAACTCTTCCAGAAATTCTGACTGGACTTGTGTCCAACCTCTTTGAGGTTTTGTTTTTAATTATTTTAGAGTCATTTTTCTGGGTTTGTGTCTTGAGATTGCGTGCCACCATAATAATTCTTTATGGTATAATTCTTTTTCTGTTTCCTCATTCTTAAAGCCTGCTTTGTTACTTTGGACTTTACCTCAGTGCTGGTCTCTGAATTTCTGGGGGAAATGTCTGACCTGAATTTCTGTCCTCTTACTTCCTTCTGCTATTTTCACAGGGGTCCTGAAGCTTTTGGTGCCCCCAAAGTGATGTGATACAGTCTAAAGTCTGCTCACTGCTCTCCTGGTCTGTGCTCTTCTAGTTCCTAACCCAGGCTTGGGTCTGTCAGAGTTCCCATAGACTCAGCCATTAGTCCACTGGTAGCTCTGCAGATTCTGAGAGACTGAACTACAAGTGCCTCTTTGGTCCAAAACTCCCCCCGTGGTTATTCCCCAGCCATAGAACTTCTGTTCTATGCTAGAGACACACTGAGCCCACTGCTCTGCTCCTGCTTGTTTCAGAACTTGTCCCTTCCTCAGGACACAGCCAGAGTCTGTGCCTCTTCTGTGGGCCCCTCTCCATCCTGAGTCTGTGGCCTAGGACCAGGCAGGTGGAGGTGACAGAGCTGTCCTCATTCAGGGATTCCCTCAGATTATTTTCTTCCTTGAAATCCTATCTCTTTAAATCCCTGGACACCAGAATGCTCCTCTCTCAACACATTCCCAGCCAGATCTTGTCCCCAGAGTTGGCAGACCTCTCTGTCTTCTTAAGACACCCTGGGCTAGAAAAATGACTCCCTTTGACTTTTTCCTGGATTTCCAGATCAGAACGCCCTGCCCTTGGTTTGGTGTGCTTTCCTTATCTTCCTGGGAAGGTTTGGAGAGGGAGCTAGACTATCTTTCTTCCTGATACTCCACCCACCAGTAGACAATTTCTGATATGCAATTAATTAATTTAATTAAGTAATTAAGTAATTAAATCAGCATACTATCTGCACACTGCAACATTATTTGGGAGGAAATGAGCAGACAAAGGTCATGTAATCTTAGAGAGTGGGGACAAAGGGATGTTCCATGAATCAGTGCCAAGTTTTTACACAATGGTGACAGAATCCTACACCCACCCACCTTTCCCAAAATGCTTTTGATGTCCCCTTCCCACCACCCACTTGAAGCACATGTCTAAGGACTTCCTTAGAATAGAAAAGAAAATATAAAGCTTTGAAATCACCTAAGTCCTCAGCAGCAGCCACATCTCTCTGCTACTGGTAGGGCAGAATCCCAGATAGTGACTGCTTTTCTCCATCATGACCGACCAAACAAAGCCAACTACAGACCCCCTCCCTGTTACTCCTAACAGCCCGCTGCCCCCCAGTACCTTGGCTACTTCAGGGATCGGATCCATCACCCCGTGGGGGTACTGAGGTGCTGAACAGACAAGCATGGCAGTGTTACTGGAAATGGCTCTTCTCATGGCCTGGAGATTTAAAGAGAAGGAGGGAGGTGAGGATACCCCCAAGGCAGCCAGGAAGGGTCCAGGGCCACCCGACACTCATCCCAGCTTCCCTGCCTGGGGAGAGAGTGCTCACAGAGCCCGGCAAAGCACAAGCAGGACAGGATGGCTGAGGGCCAGCGTGGAGGGGAAGGAAGGCAAAGCCTTCCAAAGCACATGGGGAGTGTGGGCTCCTCCTCAGGTGCTCATGTGAAGCTACCGGATAGAGAAGAAGACCCACAGCTCAGCACTCTTCATTAAGAATTCACTCTGAGCACATGTAGGGGCCAGAGTTTTCAACATTCTAGCTATTATCACCAAAATATATTATTAAGTGCCCTTCTAAACAGGGAGAGGGAGATGGTGACAATGCTAATGAGTATATGAGGCTGTCTTCCTGCCTCCAGGCCCACAGCTCTATCTAATGAATTGCCTTCTTTTGAACCTCATGGTCTTAGAGAGTTGCCTGGAACACTGAAAGGCTGAACTCACTTGCCTGGGGTCTCAAAGCCAGCATATATCAGAGGCAGAACTCGAACTAGGCAGAACTAGGGCCCCTTAACCCACCACTTCTCATTTGAATGTGACAATGGATAAAATAAACCACATGGATGCAATCCTCATCCTCCTATAAGGCAAGATGGTCGAGAAGAGCTCTGACAAGGAAACTCACCTTGACATTCACCTCCATATTCTTATTCAGTGGGACATGTCTCAGCTTCATCCCAAAATAATGGGCTGCCTTCTCGAAGGCGGCATGGACGCTGATAGGGGCCACACTAGGAGACAGAAGCACACATTCAGAGCTGGACAGGGCCTTAGAGGCCAAAAGCAAGCCCCTCATGCACAGATGAAGTGACTGAGGCCCAGGAAGAGCCAATGACTTGCCCAGAGTCGTATAACTAATAAATGTCTGAGGCAGGACTCAAAGTCCAGATGTTCTTGACTCCAGGTGCAGAACTCTATCCACTATATCAAAGGAGCAAGGAAGAAAAACCAGGTCAATGCAAGACAAAAGGAAGAGAGTGAACCGACAAACAGAACTAACAACCAACTTATATAATTAGAAGGCAATCTATTTTTTTTTTAATCCCCTTCCCTCATATTCTGGAAATACCACCTGGTGACACTGTTAAAAAGATTAGAAAGTAAACCCATCATAGGTGATCCACAAACACGAGTCTAATAAAGAAGTAAAATGAGAAATTAAAGTCTCCTTTTTGCTTTAAGAAAAAAATCTGTCAACCAAATGGGATATATGTTTCAAACAGTATTAAAAGGGGAAACTGGCCAAGCTCAGATCTTCTTTTTCAGACGTATCAGAATTAACTCTCAGCACACCCTACCTCAGAAACAGCAATGAGCTTCCCTCAATACAAGCCACCAAACTGTGACTCTTAAGCATCCACAGGCTCTAAGAAGCACATGTCCCCAGTGAGGGGAAGGGACAGTACCAGCTGACCCTCAAGCATCACTGGTCAGGGGGATCATATGTAACATCAACTCTCAGTCCTGCTTCAGATACCAGCGGGTGGGGGGTGGGGGGGAACAAATGCTAAAAAAAGGTCAGTCCACTGGGTGGCAGCAGGTCAAGGCTCTAAGAAAAGGTCAGAGACAAAAGGACAGATGGTTCTGGGGTAAATTAGGGGAAGCTTGTGGCTGGAATGGTCTGTCTTAAGGCAAAAGAAGAAGGAAAAAAAAGCTTTCCTCAATCGACTGAACACTTATAATCCAACAGGAAGAAGTCAAACACATCCCAAAAAACACCATTTCACCGGTAAGACCCAGGGCCTGTAAGAACATGGGCGCAAGATGGCAGGGAGCTCTTAAAAGCCAAAGAGCATCAGGCCTTGTCAGGCTGAGTCCCTACTTGGAACAAAGTTTGAGAATGAGAAGGGCCCAGGTACCAGAAGAGATCATCAGGCCTGCTCTGGGGGTTCTTGCTACCTGGTACTCTAGCAGGGGAAATATATCAAGGCTGGGAAGCAAATACATACATTTCTGGAAATTTGATGCCCTTTTCATAAGCTAGGTCTCGATAGGCTTTGCAGACCATCAGGATGCTCTCTGTCCCCCCTGAAGTCACCTAAAAGGAAGAGGAGACATTAGCCAGGGAGGCAGCTGAAAGGAGCTTCCAGAATGCACTGGATGTTATGACCTGTGGAGCCAAAGCTAACCTTCCCACAAGAGGCAAAGGCCACTGAGATGCTGATTCTTCCTTTGGTTTTTCAATAGTCTATACCTGCCTGAAGAAGTTTCTCTTTCTTCTCACTTGGAGGCTGAAGGTGGCCAATAAACCAAATCCAAAACCAGTCATTTTCCACCTCCCCCTACAGAGTAGAAAAGAACATTGGACTAAAGGGTTCATATAAGTGCCCACTCTGTGCCCAGGGTCAATCGCTTTGATCTGCTACTCTGAGTCTCAGTTTTCTCATCTGTAAAGGAAGGATAATACTGGTACTGGGTACTTCACAGGACTCTACAAAAATGTCTTATAACTGTTAAATGGCTACAAAAAGGGGATCATTATCATGCGCACCTGTACAGACTAAGTATCCCTGTGTATGTATGCATGCATTAACATATATATGGATAGTGACAAGTATGCATGCCACAATGGAAACCAACCTATCTTACCTACTCATAAACAAGAAGGTCCTACTTAAATGCAAAAAAGAGTCATATGACCTAAGAAGTCTAGCAACAAAGAAGAAACCATTAGTAATTTCTGATAAATATTATGAGAAAAAATGGGCCTTTAGAGGTTCTGAGATGACTTAGAACACCTGGCTTGAGCTTAAACAAGAGAAAGGACAGCAGAAACAGGGCCCACTTAGTCAGGAAGGGGATGACATATCCTGTTTACCTAAAATAGGAACCATATGAAGAATCACGGTTATGAAGGACCTGAAATATTTCTCTGTAATTTTACTATATGTAGACTCAAAAGAACCTGATTCAGAGGTCATTTCAAGAACTCCCAGGGTTCCAGTCTGGTCATCCAAGCATACAAAAGAAATGATTAGTCTAAAGGAATTCTTTGATCTACATCAGCAGAGCAGTGCCAATATAAAGTGCACAAGTATGTGGCTGTTTTCTGACAATGCCCCAAAGTAGAAATCCAATATATCAACAGATGGTTTTGGGAAGTACAATTTCTAAGCATATTTTCCCCTTCGGGTCATATGTCATATATGCATGTTACATATTGTATAATACAATATATATTAATGGAAACAATCAATTTTATACATTCTGTCCCCTTGGCTTCAGTGAGATGGGGTAGACGGAGGTTCTGGCTGGCTTCCAGAGAAGGTAACCCTACCAAGAAAAGCCCACTAAGCCCTAATAGGGCTGCTGTGGTGAAGAGATTTTGAAGATCTTTGGAGAAAAACAAGCCACTCGCACTTGGGAAGTCCTTATAAAGCAAGTGATTCTCATACCCTTAACCAGGAGCAGGAGAGTAACTAGGAGAATTCCCTTGTTTTGTAAATGATGAGTCACAGAAAGCCTAAACCAAAAGGAAAACAAAGCCTAGCAAATGGGATCAGAGATAGAGCCCCAACTCCTTGAGGCAATTCCCCAGGGTGTAGCCCTTGACCTAGTGAAATCTCAGAATGTCACTTTATTAGGAGTCAGACTGGTTGGGAAATAAACAATAGGATGACTGAGGCTCCAGCAATGTCTCAGCCTCCACTGACGTAATTGCTGTACAAAGGTCTAGTCCAAGAGCTAAGCAAAACCACTTCCCCAAATCACCAGTCACCAAAATCACATGCCCAAGCCAGTCCTATAAAAAGAGAACTGGGGACAGTATCTCAAGTCAGCACAAACATGCTACAAAGTAACGGCTGGACAGGACTAGAGAGGATAACAGACGACTAGAGCAAGGTATATGCATGCGGAGAATTACTGACAGTTCAGAAAAGGCTCTAGGGTTGGTGCAGCAGGAAGGAGCAGCTGCCAACAGCTATGTTTGTTGGGACAGGTAAGACATGTTTCACAAACCAAGTGAAATCTCTCTTCGCTGCCACTTAGCACACTTCAGCACACCTGTACAAAGCTTTCCATCTCTCCCTCCCTATTGGGGATCTTGGGGATCTCAGCTTATCTAATGCCACAGAGTAAAGGAGGTCCCCTTAAGGTGCCCCTAAGGCAAGAGTTTTATTCATATGGAGGAGCCGAAGGATGGAGGTGATGGGACCCCCACCCTGGATTTTCCCACACAGTTCAACAACCCAGTCCCCGAATTTCCCCGTACATTTCAGCGGTCCAGATCACTGGCCTCTAGCTCCAGGCACCTGGCCCTACTCAGCCCAGCCTACCTAGACACTGGACAGTCCTTTCACAGTGGTTCTCAGTGGATCCCAGACCACTTAACTCTTGTCACCATCTGCACCTGGCCCACCCCAAGCTATTTACCACTCCTTAATCTCATACAGATCTTCTCATTGTCTTTCTTTGTATATAAGTATCAATTTCACCACCATCAAAGAGTAGATTCATTAAGAATCTAGCTGGCTCTACTGGCCTTATAATAAATCTTGCTACTTTGACAAAAAAAAGTCTTGAGTGCTTGAATTCTTTCCAGGCAGACTCACCCTATACTCAGATATTTTGAGGTTCCTAGCAGTCCCAAATTGCATTAGTCAGACCTAGAATGACCTCAATCTACAGGTCACCTAACTACATGGGGAAGAGAACCATCAAAGGCATACCTGGAAAGGCCCTTCAAGAACCTTCCTACTTCTGTGGCAACATGGTAGAAGTCCATCTGGGAATCCATATATACCCCAAAGCACTGTGCTTTGGTCTTTTCTAGTTTGGGGTTTTGGGGTTTTTTTTGAGGGGGGAAGGCAAGGCAATTGGGGTCACACAGCAAAAAAAAACACAAAAAAAAGAAAAGGAAGAACTAAGAGATGCTATGAAAGAAGAATCAAAAGGTCTGGAGGTAAAGAGGTAGAAAGGGAAGAGTCAAGGATGATTCATTCTAGTTTATAAATCAGGGTTTCAGGAAGAAGGGTGGTGATTGTTTTTAGACATGCTGAATGTGAGGCTTCCATATGCTGAGACATCAGACAGAAGCCAGTGTACAACGCTGGTTATATAGATACAGGAGTCTGCCACACAGCCATGGTAACTGAGTCCATTAGATCAGGTGGCATCACCAAGAGAGGCCCAGGACAAAGCTTTGAAGACAGTCTTAGGAGGCAGGAGCCATCCTAAGGTGAGGAGCCAGCAAAGGATATGAGAATTAATCGGTCAAAAAGCATCTAGGGAGCATCTACTGCTCTGTTCTAGGCACTGTGCTGCATCCTTGAAGCACAAAGACAAGAAGGAACCAGGTCCAGCTCTCAAAGAACTCGCATCCAATCAGGAGAGAAGATACAGACATGAATCCATACAGAATAAATACAAGGTGGTTCAGGGAGGGAGAACAATAGAAGTTGGGGGATCAAAAAAGATTTCATGTGGCCAACAAAGCTTGCAATGAATCCTGAGGGGCCTCCACAAGGCAAAAGTGAGGGAGTGTGTGCATCCCTGGCAGTGAGAGCAGCCAGTGGAAAAGTACAGAGATGGGAGATGGTCCACAGAGAGTCAGAGAAAGTGAGAAGGCTCCTCTAGCTACCCACTGGAATGTAGGAAAGTCAATAATGAGGAGAGGCCCAGGACAGAGCCTTGGCCTATGCACCCAGTTCAGGGAAGGGATGCGGAGAAGGAGATTCAAAAGAGGGGGACAAGTAGATAGGAAGAGAACAAAGAGAGAGAGTTATGTAATGAGTAAGTGATGAACTTAAGCAGCTTTTTCTAGGAGTCTGGCGGCTAGGACAACAGTCAAAGGGCTAGCAGGTTTGGTGGAGTTTTTTTTTTTAAGGAGATTTGGACATGTTCATAGGCAGCAGGGAAGAAACCACCATTCAAGAAATGGGAGTCACAAAACCCCAAGGGAACTTAAGTTTGGGTTTAATAGTATAAAAATATTAAGATACATTAGTATAAAAATATTTAAGTAAAGAAATAACTCCTAAACTTGGAGAGAACACTTTCAGTTGAAAGGTGGGGTCAGAGCCAAAGCATACGCACAGACGGAGGTAAGAAGCCAGAGGGAGATGAGGAGGTTTGAAGGCAGCAGGCACAGACCTTTCTAGGAGTGAGGCCAGGGAAGTGAGAAGCAGAAAAAGAAAAAGTTCAAAGGAAAGACAGGTGAGATCTAATCCCATTTGTAGGAAACTCAAAAAAGGAGGCAGTATACAGGGAGAAACAGAAGATGAGAAGGGAATGACTGACAACACATTCTCCTGGATTAAACAGAGAGGTTGGATCAAAGTCACAAGAAGAGGAGTTAGCTTACAGAATGGAACAAGAGGAGAGGAGAAGACAGAGAAGAAAGACTCACTGAGTACTGGGGGAATATGCCTGGAAATATGATGTAAAACAAAGAAAGTAATAAGACAAGATGTGGTGGCATTCTGAGGTGCAGATGAGGGGGAAAAGAAGGCGCTGATAATGGATATTTCCAATGCAGCGAGAAGCAAGGCCATCTGCTCAAAGAGAAAAATGCAGAAGTGACTGTAGGGACCCAATAAAAGAGAAAGCTTGCAAGCACCGACGCAGAGAGCTCAAGAGTGAATCAGCTAGTGAGTAATAAAAAGAATTCTGTGTAAAAGCGAGGGCCCGGCTGAGAATAAGAGCACAAACCTGTTCTCTGCCGATGCTTCTCCCAGACTTTATCATCTCCTATTTCCATCAAACAGAGCAGTTCTCAGAGTCTCCTTTCCTCTCAGATTCTGTTAGGGCCACCTCCTAATCCTCACCCCTTTCTTCTCGCTGACTATGAATTAAGCAGAAACTGACTATTGGGTTTCACCTGAACATTCTGACCACGAGTACTCTGAATCAAGGATTCTAACTCCCCAAGTGTCTGCAGTATGTCATGTGGCTAGCCAACACAGAGTGAGTCCAGACCAGCTGACTGGCACATCTTCAAGGTACTGATGATGGCATTCCCAGGAAGGCCCAACCTGCAGAGGAAAGCTGGTGTGAAAGACGGGAAGGGTGGGAAGAAGAAATGCCCCAACTACTCATCTTTTGTCTCACTCACTACGCTGGTTTGCAAAATAAAGAATCATACACACAGAAGCCTCCTCCAGTCTGGCTTTGTAAGAGATTGCACAGAATGTGCTGTTAGGGTTTAAGACGGTCTTGCATGATTATTCAAGACCAATCTTCCCATGTCTACCTACCCCCCACAGCTACAAACCAGTGCAAAATGTAGAAACAAATGCACAATCCCAGCTAACATCTATTCATTCCACTTTGAAGTGTTATGAGGAAAGTGAGCCCCACCTACAAAAACTGCCTGGCACATCTGCAAGTTACTGTGAATGTTATTTTCTTCTGGTTACAAGGAAAAACACTGGAACCAATAGTCTCAAATATAAAATGCATGTGTCATCTGTCTCTGGATCGCATAACTATACAAGTCTAAAGAGTCTGTCTTGTTTTGCTACTTAATCTGAAACATCTTTTCTTCTTGACTGATTCCTAACAGTGTGGTTTGTCCGTGGCTGGCAGGCCCCAAACACTGGCAAGGGAATTTAAAACAACAAGTACGTTCAGAAATTCTTGCAACCAGGAACAACTAGTTCTTAAGCTCACCAGACAGAAATGGCACAGCTGCCAGCCAGGAGCAAGGAGCACAAGGGTACCCCAACTTTACAAGGGAGATTCCTAAGCACATCAAGTCCCAAACAAGCTCAGTAGGTCAGGTGACAAGCCCCGTACTCCAATCAGAGAAACCTAGCGTTCCTTCACCCCGAAGTACCAGCAACAATTACTGGCTCCAGACGCAACACTACCTGAAGGGTTAGTTCATTTCTTGCTACTGAACAAAAGAGGTTCAAAAACTAAGTAGCAGCACTTATGAAAAATTGGAAACAAAAGAAAACATGTCAAAGCCACCAGCAACCATTTCCTAAAATCTGAGAATTGGAGATATGGCTCAAGAAGAGACCTGAGAAGTCTTTAAGAAAATTAAACCAATTTAACCACAATTAGGGAGCCAAGAGTCTAGAAAGCACAGCACCCAGTAAATCCTATTCCCTGACCCAGCAGAGACATGGCAACCAAGGACAACACCAATTTAGAATATAAAACCATCTGTAAAAATCATCTGAAGGAGGAAGATGATAAGAAATTATCTATACTAACAGCTCATAAAATAGTGAGAAGCAGAAGGGAAAACATAAAGCATGTCAAGAAACCCAATGATCTTGAGAGTTATTTAAGGATGGAATAAGGACAGGAAATAAATGACAAATGAAAAATATCTGTAAAATTTCTGTAAAAAGGTATTTTCTCCAACAATGACAGTGGAGCCGCCATATTTGTACTGTATGAGGAAGCAGAAGTTGCACTCAAGGCAGGAAGGAAAGTAGGGAGCTTACCAAATGTACACAAGAGGGGTTCATGCTGAAGTAAAAAGTTACGAGCGCACCGAAGGATCAGTTCTCAAGATACATGAAGCAGGAGAAAGATGATCAAGCTCTTGGGGAAAAAATCATGGATGTTAATACTACCGAAAAAACAAAGGCCATTTGAAACACATCAAAAACTACTCACAGCGGGGTAGCTAGATGGCACAGTAAACAGAGCACCAGCCCTGGAGTCAGGAGGACCTGAGTTCAAATCCAGTCTCAGACACACTTACTAGCCTAGCCCTGTGACTTTGGGCAAGTCACTTAACCCCAATTGCCCTCCAAAAAAAAAAACAAAAACCTACTAATCACTATAGAATCCTCATGAAAATCATTTTCACATGTTTGAGGACAACTCCTGATAAAAGCAGAAGAAAGAGACAGGCAGGCTTGCACAGACACTCTTCTATAGCTGACCTCACCTTCATATGGCACAGTTTGCTGAAAGGTGAAAATAATATAAGACTTCACTCTGTTTGCTTAACTATACAAACTGGTTGGGTTTGAGAGGGTAAGATACCTTATAGGCAGCTCTGCTCCAGGCTGATCTCTGTGGGCATGACAAGGTTACATAGGATTCCTTGAAAGCTGAATGAATGAAAAAGCCTATATGAAACACTTACTATGTACCAAGCACTGTGGATGCAAAGACCACCCCTGCCCTCAGTGAGCTTCCATTCCAATGAGGAAGACAACACACAAATGGGGACTGGAGGCCAAGAAAGGATGCTCTGCTGCAGAAAGCTACAAGATGGAAAGATGAAATGAAATAAAAGACCCTTATTAACAGCATGGTTCTTTATTCTTGAAGAGGACCGGGACAGCAGGAAGGTGAGACCATGAGTCAAGAAGACCCGAGTTTAAATGCAGCCTCAAATCCTTACTAGGTGTATGACCCTGAACGAGTCACGGAGCTTTTTTTGCTTCAGTTTCCTCAACTGTAAGATGGAACGAACATCACCCACTTCCCAGGGCTGCTGTGAGGATCAGATGGGAGAACATTTGTAAAGTAGAGCACGGCCAGTGTCTGACACAGCCAGCCCTGAGCGAGCGTCTGCTCCCTTCCATCCCACAGAGTACGTGAGTATGTGCAGTGTCTGAGACAGACAGCCCTGAGCGAGCGTCTGCTCCCTTCCATCCCACAGGGAGCATGAGTGTGTGCACAGCGTGTGACCGGTCCACTCCCTTCCATCCCACAGAGTACGTGAGTGTGTGCAGTGTCTGAGACAGACAGCCCTGAGCGAGCGTCCGCTCCCTTCCATCCCACAGGGAGCATGAGTGTGTGCGCAGCGTGTGACACGGCCAGCCCTGAGTGAGCGTCAGCTCCCTTCCATCCCACAGGACCATGAGTGTGTGCAGTGTCACGTTCCTTCACTACTGAGTCTGAACACAGGACACTCATGGATCCACCCCTATAGAGTAGACAAAGGTCTTGTTCATGTTCTGAAAATAAACTCTCTGGAAAACACTCTCACAGTTACCTTCCTTCCTGACAATCAGAGCACACAGGCAGCTCTCACGGACAGACATCTCCAAACGACATCACTCAGCAGAGAGGCAGTGACTGCTGACCCAATCCAAACCAAGCCATGCCTGCCGACCCAATCCAAACCAAGCCATGCCTGCCATGTGCTCCCATCTCCCATGCACAGTTTAAGCTTAAACTTCAACAACAACAATAAACAAAGTGGCCAGTAAACATTTATTAAGTGCCTTACTATGTGGAGGGGGGGTGGGGCACATTCCCAGGTAGTGGAGATAAAATTAAGGAAAGACAGTCCCTGCCCTGGAGGAATCTACAATCTAACAGGGTAAGACCACACTCACAAGGAAGCTGGAAAGTGGTGGGGCTGGGGGACAGAGGACACCAAGGGATTCCCAACTTGAAGCCAAGCAGAGAGGCAGACAGAAAGTGGGGAGTGAGCCGAAAAGGCCACATCCATCCCTCTATGAAGGAAAACTCTGGGAGGAGCATCTCTCTGAGGGAGATGAAAAGGAGCTGGAGCATTCAAGGCCAAGTTAACACCCAACTCTGAGGAAGACACTCTATTCTCTCAGGGCTTCTCCCCTAACCAGAAATCCCTGGAAATAGTCTCTCCTAACTCCACGGTAGAAAGAGTGTGGGTAGAGGGAGTGGGGCTGAAGGGTGAGGGGTGAGCCAAGACCTACTTTACCAAGCAGAGTCATTGATTTGGGGGCATTCTTCTCTAGGCTCCAAAATTCATGCTAAGACCAAAGCCGTGAGTAAACTGATGAGAAAGCTTTTAGTTTGGAATGTTAGTTCTCATAAAAAGCCTATACATTATTTTTTAAAGTAAAATTTTTAAAATAAATTAAGGAAAAAAATTAGTCCAAGGGCTGGATGAAAAAAACCAAGATGAACTGAAAGGAATACAATACAGTTCAACACATGTTTATTTCTTAAGTGCCTCCTAGGGACAAAATAAGAGTTGGAGATAACCAAAAACAAACAAATATATAAGCCCTGCCCTCAGGGAGCTTACACTACCCTTGACCAACCTGAGGGCTCTGAATACAAGAAATGCACTGCTTCATCCTTTTATGAATGCTTAGAAAGGTCTCTGTGAGGCTCCCTGATCATTTTTCAACACAGGACTCTGAACAGGGTCAGCTGCAAGAGGCATGGTCTAACCAGGGGTGAAGGACTTGTGGCCTCGAGGACACCTGGGGCCTTCTAGGTCCTCAGGTGCAGCCCTGTGACTGAGTTCAAGTTTTATAGAACAAATCCTTTTATTAAGGTGAATTGTTCTGTGAAGTTTGGATTCAGTCAAAGGGCTGCACTTGAGGACCTAGAGCAGGGGTTCTCAACCTTCCTAATGCAGCAACCCTTTAATACTTGTATGTGTGCGTATCTGCATGTGAGTGGACCAGCCTGGAGACAGATAGAGGAGGTTCCTAAGACCATCGGAAATATGTGTTTTCTGATGGTCTTAGGTGACCCCTGAAAAACGGCTGTTCAACCCCAAAGGGGTCGAGACTCACAGGTTGAGAACCACTGACCTAGAGGGTCACATGTGGCCTGAAGAGCACAGGTTCCCCACCCAAATGAGCCTGAGCTCTCACCAGCTCCCAAATGCCAGCATCTGCTGGTAAGAAATGGAGAGGAGCTAACACTTATCTGGTGCTTTAAGGCTCCAAAGGGCTCTCCTAACCACAGCTTATAAGGGAAGTAGGGAAACATCATTGCCTGCATCTGAAAGGACTAAAGGACTAAATCCAAATCCACAGTTAGTGACTGAGTCAGAAATCCATCCCCAGTCTTCTGATGTCAAGAGCAGCACAGTCTCCACAACATCACAGAGACAATGCAACTCAGCAACCACTGGTGCCTCTCACAGTGAAGGAGAGCCTCCCCGCCACTGCCCTAACAGCCGAGGTAACTTCTCTGAGCCAATCATAAAGGGAAAATTCCAGGCTAAGAAACGGGAGACATGTCAAGAGGGGCAGTTACTTACGCAGCCACAAGACTCTGGTCCACCATTAAAAAGGGTGCAAACTATCCTCACAATCTCTGCTTCCATCTTCCGAACATCTGGAAAGACTTCTGGGTGTAATGGATTGCTCCATACAAAATCTCCATAAACCTGCAAAGAAATGCAACTCAGCACATAAGGCAAAAGAGGACCATTTCAGGAAGGACACAGAACCATGCCAAGGGATGGCTAAACAGGCCCAACCACCCATCTGGTTACTCAACGGGGCCCCAAAGGTGCTGTGCAGAAGAGGAGGGGAATTCATCCAGAAAAATGTGTTTTCCATACATATGTGAGTGTGTATATATGTGTACACAGACAGAGGGCACAGGATCAGTTGAATAGGAAGGGATGATATTCTAAAAGGTGAAATGGAGAGGTGGAAGAGGAATAGAATGAAAGAAGACAGGGAGAAACAGAATGGGGTTAATTATCTCATATAGAAGAGGCAAAGGATAACTGTTACAATGGAGGGGAAGAACAGGAAGGTGAAAGGGAAAGGCTCAACCTTACTCTCATTGAAGTTGTCTTAAGGAAGGAATGGCATACACTCTAAATTGGGTATCTTGGCCTACAGGAGAGTAGAGGGGATGGGCACAAGAGGGGGGAGGATGAAGAGGAAGGCAGGTTGGGGGGGAGGGTTGCTAGAAACACACACTTTTGTAAAGGGACAGGGACAAAGTAGAGAATAGAACAAGTGGGGGATGGAATAGGAAGGTACTGGGTTAGGGAGACCCATCTTGCTCTACCGGAAAGTCAGAGGGGTAATGGGGGAGGATATAGGAGAGAGCAGATTGGGGAGGGGGTATACAGTGGGATTGCTGTTTTGGGGTAGAGGAAAGACAGGGAGAAAATTTGTAAATCAAAATCTTATGGAAATAATGATGTAAACTAAAAATAAACAAAAGTTTAGAAAATAAAACATTTTTTGAAAAATTTGTTTTCCAATTTCTACAAAACAGAATCAGAAGGAACTGTAATTGAGTTTTCACACCTTCAGTCTTCTTCAAGCCACTCATTTCAAGCTTACCATTAACACAAAACATGCCCCTCTACTCCCTAATATCCATCTGTGCCATCACACAACTACCCTTCCCTTCCTTTCTTGGCCCACTAACCTCTCACCTGATCACTACCAACTCCAACAAATAATCCCAAGGATTTAGAAGTTTAATGTTGAATATTTCTAAAGTTCTGTTCTCTCTGAAACAGGATACATAGCATAGACCATTTGGTGCAACATCTCCCCTAAAGCAGACATCATTTACCTTCACAAGAAGTTCAGTGAGCTTTGCATCACCACTGTAGACTGTCCCAGAGACTTTCCCATCTTCCCAATGGGAATTTCCTGGAAAAAAAAAACAGCCACACGTTAATATCATTAGGTGTTTCATCAAGGATTGATACAATAAGTAAGGGAAGAAGGTTTATTTCCAACAACAACAACAACAACAACAACAACAACAACAAAACCTGTGCAGGAAAAAATCCAGCCTAGAATGAGGCAAGAATGACTGTGAGCTAAAGGGCAGACCTACATTCAATTAAAAGGTTAAGTGTTTCAACAGTAATCTACCAACCAGTGGGGGTTAACTGAGCACTTACTATGGGCTAGGCCCTGCCTGAGCACTGCAGAGACAAAGCCAAGAGCCAAACAGTCCCTGCCCTCCAGGAGCGCACACCCAAGTGGGTACAAAATATACATTAAACGGATATGGGGTAGTTTGGGCTGAGGGAGATGAGCAAAGAGGAGACTGAGCTGAACCTCAGGAGAAACAAGGGCCTCCAGAGGCTGCTGTGAGGAGGGGGCATCAGGCACAGGGGCAGCCAGTGTGAAGGCCCAGCAGGCAGAGCGAGGCCTGGAGCCCAGAGGGGGAAGGGCACAAACGGGTGAAGGGGACAGGCTGTGAAGAGCTCTGATTGTCCAACATAAACATTTATTTTTGATTCTCAAGGCAAGAGGGAGCCACTGGAATTTATTGAGGGATGTGACATGACCATACTTGGGCTTCAGGAAATCCCTTCGCCAGCTGTGGAGAGGGCAACTCCAGATGATTCTTGAGGATGGCTGTGTGAATGATGTATACTGGAGATGCCATGCAAACACATGACAAGATGTGGCATCTGACTGGATACCAAGGAGGGTGAGAGCAAAGACTCATGGGTGACCAGAGCTGTGAACCCCGGGTGAATGGGAGGATGGCGACACCCTGAACAGTAACAGGAAACTTGCTTTGGTGCAATGATAATGGGTTCTGTTTTGAACATTTTGAGTTTGAAATGGGACATCAAGTTTGAAACGTCCAATAGGTAGTTAAAGAAGATAATGGAACCCATGGGAGCTGATGAGGTCACCAAGAGAAAGAGCAAACAGAGAAGAGGGCCCCGACAGAACCCTGAGCACCCCAGAGTCAATGGGCATGGCAGAAAAGTGGGCCAAGAGAAAGGAGTTTCTGGAAGAACTAGAAGAGCAGGTATCCAGGAGAAGCTGGTCAGCAGTTTCAAATACAACAGAAAGGTCAAGGAGGGTAAAGGATCAAAAGAGGCCATTCGATTTGGTAATAAAGATTTGGGGAAAGCAGACTGGCTGGTTGCTTGTTTAAGATCAGATCTCCCTGCTGACCAGACTGGAAGGGCAGAGGTATACATCTGGGTCAGTCCCAATCATTAACCATTTGACCTCATATCCAGAAAACTGACAAATGCAAAAAAAAAAAAAAAAAAAAAAAAAAAGAGGGAAATAGTCCTGGAGAGGCTATGAAAAGACAGGCACGTTCTGGAAAGCAACTTCTAATTCTGTTACAACATGTACTAGAATATCAATGCACTGTAAGAAAGCATGAACAGGAAGGCAACCAAGAAGCAGGACCAAGACCCTGGAATACACGACCTGAAAAGACAGAAGAATATGCCTCCCTACAGGCAGAGGTAGAGGGCTGCACTTCAGAACAGGGCACTGGCTGTCAGACTTGGCTGATGGGTTTGGCTGAGCTGCAGGCCCCTCCCCACTTTTGTGTTTAGTTTTAATATGGGATGCTCCTTGGCTAGGGGAGGGAGGAGTTAAAACAAGAGAGATGGGAATAACAGTTTTTTAAAGGTAATAGAAGAATGTACTTATCCCCATTGTTACAGGATCTGCCACCCAAATAAACAAGACCCATTTGTGGCCACTGTTCCCAGGCAAACAGATGGAAGGACCTTTGCTGCTTCTCATATTAAACCTGCCAAATGCTAGTCAGCTAGCTCTCTTCCCCCAGGCTGTGGGGAGTGCTGCAGGGCCTGCTGGTGAAGAAGGCTGAGGAAGCCCTGTCCTGGAGCAGACTGCTTTTGTGTCGTGCCAGTCTTTACACTAGAGCTCACCTATGGTGAGGTGGCTCAGGTTGTGATGCCCATCCTCCTACTGCACTGCTTAAAGCGAGTGGGATGGGGAGAGGGGGAGCAGGGACTACGAATGTGCTGGCCCTCTTAAGGGGTGACAGAGCACTGAGAAGTAACTTGAGAAAGCACTAGAAGAGTCACATGCCCCATGCCCCTAAAAATGTCTTAGGTCATTGAACCCTGTTTTATATACCATAAGCACTTGGAGGCTGGCCTGCACCCAATTGTATACTTTGTAACACATACTGCCAAGTACTCTCAAAATATACTGATAATGAATTTTTAATTTTTATATTAATTTTTAAAAATTCTACTTTATGCATTCCCACATTAATTTTAATGGTCCATAAGTTTTTAAGTCCTAATTGTTTGTTGCTGGAGTCCAAATTTAAAATAATTTAGATGAGGGAAATGCAACTTGAAAATATTTGATCTAGGCTTTGAGAAAAAGGAAAGCTGAATATAAACAAATGAGTCCTGATAGCACAGGTTCCACTTCTGTGGCTCCCTCTGACCTGTGGACACGAGAAGCTCTCACTTACAGGAAGGATGCATTACACAGACACAGACTCATCATACCAAGGGAGCTGTAGTCCTTGAGTCTCTCCAGAATGTCAGCTGTGCTTAAACCTTCAGCCGGCAGGCTTTTCACGTACTCCATATCTATTTTCAGGAACGAAAGATTCTTGACAATGTCTTCCCTGGCCTTGTTAAATCTCTCCCTGATCTGCCAAAAAGGAAAGGACACACAATGAACAACCAGAATGGAAAAGGAGCGAGTTTAGTGTCAGGATGAAAACACTCAGACTAGGCCAGGCCCATGCTTTCACAAAAGAAAGGGAAGCGGCCTCGTTGTGGGCCAGACAACCATCGCTCAGAAGTCTGAGGAAGTAGCTTTCTAGAGCTATGAGGATTTAAGAGCAAAGGGGCTCTCGAACACTCAGCACCACAAGCTAGTCAAGTTTATTTGAGGGGATCAGCACTTCCTGAAGGGCGGCAATTTCACCACAGTCTTGTGAACAGAGAGCCTGACAAAGAGTCAGTGAGAGAATTATGAAGAACATCCAGGAAATGGGTTTAAATCATGATGGGAAGGTCTCAAGTTAGGCAACAATTTTCCTTCTATGACAGCAGTGAGAGCATCAGAGTAGTTGGGGAGTTTTTGCCCTGTTTGGGGGATGAAAAGGCCTGAAGTTTGACCAGTGAGAGTGAATGCATCCATTCCATTCAGGAGCTAGGTCTGGAGGTTCCTTCCTCACAATGGAAACCTGCCCTAAAGTCTATATGGCTAATCTGACCTGAGTCATTACAACCACGCTACACCCTCTATTTTCACCAAGCATGCTTTGCAAACACTGGATATAAGCTTGGATCTGCTACCACATAAGGAGGCACTACTTGGTCCATACTTCAAACAACAAGAACAGATTCTTGCAGAAGTAAAGAGCATCTGGATATGAAGTCCTTTGCTCTCCAGAAATGGGGTTGTGATTCCAATCAGAAGCCCAGCATATGTTGAAAATACAGAGTACCTGACTTTGCATAATCCTTTGCCATCTTGGGAAGTGTTAAAGGAATTGGTGCCAAATGTGAATTCTGTCAGGTCCCAAGAGCCCCAATTACCAGATATTTACTAATCCAGAAAGCAAAATTGGCTTTCTTTCTTAGGCACCCTTATGATCAGATTTATAACTCAATGGGGACTTCAAGAAGGCCATCTCCTCCAAGATCATACCCTCAAATGATCAAATATGTTGAAAGGCGTGTTTAAGGTCACCCAGGAAAGTAAGCAGCAAAGCCAGAATTTGAACCCAGGGCCCAATCTATCACCCTTTTCATTATCACCACACCGATTCTGCTTCTCTGGTGTCTGCAAGAAAACATGTCTATACCTCCCTGCATCAGCCCAAAAATCACTTAAGAGGGGGAATCCCAGTCAAATGGTACTTTCCTATCATATGATTAACAAACTCTCACAGCTCCTCTTCCTAATCCTTGACTCAGAATCTCCAGGTGACTAAGAGAGTCCCTTTGGTCAGCTGCCTCCACCCACCCTCTCATTCTCATTCCATTCCCTTCTAATATCATGCCCTTTGCAAGCCCCATTTTCATGTTAATCAACTTAGGAACCAGATCCCTTTCTCTTCCCTCTCTCCCTCTTCCTTCAACAATAACTTCTCCCTAGATGCTAAGGGTGAAAACCTCATTTTGCTGGTGCCTTCCTCCCTGCCCTTTACTGCACCCACTTAATGGGATAAGAGCATCTGGAGGTAAAGGGGTCCTTGGAAATCAGCTAGTCCAATTCCCTCACTTTACAGACACAGAAACTGAGGCCCAACCAATCAGCAAGATTTATCAAGTTTCTCTGCACCAGACACTAAGAATACAAAGACAAAAGCCCCGAAGAAGCTTTTATTCCATCAGAGGAGACAAAAAGGTAAATGCAGGAGTACAAATATAAAAGGAAAATGCTGGAGAGAGGGTGGCAGCAGCTAGGAAAAATTAGAAAAGGTTTCTCATGAGAGGTTGCATTTGAGCTGCCTGGACTTCTAAGAGGCAAAGATGAGGAAAAAGAACATTTATGGCAAGAGGGACCGCCTGCACAAAGGCCCCCAGGCAGAACCAAAAGGAGCACAAAGGGAAGGGAGGTTTAAGTCTGGAAAGACAGGCTGGAGCCGAGTGGCAGAAGGATGCCAAGTGGAGTTTGATCCTGAAAGCACTAGGGAGCCCAGGGAGGTTTTGTAAGCAGGGGAGAGGCATTTTGGCAGCTGGGTGGTGAATGGAATGGAGAGAGGAAAGACCTAAGCAGGGATGCCCATTAGGAAGCTACAACAATGCAGTCTAAGCAAGAAGCAATGAGGGTCTGAAAGAGGGTGGTGGCTATCTGAGGGCAATGAAGAGGAGACTCAATGACTTGGCTAATGCTCCAATTAGGATCAGAGCCAATGTCGGGTCTAACTCCAGTCTGGCAGCACCTTGCGAAGGCAAAAAATCCAAGTGGCTCCTAAGTCTCGAACATCTCTGTGAGTCTAAGGCAGGCACCCACCGCATGCTTGGTTTGACCAAGGCTCACTTCTTGTGCTGGAGAGGGCAGGGTTAAGGAAAACATGCTATAGATTCTCCTCTGCCCCAGAATCCACAAGTTCTGTTGTATCACTGCTGTGTGATCTCTGGCAGATCATGATCCTCTCTGGGCCTCCAGCCTATGAACCCCTCAGGTCCACTGGGGTCTTCCCAAGTGTAACTGAAGAGTTCTCTAATTAGGATCCTAGAAGCTTAAAGCTAAAAGCATGCACAGACTTGACTGATCTAGTGTCATTTACATAACTGGAGAAATCTGAAAGGAGAAAAAGGATACATGCCTGAGGACAGAAAGAAAGGGAAGGCTGCAAAAAAGAGAATACAAACTTGCCTGGTTCCATTTTTCCCCAGGATGGATCCTGTTTATCTTTACCTGTAAAAAAGAAACACCAAACGAAAGACACAAAGGTTGGCATCTACACATCACTGGCCATGGACCAGGGTGCAAAGAGCAGAGCTCCTTATTTTGTGACTATCTAAGCCAAGCAAGCAGCCTACTGCAGTTTAGGAAAACACCTTGAGGCAAAGACCGGATCAGAAAAGCTTTCTGTGCACTGGTCATACCCTTTCTTTAGAACACAATGTATCCAGAAACTTCTTTCTTTGGAATTCCCCAGGGTAAAAACTGCCAATTCCCAGGCAACTTGAACCTCCCTGTCAAAACACCAGGCATGCAAAACCATTCAGACCCTTCTGACCAAAATCTTGCCCACATCCCATCCCTTAAAAACCTGATTTATTCAAAACCCTTGAAAACCAATGAGAGCTTGAAGGCAGGCAGAAGGGAGGCGTGGAGAGAAAAGGAATTAACTTATTAAGCCCTTTCAATATGTCAAGCACTGTTACTAAGAGCTTTACAAGTACTGTCTCGTTGGATCTTCAAGACAATCGTAGGAGATAGTACAATGATTAACCCTGTTCTATAGCTGAAGAAATTGAGGCAAACAGAGGTGGAGTGACTTGTCTGAGACTAAATTTAAGCTGAGGCTGACTCCTGACTCCAAAGCCTAGCGCTTCAGCCTCTGCATCACCTAGCTTCCTCAACACTCCCTGGCAACATCCTTGGCAGTAGCCTTTGCTGTCCCTCCTCTTCCCTGTTCTACTTTGGAAGGGTCAGTCCCACCTCCAGTGTGTGCATGGGGCATGGGTTGGGAGATAATGCTGCCCTGGTACTTTTCTTTGTTGCTTCTGCCTCCCTCTCCATAGTCCATTGGGGGGCTCCAGATGAGACACATGGCCTCTCTTTAAAGAGCTGAAATCAAATGGCTTATTGCTTTAGCACTGACTTGGGTCATTTGATTCTTCTGTAAAGAAACCCAAATAACTGGCCTCAACATATCCAAACTGGGCAAATATGAGTGGCCAAAACTATGGGTGCCAAATCATAAAATGTTTCCTGTCAAGTTCTCTAACTTTTTTTTGTCAAGTATAAAAGCTAAAGGAAAAATATGGAGAGAAGGAAACATGATTAGAAAAAAGGACACAGACCTCCACTCCAGGTCTTGTGATCAATAAGATTTTTTCTAATTCTCATGGCCTCTAATACTTCTCTAAAACAGGAATTCTACACAGAAGATCAAATAAATTCAGTTGTTTCTGTGATCTAAAACACTAAGGAGCTAAAAACACAAAGAAATAACAGCCAAAAAGCTAACCCCTAACTCATTCAGCAACATCTTCCCCACTAGCCATTATTTTGGGTAACCCAATCCATGGGCTTGCAACAGATCTCAAATTTACCATTTCCTTGGCCCAAAACTGGGGAAATTCAAAAGGCAGAAGCTTACTTAAGAAACTCTGTGATGCAATACAACTGAGACTGAGAAATGAGGAACAGAAGGGACTGGGGAATAACACACATGTACATGGCTAAAGGAAACCTGAGGGAAAGAGCCTGGCATCCAGCTGGGTCCATTTCTGTCTTCCCAGAAGTCACTTATGGGGCAGAGACCAAAGTCAGTGAAACACTGAATTGCCCAGTATGGGAGAAGCTCCAGACAATTTTAAGATTCAGTTATCAGAAAAAAACAAAATGCAAGGGGAAGGAGTCAGAAAGTGAGCAATATGGAAAAATAAGGAAAAATGATTAAAATGATCAAAAGTCTCAAGGGGAAGAAAATTCAGTTAAAAACCTTAAGTGAAAACAGATAAAACAACAGAAAAGACACTAATACCAAAAGGGAATATAGTCCCCAAATCAGTTAAAAGTCTAGGCATTTATGAATAAATATTACAAGAATAAGAAAAATGAATCAATACCAGATGAGGCAGAGGAACCTGTGAATTCCCAAGAGAGCATGAAACAACAGCATTACGCTCATGAATCATTAAAAAGAGAAGAATTGTGAAAGAATTTTTGGTCTGAAGAGCAGAAATAACTGACAAAATAAAAAAACTTGAACTCACAGTGGCAAGTCAAAGAGAGAACAATTGATTGAGAATGCAAACATAAAGATATGAAGGATAATCTGGAAGAAGAGAGATAGATGATGTTAAAAGAAAACATATCTATCCAAGAAAAACTTACTGATCATGATGACAAGACCATGAAGAAAAAGAAAAAACTTGAAATTATAGGGATTCCAGAAGAACATGAAGGCCAAAAAATCTGAACATTACAATGTATGAAATAATACAAGAAAACTGCCTAGAAAAAAAAATGAAACGAAAATGAACAAACTGACTAGCTTGAAGTATCTAGAAATGAAAGACACTGCAGTAAACATAAGTAGAAACCTTAAGGGCTTAAACTAGAAATATGCGGCCCTTGGGCCTTATCTGGATCAGATCACTTTAACCAAGGAGCAGGCAGCAGCTCTCCTGCTTACAGGGTGGATGCATATTCAAAGAAACTCAAAGCAAAGTACAAGAAGTTAGAGAGGCAATGGAAGAATTCTTTAACACAAAGACTTTAACCACAAGAATTTTTTTATAGGAGCTGAGATGCACAGGATGGGACTTAACATTAGGCTTCAGTTCCTAAAAGGAAATGGAGCTGCTGATCCAGGGAGAATCCCAGCCTCCACCTCTGGCTGGATGTGTAACTCTGGCCACCCCCAGTGTTCTCCTCAACCTGTACCCCTGGAACCTCATCTTATCATGTGCTTCCTTGTGTACCCTGGACCAAGGCTCAGAAATCAGGATCAATCCTATCTAGAGCAGCCCTACAGATGAGAGGCTCTCAGCTCCCTGTTTCTTCCCTTCTTCCCTCTCCCCTAGGCCCTCCCCAACCCCTTTATAACCTGTTCTTAAACTTAGATAAAAAATGCTGATTTATGGCCCTCAAAAATTCCAATGACAAATAATAAATTCTATAAGTTATTATGATAAAGAAAGGAAATTCAAACGCTGCACCCACCAAAAACCAAAGCAGAGATAAGAATCATTGATCTCAATGAACAAAAGAGCTCAAGATGCAACCTAAGGTAATATACTCCACAAACCTGAGCCTACCTTTAAATAGCTTTCAATATGAATACTCAATAAAAAATAAGCGGTTGACTTTTAGTCATGTAAGCAACAAGAATAAGGACTAGACATTTTCTCTAATCCCCTCACCCTATCAAACTTTTCCATAACAGAAACTATTTGCCAAAGATAAACAAATTTCAGCTGTCTCCACAATCTAGGATATCCAGTCCAAAAAAGAGGTTTATTTAAAAACAAACAAACAAACAAAAAAACCCCAAACCTGTGAACTGACTTCCCTGCTCCAACTACCAGACTAGCTGACCCACAGGAACTCTGGATAATACCCAACTCTGTCTCCAAGTCTCCCTCCCTTCCCTCTTTCCAGTGGAAATCTCAGCTCCACGCTGAGGAGGCAGGGAGGCAGGGAGGAACCCTCTGCAGGAGAGCCAGGAATAGAGGGAAAGAGGCTGGACATGAAGGCATTGATTGTTGCTCAGTTGCACCTAACTCTTCGTGACCCCATTTAGGGATTTCTTGGCAGAGACACTGGAGTAGTTCGCCATTTCCTTCTCCAGTTAATTTTACAGATGAAGAAACTGAGGCAAACAGAGTTAAGTGACTTGCCACAGCTAGGAAGTGTCTAAGCCCAGATTTGAACTCAAGAAGATGAGTCTTCCTCACTCCAGGTGGGTCATTCTGTGCAATATGGCATCACCTCACTGCCCCAAGACAGTTCTGAATATTTTATATAGAAGATACAAAACTATGATGACATCAGCAAAAACTTTTTTTTAAGGGCTAAAAATAAAAGAAATAAAAGCAGAAATAAAATAAGAAATAAAAGCAGACAGGAACCAATTATTTGCTTCTCATATACCTCAGACACCCCAGACACAAAAACGTAAGGAGGATAAACAAACCCAGCCACCAAACACAACTGCCACAAACTAATCACAGACAGACCGTTAAGAGATTTCTTTCTAAAAGTACTCAAGGAGTTTTCTTTCACCAAATGGCTACTATAAAATGCTTTACATGATTGCACACATATAACCTGGATCAGGTTTCTTACTGTCTCAAGGGTGCAGGAGGGGAGGGAAGAAGAGAGAAAATTTGGAACTCCAAACTTAAGGAAAAACACAACAAATGTTAAAAATTATTTTTATACATAATTAAGGAAAAAGTAAATATTATTAAAAATAAATTTTTAAGTACTCAAGGGTAAAAGGTGAAAGCAGAAGGCAAAATAGAAATTATGATGGAGCAACAGGCCTGAAACACCCTGGACCACAGCTCACATCTTGCCTAATAGTGAACAATACTTTTGTGGCACCACAAATACAGAAGGAGGCACCTAAAGGAGGAGACATGAGGAGATGGAGGAAAACAGATGATGCACCTTCATCAAGCCAAGGTCTGACAATGAGAGGTAAATAATTCCTATTATTTATACTATAAATATAGTATAGACACTATATATTTATAGACACTATAAATCCAGAATTAGTCTTCTCTCTCTTAGAAACATAAGCAGTCCATCAGGAAGATGAGACACTATAGGATGACTGGGGAAGAGGTATAAGGAAGGACTGAAATGAAAGAGAAGTCAGATGGGGACCAGACAATGGTTGTAATCTTTAAGGACGTGGGATTCAGAGAGACCTTGTCTCAGAGGGGGATCACAGCACCTGGGGGTAAGTAATGCCCAACAGGGAGGAAATTCATGGCTTGGGGGGGTGGTTAGGGAGGGCAGGGAGTCACCTGAGTAGAGTACAAAGGTTAATAAAGTGCAGAGTCAAAGACAGGAATATTCTTGCCATTGTGTCCTATAAAAATTACAAACATGATGAGCACAGAGAAACAAGCAAAAATGTACATGAACTGATTCAGAGCAAAGTAGGCACATCCAAAAAAATATATAAGCCAAATCCTGATTAATGTCAATAATAAATCCAGTAAAGTGGTCGTTTCACTATTTGAAATTATAATCATATGTAAAACATGGTCATTTGTTCAATAGAAATATAGAAAGATTTTTAAAGTTCTTAAATCTAATAATTAATGTAACAGAACAGGAAAGGGTAGGAAAATATATTTCTGATTCATGTTTATTATACAGAAATAGAGTTGTTTCAGCAAACAAAAATTTAAAAATTAGAAGTTTACTAAATAATCATATCTAAAGATAAGTCTACAGCTACAATATAAAAAAGTGTTATCATTATCATCATAGAAAATGTTTTAGCAGCATAGACTATACTATCTTCTCTTTTCCTAAATCTTCATACATATGGTGGGAGTAACAAAGAGTTTTATCCACATCTCATCAAATCTGCATGCATGCTCACATTCTCACACAAAACACCAAGTCCAGTTGGATGATCTGGGGCATTATCTAAAATTCATTAATGCTTTAAACGCAACATTACTGTCCTTGCATTATTTTTCAACAACTGGGCTAAAATAATTTGAAAATTGGTCTTCGGAAATAGCTTTTGATCATTAGTGCTTTCTTCTCTGAGCATTAAAAAAACGGAAGCAAAGGATGGTTGGAACCTCTCAGAACATAAGGATTTTGAGACAAATAAACAAACATTGGTTTTCATTTTAAATCCCCTTCTGCCTTACCTCCTTACAATAAATGTGTTAGAAGGTCCTTAGACACTATAAATCCAGAATTAGTCTTCTCTCTCTTAGAAACATAAGCAGCTCATCACTCAGCAGCTCCCAAACATCCCTTGCTCAAATGTGTGGCCAAGGTATGAAGCCCAAAGCATCCCTTTTCAGAATAAGACTGCTCCATCCCATTAAAAATGTGCTGATCACTATATCAACCTTCTTTGGTTATTTTCCTTAAAACATCAGGATATTTAGATTCTGTGTCCTCATCAGCACCTTTCTTATCTCTCCAGTAATTTTAACATCATACAACTGTAATGGTAATGGGGATCTGAAGATCTTCCCCGCCCCTTGTAATGGCAAGCAAACAAGTACTCAGCACATTGTTTCAGTTGAGCCTTGCCCTTGATTATATCAAGTCTCTGTGAAGAAACAGAATTTGTGAAATCCACAGTGGGAGGAACTTGCTGATACAACAGGAAGAGGCAGAACAGGAAGGAGCTAATGACCAGAATAAGAAGCTGAGCACAAGTTGAGAGAGGGCCATAACTGCTGGGAGCAAGCAGCGTGGAGGCTAAGCAGCTAGCATGAGTGAGAGAGGGGCATTCTTGCTTAAGGGAACCTGTTTTGTTTTGAAGACCTGATGGAGAGAAGATTTGGGAAGGTTTGGGAATGTTGGTGTTCACTGCGTTGGTTAAGTGTACCAACTTTGTGGTTATTATGATGAATTTGGCTTTCTGGTTTGGGGATTTGGTTTTCTGATATTTAAATAAATGCTTTGGTTCTGTCTTTAATGTGGAGAGCCTGTTACATTTTGTATTTCACAACTACACCAATGCTGGAGAGGATGTGGAAAAACTGGAACACTAATGCAAAGTTGGTGGAGCTGTGGACTGAAACAACCATTCTGAAGAGCAATCTGGAATTATGCCTAAAGTGCTATAAATAATTACATATTCCCCAATTGACGGGCATCCCCTAAGTTTCCAGTTTTTTGCGACCACAAAGAGGGCTGCAATGAATATTTTTGGACGTATGGGTCCTTTTCCCACTTCTATGATCTCTTTGGGATACAACCCCAAAAGTGGTATTACTGGGTCAAAAGGTATGCAATTATTTATAGCCCTTTGGGCATAGTTCCAGATTGCCCTCCAGAATGCTTGTATCAGTTCACAGTTCCACCAACAATGCATTAGAGTTCCAATTTTTCCACATCCTTTCCAGCAATTGTCGTTTTCCTGTTTTGTCATCTTAGCCAATCTAATCTGACTGGTGTGTGATACAGTACCTCAAAGTTGTTTTGATTTGCATTTCTCAAATCAATAGTGATTTAGAGCATTTTTCCATATGCTTAAAGATATCTTTAATATTGAAACAATCATATGGTTTCTGCTAGTTTTATTGTTGATATGATCAATGATACTGATGGTTTTCCTAATACTGAACCATCCTTGCATTCCTAGAATAAATTCAACCTGGTCTAAATGTATTATTCTTGTTATAAGTTGCTGTAGTCTTTTGGCTAATATTTTATTTAAGATTTTTGCATCTATATTCATGAGGGAGATTGGTCTATAATTTTCTTCCTCTGTTTTGTTTCTCCCTGATTTAGGTATCAGTACCATATTTGTGTCATAGAAAGAATTAGGAAGGACTCCTTCCTCACCAATTTTCCCAAATAGTTTGCAGAGTACTAGAATCAATTGATCTTTAAATGTTTGATAGAATTCACTAGTAAATCCATCTGGCCCTGGGGATTTTTTCCTGGGTAGTTCCCTGATATCTTGTTCAATTTCTTTTTCTGAGATGGGGTTGTTTAAGTAATTTACTTAGTTTGGGCAACTTGTGTTTTTATAGATATTAATCCATTTCACTAAGGTTGTCAAATTTATGTGCATAGAGTTGGGCAAAATAATTCCTAATTATTGTTTTAATTTCATCTTCACTGAGAGTTACATTCACCCTTTTCATTTATGAGACTCAGAATTTGGTTTTCTTCTTTCTTTTTTTATCATATTGACCAAGGGTCTATCAATTTTATTGGTTTTTTTCATAAAACCAACTCTTAGTTTTATTTATAAGTTCAATAGTTTTCTTACTTTCAATTTTACTCATCTCACCTTTGGTTTTCATTATTTCTAATTTAGTTTTTAATTGGGGATTTTCAATTTGTTCTTTTTCTAGCTTTTTCAGTTGCATGCCCAATTCATTGACCTCCATTTTCTCTAATTTTTTCAAGTATGCATTCAAGGATATAAAACTTCCCCTTTTTGCACTGAATTGTGAGGTTTTTATG
>CM053598.1:39082990-39130793 GCA_028646575.1 Pseudocheirus occidentalis | reverse complement strand
ATAAATTTCAGTATTGACAGGTATCTGCTTCTCATAAAGGAATGTAAACAGTTTGCTCTTATTAAGTCCCAAGTTATGTGCATGTGTGAGCATCTGTGTGTGTATGTATATGTGTGAGTGTATGTTTTCCTTGTTTACCTTTTTATGTCTTTCTTGTATCTTGTAAGTTGATAATGAATTTTCCATTGAGCTCAGGCTTTTTCATAAGGAAAGTCTGGAAGTCCTTTATTTCATTAAATGACCTTTTTGCCTAAAAGAATATGGTCAGTCTTGCCAAGTAGTTGATCCTTGGTTGCAGTCCTAGCTCTTTTGCTTTATGAAATATCACATTCCATCCTCTGATCTTTTAATGTAGCAGCTGCCAAATCCTGTGTAATCCTGACTGTAGTTCCATGATATTTGAATTGTTTCTTCTTGGCTGCATTCAGTATTTTCTCCTTGACTTTGTAGCTCTGGAGTTTGGCTACTATATTTCTTGTTGTTTTCAATTTGGGATCTCTTTCAGGAGGACATCATGGAATTCTTTCAATAACTATTTCTCCTTCCGATTCTAGAACCTCAGGACAGTTTTCTTTGACAATCTCTTGGAGAATGTTGTCCAGGCTGTTTTTTTCATCATGGCTTTCTGGTAGGCTGATAATTCATAGGTTATCTCTCCTGGATCTGTTTTCCAGGTCAGTTGTTTTTTGAGTGAGATATTTTGCACTTTCTTCTAATTCTAATTTTTTAGTCTTTGTTTTGTTTGATTAACTCTTGTTGCATCATAGAGTCCTTAGCTTCAATTTTTCTGATTCTAATTTTTAGTGAATTATTTTCCTCAGCTACTTTTTGGAGCTCCTTTTCCATAAGTTCATTTTTCATTTTTAGGGAGATATTTTCTCCAGGTAGAATTTGGACCTCCTGTCCTAGTTCTCCAATTTTGCTTTTCAAAGATTTGTTTTCTTCAGTGAGAATTTTTTCCAATTTGGTCTCTACCTCTCTGATTTCATTTTTAAAATCTCTTTTGAGATCCTCCAAGAAGGCTCTTTGGGCATGGGACCAATTCACATTTCCTTCTGTGGTCTCCAGTGTGGATATAGTGTCCCTGTTGCCTTCTGAATTTGTTCTTGCTCATTATAAAAAGATTTGATGGTCCTAGCCATTGCAGTTTCCTTCTTCCCCATTGTGAGCACCTATTTCCTGGATTTTTAGAGTGGATATCCGTGTGCCGAAGTATAGAGCTTCTCAGGCTAGGAGGTAGGGGTTTGTTAGCTGTAGGCTCCAAGTGTGTAGCCTCAGGCCAAGACCAGGACTCTCAATGATTCCCCTGAGATACCCTGAGGCTTACAGAGTAACCTATGGGGTGGACTGGCTCCTTCAGGTTTCTGTGTCTGTGTCTCTGGGCTACAGCTCAGGCAGGCTCAGAGCAGGCTACAGCTGAAGGCCCAGATGCAGGGCTGCTGTTTGCTGATTGGCCCGGTGATACTAAAGTGCACCTGGGTTTTTCTTGTTAGGGCTTGCTGGCTCCACCCTCCTGGGCTTAGACTCCACCATACGGTCTTATTTCCCCTTTCCTAAGGCCACGCCCAAGCCTGAAGTTGTTTCCACTAATTCAAGATTTTACTCAGGGTGGGATGTTTAACTCTGGACTTTTCTGGGTTGGGGAGGGTGGAGCAACTAAACTTTATTCCTCCATCTTGGCTTCTGGAAGTATGGGTGTATAATTTTAAACATTCAGGTTGCCCCCAGAGAAATCCAATAATCCTGTTGTGGGCCCCTGAGTTTTTTTCCTACCCGGTTTCATGATCCTCTGTCCTGTGGTGGGATGGCCAGGCTGGGTGAGTCTACTGGCTGGCCGGGGTTTCTTCTGTCTGCTGTACTCTGCTCTCAGCTGCACTTTGGTGCAGCTTGAAGTGAACTTGATTTTCAAGCAATCAAACCAACACTTGTAATAAAAGTCTGTTCGCTATTTCTATTTTCTTTCACTGTCTATAAGCTTTTGTCCACACAATGGCTCCGCTAAGAGAAATACACTCTTTAATCCATACGGCTACAAGGCATTCCATTTCTATCGCTGTTACATGTCTGTTTCTTGTCATTGTTCCCAAAGCTGATGCCACTCAGCCCTTTCCTCCATGTGTTTGATGACATTCCATACCACAGACCCTATGATCACACTCATGTCATTCAATCCCATTCACTTCTCATCCACATGTAATAACAAGCTTCCTCTTTTTTGCACTGGCAATGTTTCTATCTGAAGTAGTCTGCTTCTGGTCCATTTTTAAGGTCTCTTTTTTTAAAAGTTAACACAACTCTAGGTAACAGAGTAGGCAGCAGCACATCATAGGCAAGTGCAGATCCACAACGTAGGGAGGCAGAAAAACCCTCGACAAGCATACATGCATATCGTCAACTGCGTTTTGGGCTGCTTTACGTGAAACATTTTATAATTTGCACTAAATCAAGTTTTACATTATACGAACTCCCATTAATTACAACTAGCTGTGCATAATGTAAACAAAAAGTCAAAAGTCAGTGTTTCAAAATAACAAAAAATAAGCATGGGTAGAAGAAAGAGAAGACACCCACCCCCCACCTTTGTGGAGCTGAGAGGCTCATGAGCGTCACACAATGCACATATTTTCAGACTGCCTTCAATGCACTGATCAGTTGTGCTGATTTTTTGGTTTGGGGTTGGTTTTTTTTGTCTTTAGATGGGAAGGTTTGCTAAGGGAAATTACGGTGATTTTTTTAAAAAGACAACAATAAAAACTTATTTTTAAAAAAAATAACATAGAAAGATTCTACTTACCTTAGTACCTATAATAGGGACTCTTCTGATGATTCTAAAAAACTTCTTTTTGGCCCTTGAAAACAAGCCTGAAAGAAACACAAAGGCAACCCATTAGACAGCCATTTCCAAGCCTCCCCCACTCAGGCATCAAACTCATAGCAGCACAAAACTCCCTGAGGTAGGTAGAACCAGATGAAAATGGAGTTGGAAAATGTTTAACAAAATTTTTAAACTACAACATAGATAATGGGAATTTGTGATTTTCTAAGTCAAGGAGCAGCCTGCAGTCGGACATCAGTGAAATACAGCTTCCAGTGGTTTCCCTTGCCCTCAGGCCTTCAGGCCCTCCTATTAGTTTTGCTCCCAGCATCTCCAAACATCCACCCATTCTCCACTTACCCCAAACTTCCAATTCATGATGTCTTTTGACAGAATGTACCCTCCTGTTCTTCAACAACAACGTGACAGTGATTTCTGGCCCTGAGCATACTCCTTCACAATCATGGAGGCCCACCAACACCCACGGATGACAGTCCCGAAAGTCCTAAGATCACACAGTGTTTCCCGGCTTCCTCCCAGGTGAGAGTGTGCAATGATGACGTGTTTGGCTTTTCAGTCATCCTTCCTAATGAATTCTCTGCAGCACCAGATGCTGCTGACCAAGCTCTCTCCCTCTGTCTGTCCTTCTCCCTTAGATTCGGCACCACTTTACTCTATTTCTCTCTCCCTCCCTCTGACCACATCTTTCTCTTCTTTGCTGCCTCTTCATCCCCTTCACTTTCCCTTGCCTTTAGCTGGCATCGCAAGCCTTCATAACCAAGCTCCAGCCCACATTTCCAGAATTACCTTTACCTTTCTCCCTTTCATACCTATTCCAGGAAAACCGGTCCATTTGCTTTCCACAGATTCATTATTGTGCCTCACACTCGTGCACAGGTTATCTTCTGCCTAGAATGTACTCCTTCCTCCCCTCTACCTCTCACCACCCAGAGATTACTTCAAGAATCAGCTCAGACACTTTTTCTGATGTTCTCATAGCTAGCCAGTTCTGTCTCCTCAACGTTTTTTTAATCAACTGCTTATATATTACATCTCTCCAGGAAAGAAAATAAAGCTCTCTAGAAAAATAAGAGCATTCTGAGAACAAGGACTGGGCTGGTTTTGGGGGTTTGGGGCTGTTCCCCACTCACCCCCATGGTAGCACCTGCCCTCCATGTAACAGGCACTTAATAAATGCTTCCTGAACTGAGCTCTTCCTTTCTCATATTTAGTCAGTTACCAGTTCTGTTCCCTAAATCACCAACTGCTTGGATTTGACCAACCAAATAGCCTACTCAACACCATCCAAATAGAATTTACCTTTCTCTTGTTCCCTACTTACTTTTTATTTTGTTCATGCTCCTCCAGTCACCTCTGTGGGGTGTACACAGACATCTCCTCCTCTCACTTTTACACTTTTTCCTTTAGTGATCTAAGTGTTCTACATGTTGGTGATCATCATCATTATTATTATTATTACAGCATTTTGCACAGTGCCCAATACACAGGAGGCAGTCCAATGCCAGCTGACCAACTCCCAGATCTATACTGCCCTCCTTCCATAGTCTCCTCCTAGCTATCCGTCTGGCTCACCATCCACAACATGCCTCTACCTGGGTGCTCCCCAAAGCTCTGGAACACAACTCCTCTTTTCTCCTCCCCAGATGCTCTATCTTGGTGAACTTGTCAGCCCCAATAGGTTTAGCTGTTGCCTCTATGCAGGTGAATCACAGATCTACGTATCCATCCGCAGACTCTCTCCTGAGCTTTAATCCCTCATCACCAGTTACCATTTCAGACTGGATGTCCCAGGGACATCTCAAACTCAGTACATCCTCAACAGACTTAACTTTCCTCCCAAGTCCATGCCGCCCTTTCAAAATTCCCTGCTTCTGTCAAAGGCACCAATATAACTTTGGCATTAACTTCAATTCCTCACACCCTCAACAAACATAGCCATTAAACTATCCAATCTCACCGCTACTCCCGCCAAATCTCTCCTCCAGTCATGTCTACCTTGGTCCATGCCCTGACTACTAGATCACTGCAACAGCCTCCTGCCAGCCTCCCTGCCTCTGGTCTCTCCCCACTCACGGCCACCCCACATTCTGCTGCACGTGATTTTCCTCAAGCACAGATCTCACTCTATTTAATAAACTTCAGTGGCCCACTATTGCCACTTGAAAAAAATAATCAAAATACAAACTCCTCTGCTTATCTTTTAAAACTCTTCATACCTTTGGCTCGACCAATCCCTCCCATGTCTGACACTGGCTTCGCCTCTGCTCTTCACCTATGACACTCCGTCTTCAGGCCTGGGGCTCGGCTCCCCCTCCTGCCTGGAATGCACCCCCTCCTCACCTCTGCCTCACACGGTCCTTCTCTTAAATCCAACTCAATCATCATGCTCTGCCGTGTTCTCTCTGATCCCTCCAAATGACAGCATCCTTACTCTCAAACCACCTCATATTCAACCACTTTGTGTAACATTTATTCTCATTTTTCTTCATTCTTAAGACATCTTGTCTCCTTCTTTAGAACAGAAGCTTTTTAAGAACAGGGATTGTTTCCCTCTTCCTTCTCCCTGTACATTCCTCTCTCCCCTCTTAATTTTATTTTTTAGTTATCCCTTCATGTTCAACTCACCCCATGTCCTGAGAAGTCTCATGAATTACAAATATCATCTTTCCGTGTGGGAATGAAACAGCTCAACTTTAGTAAGCTCCTTACGATTTTTCTTTCCTGTTTACCTTTTCATGCTTCTCTTAATTTTTGTATTTGGAAGTCACATTTTCTCTTCAGTTCTGGTCTTTTCAACAAGAATGCTTGAAAGTTCTCTTTCACTGAATGCCCATATTTTCTCCTGAAGCATTATACTCAGTTTTGCTGGGTAGGTGATTCTTGGTTTTAATCCTAGCTCCTTTGACCTCCAGAATGTCATATTCCAAGGCCCTTTGATCCCTTAATGAAGAAGCTGCTTGATCCTGTGTTATCCTGATTGTGTTTGCACAATACTCAAATTGTTTCTTCCTGACTACTTGTAATATTTTCTCCCTGACCTGGGAACTCTGGAATTTGGCTATAATATTCCTAGGAGTTTTTTGGGAGGGATCTTTTTCAAGAGGAGATTGGTGGATTCTTTCAATTTCTATTTTCCCCTCTGGTTCTAGAATATCAGGGCAGTTTTCTGTGATAATTTCTTGAAAGATGATATCTAAGCTCTTTTTTTGATCATGGCTTTCCGTTAGTACAACAATTTTTAAATTATCTCTCCTAGACCTATTTTCCAGGTTAGTGGTTTTTCAAATGAAATATTTCACCTTGTCTTCTATTTTTTCATTTTTTTATCTGTCTTATAATATCTTGATTTTTCATAAAGCTAATGAGCTTCCATTTGCTCCATTCTAATTTTGAAGGAATTATTTTCTTCAGTGAGCTTTTGAACTTCCTTTTCCATCTGGACAATTCAGCTTTTTAAGGTATTCTTCTCCTCACAGACTTTTTGGACCTCTTTTGCCATTTGAGGTTAGTCTATTTTTTAAAGTGTTATTTTCTTCAGTATTTTTCTGGGCCTCCTTTAGCAAGCTATTGACTCATTTCTCATTATTTTCTTGCATAACTCCCATTTCTCTTCCCAGTTTTTCCTCCACTTCTCTTACTTGATTCTCAAAATCCTTTTTGAGCTCCTCCCTGACCTGCAACCAATTCATTTTTCTTGGAGGCTTTTGATGCAGGAGTTTTGACTTTGTTGTCTTCTTCTGGTTCTATGTTTTGATCTTCTTTGTCACCAAAGAACAATTCTACAATCTGATTTCTTTTCCTCTGTTTGCTCATTTTCCTGGTCAATTACTTGATTTTTTAGCTTTTTGCCATAGTAGAAATCTTCCAGAGTGGAGAGTGCTCTGTCCCAAATTTCTGTGGTTTTGCTCAGCTGATATCAGAGCTACTTCTAGACACCTGCCTCAGAATTGTGAGGAGGACTCCCTCTCCACAGCCACCACAAGCTCGGCCACACCAGCGCTCCTTCTCACCCCAGAACTACCACCTAAGACCCAAGATCCAAGCATGGCAAAAAAATAAATGAAATTTCTCTCTCTATCTCTTCCTGCTGGGTTTTGTTGGTAATCTATAGAAAAGCTGATTTATTTTATATCCTGCAACTTTGCTGAAGTTATTAATTGTTACAATTAGTTTTTTTCATTGATTCTCTAGGTTAAGTACAATATCATATTATCTGCAGGAAGTAATAGTTTTGTTTACTCAATGCCCATTTCTATTCCTTCAATTACTTTTACTTGCCTTATTGCTATAGCTAGCATTTTTGCATCAAATAATAATGGTGATAATGGACATCCTTACTTCACCCCTGATACCACTAGAAAGACCCCAAGTCTATCCCAGTTACAGACAGTGCTTTTTCTTGTATTTAGATAGATTTACTGTGGTTCAGTCATTTCATTTAGGTGCCTAACTCTTCATTACCTCATTTGGAGTTTTCTTGGCAAAGATACTGGAGTGGTTTGTTATTTCCTCATCCAGTCATTTTACAGATAAGGAAACTGAGGCAAACAGGGCTAAGTGACTTGCCCAGAGTCACACTGGTAATAAATGTCTGAGCCTGGATTTGACCTCAGGTCTTCCTAATTCCAGGCATGGTGTTCTATCCACTGTACCAGCTAGCTATCCAAAGAGATACTACCTTTATTTTTTAAGGCTCCATTGATTGCTGTGCTTTCTACTGTTTCCAATAAGAATGGGTGTTGTATTTTGTCAAAGGCTTTTTCTGCATCTTTTCACATAATTATGTTGTTTTTGTTACTGACATGGTCACTTATGCTGATAGTTTTCCTAATACTGAACCAGCCCTACATTCCTGGTATAAATCCTGCCTGGTCACATGTGATATGTTGCTCTAATCTCCTTGCTAATAATTTATCTAAAACTTTTGCATTAATATTAAAGGAAATTGATCTATAGTTGTCTCTCTTTGTTTTTGCTCTCTCCAGTTTAGGCATTAAAACCATATTTATGTCATAAAAGGAATTTGGTAGGATTCCTTCTTCACCAATTTTTTTCAGATAGTTTATATGGTATTGGGATTAATTGTTCCTTAAATGTCTGGTAGAATTTATTTAAAAATCTGTCTGGTCCTGGGAACTTTTTTACTAGGGAGTTCATTTATGGCTTGTTCAATTTCCTTTTCTAAGATAGGGTGATTGATAAGGTGATTTCCTTTTCTATCTATCTGGGCAGTTTGTATTTTTGTAAATATTCACCCATTTCTTGTAGATTTTCACTTTTACCGACATATAACTGAGCAAAATAACTCATACTAATTGCTTTAATTTTATCTTCACTGGCAGTACATTGATCCTCTTATTTCTGATACTGGTAATGCGGTTTTTCTTCTTTATTTTTTACATCAAATTAACTAATGGTCTAATCATTTTTTTGTATTTTTTTAACTGAATCAGTTCCTAGTTTTATTAGTTTATTTTTTTAAGTTTTTAAACATTTATTAATCATCTACTGTGTTCAACTGCTCTATTGTAGGCATTAGAGAAGATACAAAGTTTAGCTAACACACAATCCCTGCTCTCAAGGAACTTCAAGAGAATTAGAAAGATAAGCTCTCTACATAAGATAACTATCATTCTTTGAAAAGTGGTTAGAAATTACTAAAGAGCAGGTATTATCAGTACAGGAAATTACATGAACAAAGAGCATGGAGCTATCAGGCTACACTGGATGTTTGGGGGCGGAGAGGTACCTGGTTGGACTACAGTATGTGAAGGAGAAATATTATGAAATAATAGTAGCTTGGTTTCAGATTACATGGCTTTACATGCCAGGAATTTGAACTTTTACTAAAGGCACAAGAGAATCACTCTAGATTTTGGAGCAGAGGACTGATCATATCAGAGTCTTTTGTTACAAAAGATAAATTTGATAAAAGATCAAATAGTCAAGTTGTATATGGAATTTTATTCAAAGAGTTTAGCTTATAGTATATAAAAGTAATTCCCAAAAGATAAATGATCAAAGGACATGACCAAATAGTATCCTAAAGGATTGTAAACTCTTAACCACATAGAAAAATGCTCTAAGTAACTAATAACAAGGAAAGTAAAAACAGAAACAACTCCGAGGTTTTACCCCACACCTAGCAACTTGCAATGATGGTAAAAGATAGTAACAGTTAATGAGTTAATGTTCAAAAAGTACGCTAATGCATTGTTAGTGGAGCTGTGAATTAGTCCGATTTTTGGAAAGCACCTTGGAATTGAGCTAACAAAGTAGCTAAAGTGTTCATACTAGCGAAATAGTGCTTACTCTCTGCCAGGAACTATGCTAAGAATTAAATACAAATAAAATCAAGCAATTACCTTTCTTCTACCTTTCTACATTCTAAATGGGGGTAGAGGGAAGGGACAGGATACATGAAGGAAAGATTGTTTTAAATGAAGGAAATTCACAGAAACATAGTGATGTGGAAATGGGAAGTATTGTGAAAACCTGGTTAAGTTAGAGGTCACAGGGGAAGAAAGCTGACTAGGATTACTGGAGCGCAGGTAGAATGTTGAGGAGATGGCTGAAAGTCTATTATCCAGAGAGCCTATTTCAAGTCAGATAGCCTAAGGAAGTCATTGATAGAAAGAGAGGAGCCAAACATACCACTATGTTTGGAGCAATTTTTTCTTCTAACAGTGAAGACCTGGAGTCAAAGTAGATGTCCACCACAGAGCAATGGCTAGACAAAGTTTGGTATAGTTCAGGTTTTTCATTTCCATTTTGTTCATCTCTCCTTTGGTTCTCAGGATTTCTATTTTGATGTTTAAATGGGAGGGGGTGATGTCCATTTGTTTGGGTTTTTTTATTACATGCCCAATTCATTGATTTGCTCTCTTTTACTGACATACACATTTAGAGAAATAAATTTTCCTCTAATTACTGCTTTGACTGCATCCCACAAATTCTGAAATGTTGTCTCATGGTTATCACTCTCTTTAATGAAACTGATTGTTTCTATGATTTGTTCTTTGATCCATTCTTTGGGATTAAATAACTTAGTTTTTTATTCATTTTTAATCTGTTTCCACAGCTCTTTATTGAAAGTTATTTTACTGCATTATGGTCTGGAAAAGATGCATTTAATATTTCTGTTTTTCTGCATTTAGTTGTGAAGTTTTTATGGTCTAATACATTGTCAATTTTTGCAAAGGCACCATGTACAGCTGATAAAGATATATTCCTTTCTATTTTCATTCAGTTTTCTCCAGAGATCCATCATATCTAACTTTTCCAAGATTCACCTTAACTCTTCATCACCTTAACTTCTTCCTTAAGTTTCTTTTATGGTTATATTTCTCTAGTTCTGAGAGGAAAAGTTAAGGTTCCACACTAGTATAAGTTGTACTATTTCCTCCTGTAATTCATTTATATTTTCCTTTAATAATTTAGATGCTCACTTGGGGATTAGATAACAAGGTGTTGTATATGATTGTAATGGAACACTATTGTGACATAATAAATGATGAGCAGGATGCTCACAGAAAAATATTAAGTGAAATGACCAGAACGAGGAGAACATTGTACACTAGTAACAGCAACATAATGACACAACCAACTTTGACAGACTTAGCTATTCTCAGCAATACAATGATCCAAGATAATTCTGAAAGACTTACAATGTAAAATGTCATCCATCTCCAGAGAAAGAACTGATAAGAGTCTGAATGGAGACTGAGGTACACTTTTTCTTTGCTTTATTTTTCTTGGGTTTTTGTCTCTGCTTTTGTTCACATGACTAACACAGAAATAGGTTTTGCATGACTGCACGTGTATACCATATATCAAATTGCTTGCCTTCTCAATGGCAGCCAGGAGGGTGGGGGTGGAGAAAGAGAATTTGGAACTCAAAAAAATTTTAAAACAAATGTGAAAAAATTGTTTTCAACATGTAATTGGAGAAAGATGAAATTATAAACTAAAAAAAAATTTGCATGCTATGACATTTGGTGCATATGTTTAGTACTGATAGTATTTCTCTGTCTATGATGTCTTTTAGCAAGATGTAGCTTCCCTGCTTATCCCTTTTAATTAGGTTGATATTTGCTTTTGATTTGTCTGAGATAGTGAATGCTAATCCTTTCTTTTTCACTTCAGCTGAAGCATAAGAGATTCTGCTCCAGACCTTTATTTTAATTTTGTGGTTCTATTTCAAGTGTGTTTCTTGTAAATAACATATTGGATTCTGGTTTCCAATCCATTCTGCTACCTGCTTCCATTCTATAAATGAGTCCATCCTATTCACATTCACAGTTGTGATTACTAACTGGGCATTTCCCTCCACCCTGTTTTCTTCTGTTTATTGTTCTTTCTTTTTATTCTGCCTCTCCTCTAAAGTCTGTTTTGCTTTTGCCCACTGTTTGCCTTCATTCATCCTCCCTTTTATCACCTCCTCCTTTTTATTATCCCGTTCCCCACCTACTTCTTTGTTGGGTAAGATAGATTTCTATTATTAATTGAGTATGTGCATTTTTTTTCTTCTTTGAACCAATTTAACCTGAGATTCAACCACTGACTATTACACCCCCACCATCTTCCCCTCTACAGTAAAAGCTTTCCCTTGTACATTCTTTTATGTGAGATAATTTTCCCTATTCTTCATCTCCCTTCCCTCTTCTCACAGGGCACATCTCTTTCTCACCTATCCATTTTTTTTACATCATTTCAACATAACTGACTCCTATCTGTGCCTTCTTTCTACATAGAATCCTTCTAACTACCCTCATTCTGATAAAGTTCTAAAAAGCTACATGCATCATCTTCCCATACAAAAAGGTAAACAGTTTAATCTTATTCAGGTTCCTTATCATTTCTTTTTCACATTTACCTTTTGATGAATCTCTTGAGTTTTGCATTTGAAAGTGAAATTCTCTATGCAGCTCTGGTCTTTTCATCAGGAATGCTTGAAAATCCTCTATTTTCACTAAATATCCAGATTTTTCTCTTGAGGGATTATAATCAGTTTTGCTAGGTAATTAGTCTTGATTGTAATCCAAGCTCTTTTGCCTTGCAGAACATTATATCCCAAGCCCTTTTCTCCTTGAATTTGCTAGCTGCTAAATTTTGTACAATCCATGGTATTTGAATGGTTTCTTTCTGGCTGCTTGATGTATTTTCTCTTTGACCTGGGAACTCTGAAATTTGTCTATAATATTCCAGGGAATTTTCATTTTTAGATTTCTTTAGGTGGTTATTGGTAGATTCTTTCAATTTCTATTTTACACCTTGGTTCTAGGATATTGGGCAGATTTCCTTGATAATTTCTTGAAATATAATGTCTAAACTCCCTTTTTGATATTGGCTTACAGATAAAAAAAAATCTTTCCTTGATCTGTTTTCCAGGTCAGTTTTTCTGAAGAAATATTTCACATTTTCTCCTATTTTTTTTTCATTCTTCTGACTCTGTTTTATTGTTTTTTGCTGTCTCATTAGCTTCTACTTGCCCAATTCTGTTTTTTAAGAAATCATTTTCTTCAGTGAGTTTTTGTATCTCTTTTTCCATTTGGTCAGTTCTGGGTTGTTGGTTTTTACTTAAGGTATTATTTTCTTCAGTGTTTTTGCATGCCTCTTTTTGGGGGGGGGGGTAGGGCAGTTGGGGTTAAGTGACTTGCCCAAGGTGACACGGCTAGTTTTTTGTGTTAAGTGTCTGAGGCCGGATTTGAACTCAGGTACTCCTGACTCCAGGGCCGGTGTTCTATTCACTGCGCCACCTAGCCGCCCTGCATGTCTCTTTTATCTAACTGTTGATTGTCTTTTCATAATCTTCCTTTGCCCTCATTTCTTTATCTAATTTTTTCTCTACTACACTTATCTGATTTTGTAAATAATTTTTTCAAATAGTTTTTTAAATTTTTTCTGCAGTTACATGTCAAGAAAATTTTTAGCATTCATTTTTACAAGATTCTGAGTTCCAAAACTTTCTCCTTTCCTTCTTCTGAAAATGGTAGGCAGTTTGATAAGAGTTTATACATGTACTATTATGTAAAAATATTTTCACTTTAGTCACAGTTGTGAAAGAAACAGATCAAAAGGAGAAAAAAAGCACAAGAAAGAATAAAGTTAAGTGGGGAAAAAATATGCTTCAATCTGCACTCAAGAGTCCATCAATTCTTTATCTGGATATGGAGAACAATTTCCTTTGTGAGTCCTTTGTACTTGTCTTGGATCATTATGTTAAGAGCTGACCCATTCATAGTTGATCATAACTCGATTTTTCTGATACTGCATACAATATTTTCCTGCTTCTGCTCATTTCACTTTGGATCTATTTATACAAAGTCTTTCCAGACTTTTCCGAAATCTGCTTGTTCATCATTTCTTATTGCACAACAGCATCCCCTTAATATTCCTATACCACAGCTTGTTCATCCATTCCCCAATTAATGGTCATCCCCTCACTTTCTAATATTTTGCCACCATAAAAAGGGCTGCTATAAATATTTTTGCACATATAGTTCCTTTTCCCTTTTTTATAATCTCTTTGGGATACAGATGTAGTCATGGTATTGCTGGATCAGAGGATATGCACAGTTTTATAGTCCATTGGGGATAGTTCCAAACTGTTCTCCAGAATGGTTGCATCAGTTCACAATTCCACCAACAATATATCAGTGTCCCAATTTTCCCACATATTCTCCAGCATCTATCATTTTCCTTTTCTGTCATATTAGCCAATCTGATAGGTGTGAGGTAGTACCTCAGAGTTATTTTAATGCACATTTCTCTAATCAAAAGTGACTTAGAGTACGTCTTCATATGCCTATAGTTAACTTTGATTTCTTCATGTGAAAACTACCTATTCATATCCTTTGATCACTTCTCAACTGGGGAATTGCTTGTATTCTTGTAAATTTGACTCAGTCCTCTGTATTTGAAAAAATACATATCCGAGATACTTGCTGTAAGATTGTTTTCCAGATTTCTGTCTCATTTCTAATCTTGGCTGCACTGATTTGTTTGTACAAAAGGTGTTTAATTTAATCTAACCAGAATTATCTGTTTTACATTTTGTAATACTCTCTATCTCTTGTTTAGTTATGAATTCTTCCTCTCCCCATAGATCTGACACATAGACTATTCCTTACTCTTCTAATTTGCTTATGGTGTCACCCTTTATGTATAAATTATGCCAAAGGTCTGTCATATCTAACTTTTCTAATTCTATTTACCTCCTAAATTTCTTTCTTGTTTATTTTTTTATTGGATGTATTAAGTTCTAAGAGAGGACAGGTGAAATCCCCTACTAGTATAGTTCTTCTGTCCATTGCTTCTTGTAACTCATCTAATTTGTCCTTTGAGAATCTGGATGCTATACCACTCAGTGCATATATGTTTAGTATTGCTATTGCTTCACCACGTATGGTACCTTTTAGCAACATATCGTTTCCTTGCTTATCTCTTTTAATTAGGTCTGTTTTTGCTTTTAGTTTGTCTGAGATCAGGATTGCTATCCCTGCTTTTTTTTTTTCACTTCAGCTGAAGCATATTAGATTCTGCTCTAGCCCCTTACCTTTATTCTGTGTATGTCTCTCTGCTTCAAATGTGTTTTCTTTTTTTTTGCAGGAGGGAGGGCAGGGCAGTTGGGGTTAAGTGATTTGCCCAAGGTCACACAGCTAGTTTTTGTGTTAAGCCTCCAAGAAGTGTGTTTCTTTTAAACAACATATTGTAGGATTCTGGTTTTTGATCCACTCTGATTCTGTTTTATGAAAGAATTCATCACATTCACCGAGTTATGATTACTACCTGTGCATTTCCCTACATCTCATTCTTCCTCCTGTCTATCCTCCCTCTCTTTTCACCCGGCTTTGCTTCTGTCTACCATCTTCCCTGATCTACCCTCCCTTCTATCAGTCCCCATCCTCTCCCTTTACTTGATTTCCTCACCTTCTACCTTCTTGGTCAGGCAGGACAGATTTCTATATTCATCTGATGGTGTATATGATCCCCTTTTTTGAGCCAATACTGATAAGAGTAAGGTTCAAGAGATGCTTGTCGTCCACCCTCCCATCTTCCCCTTCACTATAATACGTCTTTTGTACCTCTTCATGTAAAATAATTTATTGTATTTTATCTCTCCCTTTCTTCTGGACTCACTGTACTCCTCTTTCTCATTCCTTAATTTTTTAAATGTCATTCCCTCCGATTCATTTTATACCTGTACCCTCTTTACATGTATATTTCTTCTAACTGCACTACTAGTGATACAATTTTCAAGAATTAAAAGTATCATCTTCCTGTGTGGGGATGGAAACAGATTAGCTCTACGGAATTCCTTATTTTTCCTTTCCCTTTTTGTCTGTTTATGGTTCTCATGGGTCTTGATACTGGAAGCCAAATTTTTGGTTTAGTTCAGGTCTTCTCCTTATGAAGGTTTGAAACTTTTCTATTTCATTAAATGAGCATTTTTTCCCTTAATAGATTTTGCTTAATTTTGCCAGGTAAGTGATTCTTGGTTGCAGTTCTAGCTCTTTTTCCTTCAGGAAAATCATCTTCCATGACCTCCAGTCCTTTAATGTTGCAACTGCTGTAATACTGATTGTGACTCCCCAATATTTGAATTGTTTCTTTATGGCCAATTTGTAGTATTTTTTCCTTGACATGATAGTAACGAAATGTGGCTATAATGTTCCTTGGAGGTTTTATTTAGGATCTCTTTCCTGAGATGATCAGTGAATTCTTTCAATGCCCATTTTGCCCTGTGGTTTCAGGATATCAGGGCAATTTTCCTTGATAATTTTTTGAAAAATTCTGGCCAGGTCCTCTTTTTGATTATGACTTTCAGACAGTCCAGTGATTCTGATATTGTCTCTCCTGGATCTATTTTCCAGGTCAGTTGTTTTTCCCATGAGGCACTTTACATTTTCTTCCATTTTTATCATTATTTTTATTTTGCTTGATTGATTCTTGATGTCTCATAGGGCCATTAGCTCCCACTTATCCAATTCTAACTTTTAAAGTACTGTTTTCCTCAATTAGTTTTTGTATTTTCTTTTTGTTTGTTTGTTTGACCAACTATACTCTTTAAGGAATTGTTTTCTTCAGCATATTTTTGTATCTTTTCCCATGTGGTCAATTCTACTTTCTAAGTAGTTTTCCAAGCTATTGAATCTTTTTTCATAATTCTCACACTTCAGTCTCATTTCTTTTCCCATTTTTGTCTTCTACCTTTCTTAAATGATTTTTAAGCTCTTTTTTGAACTCTTCCATGAGTTCTTTCTGGGCTTGAGACCACTTCCTGTTTTTCTTTGGGGGTTTTGCCCACAGGTGTTTTGATCCTGTTGTCCCCTTCTGAGTTTCTTTCTTGATTTTCCCTGCCACCATAATAAGTTTCCATGGTCAGATTCTTTTTTAGTTGTTTTCTGCTCACCTTTTTTTTTGGGGGGGGAGGGGTCCTTTTTTTAAATTTGAGCTCTGCTCCTGATGTGCAAGGGGCACTGTCTCAAACTTCTTGCGACAGTGGCTGCAGGCCCTGGTTGTTTATCTGGTGCTGCACTGATGCTGCCCTGAGGACCCTATGTCTGATGATGTGCTGAGGGGGTAGAGTGAGGGATGGCTAGAGGCCATACGTGTTGGGTAGCTTACTGGGTGCTGAACTGGGGTCATAGTAGTGGTGTCTGGCATGTGCTGAGGCCTGGGGGGCTATTTCTTCATTTCTTAGGGCTATAACTGAAGCACATGGAGGTCTAGCCACTGAAGGATGTCTATTTGCCTAGGGCTGTGATGAAGCATGTGCAGGTCTAACTGTTGGAGGATGCCTGTTTGTCCAGAGCTACAGTGAAGCATGTGGTGGTTCTCAGAGCTGTAGTCAGCTAATTACCCCGGCTATGTTAAAGTACATGGTGGGGCAGGGGGTGTCCTGGTGTTGGCATCTGCCTGCTCCACCACACTGGGACTCAAACTCTCCCACTGGTTTGCCAAGGCGAGGCTTGCTGATGGCTTGCTAGGATGCTTTCTGTCATGGAATGTGCTTCTCTTTTACCCAAGTGAGATGGACCTTTCTTGCCAATCTTCCAAGTTTCTTGGGCTAAAAGACTTTCACCCCATCTTTTGTCTGGTTCCCTTATTCCAGGATTGGTTTGGGTATACTATTTGAATATGGGATTTACGTAGGATCTCAGAGTTGCTTTAGTCTGTGTTTCTTTAATTAATAATAATTTGGAGCACTTTCCATATCATTGATGACAGCTTGGATTTCTTTCCTTGAGAACTTCTGTTCATACCCTTTGACCACTGATCTATTCGGCAAATGGCTCTTAAGTTTTACAAATTGTAATCATGTCTCCCAGTTATCTATTTCTCTTCTAATTTTAACCGCATTAGTTTTGCTTTTGCAAAAGCTTTCAATTTTATATAATCAAACTGTCCACTTTATTTCCAGTGAACCTCTCTGTCCCTTCTTTTGTCATGAACTCTTTCCCCACCCAAAGATCTGAAAAATACATTTCTTCTTCACTCCTCTAATTTGCTGAGGAGGTCACCTCTTATGTCTAAATTATAAGCCCATCTGAATTTATCTGGATACGTGGTGTAAGACATTACAGATTCTGGAATATTAAAGCGTTTACTCTGTGCCACATCCTTAGCCCTTGTTATGTTTTAAAGGCTTCAACATCTCTTTTTGGGAGGAGGTAGAAGTGGGTGGGCATGGAAAGATGGAAGGATTTTGACTAGAATCACAGCACCACATGTTAGAGCAAAAAGGAACTCCAGAGTTACAAGCCATTCATTTGATAAATGAAGAAAATCAGCTTCAGGCAGAGCTGGGACACAGATTCCTGGTCATGAGCGTGCCAAGTGCTATACCTGACAACTGGTGGGAGGGGGTTAGGGGCTCTGGACTGTGGGCCTTGGGTCCTTCTTGTGAACCCCCCAAGAGGACAAAGGCTGCCCACCACTTTCTCTTGCACGCCTCCCTAAATTCCTATCAAACACAAGGGCTCCATTTTCACATCACATTCACATAAGGAGCTGTGGTAGATACAGAAGACAAAGAACCACCCTTAAGGCCAATGAGACCTGAGTTCAAATGCTACCTCTGATAGATCCTGGCTGTGTGAAGCTGGCCAAGTCTCTTTACCTCTCACTACGTTAGGGAACTCTCTAAGACTGTAAGTTGCAAAGAAGCAGCTGAAATATATTGCTTAGCCAACAAATTGACAATTTTATACTCTCCGGATCTTCAGACAGAAAAAGATAATGATGATAACAAGCATTTTAGAAATTCTTTAAGGTTTACAAATCCCTTTACAAATATCTCACTCAGTCCTCATAACAACTCAAGACACAGGTGCTATTAGTGTGCCCATCCTACTGTTAAGGAAGCTGAGGCAGGCAGAGGTCACTGGCTCTCAAGGCCATGCTCAAAGTCCTGGCTCCAGGGGCCTTGCCACCTAAAGTGACATGAAGAGCCTCTCCAAAACAATCAAGTGTGCACAGATAACCCAATATGGAGGCGCTTCTTAACAGCCTGAGGTACTTACTCCTCCAGCTTCAATCAGTCAAGGTTTACCATGACCCTTACTTTGACTTCTGAGAAGTTAAGGAAATGAATATAAAAAGAGACAGGCCACAGAAGCCCCACTAAAACCCTCCACAGTCATGCTAGACTCCACAAAGCTCAGTGATCATGAAGGGCTAGGGTCAGTGGAAGGCCCTGCCCCCCAAGTCTGCGTGTGGACACCACAGAAATGCCTTTGATCCTCCGGAGGATATCAGGAACACTTACTCTCAGACTGGAAGATAAACCCATAGAGCCACACCAGCAGCAAGGTCCACAGCACGCTCCATGCAATCAGCTGCCAGGGCTCGTACTTGGTGCAGTGTCCATTTACGTAGTTCTTGGCATTGATCAAATACACCTCCAGGATTTCCTGATAAGGCTCAATGGCCTTCTAGAAATAAAACACAAGAAATGAAACATCATGAGAAAGAAAAAGAGAATTCAGTCCTTTACTATTTAAGTACTCTGTTTATTTCATTTCCCAACAACATTTTCTTTTATAATGAAGAACCTCCACACTCTTACCCCCAAAATACCTAATTATTTCCCCTCAGAAAAACAACAACCCATTCTAGCCAAACTGTTCTACTGTCTTAAATGTTTTGCTCACAGCTTTCTGCTTAGGGAAGACACTTCCCCAAAAGTGAGAACTAAACATGCACACACAAAAATAAACACAAGGTAGCTTACAGAGGGTAAACTAAGGGGTGAGAATTTAAAGAATGTCCCTGAGCACATGAGCTGGGTCTAAATGGAAGATAAAAATCATAGGCAGGCACAGAAGCACAATCCAATCAGTGACCAAGGCTTGCTCAAGGCTTGCCAGTCTCAGCCTCCTCTGGCCACATATCATTTCATGTGACTGTGCCTGGGCTGCCTAACTGGCCTATAAGTTACGGAGGGGAAAGGCCCATGACCATCAGAGAACATCAGAGTTAGGAAGAACTTCAAGGGCCTCTGGCTGAAACTGGAGCAAGGACTTTCTCTATGACATACTCAACAAATGGTCTTTGCTCAAAGACTTCCAGTGACAGGAAAGGCACGTCCTTTTGAGACAGCGATTCCACCTGGGAACAGTTCATTTAGGTGTCTGACTAGATAATCTCCAAGACCATTCCAGTGCCAAAACCTAAGATCCTATGGATTAAAAGCTCTTTTTAAAGCCATCATAATATGATTCTTTGTGATGGAGAGTGGATCCACATCACACAGGAGATTCTCCTCGATGCTCGGTTTGACCTTCAGGGTCAAGCAGAACAAGCCAAATCCCCCTCCCACATGATGATCCTTCCTGCCCACGATACAAAAACACACATCACACTGCCACACACAGCTAAGTCATGAGAGGACTACTGCCACAGCTGCAATGGAGATGGAGAGGAGAGAATAAGATCTGTAGTATTTTGAATCACTACCACTCAAAAAAGGAATCAGAACAAGTATTCTTCAAATTTATAAGACCGTAGGGAAAAAGTGGCTTTATTTTGTTGGAGGGCTCTAGCAAGGCACGGCATAATTAGCACATAGCAAGTAGCAGGTATTCTCTACAGGACACTGTGGAAACACAACAGCTCCTCTGGAGATTGATGTCTATCCTGGGCCACTCCCCAGGGCCACACTATCGCTGTCAGCAAACACAACCACTACCACAATCACAGTTGCTAGGGTCCATGCTTTGAAAGGATCTATCATCCAAAAAGTGGCTATCAGGTTCCAAGAGCTAAAAAGAAGCTTCTGGCGGGAAAGGCTAGATCCAAGAAGTCAAATTTGTGACCGAAAGGGAAAGTCATTCAGAGTGAATTTCCATTCTGAAGACCATGGTTTCTACCTAGTTATCCACCATCGTTCTCCAACAATCAGGACAGAGAGCAGAGAACAATAAACATTTCAGCTGGAGAAAAATCAAAATCCTTGGGTGCTCAAAAACACAGGGAATTCAAAATGCAAAACTTATGTTTTCCCAATTAAACTCGGTTTTATCAATAAAATACACTCCACAGTTACAGGAAGATGTATCATTAATGGGATAGTAAGATCTTCCCAGTCCATTAGTAGGCCTCACTGTGGAGCCTACTGAGGGAGGGAAGCTTTGCTTATGAGAAGTTTGCTTGTAGGAAGGTTTTGCTTGTGAGAAGTTTGCTTATAGGAAGGCTTTCATACCTTCTGTTCATTTCTAATTAGGCACTGACTCAGGAGGGTTGTGATGCCTTCTGGCTCTGAGAAGTGTATATATATACTCTGAGTTGGTATGTTACTCTGGGGGCTCACTTATGAGAAGGATCTTGTGATTCCCTGGTTGAGATTCTGAGTACGTTCAGAGCTCCTGGACTGCTCAGATGTAAAAGCACTCTGGATCCAGGGATGTATGTAAAGTGTATGGCTGATTCAGGCAGTCAGACCTCTGTCTGTTGGTCTTTATTTCTCTGCTTGTATTTTCTCTGAAGTTTAAGGTGCTAACTTTTCCCCTGAACTGGAGAATGTAATTTAAAAAAATTGTTGGCCCCTTGAACAGCTATATTTCCTAGTAAAGCAGATCAAAGAACTTGTGCTAGCAGCCATCCTGGGTATGCCAGTGTGGTTGCTGCTACAGAAAACATCAATGAAAAGTCTCAGAGAGATAAAATGATTAGCCCAGGGTTACATGGTAAAGGCTGGTCCTCAAACCTCCAACCCTTGACTTCAAATTCAATACTCTTTCAACTGCATCACAAAGATACCCTCTAATTCCTCACAGTTCACAGGTAAAAGACAGGAAATAAACTTGATGAGTAACCAATAGCTCCCATTCTGAAAACTCAAGAGGTAATATAACTCAGCAAATAGTTGTTTCAAGACACTCCGCCTCCTATTAGCCACAAAACCTTATTAGGTCCATATAATTCACCCAGTCTAAATCTGTGAATTCTCAGAGGAAATTCAAGCCCCCAAATAAGTGACTTTCCCATGGTCACACAATAGGTCAGTGACCACAATGTCCTTCTCACACTCAGGCCCAAATCTTGGGCTTAATGATTGTGAATATCACTGCTAGTGCCAATTTAGCATAAACAAGCAGCCTTACTCCTTGGGGGACAAAGAGCCTAGCAGCACTGCTCAGTTTACACATTATTGGGCTCTGTGCGCCACAGTCTCATTGGGAGGATGGAGGAGACTGTTCTTTGGTGTTCTGGGTGTACACATAACCCTCAGGCAGAATCCTGATGTAACCCAGCCTTTAAGAATCTTTTAACCCCTTTTAAACCACAGGCATCACAAGAGTTAACTTTCTCTGTTTTCAAGTTCCTGAATGACTTCACATTAACTAGTAAAAACTATACACATGGGGACAATTTGTGTAATAACAAATGGGAAGATTGGCACTACAATGCTCTGTATGACAAGTCTAAATGACACAGTTATGTCATGACTTACAGACAGGAATGCAGATAATGACAGCAAAAGGCAAGAAAACTTCACATATTAATAATGACCTTTTTTACCATCCCTCCTAGCTTAAAGGACTACATTCTTTTACCATGTACACAACCATTTAACTCTCTAGCCTGAAGCAATTCCAATTTAGTATAGCCTAAGTGTAAATACTCAGTGTTTATCCTGCCACACTCAAGTGACTTCTGTGTAATGAGGGACACAAGGCTAGACATTGCCAACAAACAGAATATGCAGAACACCCAATCCAATTTCATTCAACACTAAGGAAGTGCTGAGTACTAAATGAAACCATACCTGTCCTCAAACGTTAAGCAGGGAAGGGGCAGAGGGCAGACACAACAGGAACACAAATAAAGAAGTCCAAGACAGAATGAGAATGGAGAAACCAGGAATAACTGGGAGAAACAAGTAAGAGCTGGAAAAGAAGCGGTAGCTGAGCCATGCTCTGAAGAAAACCAAGGGTTCCAAAAGGCCACAGGGAGGATGAAGAACACAGCGGAAGATACAGGAACCAGGGTGAGCTATGCTGAAACATGGAGGCAGGACAGAGGGAACGTGAGGCTGGTAGCAGCAGGGACAGAAGGGCATAGCTCAGTTTGGCTGCAGACTTGATAACGTGAAGAAACATCAAGATGAAAAAGGGAGATGAGAGTCAGTTATGAAGGGTTTCAAACGCCCAGTGAAGTAGCTGGTAGCTTATCTGAGGTCCCAATAGGGAAGAGAAGACTGGTGAGCACAGGGGTACAAGGTCAGGCCCATTAGGAATACCAAGGCCGAGATGACAGCACAGGGGGGAGTCAGGAAAGTCAGCCAGTGACTCTAACCCATATCAGAATGTCACTCAGCCTATCAATGTTCCATTCAGCTCTCTAAGACTAGATTAACAGTGGTGGTGTAAGAGAAGGGAGTTTTCAAGTAGGAGCTCCCCACACTGATGAAATTACAGCCTAAGGAAAAAAATAGCTGTGGGGAGGAAGGACTGGAGACAGGAGCAAGGGCAAAGAGGAGGCTTTGTAAGCATTCAGGTGAGAGGTGGGACAGGTCTAAAAAAAGACAGATAGGAAGAATGTCGTAAAGACAAAAGCATTAAAACTTGGCAAGTAACTGGATATTGGAAGGAGAAGGGGGAATTGAGCATTTTCAGACTCAAACATTATTAAGCACTTACTGAGTGCTGGGCAATGCACTGGACCCTAGGGATATGAAAAACAAGCAAACAAAGCAGCGCATGTTTTACAGGCACTGACATCCTCCTGCTTCCAGGCTGGGTGACTAGAAGGATGGAGACTCTCAACAGAAAGAGAGAAATCTGGAGGAGGGAAGATCAGAAAGGAAGAGAAGGAGTTCTGGCTTGCACATGTGGAGAGGTCAGTGGTGCATCCATAGGCCAGCTGGCTTCTGTGAAGGGATGAGCCATACAAACATATCACAGACTCAGAACTGAAAGAAGCTGGTAAGATCAGCTCCAGCTCCTTCAATGTTACGGGGAGAACACTAAGGCCTGAGGCAAATGACAAGCTACCAATCACAGAGGCAGAGAGGGAATCTGACCTTGGACCTTTGCCTCCAAAGGTCAAAGCTCCTTCCACTGCCTCTGGGCAGAATGTGTCTTCCTTCCCAACCCTGCGAGTATTCTTCATAACTGTTTTTGCAAATGCTCATCACATGTACTACAAATCAAGAAGACCAGAAATGATGCCTCTTGTTGCCCTCAGATGTATGATAAAACCAAACCCACTCACTCCTTACCCCATTTCTCCAAAAAGACCTGAGCACCACCTTTGTCTTCTGGGTTCTTTTATGATAGGAATGCCAACACTGGCTTGACTCAGTCCTCCACTAGTATACCCACTGGTCAGTTACTGGACCAGGGTCTCACATTCAGAGTATCAACTTCTAACCATGTTTACATACAGTCTAGAAACTGTGTTAAGTCTTAGCTACTCTCACTGATGGAACAGGAGGAAGCCCTACAGGACTGAGGGCCACTGTGAGCTGCCAAGATAAAAGAATTCATCACCTAGCTGACAGTATACCAGTGATTTGTCTCTTCTATTCAGCTAAGGGTAGTACTATAAAAGTGGAGAGATCTTTCACTGAGAAAGTACTTAAAGCTCTTTCCAGAGACCACCTTCAAGAGTACAGGATCATTTCCACATCAAGCAACCCCCTCAGTATACACAAGACATGGGTTCATATCCTGGAATTATTACTTGTAAGGGCCCCTTTAAGCCCTGAATGACTAGATGTCTGAACTTGGTCAGTGTGTCCTAGCAAACAGGAAGACTGGAGGCGGGTCTAAGAGGCATCTGTGCATTTGCTCTGCCCCTGTGACCTCACTTCCTGTTTACCAAGCACTCACTGTCCCATGTTTCACTGATACGGGGTCTTGGAGGGACAAAAGGGCACGGGTAGCATTGAGCATGCATGAGTAACAGAGGAGCGCTCCCCGCCTATCAGGCTCATGTTCTGAGGCACTTGACGAGGGGGAAGATGGACGGTCTATATAAGGCAGAGGAGGATTTGGGAGCACTGGACACGGTGCACAAGGAGGCACGGCACACATTGGGGCACGGCATACAATAGGATAGAATAAAGAGACCTATGCAACTCCACCAAAGCGTGTCTGACTAGTCTGTCCAATCCGGGATATCCCAAAGAGTCATAGAGGCAAATGGGACTATCCTGAAGAGCCGTAGAGGCGGTGGAGGTTGAACGCGCACATAAGGTAGGTGACTTGGGGACCCCCAAGTCCGGCTGGCCCAAGCATTACTGAATAGCAATTCAAAGATGGGAAACCTACAGCCTTGAGGCCATATGTGGTCTTCTAGGTCCTTAGGTGCAGTGGCCTTTTGACTGAGTCCAAGTTTTATAGAACAAACCCTCTTAAGCGGTTTTGTCCTGTGAAGTTTGGATTCAAAGGGCCGCATTTGAGGGCCTAGAGGGCCACACGTGGTCTTGAAGCTACAGGTTCCCCACCCCTAGAATGCCTCATGTGACCCCTGCTGAGTCACATCTCCTCTCTAGAGCAAATCCCAAAGGAAACATTTTTTAGCCTAGGAATGTATTAAAATCATACTTAAGTAAATCTTTTTAAATAATGAAACAAATGTTTATTAAATGTCTACTGCATAGCAAAGTACTATGTTGGGTGTTAAAAGAGATCTCTAATTCACATATAAGACAAGCTACAAACTCAGATAACCATAATATACAACACAATATATACGTGAATTAGAGAGGTGTAAAACAACACACAATGTGAAGTCTAATGGAGAAGGTTTTTACAGGAATAAGGGAAGGTTTGATATATTTGAAGGGAAAATGACTTTTCTTCCCAAATAAGAAATTTGTTTGAATAAATCAAATTAAAAACATATGCTGTCTCTACACTTAGAAGAACATGTTAGGCATCTTGGTAGTGCAACATGATTTGTGATGGTGACACCAAATGCCATGGGGCAGTAAAGGAATGAAGCTGCTTAGGGTTACTAGCTAGCAAGAATTTCTTCTATTTTCATGATCTGGTGGAGGGGGCCCAGGCACAGTGATGGATCCCCATATCTCAGCAGCACTGAGTGATAGCACCAATAGTGGTCAGGGCCCCATACTCCCCCCGTAGTTGTACAACATGGGTCCCTCTCCTGGAATTGATACAAAGTCACATATTAAACTTGTTCACCCTAAGAAGGAATTTCTCAAAGACCAGGCCACAGTATACAGTTTCTCCAGGAGACAAAAATGAAGTGCTAGAACTGGGACTCTGCAACAGCAGGATCCAGAACAAAGATCACCAACCAATAAAGAGGTGGTATTGGGTTCTTGGGAGTAACCTGGCAGCCCCCCACACTTGGCCCTCTCGGGGAGTGTCCTGGGCCTTCCCAGTGCTGGGGCTTCATTCCCAGTCAAGCCCAAAACACAGAAAATGACTTTTAGGGAAAAAAAAGCAATGCTTAAGATGTTAACAGTTTTGGGGCAGGATTCTGGTCAACAAATCAGCAAACTAGTAGATTTCTGCCTAACCAAACCATCCTACTTCTACAACAAAGTTGAGGAAAAAAGAAGGTAAATAAAAGTCAATATCCATGTTAGAAACTTACAGCACCAACACTGACTGGTATTCTTTCAGAGGTAGATGATTAATCCAGTTTTTCTGTGACCCTTTGAATCTAGCAAGGGACTGATTGGTCACCATTCAGGTGGGGCACCAAGTTCATTGAGCTTATACAGAGAAACACACAGTCAGTGCCAATCCTGATCTATCAGCATTACATGCACAAAAGTCCACAGACAGCTTACAATTCATACCTAATCTTTAGCAAGATAATACCTAAGATTAAAACCTCCCACCTGAAACGATTAGAGAATAAGTTTTGCTCCCCTCTGCTTCTCCCTTTCTTCTCTATCACTATTGCACAATTCAAGTCCCAAGAGCTTTTCAAGAAGATCTGGAAACTCTGGCTTTGCAGTCAGAGTTTCTGAAGACAGAAACATGTTCCACCCAGCTTCCCACAGACTGCTTTAGGAAATGGTCTGCAAGACTGACCAAGAAAAGCTAATGAAAACTACACAGCTTAATAAGAATTAGATTTCAAGCTAAGGAATAAGTCACATAACAAAGTGACAGATTCTTCAGGAAAACAGTCAGGGAGCTAAGACGTCCTCCACTGTGACCCTAGAAGAATAGAAAGCCAAAGGAAGGGTATTTCGTCCTCTTTCATCAAGTCATAAAACTCTGTAGCTTTAAAATCCAAATATAAAACTGGTAAGAAAACATACACACTTTTTGGGCACCTCAAAAGACACTGAATTATAACGACCAAGACCAGTGAATTCCTCCATTCCTTCCATCTTGAGTGTCCCTCATTGAACAGGAGCCAAGTTTTAGAAGAAGTGTTAGAACGGCCTTGATCTGGCAATCTATGCTCTTTCTCCTAATCACAAACTAGTGATCAGTCAATAGGAAAACATTTATTGTCAGTGGTGATCCCCTGATCACCTTTATTAAGTGCCTGTTGTGTGCTGAGAACTCTGATAATCAAGTTAGGCTCTCTTCACTGAGTCAATCATTGTGGCAACACTGAAATCCATTTCCATGTTCACAAAACAATATGAAAAGTACCCAATATAAAATCACCTTGCATAACTAGCTCTCTCCCCTCACCCCACAATCAATCCCATTGGGGCAGGGAACCTTGAAACAAAAGAAAAGAAAAGCCCACCTGCAACTAAATAACTATGTTCCTTGCAAGGATGAACAAAAAAGAATCAGAAAAACAGATTTCCCCAAAGGACCTTCTCTGTCTTACACAGAAAGGCAGGCAGAGCTAGGAATGAGATCTTGCAGACCTGAGTTATGTTTCAAACACTAGATGAGTAACAGGTGAGGGTTGGGGGAGGGGGGGAGGTGGTCTTTTAAGCACCCACACCTTGCCCTTCCATTCGTTTCTCCATTTGCCAGGGGATAAGACTAGGCTAGTGGCTCTCCAATGCTCCCCCATTTTCTCTTTGGGTATCACTTCCCCTTAACCCAGAAATGCTGCAATTGTCACTACAGCCCCATTGTCCCAAATACAACTACAGATCCTTTATATTGTGTCCATATTGCCAATGGACTGAAGAGGAAAGAATACTAAAAGACTAACCAAGGGGGATAAAAATGAAGAGCCTGATCCTATGGAAGGTTAGGAAGTAGACACCCAGACACTCCTCAGGAAAGAAGCCTCAGATAGTACTAGGCTTTGTAATGTACAGGCTCAATTAACACATCTGTTGCTTGCATGAAAAGGTGCAAAATTTGAAACAACTGTGCCAAAAGGCAGGTACAATGCAACCTAATACCTAATAAAGTTGCCAAGGGCTCATGTTTATTGATTAACTGGCCAAGAAAATCAGTCAAGGTGAAGTGAATTTTGTAAGAAATGCAAGGGTTGTCTGAGAACTGTTCGCAAGATCTGAGCTAAAACAATTCTTTGAGTTACTACATTTCACAAGTCTTTCCCACATAAAGGGAAAAAAGGCCCTAGAAGGAAAACCCTAACCTGTCTCTTGTAGGGAAGAAATGATCCTGTCTCCTCTCTTCTCCAATCTCTTAGCCCCTAGACACAACTAGGTATTTCTAACACTGAAGACGAATTCGCTTTTCTAAACACTGAAACCCTCTGCAAAATTTCCCTCAAAAGTTTTACTGTTCCTGGGGATGGCAAGAATTAAAAATATCCTGTAAAGTACTGACAAGGAAATCTGTAAAGATCACATTTCCAATGATTTCTTTATGAAAAGTCACAGTTTGAGTACAGTCCAATCCAGAGGAAAAAAAGACCTCCACTGGGCACTCTGACACCCTCCCAACGCTAGGTCTTTGGCTGATCTTCAGAGTTATCAAAGCTTTCCTTCCAATTCCAAAGTTCTATCCTCTAGAAAGTAACTCTATGCAAAGTCTTTTCATCTATAGGTCACTCTAAAATGAAAAAAAAATCAGACCCCATCACTTCCTATGATGATAAAAATACCGCAACTGCTCATAGCAAGTGCTATTCTAACACAGCCTTCAAAGTAGGAGTTTCTTTTCTTCTCGGTTTCATAAAGGAGTTCCACTCTATCAAAACAAGTCCATGTTTTCTATGGAAAGAGGAGAGACGGGGTCGATGGAGGAGGAACAATAAAGACAAAGAACACAATCATTCTGGATCTCCTTTGCCTATGACCCTCCAGATAAAGCTCCACCCGGATCAGGAGCAAAGGTCTCACTCAAGTCCTGTCTCCTAAAATCAGGCTGACCCAATGCCTTTTAGAGATAAAAGCCTCTCATATAAAGATTGCAAAAGGAGCCAGAGGTACAAGAAGCTCTGAGAAATGCCAGACAGCTGAAAGACTGCCTGGCCTGTTACAAATAAAGGTCAAGAAGAGGCCAAGAGCTTCAGGGTCAATTGTCTACTTAAGTATTCCATAAAAAGAGTTATTGATTAAAGAAGCTATTTCTAAAAATGATCTATAGGCTTTCCTCACTAGTCATTTTTACTGTTATCTTCGTGAGTGAGCAAACAAATCTCACTCTTGCTTCTATGTACACTCAAAAGAAGAAAGTCATAACCAGGTCTTGGTAGAACTAGATAAGTAGCCCTCAAATATCAGAAAATAGATGGAAATTCATGGAGTCAGTTCAATCCAGTAACTAGGTTGTCATCCAGAGAGTTAACTGGAACAAAAAGGCCTACGTCACTCCTCCTTTCTGTCTCCTTCAGAATGGAGCAGGGGCTTTGCCCCAATGGAGCTTTGCAAAAACAAGAGGATCACAGTCTCGCAGTGAAAGGAACCTCTGAAACTAAGGTCATAGAGGCTAACCCACACATGAACAAGAACTCCCTCCTCAACAGTTCAGAGATTTGGTTAAACTGAACTGCAATACTAAGCAGAAACCAAAAGGCTCAATGAAACTTGACTCTGACAAGCCTCTGGGGCAGACAATAGAGCAAGCACATGTAGTTTCTACTCAGAGTGGACCTAAGGGTTGAAAATACTGGTCCACCTGTCCCAACTTTATGAGTTAGGCTGGCAGAACTCTACCAATGTTGCCTCATAGCAAAGATTTCCACTGATTTCACAGAATATCAGAACTGGAAAAGGCTTCAGAGATCATCCAGCTAAACCTGTATTTGAACAAGCAATCCTCCTGTTTAATCCCCTACAAAACTCCAGAGGTAGCTTTGGGATGGCTCAAATCATTGGCAAAATTGTCCTCATCAAGCCTAAACCTGCCTCTCTGCAGGTTCTATGCCCACTCCTATATTAAAACCTACAGAAATGGAGAATGAAGGAGAAAAAAAGAAAAAGACAGGAGTAGAGAGACAAAAAGGCAAGGTGACATCACAGGGAAAAAAAACCTTTAAAAGCCTGGGAACAGTCATGAAGACAATCCCGATCTGAGTTCTAAGCAATCACTGGGAAGGTAGTGCCTGCCAAACACTGAGAAACAGATGCTGCTGTTCTTCCCAGAACCATAACTCAGATAACAATACATGCCTAGGTTTTCTGCAACTGTAGTAATTCTAGCAGAGCTCCAAGTACTGTACTCTCCTACCTGCTTCAAAAGCAGAAGTGAGTACTAAATCAAGTCCAGAATGTTTACAGCCTATATTAAAAAAGAAAAAAAAAATCAGCACCAGAATCACCTTTAGTAGGAAAGTCCCAGAGTCCTTTGTGTCATCTAGAGGAATGAGGGGTAAGAGCCCCCTAGACATCCTTCTCTCCTGCCCCCAGCACATCCAGACAAGGCACAAGCCCAAGAAAGTGGCACCAAGTTATCAGGCCTCTAATCTACTCTAACAAATTGAAAGTGAAGATTTCCTTTTGCCTAAATCTTGTCACAGGTCTAGTGCTACCAAAGCAATTAATTACTGTCTCAAAAAGTCTGTTCCTTTTAAGTGACTTTGCCAAAATTACTTTCAATAAGAGGAAAACAAATAAGCTCAAATAAATGTTCTTTTTTAAAAAATTCCCCAAAGAACCATCTCCTCCCAGCATTGAGCATTCCCATAGCAGTCTGGACCCTGAGATTCCCAAGGTCCTTCAAGAGGTGGTTTTTGTCCTAAGATCACCCACCAGAAAATAGGATTTAAACTCTGAACTCAGATCAGAGTTATTACTCTGTCCCTACATGTCCCCTATACTATCAGTTGTTGCTATCTCTAAGATAAACTCAGAAGAGTAAAATTATCTCAATCAAAAGCTGATGTGCTCAAGTTTCCCAGAGGACGAAGTCTCTTTGTGAGCCATGAGAGAAGGGGATCTAACCTGAAGTTAGCTACCACTTTCATTTGCTCTGAGATCATGTCTTCCATACTTCCAGGATCCTGATGGCAAAACATATGATGGCCTTTCCTAGGAGTGGGCCAATCTTCATGAGCTTGAACAAGCCTATACTTGAACAAGCATTCCTCCTGCTTAATCCCCTACAAAACTCCAGAGGTAGCTTTGGGATGGCTCAAATCGTTGGCAAAATTGTCCTCATCAAGCCTAAACCTGCCTCTCTGCAGCTTCTATGCCCACTCCTATATCCCACCCTACAGAAATGGAGAATGAAGGAGAAAAAAAGAAAAAAGACAGAAGTAGAGAGGATCTAATTGAAGAGGCCAAAACCAGTCACCATGAGGCATCCGAGCCTCTCCAGACCTGGGAGGCAGACCTTCAGATGGTGGCCCTGGCATGGCCTAGAGAACCCAGGTCACCACCATATCACGGTAAAGCATCAGGACTTCAGTGAAGGACACGAACACACAAATCAAAAGCTTCTCAAAGTCTTCACTGATAGCCAGGTTCTAGAAAGCAGCCAGATCAAGAAGTGTTACCTCACATGAGGTAACATTGTTACCTTCCCAACCTATTGCCTTTCATTAGAAGCAAACCTTTTGGGGATTTCACTTCAGAATTAAATTTGATCTATCATTTAAAATTTTAATGAAATTATTCTTATGTTTTTCTATAATTGCAAAAGGAAAAACTCATAAAGGTTGTGTTGGACAGAGGCCTAGCTAAGCTCTCCTTCCCAAAAGGAAAAAAGTCTTAACTAGGGGGATCTGAAAGGAGGCAAAAGAGGGAGAGAGAGAGGAAAAGGAGACCAGTAACAAGACACAATATGCTGCTGTCTTCTACAAGGCTGCATAGATAAGTCATCTATCCTTATGCCAAAACTAATACAAAAACGTGATGGACAGAAACAGTGGTTCTCAAGCTTCCTAATGCCACGACCCTTTAATACAGTTCCTCATGTTGTGGTGACCTCCAACCACAAAATTATTTTTGTTGCTACTTCATAACTGTAATTTTGCTACTGTTATGCATCGTAATGTAAATATCTGATATGCAGGATGCATTTTGATTGTTACAAATTGAACATAAAGCACAGGCTGAGAACTGCTGCAATAAGACATAATGTCTAACCTAACAATTAAGAAGTTATCCAGTAATGGGACAGGGCCATTTGTGTAGCAACTTCTCATCACTGGAAATACTCAAAGAGTGACTAAAGGTGACCACTCCAGAATGTTCAACATCTCTGCATGGGTAAGAGTTGGAAGAAGGAAATCTGAGGACCTTTCCAATATGATATTATAGTCCTAGAGAATAATATTAGGCTCCCCTTTCCACACGCAACGCAAGAACTCTCAACAGGTTGTGGGCCCACCCTTCCATTTTAATGCATATATAGAATACTGGACCTGGAGTGAGAGAGACCTGAGTTCAAACCCAGCTTAGGACCCTAGACAAGTCATCTCACCTCTGTGAGCATCAGCTGGATGTAGATAGCCCCTGCATAGGTTCCCAAAGTGGACAGTACTGCCCTCTGGGGAGAGCTGGAACAATGGGAGGGTGGTAGTAGCCTCAGATGCAACTGGGGGACACTGAATAAAAAATAAAGGGGCAGTAGAAGCGTAAGGAAAGAAGAAAATAGAAGAAAATTTTGAAAAGCCATTCAAATGTTTCAACTGTGGTGCAACAGACTTAAAGTCATAGTGATTACACTGTCTTCCAAATAAACACACAAAATGCAAGTTATAACACATCAGTGGTCAGGTCCACCAACAGGTCTTAACAAGCAACTGTTGGCAGGCGAGCATGTCGTGCACTGTCGGAAGTCCAGCATTCATGGAATACATGCATGTAATGACTTGTTTACAATGTTATATACAATACTGCACCTTCAAAATTTCAATGCAGGGAAAAACTCTACACATTTAAAATAAATTGTTAGACTTAAGAAGTGTGATTTTTTTTTTTTTGCCTTTTTGGAGGGAGAAGGCAGGGCAATTGGGGTTAAGAGACTTGCCCAAGGTCACTGCTAGTAAGTATGTCACGTGTCTGAGGCCACATTTGAACTCAGGTCTTCCTGACACCAGGGCTCTATTCACCGTACCGCCTAGCTGCCCCAAAGTGTGATTTTTTTAAAAATTATTTTACATATTTTTTTAAATGATGCAAATTTTTAAAAAAAGTTAAAGGGTTAGAGAAAGTATATTTCCAGGGAGACACTGAACAATAAGTTTGGGAGCTTCTACTCTAAAATCTCTCCCAACATTAAATCTATGATCTCAGGGCCTTTTTATCAAAAAGAACCACCCCCTTTCTTCCAATCATATTTCTCTCCTTCAGTATTATCCTCAAAAATGACCACCTTCCTACAGGCTTTCCAAACTAACTAGGCCTTAGCCCAGTTACTTCTCTGGAAATAAATGTCCTATACCCTGATCATTACATAAAATAAGCTCCCACAGGAGATAGATGCACATCCCTTTGACACAGAAAGAGGGTCAATAAATATTTGCTAAACTAATTCCAATAAATTACCCTCACCTTCACTCTCCCCAATTAATTTGTTTCCTTGCCGTAATATTTTATGATTTTATTCTATTCTACCCTGAAGTTCCACATTTATTGCTATTAATAGGTTTATCCAATTTATATGTTTATATACTTTGGCATTTGGACTTATATGCATGAAAATCAGCTCCCTGGGGCAAAGGTTTAATCCCAGCCTGACTTGCCTATCTTCAATTACTATATTCTGAGGAAGTACAACCTATAGATAACATGAGACCACACCAAACACAATTAGGAAGGCAAATGTTACAAAAACTCCCAGTATATTACAAAGCCACAAAAATTTGTCTTAGGAATCCCCTGCAGCTGCATAGATTATGTATATATAATTTTATTTTGGGAATACACTGCTGCTGCCATCCATTATCAAAACCTCTGGGAAAACAACAGCACTTATTTTCTTCTCAATGCTCCCACTGGATTGAGACAATGACCTCAAGTAAGTTACCTGGCTAGAGCATCCATTCAAATACAGACTAGTGAGAGTCGCTACTTTCTGGGGACCCTTTCCACCATCTTGAATAAGTCTCATCCAAATAATTACATAACTGATTTTTCAGTGGATACATATTCAATTCAATAAACATGTATTAAGTATCTAACATTTACCACATACTGTGCTAAGCAAAGGATACAAAGAAGAAAAGAAAGTCTCTGCTCTCAAGGAGCTTGCAATGTAATGAGGGAAGACAACAAGCAAAAGGCAGATGGAAGGCGGGGCCTGAGGGAAAGGGGGATGATGTTCTACAGAGGCAAAACCAAGCTGAGCAGCTAATGGAGAAGTGAGAGTTACCTGGAAAGTTCCAAAAGTTCAGAGCTCTAAAAAGAAAATCTCTGCAAGAAGTTTATGTTCTACCCTCTCTCTAGTCCTCCAGGCAAGAGACAACTGAGGACATTAACAAGGTGCTGAGTATCAAAGACCGAGTATTTACAAAGGGGTTTCAGGGGCCACCTGGCTCGATTTGTGTCTGTGTATGAATTCATACTACAATATACCCAACAAGCGGCTCACCAGCCTTTACAGAACCTAAATCCATATCTCGGCCTACCTAGGCCTGTTGTTTGCCACCTACCCTATAGAAGAGCTGAGAAAGAGGGAATTTCCTTAAAAAAAAAAAAAAAAGTCAACAAGACTCAGACTTTAGAAGCCAGACTTTGAGCCCAGAAATCAAGATTGAAAAGCCTATCAAATGATGATGTTACTAGGCCAGGAAAAGCCTCCAGTTTCTCAAGAAAGAATTGTCTTGAAGAAAGCCCCAAAAAGCACAATCTCTGAAGAACAAGCCCACATCAAAAAGGTCTAATCTACAGGCAATATAATTGTAAGTAACAGCTATCTTTCCTCTAATGAGCTCAGTAAACTCTACCAGAGGCTAGTGTGGCTCAAACACTGCACTTGGAGTCTGAGAATCACATGTAACATTTTACTCTCATATTTACTCCTTGTGTAATTAATTTGGGACAAATAATTTAGATCATTTCCTATTCCTAAATATTATCAGAACTGAAGAACAGCTACTCACATTCTCTATAACATTTAGACTCTGCTCTACAACCCTCCCTACATTTGCATTACAATGGCAGAAACTGTTGTTAATTGAGGTTCCACAGAAAATCAGAAATGTGGTCATCTAAGTCTTTACACCTGCTGTCTGGCTAACTACATAAATCTCAATTCTGGAAATAACTGAGTTTTTCCCATCTACAATCCACAATTGTTCTGTCTAGAGCAAAGGGCTCCAACCAAGCCAATCACAACAGTCAAGGTCTGATCTGTGGGATTCAAGGGTAGAGGCACTTTCCCAGAAATCTGAGGTCATTTCCAGTAACTAAAAACCCAGGCCACAGCCGGAGGGCCCCCACAGTCCCCTTATCTCTAGCTTTTCTCCAAATCAAAGCACCAATCACCACTTCAGCCTCCTGATCCAAGACTTCAGAGAAATAACCTTCATGAGGAAATGTTGGGCATCCTGAGTCCAAACCTGGCACTTCTCTAACTCTTTAATCCCAAGCCCTCTTTACACTCTTCTTATTTTGCTTCTGTGGGGGATATGCAGGGGGTACTAGGAGGCTTAAATGAGAAAGCAGATGCAAAGCACTGCAGATCTTCAAGTGTTATCTAAACACCACAATGTCATTAGCTTACTATGGTCCCCAGGGCCCAGGCTGGTGATGACTTCACCCTCTGAGCCTCCTGCTGCACTCCTGCAGCTGAGATGATAGTTTATAAGCATGTTTATAGAGCAATACAGGGGTGTGCTGCCAAAGGTTTAACAACTGGGATCTCAGGGGTAAAAAGGATGTATGTACACACATTTTCTTAGTTTAATTTCCATTATTATCATCACCTTCTGAAGTCCAGACAATTGACAAAATGAGAAATAAAGCCTTGATTTGTAGCTTTTAATCAGGTTGAACTTGCTCCAGCACAATCTTAGTTATATCAATATTCCTGTCTCTGAAATTTAAACTGAGGGGCGGCTAGCTGGAACAGTGTGTAGAGAACAGGCCCTGGAGTCAGGAGGACCTGAGTTCAAGTCCAGCCTCAGACATTCAACATTTACTAGCCGTGTGACCTTGTGGCAGGTCACTTAACCCCAATTGCCTTTTCCCCTTTCAAAAAAAAAAAACATTTAAACTGATAAATTTTTAACTCATTACACATTGGCAGAAACTTTTTTTTATGAAAAATATCTATATTTCCCTTTAAAAAATTTCTGGTAAGAACAATGGCATTGTCTTATACATTTTTGCAAATCTCTTTAATATTTGGTTTAATAAAAGATAGCTAGAGTCCCACATCTGTTTTTAAATTAAATCTGAAGTCAAGAAGATCTGAATTCAAAATCCAGTCTCAGACATTTACTAGATGTGTAGCCCTGGGCAAGTCACTTAACTGCTCTCTGCCTCAGTTCCCTCATCTGTAAAAGGGGATAATAATAGCTCCTCCCCAATATTTATGAAGCACCATATTTTGTCATTCTGTCTTTTCAGTCAAGATCCTGTTTGAGGTTTTCTTGGCAGAGACACTGGAGTGGTGTGCCTTTTCCTTCTCCAGATCATTTTACAGATGAGGAAGCAGATGTACGCAAGGGTTAAGTGACTTGCCCACAGTCAAACAGCTAGTAAGTGTGTGAGGTGGGATTTGAACTCAATGCCAGGCACTCTATCCACTGAACCACCTAGCAGCACTATATAAGTGCTGTCACCTAAGAATGTAACCATTACTATATGGTGTTTTAGTTAAAAGAAAATACAGCCTCACAAAAATATATAGCCGGAAAATGTAGGAGTATTTAAATAGGCAAATAACCTCTTGGGATTATTTTAAAACAGCTTTGACCTCAAGGACCCCACCTGAAGATCCACTAGCCTAGCTTAGGGCAGCCTTTCCTCTCCAGGCCCAATCTGCTGATCTGATTCAGGATCATCTGGTCACTGGTTGGGAAGAGAGAAATCCCCATGAATGAATATATTAATGAAGCCCCTTCATCTCTAAAAGCTGAAAGTGCTTGGCAACCACCAATGTGGTGCCACATTCCGGGTTAGCACATGGGGGAGCGAGAAGCATGGTTGCCAGCCTACATTGGGGATGCTAGAAAACTGACTCCCTGCCCTCCTCTGAATGAGAGCCAGGACGAGCAAGCAGCATCTGTTACAGACTCACAGACTCTAAGGGCTGCTTCCATCTCTGTCATTTCTCTCCCCATCACTGCTACCAGCAGCACCCTTCTAGTGATCTTCTGCATCATCAGAGTCCTCACTCCATGTCCGGTCCTGTGCTAAGTGCACTGGGACCTCTGAAGAAGCCTAAGACATGTTTCCGGCCCCACAGGAGCTTACAGTTCATTGGGAGAGAGAAGACAGACGGGTAAGTGGAAAAACAGCTACAATAATAAAGCCAAAGTGACACAAACAAGAGCTGTCGGTTATTGCAATATCTTATTTTTTAAGTGCATTTCTTTTCCATGAACAAGCATTTTGTTTTCTCTCCCTTCCATTTCTTCCCAAAACTGAGGGGGAAAAAGAATACACAAAACCCTTACAACAATCATAGACATTCAAGCAAAACAAATTTCCACATCGACCACTTCCAAAAATACACATTTCATGCTACTGCAGCCTTCTTACCTCCTCACCTAGAATCTCCCCCAGCTCCCACCATCCTCCAAAGAGGGCCCCCCTGCCTCCTCTACTGGATGGCCCTAATCAGAGGCAGCTTGACCGTTGTAACACCTGAAGTCCGGAAGACCTAGGTTCAGCCCTGCCTCTGACCCTTATTAGATGTCACTTAATGAAACCATAATGATGTCTACACAGCCCTCAACAGACTACACAGATCAAGAGGTAGAAGGGACCTCAGAGGTCATCAAGCCCAATTTGCTCATTTTATAGGTGAGGAGCTGTTGCCTCGGAGAAAAGGAAGGGACCTGTCCCAGGTCACATAGTGTCAGAGACAAAGTGGCCAAACCCCAGAGTGAGGAACTCTTTCTGCTCAGATCTTACCATCCTGCTCAAAAACCTTTACATGACTCCTTATGACGTCCCATAGAAAGTGGAACATTGTCAGCCCAGCATTCAAGGACCTTCACTCTTCTAGACTAATGTTATGTTGCTGTCAAACTAGACCCTTGCCACATGCCACCCCTAAATCCATCCCATCCTTGCCCATGCCTGGGCCTGGCCCTCAGCACAGGTGTACCACAACCAGCCAATCTCTGCCCCTCAAAATCTTCTCCACCCTTTAAGTTCCCCTCAGGTACCCCAGGCACCCTCCCAAGAGGAGTCAGGCTTCACCTCCTCCCCTGAGCTCACAGTATTTTATCTGCACTTCTCACAGACTTAGTCTACTTGAGAACAAAGGCCATGTTTTCAAGGCCCAGATCAGCTTTCACCTCCATGAATCCCCCTGACTGCCTACAGCACTTAGTCTAACTATTTTTCCCACAAACTTATATCTTACATACACTAGGTCATACACTCCTAGAAGGTAAGAATCATGTCTTATACCTCTTTGCTGCTCACCTAAGCACACAGGAAAGCACACACACACACCATGTAATTAAATTCTTCAAGTGAGCCAAAAAAACGGTTCTGACAACTGTGCCATCTGAAAACACGCCACACTTGGCACTGGCAACAGATTCTCTACTATTGCACCTCACACAAGAATTCAAGAAAAGAACTGCTGATTGTTTCCTGAGATTGCCTCATGTAATAACTGCGCTATCTTTTAGATACGCCTATGGGAATCCACACCAGGACAATTGGTCAAACATTTCCACTCCCAAAACACAGCCAACATTATGCAGAGCTGGAGAAATAGAGAGCAATCACCTACCATTTCCAAACCAATTCTGGCTGACAATCCTTCTAAAGAGTCAGTATTCTGAAAGTAATGAATACGGATCAGATTACAAAACAGAACCTAAGAATCCATGAAGTAGTAAGTCCATTCATGTACATGGTACTGGGCTGTATCTTACACACAGGGACTTACTGTGAGGAGAAGTGGAGAGAAATCAAGTGGGGAGAAGATGGCATTAAATCAGATCTTTTCTAAGAGTTTAGCCAGAGAAGAGGAAAAAAGAAATTTCTACAGTTTGGACTCTTGAAAAAAGATAATAAAACAAAGACATCCCCAAGGCTACAGTGAAAACATACATACGTGTGTGTATACACAGATCTGTATATTCATATGTATATATTTTTTGTGTGTGCAAGCTGATCCATGTATGTATACACATGTGTGTTTATGTGTATATGTGTTTACATAAACATATACACCCATGTATTTCAGCAAGGGTTCTGACTACTGATAAGACCTACTGAAAATATCAGAAAGTTCACTACATTGTTGGTGCTCAAAGTCTTTAACAGTGTCTGTGAAGAGGCCAAGCTTAGACATAAATGACAGCGTTACTAAAATCACCCACATTCCCCAACTACAATCCAGGTCTCTGTTTACCATTTTGCCTTCATCTATCTACTTGTTTTGCTACTGGGGGAAATAATCATTCACAGAAGGAAAATATCAGGACTAGATTCTATCCATTTACCAGTGATGACACCCAATTCTATGAAGCCAGTTAAGTAAAAAAGAAATCCAGAAATAAATACTGGGTAGAATAAAGCAGCAGTAAAGAAGAAAACTATTCAACAAAACCAGCAAGGAGGCTAAAAGTTCCCCGCACCTAAGCTAGGAAAAAAGAGAAAAGAAAGTAACAAGTCTGAAGCCAAAACGTTCTCCTCTGGTTCTCTGTCTCTCTCCTTTCTCAAGGACCCTCCCTCCTTTCTCAAGATATAACTTAAGCCATAAGGAAAGGAGGTCTAAATGCTCTCCTGTCCCTGAAAAAGACACAAGTGGTGGCAACTACACACCCAAGTGCTGAAAATTTGTTGGTTTTGCAAATTTGCATTTCAGTCACGGAAAAAAACTTGCATCTGGAAAAGACTCACCATCTTTAGGAGGTCCCAGTCAAACATCTTCTTCCTCCTCTGCCCCTTTCGTCAGTGCCTTCTTGCTGTTAAAAAAAAAAAAGAAAAAAGGAACCAAGTGGTTTAATTGCAGGGCTGATGATGAACTCCAAGCTCAGCCCGGAGCAGTCAAAAAAGATTTCGCTTCCTCCTTTGAAAGCTCAGGTTTCACTCCCAGGGACGCCAAGTTGGGCCCCGCCCCCAGTCTCTGGTCGAGCGAATCAGAAGCGGACTCACTCAGGCTCCACCCAGAAGATCCCTCCCAAACTGGGCACCCCAGTATCAGCCCCTGGTCAATTTCAAGGAATCAGTTTCCTGGCTCCAGCACAACTCAACTTTACACGGGGGTTGGGGGGGTGTCACCCTCAACACCAACCTTTACTGTGCCCCAATCCAAACCTGGATCTGATCTATTCTGACCTATCTCTGAATACCCCCATTCCCCGTAGGTCGGGGTCCCTACTGAAACTTGGAACAGGGTCCCACCGCTCCCCACCCAGAGCCTTCAGAGAAACCTCACCCATTTGAGACCCACCCAGGGATACAGGTCCCCCTTCCAACGTTCGATGAGACTGGGTCCCTCAGAGACTTCTCAGGTCCCCCAGAGAGTCCTTGGAGGGACGCCCTTCAGAGCCTTGAGCCCACTCAGAACCAGGTGCATCCAATCCCTCTCAGAGTCCACTTCCCCGTAACCACTTGGAGAGACCCCATCCAAAGAATCCTGACCTTTGGTGGGATCTTCGACCAAGGACCCTTAAATCCCAGGGGGGATCTCTGACTCCCCAGAGAAACCACCAAAGCTGAAGAATTCCAGACCTCTCAGATGGATCCCCAAACCAGAGACCCCTGACTCCTTAGAGGACCCCCCGACCCTAAAAGCTGGGATCCACGACCTCCCAGAGGGATCCCAAACCAGAAGGATCCAGACCCCCTAGAGAGAACCCCCAGACCCCTCAGAGCTGGGACCTCCGACCTCCCTGAGGGACCCCCAACCCGGAGAGAACACCGACCCCTCAGAGCGATTCTCCCAACCCTTGAAAGCTGGGGTCTCCGACCTTCCAGAGGGACCCCCAAACCAGAGGAATATCGACTCCTCAGAGCTGGGACCTCCGAGCTCTCGAACGGACCCCCAAACAAGAGGAATCCCGACCCCGCAGAACGACTCCCCCAACTCTTGAGAGCTGAGACCTCCGACCTCCTGGAGGGACACCCAAACCAGAGTGAGCCCCAACTCCTGAAGAGCTGGGACCGCCAACCTCCCGGAGGGACCCCCAGAGCAGAGTGAACCCCAACTCCTAAAGACCAGGGACCGCCCACCTCCCGGAGGGACTCCCAGACCAGAGGAACCCGAACCCTTGAGAGCTGGAACTTCCGACCTCCGGGAGAGAACCCAAGATGAGCTCTCACGGCGAATTCGCCTGAGCCCCTCCCTCTCCCCTCTCTCACCCAGAAGCGGGCTCCCTCTCCCCTCCTTCCCAGGCCCGAGCCAGACTCCGAGCCAGAGCCAGACAGCCGCGGCTGCCGAGATTGGAGTCGAGACTGCCCCGCCCCCGTCTTCTTCCCCTCTGGCCCCTCCCCCTCCCGCCTCCGCCGCTCTCGCCGGCTCCCAGCCCGGAAGTGGCTCCATGGACGCGCGGAGCACTAGCTTATCGCTCAGGCCCAGAGCTGCTAGCGCCGCGCATGCTCGGGAGGCGACGCTGACGGCCGAGCAAGAGGCCGGAGACAGAGCGCCCCCAACCGCCCCTAGAACCGAGAAAGAGCTAAGTTCCCCATCTGGTGGCCAAGCGGAGAAATTGCGCCTCCGCCTACTGAGACATGCTCCTGGGGAGAAAAAGAATGAAGGTGAACTTACTCCAAGGAGAAGCATTTAAGGCCATTTATGTGCTGGGTTCTCTGCTGGGCGTGAGGATAATCAAAGGATCCTAGAACTAGGCTTGGCTTCCAGGGCCCTCAGGGGCTATCCAGTCCGACACCCTCATTTACAGGTGAACCAACACAGATGGGACTCGAACCCCTGCTCCCTGACTTTGGGGCCCGCGCTCATTCCACTGAACCAGGCTTTACAGAGTAGGCAGGAGATACATAGTAACTGCATCTATGGCATCTTGGCAAGAGCCGTTATGAGGCTCTGAGCGAGGTTCGGGCACCGCAGATGAAGGGCGGTGGGGTAGAAAACCCAGCAGAAGACAAATGATTAAGGGCCATAATACAAATTATAAGTATGGGGGGCAGGGGAGGGGTGAGCACAGGAGCTCAGCAGCGTTTCCTTGTCCCTTCGTGCCCTCTTAAAAACAAACCTGCAGGTCTTTTGCTGGAACAATTACAAGCTCTGCCAGGTAGTGAGAGAAGGGAGCCAATTGTTAAATTTTCAGTGTGAGTCTTTATTCCTTGGAAATCCACATCCTACAAACCGGGACCTTTTTGCTGATTGTGTAGACATAAGATATAGATGGAAAAAATGTTGATTATGTAAGTGTGTTGGGGCAGCTAGGTGGTGCAGTGAATAGAGCACTGGCCCTGGAGTCAGGAGGACCTGAGTTCAAATGAGACCTCAGACACTTAACACAAAAACTAGCTGTGTGACCTTGGGCAAGTCACTTAACCCCAACTGCCCTCCCAAAAAAAAAGTGTGTCCTGAGATTTTCGTAGAGCTACTTGTTAAAACATTTACCAGCAGAACCTCAAAAAAAAAAAAAAAAGGCCCTATGTAGTGAGTTTCCGAACAGGCATAATAACCCAGTGTGACTATGGATATCTTTTGGATCTTGCAAATATTTTTTTCTTCTTTTTTTCTTTTTTTGGGGGAGGGAGGAAGGCAAGGCAATTGGGGTTAAGTGACTTACCCAAGGTCACACAGTTAAGTGTCAAGTGTCTGAGACCAGATATGAAGTAAGGTCCTCCTGACTTCAGAGCCGGTGCTCTATCCACTGGGCTACCTACCTGCCCAATCTTGCAAATGTTAAAGGGCTATATAACTTTAACTATTACCATTATATTAACTGGTGACATTATTGATGGATCTTTGAATTGTCACCATCCTTCAAACATTTACTAGCTATGTGACGCTAGGGAAGTCAACCCAAATGCCTCCCCTCCCCCCAATTTTTTTAATTAAAAAAAAGAATTGTCATCATTCATCTCCCTTGTAATCCTTGTCATTTAGACTCTTCCCTGCTCTGGGCCTCAGTTTCCAAAACTAAGAATACCACACCCCTACTCCACTCCCTTACACAAGCAAGCAACAACTTTAAGAACAGCCTCTGAGATGTTCAAGACCATCCACCAGGCACTAGAGGCAGCCAAAAAGAAAAGCCAGAGAAAGGAATTCTGGAGGGATGAGACATTAGAAGGGACTTGGATAGAAACACTAAAGAAACAGTTATGTTTTCTTGTTAAGACAGAATTTGAGAACTGGGAGAGGCCTTAATTAACATCAAATGCAGCCACTTGATGAAAGAAGATACTGATGGTCAGAGTGACCATGGAAATGACTTAGCCAAGGTTATCGGACAATACAAATGCCTAGAAAGTAGAAAATGGGAGTGGGGGTATTTGGGGATTTTTTGTTGCTGTTTTGTTTTTTACTGTGTGTCCCTGACTCTAATGTCTGGCAAATAAATGCTCCTTGACTTACTGGCCTTTAAGGTCCCTTCCAAATCTAAATGGATGCCATGACTTGTTATAAACAGACTAAAACCTGAGTCTCCAGACATCCACCCGCAACCCCATTGCTTTGAGTGAGAAAGGAAAACTACTAATCGTTCAAAAGGAGAAATGTTCCATTAGAAGACATCATGATCATGCCAGTATAATTACACATTTTTAAGGAAATTTTTTTTGTTATGGAGCTCTCATAATTTTTAAATTATTAATTAATTAAAAATTATTAGCTCTCTACCCTTCTAGTCACCCGGGTTGGAAACCTCAGAATCATCCTCAGGTCTTGCCTCTCCCCCTATATCCCATCAGTTGCCAAGTCTTGTAGCCTCCATCTCAACAACATCTATCTTTTCTGTCCCCTCATATGACCTTTCCTGTGACTAATTTCATCATCACTTCTTACCCTAACAATAGCTGTATTCTCTTACTTGGCCTACCTTCTTCCGACCTCTCCCCTCTCTAATCCAGCGTCCACAGAGCTGTTAAATCAAAAACTCAGGTCTGCCCGCGTCACCTCAAGAATCTTCAGTGGCTCCGTCCTTCAAGAATAAAATGCAAGCTCCTCGTGGCTTCATAGTCTGGTGCCTGGTGGGTTACATGCTCCTTAGTGAGCTCCACATTCCAATCAAAGTGGTTGCTATTAACTCCAATCCAGCATTCTTCCTCCCACCTCATGCTTCTGTCCTAGGCTGTCCCTTGTACCTGGAATGAGCTCCCTCCTACTCTCTACCTCTCCAAATTCCTAGTTTCCTTCAAGGCTCAGCTCATGAGACAGGTCTTTCTCTGTCCACCCCCACTCCCCCCCACCTCCCTCCCACAAAGTCTTCCTCCTGAAATTACTTCACATTTATTTACCTGGTCTAGGTTATATTCCTCAAATTGACTATAAACTCGTTACTTGAGGGCAGGGACCAACTTTTCACTTTGGATTTTGTATCCCTAGCACCTAGGATAGAGCCTTGAATATTAAAAAAAAATGTCAAGTTGTGTTTAAATAACAGAGCCCAGAGGAAATAATTCTGTCCCTTTGTAAAGATGTTTTAGATTATAGAACATTAATTTATGATAATTGTGTTACTCTGGGGTGAGCCACCTATAGCTGCTTATCTGCCCCTGAGATCTCATTTCAAATCTTATCTAAAATAGCTTATAATTCCAGGTGTCCTACATTCCTATCTTGCTTTCATCTACCTCCCAGTCCTTGGGGTTGAAGGTGCCATAACAAATCACTAAGTTTCACTGGGCCTTGCTTCACCCAGAGATAATCCCACACCTCCGTCACTTGGGCAGCCTTCTCAACTCTGGCAGTGAAGGAGGAGGTAAAAAGCTATCTTGCTGGTACTCTGGCCCACTGCAATTCCCTTCTTGTTCCTGAGCCCCAGGAGTAACCGAGTACCACCAACACCCTGGATTATAAACCCCATGAAGATCAGGTGAACCTCCCTCTAGAATTTTGCCATCCCTTTTTTATCAAAACAGATAACCTTTTATCATTCCATCATTCCTTGTCCATTTGGCATAGTGCCTTCGACCCCAAGCATTAGGGCTTGAAGCTTGGAAGACTCATCTTCATGAGTTCAAATCTGGCCTCAGATACTAGCTATGTGACCCTGGGCAAGTCATTTAACCCTGTTTCCCTCAGTTTCCTCATCTGTAAAATGAGCTGGAGAAGGAAATGGCAAACCACTCTAGCATCTTTGCCAAGAGAATGCCAAATGGGGTCATTGGAAGGGCAATATTGCATTGGTGCTGCAGTGGTAGCAAGTTGGACAGGAAGCAACAATAACAACATTCCTTATGCTCTCCGTCCTCACCTAGACCTCTTAGACTCCATAGTAACCTTCAAAGCTCAGCCAAACTGTACATCTCATCTGACATCTTCCCGGATCACCAACCCCATATTCTAAAGCAGCATCCATGACCTGGGATAAGTAAAAAAAAAAAATCTTAATTTTTATTAACATTTGGTTTCCTTCGTAATCTTAGGTGTTTTATTTTCAGTTTTCGAACAACACAATTCTGAGAAATGGTCCACAGATTTCACCAGACTATCAAAGCAATCCAGGACAGAAGCAGGTAAAGAGCTCCTGCAAAGCCCCTTGTATTTATTGTGGATGTTCTAATATGGATAGACTAAGCATGTTACATGTCTTGCCTCCCCCAGTAGATTGTAAGTTTCTAAAGGGCACTTTTCATTTCCGTCTTTGTTTCATTCCTGCCTTTGTAATCCTAATATATAACAGGCACCTAATAAAAGTCTGTAAATTGACTGGCTGATATCAAGAGGAGGGAATGAAAGGGTAGAAAATTAGCCTGGGAGAACAGGAAGTGATCCATCTCCTGCCTGACCCAAAAAGGCTTTACCATCCTTGCAAATCATGGGACAGGATCAATACTAGAAAGACTGTTATACAGGGGCGGCTAGGTGGCACAGTGAACAGAGCACTGGCCCTGGAGTCAGGAAGACCCGAGTTTAAATCCGGCCTCACTTAACAGAAAACTAGCCGTATTGTTGTGCCGAAAGAAGCAATTGAGACCCCAAGTGCATATTTTGGAAGTGGATTTTATGTAGCGCACGCTGTTTGGGGCTACATCTTACCTTGCCCAAATCAAACAGGCCTGACCAAGGGGAGATCACTGATATATTTAGAGTCCCCCCAACTCTCAATGGTCAGGGATTGCATAATAAGAGGTTTACAGCAGGGATTGGCTAGTACACATTTTAAATCTCCTTCGAAGGGAAACCTTGGGGGGCCCTGCAGCCAACTTCCTTGATGAAACAGGAAGATGACTGGCTAGGGCAGAATGGGGGGAGGGGAAAGGATCAAGGGAGCCAGTTGAGGCCAAGTACAACAGTATGACCTTGGGCAAGTCTATTAACCCCCAATTACCCTACCTTCCCCCCAGTGGGCTTTGGGACAGAAATTAGTTATAAAACTCTATCTCAGCTGCCATTTTGTTGCTGTTCCCCATCGGTGGGATTCCAGTGCCCAATCTCTGTGCATTTGAACAAATTTATACTTTCCACTCTGGGGTATTCTCCCTTCTCACCCCTACCTCTTAAGATCTCTACCTCCTTGGCTAGACCTTGCCTAATCCACCCCAGTCATTATCATTCCTCCCAGAAATTACTTTGTATTTACTTAGCTGTATACATCATGTTTCTCCCAGTAGAATTACTCCTTGAGGACCAGAAATGTTGTGTTTTTGACTTAGTATCCCCAGCACCCAGCATGGACTAGGTAAGCGCTCATTAAAATAAGGACAACTTCTACTGGCCAGCAGATTATATCAATATATTCTATCCCAGTTCCTCCTCTGAAGAATTCTTGCCTTTGTGACCCAGGACAAGTCACTTAACCTCTCAATGCCTGGAAACTCCAAGACTTGACATGGCAGAGCAAGTACCTATCTGCTTTGGGACAGGGAGCTTCCCTAATAAGAAGGTCCTTGCTGAAATCACTCTTCTGGTCTTTTTTTTTTTTCTTGGTTTGCCAAGTTTTGTAAGAAACAATGACTTCTCTTAAAAGTTACCATAAGAGAGATCAATGGGCAAAATGTAAGAGCCAAGAGGTCTGGTGCAATAGTCTACTTCTTTCAATCAATTCTCCCCAGGTGGAAATCCTGAGTTAAAGGAGAAGGAACTTCCCTGTGACCTTTTACTAAGTAGAAGAGCTGAAAACAGAAGACCTATCTTTATACCTTTCCCCCCTCCCCCATTCAGGAGCTGTATCTCCCTCATCTTCCCCCTGGGATTTTCGCCGAAGAACCCCCAAAGCAATCACCAGGCTTGTGCAAGCTACAGAAAGTCTGGTGGCTTCAATTCAACAAACATTTCTGAAGCCCCTCACTATGGGCCAGGTATTGTAAACAGAAAGGCAAGAAAAGGAAACAGTCCCTCCCTGCCTTCAAGGAGTTTACATTCTCTATTGGGTTGTGTTGTCCTTTCTTTATAAAAATTCTAGTGTAGATTGTGTTTAAGAGGTAGAAGGGACCATAGAGATGTACTCAAGCGCCATCGATTTGTAGACAAGGAAATCTAAGCCCAGAAGGAGAGGGCTTTGCTCAAGGCTACTCAGCAAGCTAGCAGCAAAACTGAGACTGGAACCCAGGTCTCCTGAAGTGAAAAAAGTGCAAGGCACTTTCCACTGCCCCACGATTATCAATGCTTTACAGGTGAGCCTCTCAGATGAGGCAATCCGCCATAGGGGGCATTTTTCTCCCATTCAGATTCAAATGGTTTTTTTGCTATCTCAGTGACAAGGAAGAACAAATAGAAACTGTATCCTTTCCCTGGGATCTTTCACCACAAAGAGCTACTATTCAGGCTAGAAAAAAAATGCTAGCTTTACCTTCTTCAGATTCTTAAAAGATAAGCAAGCCAACTGAAGGGAAACCCCTGTGTATCTAACTCAATACTGGCTCTACAGAAAATAAAGAAAAGGAAAGCTTCCCAACTGAGAGGGGGGGGGTGA
>CM053598.1:39060910-39075077 GCA_028646575.1 Pseudocheirus occidentalis | reverse complement strand
CCTCCTTCCATCCCTCTTTCCTTCCTTCCTTCCTTCCTTCCTTCCTTCCTTCCTTCCTTCCTTCCTTCCTTCCTTCCTTCCTTCCTTCCTTCCTTCCCAATGGCTTTCTTGGTGCCTGGCATGAAGTATTTAAATGCTTGTTGAACTGAGTTCAGCTGAATTTCTGTTGCCCTGTGAGCATATGTACCAGTGATTCCATATGTGCTTAAGGGAATATGTTTGGGGCATCGGTATGTGAATGAGAACATATTGTGTCTACACATGAGTAGGGAATTCCGTGACTAGTGTGTGAAGGGGAAGAAATGACAGTGGCTCAGGGTGACTCTGGGAGAGGAGAAACAGAGAAAGTAGGGAGAGGAGACTGTCAGAGGTGGAAAGGGGCCTAGGGGAAGGAAAGAACAATGTCAGTGTTTCCCCTTCTGGTCCCCAGGGCTGGGCCCTGGGAGTGGGGGCTGTCCCAGGGAAGGAAGAGACACATCTGTTTTCTCTAGGGGCTCATGAGCAGCTCCGGCCTCTCCTCTGGCTTGGAGGCTCTTCAGGCTGCCTGAGTCAGGCTGGGGAAGGAGGCGGCTCCTGCCACCTGGGCACTTTCCCTGAGCCCCTCAGGGTGGGCACCAGCGGCTTGTGGCCTAACTTGACCACTCATTGACTGGGAGGTCTTGGACCCGGCCCTTTTCTCTTCAGTTTTGTTCTTCTCTCAAATGAGAGGCTGCAGACAGGTTGATATCTAAGGGGCATTCCAGTTCTAAAAAACAACCCATGTACCTGTGAGCGCCTTCCCCTGGGCTGAGCTCTCCATTACAGAGGCAGAGGCAGCAGAGGGTGTGGGCATGAAGCTTCTGCTTTTTGGCAGGTGCTGTGACCCTGGGAGAGCCCCAGCCCCTAGAGTTCTGGATTCCAGGTCTGGGCTGGGGGCTGGGGGTAGAGAAGCTGCTGGGGTCTTTCCACAGACCTCCAAAGGAGTCAGGAAAGGGTTTTGCCAGTTTCTCCCTTCTCCATTCCCCTGCCACCCCCATCAGCAGGGCACCCACCCTGTTGATCATACAGTAGTCTGCCGCCTAAAGCAATGAGAAGCAGCTGAGGGGAAGGGCTCCTAAGTCTTTGCCAGGCCTGGGGGGTGTTGGGTGGGGCACAGTTATTCTCATCCTCATGTCCAGCCTCCTCAGGGAGCATGAGCATGCCCAATGCCAGCCTGGCTAAGGTGGCTAATGAAGTGTCCTTGTTTTCCTTGTGGATGAGGAGCCTTGGAGGGGTCCTCCCCCACCCCTCAGCTTCTGCATACAGGCTGGCCCTGACCTGATCCAAGCCAGAACCAGCTGGAGCTGGGGCAGAGCCACACAACGTCAGGGCTGGAAAAAACCTCAGAAAGTATCTGCCTGCCTTCCTTGTTTTATGCCCAGGGAAATAAGGACCAGAAAGGGGAAACTGAGGCACACAAAGGTAAAAGGGGGCCTCAGATTCATGTCTTTGCACTTCCACTCTAATGCTCTTTCTGCACCACAGATATTAGCTCTTCTTTGGGAATGAGAAAATAGGAAGCTGTTCTTGGCTACTGACTCCCTGGTATGGATGGTTCTGGTATCCGAACCTTTGTGCAGATGAGTGCATCCATTTTCTCCCAGGGACAACTGTAGAGAATAGGTTTATATAGGGTCAGGCTGAGAGGGAAGGACCATTGAAAGAAGGGGGGCAGGGTGGCTAGGTGGCGCAGTGAATAGAGCACTGGCCCTGGAGTTAGGAGGACCTGAGGTCAAATCAGATCTCAAACACTTAACACTGACTAGCTATGTGACCTTGGGCAAGTCACTACCCCAATTGCCCTGCCTTCTCCCCTCTGAAAAAAAAAAGAAGGGAGAGGGAAGAGGACACAGGGAGCCCTGATCACCCCCCTCCAGAGTTCTAACCCTCCCTTCCTCTCCTATTCCAGGTTCCAAACAGTCCCCAGTTGGGGACTCATCAGTCATTAGCTACTAAGTAAGAATGAAAAGATCAAATCTTTTTCTAGATAGTTGGGGGCTGGAATGAGGTGAAGGGAGGGTGTGTCCCTGGGAAATGGCAATGTTTGATGCTTATAGGGAAAGGAATGTTTGATGCTTATATAGGAAACATATAACTCTGGGTGGAGAGCCCAGTGCTTAAGAAACCTTCACTGATTAATTGGAGAGACTCAGTGTCTTAGGGGAAAAGAGTTCTGGTTTTGGAGGATGGAGGGGACCGGGTAGACAAGTCCTAGCTCCCTGAGACTTTAGCTTAGTCTCAGTTTCTTTGCAAAACGAAGAGGTTGGCCTGGGCTCTGTAAGTTAACTTTATTTTGTATCCTGGCAATTGTATCTATCTCTTTGGCGGTCTGGAAAAGCCTGCAGACCCTTTTCAGAAAAATGTCCTTAATGCACAAAATAAAATGCATAGGGTTACAAAGGAACCAATGGCATTAAAATGCAGTTACTGAAATAATTTTCCAAAATGTTCATGATCTGCAGGTGAAGCCCTACTATTTTCTATTTGAGGGATGGGAGGTGGAAGGTAGATGTCAATAAGTCTACCATTGCAATAATGCTTGTTAGCCTCTCAGGAGCCTGGTCAATGGGTGGATGGAGATGAGTCAGTCAATGATGGACGGAGGTACTCCTGGCCACTGAGTACTCACAGCCATCTTTAAGAAGAGTCCTCATGAAAAATGTTTTGGAGGAAGACAGAGGTCGTGGCAGGACCTGTCTCTGTCCTTCCAACCTATCTTCCGTCCAGCTACGTATCTGCTATTCCTAAGGCCCAGACCTGACCCTGTTACATCGGCCCCTATAGCTCCCAGACATCTCTCTGCTAGAAGGATCCAATACAGACTTCTCTCTTTGATACTGAAAATCTTTGCCAGCCTGACTCCAGCCCATCTTTCCAGGTGGGAGGAGACAGTGAGGCTGACCTGCACAGCTCTGCTTCACTTAAATCCAATTCACTTATAAGTCAGACATCAGGATGTCAATTGGTCCTCTCCAAGAAGGAAGGATGAACAACACCTCTCCAGGCTTATGACATCTTGTTTTCTTTGTAAGCTCAGCCACAATGGGCTATTTGCTGTTCCCCTCACATGACCTCCCGTCTCCTAGGACCATCTCCCCTTGAAGGCTTTTCTCTATGCCTGGAATGCTCTCCCTCCTAACCCGCAATGCTTTCAAGTGTCTCCTCCTTGAGGCCTGTCCTCCTCTGTCCAATGGGTGGCACCCTTCCCTCCTCTCCAAGTGACTTTGTGTGTTTGTTCTGAGAGGCTGTTATGTGGTACAGTGGATGGAGTGCCAGACTTGGAGTCAAGGAGATCCAAGGTCAAATTTGAACTCAGATATTCACTAGTGATGTGACCCTGAGTGCGAGTCACTTAACCTCTGCCACCTCAGTTTTCCCATCTGTAAAATGGTTGTGCCAACCTCCCAGGATTGTTGTGAGGGCTAAATGAAATAACCCAAGCATTTGGAAACTCATAAAGCCTATATGTAAATATGAGCCATTATTATTTGCTTTGCAAATTTATTTATCAATGTTTACCCCCAATAGAATAAATGTGGTGAGGTCAGGGAATCTCTGGGTTTCTTTGTCCTTGTATGCCTATCATCTAGCACAGTACCTGGTACATAATGGTGCTCATTTATTTATGTATCTATTCATTTATTTATTGATTGAGGCAATGGAGTTAAATGACTGGCCCAGGGTCATACAGCTATGTAAGTGTCTGAGACAGGATTTGAACTCAAGTCTTTCTAAGATTGGTTGCTCTACCGGCCCTGGAGTCAGGAGGACCTGAGTTCAGATCTGGCCTCAGACACTTAACACAAAAAGCTAGCTGTGTGACCTTGGGCAAGTCACTTAACCCCAACTGCCCTCCAAAAAGAACCAAAAAAAAGAAAAGAAAAAAAACTGGTGCTCTAACCACTGTGCCACCTAGCTATCCCCAGTGTTCTAAATACATAATTGTTTAAGTGAATGGATGAATGAATGAATGAATGAACCCAGGTCTCCTGACTCCCAGTCCAAGGTACTTCTGTAACACCAAGATGCTGCTTTTCTTATCACTTTAAATTCTTTCCTTTCCAGTTTGGTCTGGAGGCCAATGCTCTGCTCTAATACCCAGATCTATAACCTGGGGATATTTCTGTGCCTATCAGTCACCTTACACTAATTCCACTTTGTAGACCCAGAATCTGTGACTTCTGTGTTATGAGAAGTCTCTCCAAAGACAGATCTCACCCCTTCTGTAATGAGGCAGATGTGTTAGAGTGTCACGAGAGGTTCCTTGAGGTTAAGCGACTTTTCCTGGGCCCCACAGCTAGTAAGTGTCAGGAGAACGATCTGAACTTGGCCTTCTTGACTCCAGGTTCGGTAACACTCTGACCGCTCCCACACCCCCTGCCTTTCTTTGTTGACACGGATACCACAAATGGAACTGGAATGAGAAAACCTCCATATAATAATGGCTTTCACAAGCCTATGTCCACTTGGCAGATGCTTTATTAACGCAGCTGTTTTCCTCTGGGGAAGGTGTTTCTGTCCAGTAACTGGGTGGGAACACCTGCTTAAGTTAAACATTCTCAATGCAATTTGACACGTTTTTCAAAATAGAATGTTGGTGATATTTCGGTGAATGGCTTTCTTTTTTGGGTAATGCGCCTTTCCCTGTGGCTTTGCTGGGGCTGATGTGGACTGTCAAAAGGAGGGCAGGGGACGTGTCATAAGTGAAAACTCTGGACTGGAAGGCTGAGGCTCAGCTCTGTGTTTTCCTCATCAAGTGATCTTGGACTGGTTACACCTTCTTCATAGCTTACAATTTTCTCCTCTCTAAGACGAAGAGATTGCATTAGATAAGCTCTAAGCACAGAGAGGGAGACTTACTATAGGGTGCTGTGCCTACTCTGTGCTCCATGAAGAGCTCCAAACTGTCCCCCAATTCCTGTGTATTGATTTATCTTAATCCATGGTTCCCTGGCAGCCTTGTCCTCTCTACCCTGGGAATGGGCTGAGCTTGGAGGGGCCTCTGTGGGGGTGGTGTTATGAAGAATAAGAACCTCCAGGAAAATGAATATTATAAAATGGAGAAGGGGAAGGAAGAAAACAAGCATTTATTAGGCACCCACTGTATTCCAGGCACTGTGCTCAAATACTGTCTCAGTGGAAGGACTGAAGGAAGAGAGGCAGCTGAGCAAAGCTTACGTCAGGTCAGGACGTATCCTTTCTAGGGAAGGATAAAGTACAAAATTGTCCTTCATATCCTTCCTCCTCTTCCTTTTCTATGCCCAGTTCTCCCTGTCAGTTCTCTCATTTGCTACCCCCAAGAAACGGTTACTGAGAGCTTATCTAATGCAATCTCTTTGTTTTTAGAGAAGAGAAAATTGTAAGCTCTGAAGTAGTAACCATGAAGGTTCCCCTTACCTCTCTGTCCCATCAAAACATGCCTTTCTAGTACCCTCATTCCTCAGGGATGGTTTTCTGATAGCTAATAGAAACAACTGAGTGATCCTATTATCCCTCTGGAGATGTGCATTTGAACAGTATGTTCAGTATACAGTAGTCTTTTGCCAAAGTAGTGGATCTCTAGTGCTAGAATTGTCTAAAATTCCTAGGTAAGTCCTTTTTATTAATTTATTTTTTAATCTATTTTTGCTTTTTGGAGGGTCAGTTGGGGTTAAGTGACTTGCCCAAGGTCACATGGCTAAGTGTTAAGTGTCTGAGGCTAGATTTGAACTCAGGTCCTCCTGACTCCAGGAACGGTGGTCTATTCATTGTGCCACCTAGCTACCCCTCTCATTAATTTATTTAAAACTATTTTTTAAAACTATTTTACTTTTCTCTTTGAAAGCCAACTTTTGAGCTTTCCATTTTTTGATAGCACTTTCTTTTCTTCATAGTACTCCTGTGTAATAGTATAGATATCACTTGTTCATGGTAACACAATTAGGAAATGTTGGTACCAGAACCCAGCTCTTGACTTTGACTTTCATCTAAGTTCTGACATTCCCTGTGTGCCTTTGGGTAAGAGCTTTACTCTTTCTTGGCTTCAATTTCTTCCTCAGTAAAATGAAGGGTTTGGATTAACCCACCTCTTAGGTTACCTTTCAGTTCCTTTATTCTGTAGTTCTTTGAAGCTCCTCTTTAGAAGAAGGGAACTTTTCTTTTACAACACATTATGTGGATAGGAACTAGAGCAAGGTAGGGCACTGAACTAGAGCAAGGCGTCCACTTAAGGATGGAAGCAGCTAAGGAGCTTGACTCTTGGCAGCAGAGAAGAGAGCCGACCATAGATTCAAGGGAGAACTGGCTCTGGCAATCTAGAGTTGAGCTGCAGAGTACTCCATAAAGAAAAGGACACCAAGGCCGTGCAGTCTTAAGCTCTATGTTGCCTAGGCCTATCTGTGTGCCCCCCTATCATTATACTCCAAATTCATGTCAATCTTCCCATGGAATCTGTGTGTATCTAAGCCCCACATTTATTACTGTGCTATAGTAACAAGACAGGCTACTTTGTAGTTTAATAAATGTTATTGCTTTGGAGTAATTACATTCACTGGCTGACTAGTAAGGGAATCTCACAGGTGGGAGTTCTTAGCTTTAGGAGTACATACTTCCAGGGGACTCTACAAACTCAGAGAGGAGCAGTATCTTCTGGGTAGGTAGCACCCCCTTAGTAGGAATAAGTAGTTAAAATGGGAAGCTGTCAGGTGACTGAGTTTCTTGCTATCTTCTCACCGATTCAGAGCAGGGCACAGTGCTTGACTTTGTTACAGTCTAGTAGAGAGAGGGATAGATAGCATATACAAATTAGTATGATGCAGTTTGGAGTATGACGGAGTAGGGAATGCAAGAAATCCTGAAGGACACGACCCTGACGGAGAGAAAGGAGTAGGTAAGCAGAGGCAAAGTTTTGGGATTGCTAGGGAATTTGTCACAGGCACAGGGGATGATCTGTAGAACTGCACCGAGGCCAGTAAGGCCAGGAGGAGATTAGGAAACAGTGAGTAGCGCAGTTTGGCTTCAGGACAATGAAATAAATCTGGAAAATGAAGTTGGAGCCAGGTTGTGGAGGGCCCTGAATGCTAGGATTCAGAACCAGTATTTTACCCTAGAGGCAGGTCTTTGTGAAAGGGAGTACTATGATCAGACTTTCCTGGTAGGAAGATCAGGCTTTGTCTGTGGTGTGAAGGACGGATTGGAGCAACGGAGGCAGAGAGATCAGCAAGGAGGTTATTGCAATAATCTAGGCCAGAAAGATGAGGGTTTGAACTTGGGTGGTGGCATGAAAGTATAAAGGAATGAAGGTTATGCTTTTCTCAGAGAGTCACCTCTTCCAAATATACTCATTCCCCTATGGAGAAGATCCAGGCAGGGAAGGATTCAGCTGGGCAGAGATCTCACCCTCCTGATTTCCCTTCTTTATTTGTTTTTTTAACCTAAAGCTTCTGCCTTTCAAACTCCCAGGATCATAGAATGACAGGTTGAGAGCTAGAAGGAACCTGGGCGATCATCTATTCTAACCCGCTCACTTTTACAGATGAGAAAACTGAGACCACTCAGCTGGTGGGCTCTGGGGCGGGCTGTGAACTCAGGTCTTCCTGACTTCAGAATGGAAATTGCAGTCTTCCCTCTCCTTCCCTGCAAGCAGATCATCAGGGGCCCTTGGCTCTTCCTCTGCCCTAGGTTCTAATAGATCTTTCCCCTCTTAATTCCGTGGAGATCAGCTTGGGCATTTTTCCAAGGAGAGCTTTTACTATGAAGCCAAGGAAAAAGAAAACATATACAAAAGGCTAGAAATGGATGAGTATACAGACCATTTTCCTGATCCTAGTGTCTAGCTAGAGTCAGGCTGAGTTGGCTTCCCTCCTGCATCTCTCTGTCTCCTTTTCTGCTTCCCCACCCTCTCATTTCAGCCCCGAACCCTCCAATTCTCTGTCCTTCCCAAGCCCTTGTTCCTTTGGCCCTCTTCAGCCTCCTCTGTCATGCTGTAGTGAGAAGAAGCCTGGCTTTGAACCCACAATTTGGACTGGGGGCCAAGTTTGCCCCTGTGGCTTGTGACTCGGTGCCAGGTACTTCTGGGCTCCCGGCTCCTCCTCTATGAAATGCAGGGGATGGACAGGCTAATCTTCAGGGCCTTTCCCAGGTCTGACCTTTGAATTCCCCTGCATCTTTCAGGGGACACACTTGATCTTCACCTGTCTTTTACTCTCATTTTACAGGAAAGGGGGGAAATGGTAAGGGATAAATATTTATGTAGCACCTACTAATAAGCATTTTATAATAATTACCTCATTAGATCCTCACAAAAACCCTGGGAAGTCCTTTTATTATCCCCATTTCACATTTGAGGGAACTGAGGCAAACAGAGGTTAAGTGACTTGTCCAGGATCACACAGCTAGTAAGTGTCAGGCTGAATTTGAATTCAGGTCTTGGTGCTCTGTCCACTGTACCACCTACCTTCCTAGCTGAGGTAGGGGAGGGCCTGTTCTGGAATTCTGAAGCCTACAGAAGGCTAGATGAGCCTCAGCATAGAGCAGCGCCCATCCCCACAGAGAACCTAGTCTAGGGTTGAATCCTGTCTTTAACATTATCTTCAGGACCTTGCTCACTCATCCTGGCCAATCAGGAATCAGGAAAATTCCAGGAAATTGTTTGCAGGCAGGCAAATGACTGCAAATGACTAGAGCACAGGACTCAGTTGGGAGACTGAATGTTCAGGGTTCTTTCGCTTTCTGACCCAGAGTAGTCACAACTCTCTAGGGGGCAGATGAGAGTCAGGCTCCACAGGAGGCTGAAGGGTGGATATCATTATTATTCTTGGGTCAGGGAAGGTCCTGGGGGAAGGAGATGCCCCCCTTTAGCCTGGATCCATTGGGTTATTTCTAGAAGAAAGGAATGTGGGGCCTCTTATTTCTTGTTTGGTCTACAAACACCTCTACTCCATCTACAGGGATCCATGGAGGGGGGAGCACATTTTCCAGGTCCCGTCCCTCTCCCTCCTTTCTCTTGCCCCACCAAAAGTTGTTCTGGGAGCCGTGGGACAGGATGTGTAGTTTGCTTTCTAGGGAGCAGCTGGAGCTGGAATGGGGGAGTGAGGAAGAAGGGATGGGAAACTTCTCTCCGGGTTGCTCCCTCAGGGCTGTGAGTGATCATCTGCCTCCCTCACCCCACCCCACCCCCAACCCCATTTTGAGAGAATGTCTGAGGATATAAGGGTAGGCACAGAGTCCATACTATGAATCTTCCCCTTCCTATTCCCTAGGGAGACTCTGACTAGGACTGAATGAAGGCTTTGGGGGGAGAGAAAGGGAGAGGAAGAGAAAGTGGGGCAAGAGTTAGAAAGACAGAAAGAAAATAGGAGACAAAAGAGAAAAGAATGAGAAAAAGAGAATGAAACAGAAAGGAAGACAGACGGAAAGAGAAACAGATGATCTGTAAATTGATATGTAAATGAATGATTATATTATTTTTAGTATATAGGTGAGAGGAAGAGAAAGGGTTAGGATTCAGAGAGAGGAAGGAGGGAGGGATCTAGTGAAGGATAGGGAAGGGAAAAGAAAAGCACTCTATAGGATAAGAGATATACAAAAGAGTTCTAACTTCAGTCAATCAACAGGTATTGTTTGAATTTCTGTGACAAAGTTAAGGTTAGCAAATAGGAACACAAAAGGCACTGTGGCAAAGGGAGAAGTGCTAGCTAGACATCAGCTCAGGTGCTTACTGCCCATGAGACTTTGGACAAATGGTTTCCCTGCTTGGCCTCAGTTTTTTTTTTTTCTGTATACAATGATGAGGTTGAAGTAGAGGATTTCTTTTTTTTTTTTTTTTTGCTTTTTGGAGGGCAGTTGGGGTTAAGTGACTTGCCCAAGGTCACACAGCTAGTTTTTTTGTGTGTGTGTTAAGTGTCTGAGGCCGGATTTGAACTCAGGTACTCCTGATTCCAGGGCCGGTGCTCTATTCACTGTGCCACCTAACCGCCCCGAAGTAGAGGATTTCTAAAGTCCCTTTCAGTCCCCCTTTAATGTAGGACCTTATGTTCTTATAGTCATGGGGGTAAGCAGATCCCACTGCCACCTAAGTATAATCTGGCTGGCCCCTTTCCTCGAAGCTGCTTCTGGGAGCTCTGCTTCTCCTTGGGGCTTTGTAAGCCATCTAGGCTTCTTCTTCCCCTTCTATGACAATACCACAGAGCTTGAAGAGCAGAGAGATTGGAGAGAGTGAGTCTCCAGAAATCTCAGCAGACCACTAAGCACAAAACAGTTCCATCCACGAATTTTGTCTCCTGTTCTTTGCCTTTTTCCTCTTACCCGCTTCCCAAGGTCCTGCCTCTCCCCCTTTGGTGTGGAGGAGTAAAAAGAATCCAGGTGCTGGAGTCAAGAGACCTGACTTAGAATCCTGGCTCTGACACTAAGCTGTGTGATTCCGAGGCAAGTCATGGAGCCTCAGTTTTGTCATCTGTAAAGTGGGAATAATAATGCATGCACTCCCTCCCTGAGAGGTCTGTTGTGAGGAAAGTGCTTTGTAAACTTTAGATCTAAGTGAGAATTATTTATATGAAAACTTGCTTTCAAGAAAGGACTTGATATTGATTATATCAGAATGTGAATTTCAGGTCAGACAAGCCTTCTCCCAGGGGGTTTGTACTTTATACCTCTCCTCTGACTGAGGGGGAATAAAAAGCTCTCAATTCCTTTACGAGTCAATAGTGTGATATAGTTGGCTTTAAAAAAACCAAAAACCCAACAACCCAACAACTATTAAAATCTAGGGTTTAGAAGGAGGGAAGTGATAATTCTGTTGTGTTTTGCCCCAGTCCAACCCCATATGGGGTATTATTGTGTCCAGCTCTGGACACCACATTTTTCAGAGGATGTTGACAAGCTGGACCCAGTGCAGAGGAAGGAAACTATGGTCATATGAGGATAGAAGAGACCTGGCAGTGGTGAGTTAGGATAGCTGAGTCCAGACAGCAGAGGCACCATAGGTGGGAGAGGGGCTGGATGCCTTATGCTTGGTCCCTGGAGACAGAGCTATGAACAATGAGTGTAAGTGATTGCATTCCAGACTTGAAAGATTAGGAAGAACTTCCCTTTTCAAGCTGTCCAAAGATGGAACGGGCTGTCTTGTTAGCGGTTTCCTGTCCCTGGAAGGCTTTGGCAGAGGCTGCAAGACACTTTATCAATGAGCCGTAGGGAAGATGCCTACATTAGGAAGAAGGTGGTACTAGGTGACTTCTGAGGTCCTTTCCAACTTTGAAATTCAGTGATTCTAGGAACCTCAGCCATTGATTGGTAACCAGGAGAGGGAGTGGGGGAAAGCTATTTTTCTGAGGGACCCCTGAATTCCTTCTACACTACATCTCTGTGGAATGACCCCACAAACATGAGGAGGATGGCCTCTCTTTTTGCCCTGGGGGTAAGGGTGGTGATTTTGTAGTTATTTCCCCCCCCCCCCAGTACTCTGCCTCAGAGTTGGCTATACCCCAGATATAGGGAAGGAGGGGAGAATAATGGACTAGAGACAAAGGGAGGTGATTTCCATAATGCTTTGGGCTCAGAGCTGAAAATGATCTCAAAGCACCTTATAGACACTTAACCATCAAGGTCAGGGTCCAAATGGTAATATCTATCAAATTTATTTACCTCTTGTGTCTATGTCCATTGTCCCCTCTTCCAGGTTCCAAGGCCTTATTGATTTCCTTGGGTTCTTTTCTTAGGGAGCAAGTGTCTACTGTACCCATGCCCCTTAGCATGGAAGGGATTCAACATATTCTCTCTCCAAGGGGAAGTGGGAGGTTCCATTTTAAGAGGTTCTAGGAGAGCACCATATAGGACTCAAGGAGACCAGGGTCTGATGGATGAGTTTCAGGCATTGGGGGTAGGTCAGAGGGGGAAACTTCTGGGAGCAGGTAGGGGCCTTCCTAGTGAAGTGAAGTGAAGTGAAGTCTCCCAGTGAAGAAAGAAAACCAGATAGTAAAAACAGCACAAATAGGGGAACCTTAGACCCAGCAGCATCTTTACAGATGGTGATCACAGTGGGATGTTTCTGCCTGCCTATCCCCCTCAAGCCCATTCCAAAGATGTTTTGAGATCCTCCCTGGGTCATCTGGGGAGAGGGGGAAACCCCTGTTCCTTAGGGAATGGTGGGAGTTGGACTGAGGGGTGAGAGATGGCATGTTACTATGTCAGATGGTTGAATTCTAAGTGGAACCCAGGACCCTCGCTCCTAGACAAGCCCAACAGACCCCTGCAGTACAATGTGCCCGATGTGTAGAACCCATGTTAAATTGCTTGCCATCTTAAGAAGTGGGGGAGGGGAGGGAAAGAAGAAGAGAACTAGGAACTCAAAATTTAAAAAAAGAATGTTAAAAATTCTTTTTACATGTAATGTGAAAAATGACATATTTTAAAATATTAAAAAAATGTAGTATGTACTTGAGAACCTTATGCCATTTATTTGGCACTCAGCTAACACCTGTAGGCAAGGAAGGGTAGGGCCCTTTATCTCCAGTGATTGATGACTAGGAGGTCAGGGGCTGCTCCTCATCCTCTGGGTTCTGTGGGAGAGCCCATGAAAGCAACAGCCTTGACCCAGGTATCCTGCCTCTGCCTGCAGGGGTGGGGAACCTGTGGCCTGAAGGTCACAGGTTCTCCATTCCTGGTTAGGACTTGGTTCCAAGAAGCTCCCAGTCTTTATGTAGTGGAATAAGGATGTAGGGATAGGAGGATGGGGGTGAGATGGCAAAGGAGGGCACCCAAGCACAATAATCCTGACTCAGAGAACAGAATGCCTCATTCTCACTTTCCTTTCCTCTGCCAGCCTCTTCAAGGGTAGGGTTGGGAGTGGGACATCAATAGTAATATCTAATTCATATTTAAAGTTTGCAAAGAACTTTATGTACATCTTATTTCAGCCTTACAAAACTCCTACAGAGTTGGAGTAGGCTTTGGCATCTAGGTGGCCCAATGGATTGAGCAAATGTACTGGGAACGGGAAACTCTTTGCTAAAACATGGCCTCGGGCGTTCGCTAGCTGTGTGATTCTGGACAAATCACTCTCTGAGCTTCAGATTTCTGCAAAATGGATAAAACAATAGCACCTGCTTCCCAGAACTGTTGTGAAAAGCAAATGAAATAACACTGTGTGAATCACTTTGCAAATATTAAAGAGTTTGTTTAACACTAGCTGTTGTTATTCCTTGGGAAAGGTATCTGCCATTTCATTGGTGTAAGGAATACCATTTACCAATGCAGGTTATTGCCTGTTCTGAGATAAAGTCTTAGTTGTCTAGGGCATGAGAATAAGTGACTTGTCCAAGGTCATATAGTATGTGGTGGAGAAAAATCCCAATGTCTTCCTTACTTGGGGATGGGATGGATGGGAAGAAGGTAGACACTAAAGGTATTAAATCCCCACTTTATAGATCAGAAAATGACTTAGGATCACAGATTTAGAGCTGGAAAAGACCTTAGGAAGCCACTGAATCTGACCCCCTCATTTTAGAGGCATGACTTAGCCAGAGCTGCTCAGACTTGCCAATGGTCACATGGTTAATAAAAGCCAGAGGGAAGATTTGATCTTGGGTCTTCGTGATGCCAGGTCCTGCTACCTCTCAGGGAAGGAATGAACTGGGCAAACATTCAAGGTGATCACACTGTAGTCTGCGTAAGTCTCCCTCCCAGGTGCCCAGGGAGGTCCAGTAAGCTGGAAGGAGGCAGAGCTTGGCCTAGAACTTGGGGTGACAGCCCCTCGTTCCCAGAGTTTTCTTGAATGACCACCACTGAACTATAGCAGTCACATAGCTCTTAAAGGTCGGCAGAGTGCTTTATACAAGTTTAACTCACAGCAGTCCTGGGAGGTAGGTGCTACTATGGCCATTTTGTAGAGGAGAAAATCAAGGGAGACAGAGGTTAAGTGACTTGCCCCAGGTCTAACTCTGGTCTTCCAGTGGCTGTCATGTGGCTGCTTCTAACTGTCCTAAGCTGCCCTGAACTTGAGTTCGAGTCTCTGCCTTCTCATTTTCTACCTATCTTCTCACTACTCCAAAGTCCCCTTTGCTCCCTTTTAAATGAGAGCCCTGGTCTAGACACTTTCACAGATCTCTTTCCAACTCAGCATTTGTTATGCTCTGCTCTTTGCCCAGAACCTGATGGATTACAAGGTGCTTCCATA
>CM053598.1:39033661-39060810 GCA_028646575.1 Pseudocheirus occidentalis | reverse complement strand
ATGACTCACAGAACATAAACGATCCCTTTTTTAAGCATCTGAGTCACTCACTGGTGGTGGCTGTGGGATCCTGGGGAATGTGTCATGGAGCCATTACCCCACTTCTCTCCCTCCTCAACTCCCCCCACACCCCACCCTGATGGGGCCTCTCCCTGGCCTGTGGTTGCCCCACATGCCCACAGCTTAGCCCTTCTGCTGCTGGTGGCTACTGCTTAATGGGGTTGTTTGACACTGTTGTTGGCCTGTCCTGGAGTCCAGCACATAGCAGATGCCCTTTTCCCATCACCTTGAGGCCAGACCTGTGTCTGAGGGTCTATGGTTCAGATCTATGCTCTTGCTAGTTCTTCCCTTCTGGCAAAGAGAGGGCTCTCAGCCAGGGACCCACCCTGTTCTGACCAGACATGTGCTTCCGTTCACTGGAGAGCTCTGAGATGAGGTTTTCCCCCTCTTTGTGGGGGAAGTTATGGTGATAGAGATGTAAGTGTCCTTATGGTGAAATTTGGGATAATAATGTCTCCAATGATCTACCCCCAAAGACCTCTGGGGCCATCTATTCCAATCTACAGCTGAATGGTAGAGTGAAAAGAGCCCCAGATTTGGAATCATTGGACCCTTATTCAATCCCAACTCTGCTATTCACTGCTTTATTCTTTCTCAGGGCCTCAGTTTCCTCATCTGTAAATCAAATGATGCTGAAGTCCCACCTAGTTCTTCATCCATGAAGGGGTTGTTGGGAGGCTCATAAAGTTACAAAGAACTAGGGCCTGAGCCCAGGATTTCAGCACCATGGGGAATTCTGCCCCCCACCAGTGCTCATCAGCACCTTCTCTGCAGGGTATAGCTTTGGGATCCAGAACTCCATCCCCCTCAAGGGTTCTGTGGACAGATTTCAGGGTGTGAGGGAACTTAGATGAGAAAAGAAATCATATCCTTATATCCACAATCTAACTAACATTCTTCAATTGGAAATTTTTTAAAAATCCAATTTTGCAGAGTTGGTAGGGGCTTCATCAGGCCAACAAGGGTTGAGAAACTCTTCCTTAGAGAGTGGGCAGTGAGAAATTAAGCAATTTTCCCAGGGTCACAAAGTCAAAACCTTCCAGAGACAGCACTTAAACCAGCATTTCCTTGTGGCGTAGAGGTCAGGTCCCTAGCTACCATGTCATATCTCCTCTCAAGCTCTATAAATGTTAGCTCTTCTTCTCCTTCTGTCCCCTACAGAGGTGGGCACATGGTAGGGAATTAATAATGACCAAGGGAGTTGAAATTCAAAGTCAGAGACATTGTGGTCAGACATAAAGAAGAACTAACTTCCTTACTCTCTGGGGAGATCAATTATTGGGATAGGTGACTGAGAGAGCTTTGGACTATCCATGCAGGAAGATGAAATTCTGCTCTGGAGGGCTTGGTCAGTCAGCACCCTGAAGGCAGGGGGCTGGGCCAAATGACCTCACCAGACTATGAGGGCTGGGAGAAGGCACAACAGATGGAATCTTGGTCTTCATTCTGGCCTCCTGCAGGCTGGAGGTAGAGTCTTTCTAAGATGCTGGGTCCCAGCCTGAGGCGACTTCCTATGTACTCCCACCAGGCATCCTGGGCCCGTTTGCTTACATCCCTTGGGCAGATGTTTGGAGTTATCCAGCCAGACCTCTCCCGCCTGGGCGACAGGGAGTCTTTCTATGGGGTTCAAGAAATTCAGAGGAAAAGTCACCATGACTGCCTTAAAAATAGACCAACATCCCTGGAACAAGTGGATTCTGAGTTTGAGCTGACCCTGCCCAAGTCAAAGGGTAAGCAGTGGAAGGAAAAAGACAAGTTCTCTCCCTGTACTAGGGAATGCATGACTTCAGGGGTTAGAGCTGTTTCTGCCTTGTATGGGGAAATGGCCTAGGATCCGGACCTCCCTAAGAGGGAGAAGAAAAGTGTCTTTGTAATAGGAATGGGTGGGGAGCCGTTACTCACCTGTTGGACCTGGGGAGTAGGGGAGGGCAGAAGGAAGCTACAGGGGCCTAAACCCCAATACAATCAGCCCAGTCAGAATCCTGCCTTCTTGGAGTCAAGCCTAGCCCACTCAGAGGGGGGGCATCCCATCTCAGAGTCTAGTCTGGACCCCACCCACCTACCCGCCAAAACCCTTTCCAAAGAAACTCTCTCACTTTCCCTCAGGCCCTAAACCTAGCAATCCAGCCTAGAATAGCTAACTGGTGGGCTGAATTAAACAGATAGGGCATGCTAGAGTTGGAAAGATTCTCAGACCTCACTGAGTACAATCCTCACACTTGAAGGAAGGAGACCAAGGCCCAGAGAATGGTGATTTGTCCCTAATGTCCTAGTTGCTTGCCGAACTACGATTAATCCCTGTCTCTGGGATTCAAATCCACCATACCTCCCTGCTCCTTCCGGGCTGGTCCCTGGGGAGCTGTTTGACAGAAGAGGGGTCAAAGACATTTGTCTGAGATCTGCCTATTCCCTTGGGAGGGTGGTCAGAGTAGAAGGGAGGTAAGGCAGGAGGTGCAGTGAAGGAGAGCAATTTCCGTTCCCACCAGGCATGGAGACCCTAAGAAAACAGACCCTGGTGGAATGAAGCCCCAGATGCTGGCAAAGGAAGAGAGAGCCCTGCCCTGGTTCCCCTATTTAGGAATGTCATCAGGACCCCAAGGCCCAGCCTCAGCCAGGAAGAGGGGGTGGGAGCTATAAATACTGACTTGGGCTAGCCTGGGCCCTGCGTGATTCCCACGGCTCAAGGCTTTCTTCCCTTCCTTCTTTGCTCACAAGGGGCTGTCATTGGTGCTTTCCCATCAGCTGGAAACTCTTAAAGTAGCTCAGAATTTTGGCCCCGACACACGGGGTGTATTTTCCAACTGGGGCGGGGGAGAAGGAGGAAGAACAGAGTCACAAACCACCCAACAGATAAATCCATTCGGGTTTTCCAAAGTAGCCCAAAAGAAATAATGCTCCGTCTAAGGCACTCAGTTCTGGCCCATGTTTGCCAAGGGGAACCTCCAGGCTCTCAACACTAGACCTCAGGGGAGGTTGCAGCATCACAGAAGGGGAGAATATCAGAATATCAGAAATGGAAGGGCCCTTAGAGTCCACTTAGACCAGCCCCTCATTTTACATAAAGGTTAAATGACTTGATGAAGGTCACACAGCTAGTGCTAAATGTCAGAAGTAGGATAAGAACCAGGTCATCTGATCAAAAAGCCAGTTCTCTTTCTAATATATCACAGGGAGACATTTAAAGTGCTTTGCAAATGGTGAGGCCCTATAGATATGTGGTGAATGAATTCTAGTTGAATTAAATGGACTAGAATTTGGGGTTCCCTCTTTCTGATTATATCCTTACTGGACACGGGAAGCCACCCCCTCCCCTTCTTTTGCTTCCTCTTCTTCTCAGAGGCGATTTGATGCCTGGGTCGTAGAGGTTTCTCCTTGGTGAATACTGCCCCCCAGAAAGGAAGAAGCATATGGAGGAAGATGGGGCATTTGAAACACCCCACACACTGAAACGGTTAAACCATGGATAAAGTCAGAAAATCTGATGAAGAACAGACCTCGGTGAGAACAAGGCCCAGGCTGCTCTCACATCTGGGAGCTCGCCAAGGGAATGGGGGTGGGGAGAGGGGAGTGCAAGCCATTCACAAATATCCCATCCCAGAGTAGGCCAGACCCATGGTTGACTGTGATGTGTAGAAAGCTCTGATAATGATGGTTATTCCCCCATCCCAACCCATCGCTCTCCTCTCACCACCTGCACCCAGAACCTAGCCTTTTCATTAAGGCAACATTGTTTTGCTTTGTTGGCCTTAAGGGGCTGGGATAGTCTTGGGAAGAATCAGACCTTGAAAGATGGGTGAGATTTAGAGAGACCTGCATGAAAAGAATGTATTCTGGGTAGAGGGACCAGCAGGAAGGGTGATAGTGAAGTGGAAATAGACAAGGGGAATATGGGGGTTTCATTTCCCCAAACTTGATCTTGGATGGGTGATAAAGTATGATTGGTCCTGAGGTCCCTTTTAGACCTATGATCACATGGTCTCATTTATAGGTTTAACAGGACATTGCCCACGTGGTTTGATCCAAGGAACTCTGAAATGTGCTGCTAAGCTAACCTCCATATACCTTCCTCACCTGGCTGCTATGGCACTATTCTCTCTTCTCTTCTGCCTGAAGTTCCCAGTCCTAACTTGAGAACCATTGAAGATGTCAGAATAAAAGATATGGAGACATTCATCATTTCTGGAAGGTCCCTTGGAAACACCGGCCACTGGGAGTGGCCAATGAAAGAGGGAAGTGAGAGAAGCAAACAGAGCTTAACTGGAGGAGGGGAATGGAAACCCACCCATGAAACATCAGAGAAAAATACATGACAATATATGATTAAGTAGGTGAGTATGTGGTGCAGACATGATGTGATGTAGACAGGAAAGCGCTGGAAGAAGCCCAAGAAGCGAGAGAGAACGCAGGCTGGGCTGGTCAGGGAAGTCTTCTCGAAAAGGGGGTCTTTGGGTTGGTTCCTGAAAGATGTGGGAGAGAAAGAATGTATCTCTAGGGGACCATATCACAGAACCGTAAAAGGCCAGAGCTGGATGATCCTTAGGTCTTGTCCAGTGTGGCTTCCTCATTTCGAGGAGTATGAATCTGAAGGTCAGAGAGTGAAAGTGCCCTGCCTGAGGCCAGAGCATCATTGATCTAAGGCTTAGAAGTCATGGGATCCAACCTCTTAATTTTACAGATGAGGAAACTGGGAGCCGAAGAGAAGAAAAGCTTCTTGCTCAGGGTCACAGCTGGTGAGTAACTGACCGAGGCAGGATTCGACCTCACATTTTCCTAATTCCAAGGTCAGTATTCTATCCCCTATGTTGCATTGCTTCTCATATAATCCATTCATTTCAACACATATTTACTAAATGCTGACTGTGGATAAAGGCCCCGTAAGATGGCAAAAGGCTTCCTCGGTCCCTGGACTGTCCCTATCACTAGTCTCCTAAGATGTTTTCAGGCTCAGACCCAAGAGATTGCAGACAGAGGGTAGCCTTGACTCTGGGTGGCAGAGAGTGATCCCTCTTTTATATTCACAACACTGGGTAAAGAATCTTCCAAAAGCCCTTTCTCCTACCTCTGGAGCCAAGGTTTCTAAGTCTCTCTCTCTCTCTCTCTCTCTCTCTCTCTCTCTCTCTCTCTCTCTCTCTCTCTCTCTCTGTGTATACATGTCTATTTCCAGTTTTTCCTTCCTTCCCTCCCTCCCTCTCCCTTTCCCTCCCACCTCTCCCCCGACCCTGTGGCAGCACGCCCAGTTCTCCAAGCATATATACTTCCTCTGTGATCTCAGCACAAGCCATGCTCCTTGTCTGTCCTCGACTCCCGAACTGAGCCAGACTGCCTGCCCCACCTGATGCTGCCCCTCCCCCTGCTAGAACTGAAAAAGCCCCTCCTTGTCAACCCTTGGCAGGCTGGAGGGCCAAGGGGCCAAGGTAGAGGGTGAGTAGTGGGGAGTACAGTTAGTTTAGCTATTGAGCTGCTTAAAATCGGGGTAAGCATTACATTCTTCACTGTCTCACCCTAGACTTGCCACTCTCCCACATACAGGACAGGGTGACTAGATCACCTTGCTGGTAAGGGCCAACTCATTTGTCACCTCACGTCCAGCCACTTCCCTTCCCAGATATTGGAGGATGGAGATGTCCAATATTTCTGACCTCCTACTGCTCTGGATAATCAATACCTCACTCTGCCACATGCTTCTGTACTATCTTGGGCTGTTGACAAGCTGTTCCAAGTAAGTACATTCTGCAGTGGTAACACTGGGAGCTTCCTGAGGGCAAGAATACTGTTTTCTTTTACTGCTTCCCCCACTATGTAGATGGGCACACAAGAGAGGCTGAGAAAGCACTGGACTAGGAGTTAGGGACCCAAGGTTCTAATCCCAGCTCCGACCCCAACTAATTATGTGACTTTGTGGAAGTAACTTTCTCCCTCTGGGTCTTAGTTGCATCACTTGTAAAGTGGGGAGGCTGGACTGGCTTAGGATGATGCCTATGGTCACTTCCAGTTCTAGTATTTGATGCTTCTATGTCTCTCAGAATAACTGACCTTTAAAAAGCTGAAAGGGGTCTTCCAGTGCCAGAATGGCAGAATGAGGAAGGAACCCTCTGAAGTCCTTCCAAATTCCCCTCCAAACAACTAGAAAAAAACAAATCAGAATTGATCTAGGAACAGGGAAGCAGCTTGCCAGCCCAGCAGGAAAGGTCTATTTCCCCCGGGTGGGAAGGGAATGGGGGGGGGGCATCCAAGAGCAGCATTAGTAGTCAGGGGATGGGGGGGGGGTGGGGCCTGCAGTAAGGCTTCAGGTCTGGAGCAATATACCAGTGAAGCCCCTGCTCCACAACCCAGCAGCAGCACCTCAGGCAAGTAGTCAACCCCACCCCTAGCACAAGCCACCAGCAAGGCCTTGACCCCATTGCTGACCAGTAGTGAAGCCCTTGCCCTGGGGGTAGCCACCAGGGAGACCCCAGTCCTGGAGCCTACCAGCAGAGAGACCTTGTTTTCATAGAAACTCAGCAGCTGGGCCCCACCCTTTGGGCAGGGCCCCACCCTTCGGGTAGATCCCAAGCAAAATTATTCCTCCAGGGCATGCTGGCAGAGAGGCCCTGTTTCCATAGCAAGCCAGTAGCAAGGCCCCACCCCTGGAGTGGGCCAGCAGCTAAATCCCACACCCAGGAAAGGGCAACCAGGAAGCCCCAGCCCTCAGTACAAGCCAGAAGGGAAGCCTACCCTCCAGAGAAAGCAAGCGGCTAAACCCTGAAGTCCAATGAAAGTCAGAAGTAAGGACCAGAGCACTGGCACAAAAAGCTTGGGACAGTGTAGAACCAGAGCCCAATTCCATATAAAAATACCATGTCACAAAACATGTAGAAAAAAATGAGGAAAAAAGCAAAAAAAGAGCTTGATTTTAGAAAGGTACTATGGTGATAGGGAGGATCAAGGCATGAATTTAGAAGAGTGTCAAAATGGTTACATGTGAAGCCTCAAAGAAAAATGTATTTTGGTCTCAGGCCCCAAAAGAATTCCTGGAAGTACTTTATTTTTCATTTTCATTTTTGCTTTTTGGAGGGGGGAGGGAAGGGCAATTGGGGTTAAGTGACTTGCTCAAGGTCACATGGCTAGTAAGTATGTAGTGTCTGAATCTGGATTTGAACTCAGGTCCTCCTGACTCCAGGGCTCGTGCTCTATTCACTGTGCCACCTAGCCACCCTTCTGGAAGTACTTGAAAAGGATTTTAAAAAGCAAATTAGAGAAGTAGAAGAAAAATTGGGGGGAAAATGAGAGTAATACAAGAGAATCAGGAAAAAAAGAGTCAATAGCAGAGGAAAAGATATTCAAAAATTTACTGAGGAAATTAACTCCCTAAAAAACAGAATTGGCCAAATGGAAAAGGAAGTACAAAAACTCATTGAAGGAAATAATTCCTTAAAAGTTAGACTTGAACAAGTAGAAAATAAGAACTCTATGACACATCAGAATATGATAAAACAATATTTAAAAAGTAAAAAAATAGAAGAAAATATGAAATTTCTTATCAGAAAAATAACTGACTTAGAAAATAGATGCAGAAGGGCTAATATAAGAATTATTAGACTACTTGAAAGCCATGATGAAAAAAAAGCCTGGAAAACATCTTTCAAGAAATTATCAAAGACAACTGCCCTGATATATTAGGATCAGAGGGCAAAATATAAATGAAAAGAATCCACAGATCACTGTCTGAAAGAGATCCCAAAATGACAGCTCTCAAGAACATCATTAAGAGGCAGCTAGGTGGTACAGTGACTAGAGCACTGGATCTGGAGTCAGGAGGACATGAGTTCAAATCCAGCCGAAGATACTATATACTTACTAGCCATGTGACCTTGAGCAAGTCACTTAACCCCAATTGCCCTGCCCTCTCCACTCCAAAAAAAAAATAATAACATTATTAAACCAAATTCCAGAGCTCACATATCAAGGAAAAAGAATTGCAAGTACTCAGAAAGAAGCAATTCAAATATCATGAAGCTACAGTTAGGATTACACTGAATTTGGCAGCTCCCCCATTAAAAAACCTGAGTGCTTAAACTATAATACACCAGAAGGCAAAGGAGTCAGTGCTGTAACCACAAATCACCTAGCCAGCAAAATTAAATATAATCTTTCAGGGAAAAAATAGATATTTAATGAAATAGAGGAAGTTCAAGCTTTTCTAACTAAAAAAAACAGAGCTGAATAAAAAATTTGACCTCCAAATACAAGACTCAAGGGAAACATAAAAAGATAAACAAGAGAAAACATAAGAAACTTAATAAGGTTAAACTGTTTATATTACTATATGGCAAGATAATATTGTAATTCTTATCAACTTTATTGATATAAGAGCAATTAGAAGGAGTATATGTAGACAGAGGATATAAATGTAAGGTGACTTTGATGGGATGATACCCCCAAAAAACAAAGGGGTGAGAAAGAATACACTGGAAAAAGGAGGGGGGAGATTGAATGGGGTAAATTATCTGACATAAAAGAAGTATGAAAGTATAATAGAGGGACAAAAGCAGGGGTGAACAAAGCTTAAATCTTACTCTCATCAAAATTGACTCAATGGGGGAATAATATATAAAATATATCAGTTGGATATAGACATCTAGCTTGCCCTATAAGGAAGCAAAAAGGGATGGGGATAATAGAATGGGGAGGGTTGACTAATGAAAGGGAGGCTATACTGGGGAAAGTGATGATCAGAAGTAAACCATTTGTGTGGAGGGAAAGTGTTGGGGTAAGAGAGAGGAGGAATAAATAAGTGAAAATAGAATGGAGGGACATACACAATTAGTTATTATAACTGTAAATGTGAATAAGATTAACTTACCCATAAAATGGAAGCAGAGAGGAGTATGGATTAAAAGCTAGAATCCTACAATATGTTGTTTACAAGAAATACATTTGAAGCAGACAGATACACATAGGATAAAGGTAAAGGAGCAGAATCTATTATGCTTGAACTGAAGCAAAGAAAGCAGGGGTAGTAATCCTGATCTCAGATAAAACAAGGACAAAAATAGGTCTAATTAAAAGAGAGAAAGAAGGAAATCATATATTGCTGAAAGGTATCATAGACAATGAAATCTTATCAATGCTAAACATGTGCACCAAGTGGAATGGCATCTAAATTTTTTTAGGAGAAGTTGAATGAGTTAAGGAGGAAATAGATAATAAAACTATATTAGTGGGGGACCTCAACTTTCCCTTCTCAGAACTAGATAGATCCAACTTAAAAATAAACAAGAAAGAAGTTAAGGAGGTGAATAAAATTCTGGAATACAATTGCATACAATAGATCTCTGGAGAAAACTGAATAGGAATTGAAAGGAATATCCCTTTTTTCTCAGCAGTACATGGCACCAACACAAGAATTGGATTAGGAAATGTATTAGGAAATAAAAACCTCACAACCAAGTGCAGAAAAGAAATAGTAAACACATCCTTTTCAGATCATAATGCAACAAAAATTACATTTAATAATGGACAATGGAAAGAGATTAAAAATTAATTGGAAATTAAGTAATCTAATCCTAAAAGAAAAAGTGGATTGAAGAACAAAATATAGAAACAATTGATAATTTAATTAAAGAAAATGACAACAATAAGACCACACACCAAAATTTATGGCATGCAGCCAATGTGGTACTTAAGAGAAAATTTATATCTCTAATTGCTTACATCAATAAAAGGGAGAAAAAGTAGATCAGTGAATTGGGCATGCAACTAAGAAAAACTAGAAAAAGAACAAATTAAACACCAATTGGAAATTCTGAAAATCAAAGGAGAGACTAGTAAAATTGAAATACCTAATAAATAAAACTAGAAGCTGGTTTTATGAAAAAAAACTCCAATAAAATAAACCATTAGTTAATTTCATTTAAAAAAAGAAAGAAGACAAACAAATTATTTGTATCAAAAATGAAAGGAATGAATTCACCACCAAGAAGAGAAAATTCAGACAACTGTTAGGAGTTATTTTGCCCAATTATATGCCAATGAATTTGACAATCTAAATGAAATGGATGATTATCTACAAAAATATAAATTACCCAGATTAACAGAAGAAGAAGAAGAAATAAAATACTTAAATAACCCAATCTCAGGAGAGGAAATTGAATAAACCATCAACGAACTTCCTAAGAAAAAATCCCCAGGACTAGATGGATTCACAAGTGAACACTACCAAATATTTAAAGAACAATTAATACCAATATTATATAAACTGTTTGGAAAAATAGGTGAAGAAAGTTCTCCCAAATTCCTTTTACAGCTCAAATATGATGCTGATACCCAAACTAGGAAGAGCCAAAACAAAGAAAATTATAAACCAATTTCCCTAATGAAGACTGATGCAAAAAATTTAAATAGAATGTTAGCAAAGATATTAAAGCAATAAATATATTACAAGTATCACATGCTATCACTAGATAGGATTATGCCAGGAATGCAAGACTGGTTCAATATTAGGAAAACTATCAGCATAATAGACTATATCAATAACAAAACCAATGGAAATCATATGATTATCTCAATAGGTGCAGACAAAACACAGTACCCATTCCTGTTGAAAACACTAAAGAGCATAGGAATAAATGTAGTTGACTTTAAAATGATAAGCAATATTTATCGTCAGCTAGCATTAGCTATAGTGGCACCAAACTATCTCAACACAATTAGGGGTGAAGCAAGGATGCTCACTATCACCTTTATTATTTAATATTGTACTAGAAATGTTAGCTATAGAAATAAGAGAAGAAAAATGAAAGGAATTAGGCAATGAAGAAACAAAACTATCACTCTTTGCAGATGATATTGATAGAAAATCCTAGAGAATCAACTAAAAAGCTACTTGAAATTATTAAGAACTTTAGCAAAGTTGCAGGATAAACCCACATAAATCACCAGCATTTCTATATATTGCCAACAATGTTCAGCAGCATAATATAGAGGAATTTCCATTTAAAGTAACTGTAGACAATATAAAATACTTGGGAGTCTACCCGCTAAGATAAAACCAGAAACTATATGAGCACAACCATGAAACACTGCACCCAAATAAAGTCAGCTATAAACAATTGGAAAAATATTAATTGCTCATGGGTAGGCCAAGCCAATACAATAAACATGACAATTCTACCTAAATCAATCTATTTATTCAGTGCCATACCAATCAAACTATGAAAAATGTTTTATAGAGTTAGCAAAAATAATAACAAATTTCATCTGGAAGAGCAAAAGCTCAAGGATATCAAGGGAATCAATGAAAAAAAATGTGAAAGAAGATGGTCTAGGTGTACCAGATCTCACACTGTATTATAAAACAGTAATTATCAAATCATCTGGTACTGGCTAAAGAATAGAGTGGTGGATCAGTGGAATAGATTGAGTACAGATTACATTATAGTAAATGACCATAGTAATCTATGATAAACCCAAAGATTCAAGCTTTTGGAACAAAAACTCATTATTTGGCAAAAATTGGAAAACAGTATAGCAGAAACCAGGTATAGACCAACATCTCACATTGTGTACTAATACAAGGTCAAAATGGGCACATGATTTACACCTAAAGGGTGATATCATAAGCAAATTAAGAGAGCATGGAACAGTTTATCTGTCAGACTTCTGGTTAAGAGAATAATTTAGGACCAAAGAAGATATGGTGAGCATTACACAATTTGAAATAGATAATTTTGATGACATAAAATTAAAAAGCTTTGGCACAAACAAAACCAATACAACCAAAATTATAAGGAAAGTAGAAAACTGTGAAATTTTTTGCAACAAATTTCTCTGATAAAGGCTTCATTTTTCAAATATATAGATAATTGAGTCAAATTCATAAAAATAAAACTCACTCCCCAATTAATAGATGGTCAAAGGATATAAACAGGCAGTTTTTAGACAAAGAAATCAAAGCTATCTATAATCATATGAAAAAATGCTTTAAATCACTATTGATCAGAGAATGCAAATTTAAAAGACTCTGAGGTTCCACTTCACACCTATCAGAGTGGCTAATGTGACAAAAAAAGAAAATGTTGGACTACTAGGGATGTGGCAAAACTGGGGCACTAATGAATTGTTGGTAGAGTTGTGACTTGAGCCAAATATTCTGGAGAGCAATTTGGAACTCTGCCCAAAGAGGTATAAAACTGTGCATACCCTTTGACCCAGCAATCCCACTGCTAGGTCTACATCCCAAAGACATTTAAAAAAAGAGAAAAGGACTTATTTGTGCAAAAATATTTATAGCAGCACTTTTTTGGTGGTTAAGAACTGGAAAGCAAAGGATGCCCATCAATTGGGGAATGGTTAAATAAGTCGTGGTATGTGATAGTAACAGAATATTACTGTGCTAAAAGAAATGATAAATAGGATGATTTCAGAAAATTTAGAAAGACTAACATGAACTGGTACATAGTGAAATGAAGATAACCAGGAGATTGTTGCATACAGTAACAGCAATATTGTTGGATGAAGAATTGTTTAGCTATTCTCAGAAATAAAATGATCCAGGACAATCCCAAATGACTAATGATGGAGACTATCCACCTCCAGAGAAATTGCTGATAATGATTGAATACAGATGGAAGCATGCTATTTTCCCCTTTATTTCTTTTATTTGAGTCTTCTTATACAAAATGACTAATATGGAAATATTTTACACAATTACAAATGTATAACCTATATCTCATTGCTTACTGTCTCAGGGAGGGGTAGAATTTGGAACTCAAAACTTCAAATAAAAATATTTTGAAAAATTGGAGAAAAAAACCTGGATGGTGCTCTAGAGATCAGCTAGTCCAATTCACTTATTTCACAGATGGGTAAACTGAGGCTAGTAAGTGGCTAGTAAGTGCCCAAGAGGACACAAACTTAAGTTTCCTATCTCAAAATCTCATGCTCTTTCCATTACACCGTGCTCTCCAGTAGCTTGGATATCCCTGTTAAAATTTTCCATATTCCTCAACCCAAAGGCATGAGCCTGAGGGGCGTCAATGGGAAATAGTTCTGTCAGACTAAGGAGAACCGAAGGATAACTTCAGTGGGTTCTCTGAGGTCTCTTCCAGCCCTAAGATTCTGTGAGAACAAAATAGAGTGAGGGAGCAGAGCCAGTGTGGAATGATGGCTCTGGAATGGTTTCAGTGGGGCTTCAGAGCCAGGGGGTTTGACTTGGTGACTCGTTCAGATCATTTAGAGGCAGCTAGGTGATGCAGTGACGTCACTGTGGATAGTGACATATGCAGTGGATATGTCACTAGGGTGGAGTCAGGAAGACCTAAATTTAAATCCAGCCTCAGACACAGCTAGTGCTATTCAACCCTGGAAGAATCACTTAACTTCTGCCTGCTTCAATTTTCCCTTCTGTAAAATGGGTGTGATAATAGTACCTACTTCAGAGTTGTTCTGAGAATAAAATGAGAATATCTTTGTAAAGGATTTTGAAAACCATCGAGTGCTACACAAATTGTAGTTGATATTATAATTATTTCCAGGGTGTAGGCTTTTTTTGGGGGGGGGAAGGGAGCTTGTTTCCTGGTGCTGTTGGAGAGCTCCTTATAAGTCCGGCTTTTCTGAAGCAGGGAAGGAGGCCCTGTTCTGACCCCCAGGGTATGTGTGGGGTGCGGTGGGGAGGACGACAGCTGCAGAGAGTCCAGGCTGGTTGTGGGGAGGAAGGGGTCAGGAGGTGGAACCACAGGATGACAGGTCCATGGAGAAAGGGTTAAGCTGAAAGTCCTCTAAGAAGCCAAGCCAATTTGACCAGCTCTGTTAACAGCTGTGTGATCTTGGGCAAATCCCTAAGCTTCTCTGGGACTTACTGTCCTCCTCTTCGAGATGAAATAGTTGGGCTAGATCTTGTCTACGGTCCCTCCCAGCTACAGATCCTAAGATTCTACCTTTTCCAACTCCACCCCCCCACCTCCATCAGTCTCCAAATTCTCTCCCAATACATCTTGCATTCTGATGCCAGATCAGTCTTCCTAAAACTCTGCATTTACTCTGGATGCCCATAGGGTTAGGTGGGTGCATGAAGATAGCCCAAGAAAACCAAATTCCAGTTTCTTAGCTTGGCATTCAAAGCCTTCCACAATCTGATGCCAGCCTACCTTTCCAGGCTCATAGCCAACTATGCCCCTACACACACCCTCTGCTCCAGCCAGGATGTTCTCCTTATTATCACCCACCCAAGCCATGTTCATTCCTGCCTCAGCATCTTTGCTGCCTGACGTGGCCTCCTGCTTTCATTCCTGCTGCTTCAGGTCCTTGCCATCCTTGGAGAGCCAGGAAGTTTGCCTTCATTACCTCAACCCTATGATCACAGGCTAATGGATTTAGGGTTAGAACAAAACTTGTGTTCCTCTTGTTCAAACCTTTCATTTTACAGGTGAGAAAACCGAGGCCCAGAGAGGTTGAGTCATTTAACAAAGGCTACATGGTTAGCAAGGAACAAAGCTTAAATCTCAATGTAAGCAGCCAGGTGTCTTGGTAGATAGAGCGCTGGGTTTGGACTGAGGAGGACTCATCTTCTTGAGTTCAGATCTGGCCATGGACACTTCCTAGCTGTGTGACCTTGGGCAAGTCACTGGACCCAGTTTGCCCCAGTTCCTCACCTCTAAAATGAGCTGGAGAAGGAAATGGCAAACCACTCCAGTATCGTTGCCAAATGGGGTCACAAAGGGTTTGTCATGATTCAAACTGAACAACAAATCCACCTCTCTTTTTACTCTCCCCTTAGTGCCTCTGGGATTTCTCCCTCCCCTAATCCCCACTAGTCCTCACTGTCTGTACCCCTAGTCCCTTTAAACAGTAAAAATCCTTTACATTCTTAGAGCTTACAGTTTCCAAAGTGCCTTCTTTCATCTGGTCTTTACAACTCAACAGCCTTGTGAGATTAGCATGATGGATATTATCTCATTTTACAGATTAGAACATTTAGCCTCAGAGCAATGGAATAACTTGCTCAAAGGCACGTGACTATAAGTGACAGATGTGGGACCTGAATCCAGATTTCCTGACTCCTCCACTGGTGCTCCCTCCATCCTAACAAATTGTGGGTATCTCTTAGGTCTCCACAGCCTGACTAAAACCCTTAGGGGCAGGGATCCAGTCCCTGGAACATCACGGGACTAACCTCCTGCCTAATGCAAAGACCCCCTTTATGACAGCCCTGGAAGAGAGTCAGAATCTTTCACTCCACCCCCCACAACAGTTTTCAAAACTTTTATTTTTGCAACTATCCTTCCTTTCATTTTTCCGTTCTGGATAACCCCAACCCTTCTTAATCCACTTCTGAAATTTCTTAGCTACATGACTTTGGGCAGGTCAATTAACCCTTTTAGGTCTGTTTCCTCATCTATAAAATGTGATAATGATAGTAATGATATAATGACTCAGAGTCATTACAGGGGTTAAATGTGGTAATAACAGAAAGTGCTCAGCTTAGTCTCTGGCATATAGTAAGTGTGATACAAATGTTAGTTATTATTATTGCCGTTGTTATTAAATGAGGGGGTTAGACTATGGCCTCTGAGGTCCCAGAGGTAGGACTCTAATATGCTAGGACCCTTCCTCTCAACCTGTGGCAAATTCAGCAGACGCTTGAGCCTTCTGTCCACATTCTCTACTTAAGACAGCGTCCTGGGTGATCCTCGTCCCAGGGAGAAGTGAGGAGGGAAAGCAGTGACAGGTCAACCGAGGCATCTGGCCTGGAGATTACTAGACTGAAGAGAGTCAAACCCAAACTAGCAATGCTGGTCCCCAGGCCCTGGGGCAAGGAGGACCGAAGGCACCCTCAAATTAATGTGGAAAGAGGAAGTCAGCTGGGAAAAGGGGAGGATGTAGGGAGAGACCTGAGGTTGCTAGACACAAGGACCAGTGTGGAAGAGACTCTCTGGGAAGGGGACTGCCCTTTGGGAGGAAATGGGAACCCCAGAACACTTGGGTGATGCTGACACAATGGTCAAAGAATCATAGATCTAGAACCAGATGGACTTTGGAGCCATCCAGCCCAACCCCCTCATTTTACAGACAAAGAAACTGAGGCTTGGGGAGGTGGTGTGAATGGCAGAGGTCAGATTTGAACTTGCCTCCCTGACTCCAAATCCATTGCTTTTTCCAAAATACCACCTTGTACCTAGCACTTAGCCAGTGGCTGGGACATGGTGTATGATTCAGGAAAGCTCTTGGATTGACTGTTACTGGGGTCAGTCTCTGATGGAGTGAGCAGGGAAGGGAGTAGAGAGGAGTTCATTTTGGGGCATAGCCACCAAGTAGAGGTAGTCGCCATGTGGCAGCTTCCTGATTATTTCTACCTGCTGAAGTACACATACTCCAAATTCTGATATCCTGGGCCAAAGCTCTGCCTACCTAGCCCTAGTTAGAGTCCTGAGACCGAGAACTGACTTTGTTATTGACTTGAAGTTTATACAATGATTGTATCTGGTGGATGCTGGGTACATTTTGTTCAGAGTGAGTGTGTGTATGTGTGTGTGTATGTGTCTAAATAAGGTCCTCTTTTTTTTAGCAAGCCGTCTTTGACTTCCTCAGCCCACAGTGAAGATCTTTTCTTCCTCCTAATTCTTATATTAGAAGTGTTAGAACTTCTCTCAGTTTTTGGTCTATGTAGCCTTGGGCTTTCCACATTCAAATTTTGTCTCCCAGCTACATTTGGTGGTAGAGAATGGGTCTTATAATAATGTCCCACCACAGTTCCTAGCCCGTGGTAAGCACTCAATAATTCCTTATTGTTTGAACAAGTAGGCCAACATTTATTAAATACCTACTATGTACCAGAGGATGGGAAGACAAGAACAACTCGGTGATTCCCATTAGGACCTTTACTGGGTCTGCACATGTATAGAAGTATTCAATAGGTTAACAGAGCAGTATGGCTCCAGAGACAAAGGAGAAAACCAGAGAAAGTCCTCTAGGCAAAGTGGAGGCGGAGTGAGCACAGCTCAGTTGGGGGATGACCATATTTTCCCCTGAAGCATTTTACTCAGTTTTGCTGGATAGGTGATTCTTGGTTTTGACCCTACCTCCTTTGACCTCTGGAATATCACATTCCAAGACTTTCGATCCTTTAGTGTAGAAGCTGCTTGATCTTCTGTTATCCTGGTGTTTCCACAATACTCAAATTGTTTTTTTCCTGACAGCTTGTAATATTTTCTCCTTGACGTGGGAACTCTGGAATTTGGCTATGATATTCCTAGGAGTTTGCTTTTGGGAATCTTTTTCAAGAGTGGATCAGTGAATTCTTTCAAGTTCTATTTTACCCTCTGGTTCTAGAATATCAGGGCAATTTTCCTTGAGGATTTCTTGAAGGATGATTTCTAGGCTCTTTTTTTGATCATGGCTATCAGGTAGTCCAATAATTTTTAAATTATCTCTCCTGGATCTATTTTTGGGGGAGGAACTGGGAAGGCTTTATGAAGGTGCTAAGGCTTGAGCTAAGCCTAGAAGGAGGAGGAGAATTTTGAGCTATGAGGAGGAAGTGAATTGTAGGAAAGGAGGAACACACTGAGCCAGGTGGAGTCAATAATATCAGTCAATAAACATGCATTAAGCACCTACAAAGTTCCAGGCACTGTGTTAAGTGCTGTTGATACAAATACAAAAGAAAAGTTCTTACCCTCAAGGAATTTACAGGAAGAAAACAAATCAAAGGAAGCCTTAAAGAGTTGTAAGTAAGGTACCACCCAGAGGGTTGGTGGTAGCCAACATCCCAGAGCAGGGCAGCCAGGTGAGAAGAGCTCCCTCCTTAAACTGAGGTTTGGAGTTCCTGGCTCCACTCTCCAATCAGAGGCAGTAGGGAGTGATGAGATGGAGGGCCAAGACTCATAGGATACTGCAGGACAATGGAGTTTTCCCAATTTCACCATGGAATGAATGGAAAGGAGGAGAGAGCAATAGAAAGATAGGACAGAGTCAGCCTGTGGATAGTCTGAAATCCTTTTGGCATTCTAGAAGATGGGGTGCTGGAGCATGTCAGAAGAGACAGAGAAGGTGGACACAGAGAGAGTTGGACAAAGACAGATACAGAGAAGGCGACTGAGACAGTGGAGGAGAGGCAGAGACAGAAAGAGAGAAGTAGAGATGGAGTACCAGACAGATGCTCAATAAAATATCGATTGAAAATTAATCTAAAAAGTGCGTGCGTGTGTGTGCGCGCGCGCGCGCATGAGTGCACGTGCAGGCTTGCGTGCACAGAGGTGAGGGACTATGGCTGTGGAAAACTACAAATAATGCCAGACTTTTTCCATCTGCTGAGTAACTCTTTCCTTCCTTCCTTCCTTCCTTCCTTCCTTCCTTCCTTCCTTCCTTCCTTCCTTCCTTCCTTCCTTCCTTCCTTCCTTCCTTCCTTCTTTCCTTCCTTCCTTCCTCCTTCTCTCTCTCTCTCTCTCTCTCTCTCTCTCTCTCTCTCTCTCTTTGTTACAATGCATTGTTCTCTGGAATGGGTTTGAGAGAAGGATATCTTAGGTGATACAGGTGATATAAAAACAAAATGAATCAACAAAATTAACATTATATTTTGATAAAAGCAAACAAATCTAAGTCACCAGAGGTGTTGTGGTCAGATTTCCCCCCCCCCCCGCCCCCCCATCTGACTGATGGAGGGATCAAACACCAGAACTGAAAAGAGGGAGATTACCTCGTATTTTTACTTTTCTATCAAACCAAAAGCAGGGGTTTGAGTGAAATGATCTTTTGAAACTACTTCCAACTTGTAGCCGCTAATTTCAGGCCCCATCATCTTCTTGCCTCTTGGCTCTATCTGATTTCTGGAGACAAGCATGGGATTCTTTTATTTTTTTTTAGATTAAATTAAATTTTTATTGAAAAAAAAATTTTAAGCATGGGGTTCCTAACAGGATCGAAGCCCTGGGACAGAAGCCCAAGGTTCTCCTACCCTGACTCATTTCCCCTGGAGGAAACTCATGATACTCTCCTCTCATGTTCTCAGGGGGTTTCCCCATCTGATTAGTGGACATAAGGGTGTGGTTCTTCCTATCCTGGGGCTAGTAGGAGGGGCGTGATTTTCACACTCCTTAACTGCCCATGGCTGGTAACCTCTTGTCTGTCTAAGGTCCTCTATCCAAGCCTGTCCCCTACTCCACCCATCAGAGCTAGCATGGATAGGGAACTCAGTGAAACTCCAGGTATCATAGTTATACTTGAGTGGTGGTAGTGGTGGTGTGGACTGCTGTTTTACCTGAAGGGACCAAGGCCATACTCAAAGGAAATGAAGCTGGAAGGGTGGAATGAGGAGAGATTTGGGGGGTGAGGAAAGTCTTCCAAGAGCTTCCTGTATCACATTATGATGGATGTGAGCTCCAAGACCTCATCCAGAGCTAGGCTCTGAAGGTCATGCTGGCAGGGTCACTGGCACCCTGGGTGTTGCTGTGGTCTGAGGTGAGTGTGGTCCCATCTTTTTCTGTACACTGCAGGCCTCCCTTTCATGGAGAATTACAAAAGGCATTGCCAGAGGCTGGGAGTGGGGTGCGGGGGTAGATCTCTGAGTAGGGGTTGCTGGCCAGCACCCTCCAAGGTGAGTCCTCACTGGTATGTGAGTTGGTGTATGGGGAGTCCAGGGTCCTGCCTGAGGGCACTAGGAAGCTAGAACCACCCAGTGCGTGACTGGATGGGTGGTCTCCTAAGGCTGTCTTCCTGCTTTGGAGAGGCTTTCCTAAAGAAAGCATATTGGGAGAGGGAGGCATGCAATCAGTTAAGAAGGACATGAGGTGATCATATTCAGAGACAGAAAGAGACAAGGAGACAAGATACAAGGAGGAAGAAGCAGCAGAAGAGTCAGAGAAGGTGGAATTCAGTCGGGAACAAAGAGAAGCAGTAAGAGAAGGAGACAGAGACGGTGAAGGAGAAGCAGAGGCAGAAAGAAAGGGAAGTAGAGATAGAGACAGTGAGAGGCAGATAGCCATAGGGAGAGGGAGAGACAGACACATGGGATGAGCAGAGAGAGGGTTTGGGAGACCGAGGGAGGGGAGGGGTAGGCCCAAGGATTGTTGCCAGACTAGGCAGCTGCTGAGGCTACCTTTGCTGGATCAGACACCTACCAGAGCAGTAAACTCAGAGGCATTCAGCTTGTGGAAGTATCTACCCAACATCTTCTCTGAAGTGCCCTGAAGCCCTTCCACTGGCCTCGTCCCTGCAGGGAGTTCTGTGCACCACCTGGGACATTGGGCCCACAGGACTCCACACCCATTCACTAGTCCCAGGCTCACCTCTCTCGGGAAGAGGGGCAGTCATTTCCCATTATCCGTGGCGGGGAAGTGAGGGGGGCCCTGGATAATCAGAATCTTGGCCCTCAACACCTCACCATCCTTCTCCTCCAAATCTTTCCAGTAAATTCACAATTCCCTTAGATTGGCAGAGGTTCTGAACCGGGGGTCTGTGAACTTATTTTCAAAAAATATTTTAATAACTCCATAGTAGGTTTCCTTGGTAACTCTCTGCATTTCGTTTTATGCATCTAAAACTGAGGATAGGCTTCACCAGACTGCTCAAAGGGCCCATGACACAGAAGAGGTTAAGGAGCTGGGGTTTAGAATGTGCTCCTCAGTCTCCCAACACCCAGACCTTGGAGTGCAGAGGCCAGAGGACAAGCTGCGGGAGAGGGGGTGGCAGCAGAACTGGAAAGTGTCCCAAAGCTGGGTAAACCACAGCCTCACTAAAGCACAGGCTTAATGGATGGCACACTAACCTCAGACACTCCAGCTTTCCGTGCCTCAGTTTCCTCTCCTGTTAAATGAGGGGGCTGGACCAGATGTCCTCCAAAATCTCTTCCAGCTCTAATCCCTACCACATTATGATTCATTCTAAGCCTGAATAACCCGCAGGCTGTACAATCCTCAGCCTGGATAAACCGCAGGCTGGACAAACCACACCCTGAACAAACTACAACCTGGATAATCCGACAGCCAGTACCGCTGTCCTAGGAACAAGCAGAGACTCAACTCATTCCATCTACAGCAGTGTGCAGAACTAGTCCCGGGAGAGACCGCCATTCAGACCCTTGTCCTAGGGACCAAGTAGGATCATTCATAAGCCAGCTGACCTCAGTGCGGGCTGGGACCCAGCTTGTCAATACGGGAGAGCAATGAGGGACATCTGTTTGGTTCTGGGGCTTGGCAGGCCCGTTTCTAAACTCCACATGGCTGGGGGTGGGGCAGGGCTCGGCTTGGGTGGGGTAGAGGTTGGGGGGGTAGGGGTGGCAGTGGATACCCTGACAGGAGCAGAGCTCTGTACACTACAATTCCCGCCTGGTGGTCCTGGCCCAGAGCCCTGGGGTTGAGGCTGGTCCCAAGGGCATCCTGCCCAGCCCACCCTCCACGGATTCCATCACCTGATGAGCTCCAGACAGCTCTCCCCGTGCCCCACCCCTCAAGGTGGGCCCCTAAGAGGGTGCTCTCCAAGTCCAAATGTTCCGCTATATAAGACTGGGCTTTGTATTGAGCGGGTAATCACCCACCTGAGAACCATGACCGTCATGGGAGGAAGCTTGGGTCCCATCTGCTCACTTTGGCTTGGGACCTGGGGTCCAGGGAGCAAAGTGTTTGTAAATCAGAGGACATGTCTCCCAAACGGACTCTTTCTTCTGCTTCCCCCTATCTCGGACCCAATGCCTCCCTTTGGTCCCCGGAGCCTCAACTTTCTCCCCGGCCCTCTCCCAGCAATAACGGCGCTAGTTTTCATGGGACCACGGGAGGAGGGGAGCAGCTCCTGAAAGACTCACCTCCAGAAACAGGGCTTGGCAGCAGCGCACAGAAGAGCAGGGAGAGAAGAAGGCGGAGCAGCGGCCCCCTCCGCGACCGCTGCTGGGGTGGTCTCGGGACTAGAAGCATCTTTGCTGGGCGCCTCAGATCAATGCCCGGAACATTTCCCAGTGAGAACTCAGGAGACGCAAGATGTGGAGTGGGTTCCCTCCTGACTACTACTATATTTAATAGCGTCCAGAGCAAGGAGGAGGGGCCAGCAGCCCGCTAGTCAGACTGGGTTCAAACAAGCACCTCTCAGATTTCAGCTTGGGTCTCCCCCTCCCTCACCAACTCTTCTTAAAGGGCCAGTGTAGAGCTTTGACTCCAGACTTGGGTTTCTTTTCCCCTGGGAGGTGAGGTCTTGCCAGTTGGAACGGAGAAAGGTTTTCCCACTTTCCTGGCTGAGGCCAGACTTGGGAAGGGTGTGTGGGGTTAATGGGGAGAGGACCCTTAGAGGCCCGCGCCTCCAACACCATCACTGGTTCCATTCAGTTTGTTCCTGAAGGTATCTGGGACTTGGGGTCTGGATTTTGAGCTGAGTTTCCCTTAACCGTGGACTAGAGCTAGGAACCTTTCTATCACGGCTGCTCTGATTCACGCACGCCCACCCACCCACTCAAGAGGTGTTTAAAGATATTTGGGGTTCCTTCTCCTAGTTCAGATCTGGAATAGGATAAAGGGGATTAGGATGGTCCAGGACTCTATCAGTGATTCAGGACCGGAGTCTGGGTCACTGAGGCTAGCCAAAAGAGGTTCACTTGCCCAGTACCAGGACTCAAACAGTCCCTCCCCGGACCTGGGCAGCGTGTGTATGTTCTCGGCAACAGTGTGGTTATACACCGGGAACTAAAGCCTGCACACGTCTGTGTGTCTGCTCATGAATGTGGCCTTGAGCTTGTACGTGTGTTCCCGCCTGGGTGTGCTACCCAATGTAGGGACATGTTGGGGTGTGTGTGTGTGTGTGTGTGTGTGTGTGTGTGCCCAAACCTCTCACAACCTCTTCTCATTACACACTGACCCTCTTTATGGACACTGCAATCCAGACAACCTGGCTTTCTTACTGTTCCTCATAAATCACATTCCATCTCCCACCTTGGCACTGACTGTGCCCCATACCTGGAATTCATTCCTTCCTTATCTCTCTGTGTCTGTGACCCATAAGGTCCCTTCAGGACTCTGTTCAAATCCCTCTTTTACACAAAGCCTTTTCTGATCCCCCATTTGCTCATGCCTACCCTTAGACTGTCTCCTATCTATCTTGTATATACTTAGGGATGCTAGGGGCACCCCTGTCCCAAAGCCCATTTCTGTGGGTCTCTCCATTGGAGGAGAGGAAGGCTGTGCCCTGTGAGAGGGGTGGGGTGGAGGTGGGAGAGGGGAGAGTTTCAGTTCTCAGCCAGTCCCCCTTTGGGAACCTTTCAAACCCCAAGTCTCTCCTTACTTCCTGCTTTAGCTCAGCTGCCAAATTAATTTTCTTAAAGTAGAGGTCTTCCTGTGTCACCTCTAAAGACTCAATAAATTCCATTGCCTCCGTATTCCCTCCGAAGTCAGATAGCAAATCCTCTGTTTGGCATTTAGAGTTTTGAATAACTTGTCCCTTTCCTAACTTTCAGTCTTCTTATTACACTTCTTCTACTCTATATACTTTATGGTCCAACCTTCCCTGCCTCCTTACTGTTCTAGGAAGTGACATTTAGTGCCTTTCTACTGGTCCCCATGCCTGGAACAACAACAACAACACAATTACTTTAGTTGTGTCCCTCCATTTGGGGTTTTCTTGGCAAAAATATTGGAGTGGTTGGAAATGTCCTTTTCCAGCTTATTTTACAGATAAGGAAACTGAGGCAAACAGGGTTAAGTGACTTTCCCAGAGTCACACAGCTAGTAAGTGTCTGGGGTTGAATCTGAACTCAGGTCTTCCTCACTCTGGTCCTATCCACTTTACCACATAGCCTACCCAGTAATAGCAACAGCTAACATTTGTAAGGCACCCCCCATGTCCCAGACACTGTGCTGTCTTATTTGATTCTCACAACAACCTTGAGAGGTAAGTGCTGTTATTATTTCCATTTTACAGATCAGGAAACTGAGGCAAACAGCCGTTAAGTGACTTGTCCAGGGTCATGCAGCTGGTGTCTGAGGTCAGATCTGAACTCAGGCCTTCATAACTCCAGGCTCCATGCTCTGTCCGATGAGTCCCTTAACTTCCTCACCTCTGCCTCTTAAAATTCCTGACTTCCTTCAAGACCCCGCCCAAATCCTACTTTCTACAAGGGCCTTTCCTGTTAATTGCAACTACTGGTTCCTTCCTCTCTAAGATGACCTCCGATCTATTATATCTATATCTCTATATATCTTGTATGTTCTTGTGTATGCTCTTAATTATCGTCTTAATCTGTGTTTTGGCTTGTTAGAATGTGAGCTCCCTGAGGGCAGGTACTGTGGGGTTTTTTTGTTTTGTTTTGTTTTGTTTTACCATTCTCTGTAAATCTGGTCCTTAGCCTAGTGCCCGGCACCTGCTCAGCACTTAATGACCGAATCCTGGTTGTGGACACTGAAGAATGTTGCTCACCTCCCGCCGCATGGACTCTGGTGCCAGAATGAGACAAGCTTTTGGACGTGGCCAATACGAGAATCTGTTTAGTTTGACTACGCTTATTTGTTATGAAGAATTTTTTTTTCTTTTTTCATTGGGAGGAAAGTGTAGGATTGAAAAAAAATAAATGCAGGAGAACTGAAAAAAAGGTTTGTTGACTGATTGATCCATTAGGACTCTGAGTGACGTGGAAGGGGGACCAATGAATGAATTCAAGCAAGTCAGCCATTCTGCAGGAGAGGCAGAGGGAGAAAAGTGCTAATCAGTAATGCTTCTCTGGGTCGGAGACACAATGGAGTCTTAATGGTGGAATGTTGGGCAGTGTGACTATGAAGGGGGTGGTACATCTAGCCTGAAAGGAAGCCTCCCCAGCGTCCCTCACACGACTCGGCCTTCAGGGCCAGATACAAGTTGGGGATCTTGTATTTCAGGAAATCTCGACCGGTTATTTTTCAAGGTTGGGACACTTTGTCTAACCAGACCCAAGGAGGCAAGGTTAGGATTTTGGGGCACTGAAGGACAAGTGAATGAAAATGTAAACCAGTATGCTAATGAGGGGAAACATGCAAATGAGCCCTTTAAACCAGGGATATGGGCTGGAAAGTGAGAGCCTCAGGTGTTCTCTGCTGCAGGTCTGCAGGTCAGGCTGACAGTCCCAGCTCCTTGGGTCTAGGCATGTCCTGACTACTTGATTAGTATTCAGTGAGTATTTCCAAGTGCCCCTGGGTGCTGAATGAAGCAGTGATTTATAGACAGTTGGATGAGAAAGACCCCTTAGATCTGCCAGGTTATGTCGCTAGAAGCAGTGTGGAATAGGGGATGGTGAGTGGATTTGTAAGACCCAAGTTCACATTCTGCCTCACATGCTTACTATCTGTGTGACCCTGGATCAGTCACTTAACCTCTCAGCCTCAGTTTCTCCATCTGTAAAAGGGGAATAATAATAGCAACCTAGCTCTCAGGATTGTTGTGAGGATCAAGAGATAAAACTTGTAAAATGCCAAACTAACCTTAAAGCACTATATAAATGCTGGTTCTGCTTCTTCTCCCTCTTCCTCCTTTTCTTCCTCTTCTTCTCTTCCTCCTCTTCCTCTTCCTCTTCTTCCTCCTCTTCCTCCTCTTCCTTCTCTTCCTTCTCTTCCTCTTCCCCTTCTTCCTTTTTCTCTTCCTCCTCTTCCTCTTTCTCTCCTTCTCCTCCTCTTCCTCTTCTTCTCTCCCCCTCCTCTTTCTTCTTCCTGTACCCAGTCATTCTTTCACTGAAGTCTTACTCTAGGGATTTTCCCATTTTGTTAGGTGTGCCACAGATTGTATGGAATCATGGAATGAAAGAGTTGGAAGGGACTGGAAGGGTCATCTATGTCACCTCATGCTCCAAAGGAATCCCTAGTTTAACACACCACACAGCCATCCCACTCATGCTACATGCTCATGCACAAGATTTGCCTCTGCCCTGGTATGCCACGGTTTCTCATCAGCTTTGGCACTTTGCTTTTTTCTTTTAAAAGTAATTTTGTTGACATATTTTGCTTTTATATCACCTTCATTTTCAAATATATCCCTTCCTCCCCACCCCACTCACCCAAATGGCATGTACTTCTCACAAAGGAAAAAAAAAGAGAGAGGGGCAGCTAGGTGGCACAGTGAATAGAGCACCAGCCCTGGAGTCAGGAGGACCTGAATTCAAATCCAGCCTCAGACACTCAACACTATTAGCTGTGTGACCTTGGGCAAGTCACTTAACCCAATTACCCTGTTTCCCCCCTCTAAAAAACAAACAAACAAAAAACACACAAAAAAAGAGAAAGAGCAAAAAATCAGTTCAGCAAAACTAACACATCTACTAAGTCTAACCATCAATCAATCAATAAGCATTTATTAAACACCTACTGTGTTCCAAGCACTCTGTGAGATGCTAGGAAACAGACAAAAATGGAAATCCTTGCCTTCAAGAAACATATTTGTTCAGGGTATTAATATACATTAATAAACGTGTACAAAATATACTCAAGGTAAAATTTAGAGGGCAATGGGAAAATGTCTAGGTATGTTAATACACATGCATGGTAATGACAAAAATATAGAATATTTCACACTGATAGCCACCATCTTGGTAAAGAAGGGAGGTAAATTTTCTCCTCTCTTTTTCTTAGTCATGCTTGATTATAATCATTAAATAGTGCTCAGTTCTATACTAAAAAATTCTTTTGATTTACATTGTTGTACTGATTATAGACATATATATGCATAGTATATACATATATTTTTCTCATTCTACCCACTTTGCTTTGGATTGGTCCATGTTTTCCCGTAATTCTCTATATTCTTTACATTCATCATTTCTTCTAATTCAGTAATATTCTATCATATTTACATACTATAATTAATTTAGTTATTCCCCAACCAGTGGACATCTACTCTGTTTCCAACTCTTCATTAACACAAAAATATTACTAATAGTATAGTATATTGAGAACAATATAGTCAACGTATTTTACTATAAATATTTGGAGTATATGGGATCTTGCTTTCCAACTTTGATCTCCTTGGGATATGTGTAGGAACTCTGGGTCAAAGGGTTTGGGGATTTTAGTCACTGAAAGCTCCTTGAGAGCAAGGACTGTCTTTTGTCTTTCTTTGTAATCCTAGGGCTTAGCACGGTGCCTCACACATAGAAGCCCCTCTGTAAACGTTTGTTGGTTGAC
>CM053598.1:38985494-39033161 GCA_028646575.1 Pseudocheirus occidentalis | reverse complement strand
ATCCAAAAGCATCCAAAAACATCATTCCCTGTACTATTAAGTTATAATATGTTGTAAACCAAAACCTAGCTCTGCAGGAAGTAATGGGTGTCTGTTAGAATGTAAGCTACCTTAGGGCAGGAACGATTTTAGTTTTGTCTTTGCGTACCCAGTTACTAGCAGAGATCTCACACTATGCACTCAACACATAGATTGTTGAATCTCCTTTCCAGACAAAGAGATATGACAGATACGAGTCTAATCAGATTAGAATATAAAGTCAGTAAAAGAAATTGTGCAGAGAAAGATCGTGGAAGATGAAGAGCAGCATTATCTTTAAAAAAGACTAGGGAGGAGTACAGAGAACTTGATGGGAGACCTGCTTAAGTCAAATGATCCCATGTCTGATTTCTATGTTTACTTTCTCCTACTAAGGGAAGCCACTTCTCTGTCTCAAGGTTCTATTTCACTTAGGCTTAGAGAGTCCTTGTCACTCCTGCATAACTTCATTACGAGGATCCTATGACCCCAAAGCCATTTTGAGGGGCTGCTAAGAAAACCCCACAGAACTGCTTGTGTGGAGCCACTCTCTTTTCTCTCCTCCCTCCCCTGACGTCTCATCACTCACATTTACCTGAGCAAATAAAAATGCTGAGAGGGTAAGGTTGTTATCTCCTTCCTATCTGGGCTACATTCTTGTTTTATCTAATCTGATCCATAGGTTTATGTGGTTGGAAATAGAAGAAGTTGTTGTTGTCTGTCTTTTTGTGAAAAGGACCAATGACATCATGAGGGTGATGTCTTGATTTTCCAGTCAACTGGATTTGAGTGAGGAAGAGTTGGGCAAAGTCTCTAAAGTCTCCCTCCTCCAGATTTATTAGAATCCAGTGGCAAGACACAAGTCAAGACAACTGACTATGGCCCAGGATGCAGTGGATGACCTTGATGTTTCTTTCCCAGGTCTCAGTGTGTCTATTATATTAAGTAGTTGACACTCACTGTAAAGTGCAGATTGTTCTGCTTCATGTAAAGGGGGTCATGTAGATTTCTGTATGTTTTATTTTTATTTATTTTTGCTTTTTTTTTTGGAGGGGGGAAAGTAGGGCAATTGGGATTAAGTGACTTGCCCAAGGCCACACAGCTAGTTTCTGAGGCTGGATTTGAATTCAGGTCCTTCTGACTCCACAGTGGGTGCTCTATTCACTGAGGCATCTAGCTGCCCCTGTATGTTTTAATATGCCTTATTAGATAATAAAGTCTTTTGAGAACAAGGAAAATAAACAAATTTTCATTGACAGTGAGAATGCTGAGGCTAATAAAACTCGATTCCCTAGTTGCTAGACCAGAAACTCACATGCCCTAAACACTGTGTAATCCTTTGTACTCTCTGCCTCCTTTCTTCCCCATTCAGCCATGGCAGAACAGAAGGGAGGCACACAGGACCAACAGCCCTTTTGTGCTTTTGTTATTGCTTCAAGGGTTGCTGTGGCTGAAGAGTCTGATCACCAATGGGCCAGCCCATTGATGATGAGTCTAACTCTACTCAGGCTGGTTCTTGGCAAGAGAGCTCTGGCTATTGCCAGCCCTAGATGGTATCAGATGGCATTCCAGCGTGGCACAATGTGCCAGAGCTTGCCCTCTGCTGGCATAGCCTTTGAGAATGCAGGCTCTAGAAGACAGGTGGCTTAGGTTAGGAGCTGTCCAAGTTTTATCAGTATGGTGGGCAGTTTTAATTTATTTTAATTTGATACAGGCAGTGCCCGCTCTAAGCAAAGGGCTAGGTTAGGCATTTGAAATACAAAGACAAAGACAAAAATGAGACAGTCACTTCCCTTAAGGAGTTTACATTCTATGGAGGGGATGGAACCTGTACCAGATGAGGAAAGGGCAGGGATCAGGGTCAACGCCCCCTGAACTCAGCTTTAAAGGAAAAGAGGAATTCGAAAAGACAGAGATCCTTGGTGTGTGTAAGGTATGGAGGCGAAAGCTGATCTACTGAGTTTGGGAAGCACCTCGTATATAATCTATCTGTCCAGAATGTGGTATGTAAGGATGGGAACGGTATGAAAGCCTAGAAAAGTAGGTTGAATACAGATGAAGAGCCTTAAATGACATGGTAAAACTATAAAGCAGATTTAGGAGGGCAGATAAATACTCTCTATATGGCTAACCTGGTTGTAACTCAGGATTTTTGTTATCTTGGAGGAGTGAAGTTATTACTCTCAGACACCTTTTTAAGCCTGGTTCAATACTTATTCCTGCTCTTGAAGTAGTTAAGCAGGCACTCAGATCCGATAGGATCATTATAATTGTAGAAATCACAGTTTTTGTTGTTCGGTTGTTTTCAATCGTGTCTGACTCTTTGTGACCCCATTTGGATTTTCTTGGCAAAGACCCTGGAGTGGTTTGCTGTTTCCTTCTCCAGCTCATTTTGCCTCAGGAAACTGAGGCAAATAGGGTTAAGTGACTTGCCCGGGAGAAAGTACAATGGTGAAATATTTTGTCAATAATAGAATGGTTTGATTAATAGTGCTGAAAAGATTCGTAACACCACCATCTATTTCTCAACCATTCTTGTCCGAGGAAATGCTTTGGGGACCTTCTTTTACCACTTGCAACTTAGAACTGGGAATCATGAAACCTTCCAGACTTGTTCTCATCTTCCTCATTGGGTAGTTTTTGTTTCTTTGTTTGCCTTGAGCAAATTATAGTCTCTTTGTGTTACTCAGTTTCCTTGGCATGAATCTCTTTAATTTCTGAAAAGGAGAACTGAGAACTGTGGGGTAGAAGTTGCAAGATTTTTATCTTGATGGGAAGGAAAAATCTTCCTAATAATCATAACTATTCAAAAATTGGATGGGTTGCTTTGATGGGTAGTGAACTATGCCCTTGTGGAGAGGCAAAGACTTAGAGATCAGTTGTTGGGTATGTAATAGAGAATATTCTTATTTGGCTAAGCATTGGGTAAGGTGGATCAGCAGAGGGTCATCTAGAAAGGTACTCAATGTACAGTGTAGATAAGCTACAGGACAGTCATTTACTTTCTGTACCACAAAATAAATTGCAGAACACAAAAGACTCGTAAGCATTCATCGACAAACATGTAAAACATGAAATAGTAATTTATGATTCTTGTTGTCCTCTCCTAGGTGCTTAACACTTAAAACGTGAAAGATTTTGTCAGATTGTCGAACTGATTATCTACTGCCAAGGCCAGGTACATCCATCTCACTCACCCACACAGTGAAAGAAGCACAGAACTGAAGAGATACCCAGAGCCTCGAGATCCCGTCTTAGACTTACCTAGACAAACACATGATTTCGATTTCATGTATGAACAACTGCTGTAGCTGCAAGAGGGAAGGGGAGAAGGAGAGATATTCCTCCCCCTCACTGAAAGTCTGAGAGAGAGCTTGAAGTATCCTAGTAGCCTTGACAGACAGAGACAGAGAGACAGAGACAGAGAGATAGAGACAGACACAGACAGAGAGATGGAGATACAGAGACATAGTGAGATACATACAGACAGAGATAGAGACAGACGTAGATAAATAGTTAGAGACAGAGATACAGACAGACAGGAGAAACAGAGAAAGAGAGCAAGAGAAAATGGAGTCACTTCTCTCAAAATTTCCTGAGTGGGGAGCTTCTCTTGGCTCAGGGGCAAATTCTCTTTGGCACAGCCCTCCTTCTCTGTCACAGGAGCCAAGGTACCATTTAGGGATTTCTGAGTCATTCCAAAACACAATTTCATTGGGAACAATAATGGGTCTGATGTGTCTTCCCAAGGCACAATTCCCTCAGCACTGAGCCAGTGCCTATGTTTCTCCAAAAGTGGCCCAGGGCACAAACAGGATCAATTGTATGCATGCTCCATGGGATGGTACTGCAGGCACAAGTTCAGTAGATTGGGAGGTGGGAGGGGGAGGGGGCCCCCCTCATTACCCCTGTTATTCAAATGAGGACATTAAAGCTCAGAGAAATTAAGTGACCTAGCTGTGGTCACACAAATAGGATTTGAATTTAGATCCCTGGATTCTGAGTTCAATGCTCTTTTCACTGCTGAGCTGTAAGCTAGGGCTGTTTAGCATGGTGGACCTGATAGCTGTCTTCAAGTATTTGAAGGGTGATCATATGGCAAAGGGGTTAGAATCGTTTTCCTTGTTTATAGTAAGTGAAACCAGGGACAGTGAGTGGAAGTTTCAGAGCCATAGAGTTAGACCTGATGAAAGGAGAACATTCTTAATTAGAACTAACCCGAAGTAGAACTGGCTATTTTGGGAGGTGGTGGCTTTTAAGAGGTAGAAGTTTTTGAGAAAAGATTAAGTGGCTGCTCCTTGGGTTACGCTGTAGAAGAAGCTTTAATGTGGGAATGAATTACGACACATCATCAATCTGGAGCTGGGAGGCAATTTAAGAGTTCATCAGGTATAACCCCCTCCTTTTTCAGAAGAAGAAACTGAGCTCTGGAGATTAAGTGACTTGTCCGAGGTCATAAAGCCGTTAAGTATCAGCGGTGAGATTTGAACCCATGTCCCCTGACTCCAAATTCAGCGTGCTCTCTCCTCTGCCCCACACTGGCTCTTTAGACTAGATGATTTCCGAAATCCCTGTCACCTCTGAGAGTCCATGATTCTGAGACTGCTTTTGTCATTTCTGTTATGGGTGAAATTGAAGAAGTCCTATAGGGACAAAAAGATGAAACTAATGCCAAGCCATTGCCCCGCTGCCATCCATGGCGTGCAGAAGGCACATTGGCTGGGGGTTATTTTAGGAGAACTAAAGAGTGTCATCAGTTGTTGGTGAGAAATTAAGCTGGCCAGGACTTTGCTCTGGAGACCCAGGTAGGCTCTCAACTAAGACTGCGATTGCATTGCATAGATTTCCTGGGAAATTTCTATGGCCTGGGTGTGTCTGTCTTTCCATCTGTCTGTATCTTTCCGATTGTGCTGGGATGGCAGCTAGAGAAGAGCACCCTGAGTCTGCTTTTTCATCTCCCATGCCACGCTTCATTGGTATCTTCCCCACCATTATGTAGATATCAGTAATTAATTTTGAGTAGGGCTCTTGCTAATGCCATGAGGAGTCTGAGTAAATCTGGGGGGGGTGTCCCCTGAGAGGGGGTATCCCCATCTGGGTAACACATGGAACTGGAGCTTCCTCCCAGCCCAGCAGCACATGGCAGGGCACTGCATCAATAACTTCATTAATTCCACAGTTCTCCAGTTGTTTTTCCCTCTTTCCATGTCAGCAGGCACATGGTCTTTATTAAAGGCTAATTATCAGCCAAGTTTGGGCTCAGGGGAGCAGAGTTGGGGGTGGGGCTAGTGGGATGAGGCATTTAAGCCAAAATAGCTTTCTTTTTAGGAATTAAAAAAAATACAAGTGGAAAACTTAGGGTTTTGTCTCCTTGAAACTTGAAAATCCGCCCTTTTCTCCGTCTCATTGTCCCTGTCCCAAAACACATCCATTCAGCACATAGATCCAGCCCCCAAATAGCAGAGATTGCCTTGGTGATTTCTCTGTATTCTACAGAGGGCTTTCCAAATCATATAACCAACTACAACCCGTGTATGGTTCAGGGCTGGCAGGAGGATCATCAGCTCCCAGGAAGATATGAACCCTGGAATATCTGCCCAAGGTCTACCATCCGGAAGAGGGAAAACCAAGCAGGAGGGGAGAGAGGAAGAGTAGAAGGAAAGAAGGGTGGAAAGAAAGAAGCACGTGTTTTCTAAGTGCCTGCTGTATGCCAGATATTGCCTCATTTAATCCTTATAACATCCCTGGGCTTCATTCTCATTGTATAGTTGAGGAAGTTGCGGCAGAGGTTAAATGACTTGCTCAGGGTCACACAGGTAGTTAGTATCTGAGTCTGGATTTGGAACTCACATCTACCTGACTCCAGGCTCAGCACTCTCTCCACTGTGCCACTTAATTTAGGAAAATAAATTATGATGGGAGAGAGGAAACAAAATATTAGGGGAGAGAAATAATAAAGTAAGAAGAGAAAGAGGTTAACAGACTTGCCCAAGGTCATACAAGTAATCTGGAACTTGAACTCGCATCCTTTGTAAACTGTGCTATGCTTTCTCTCCATACTAGATTATTTGACTAGGCTTGTATAGCTGTGTAGGGATGTGTGCTCATTCATGGACCCAGTATTCCCCTAAGGCTTGCGGCCAAAAAAGTCTCTCTAATTAAAAGAAATTTTCTTTGTACTATACGTTTCAGAAGCTTGTGCGTGAGCTCCCCAGTGTGGTGAGGTTACTTAGTACATCCTGTGATTAGACAGGAATGCTTCCAGTGGGTGCCATTTGAAAACAGTCCTAGGAGCCTTATTAAGTAAGTTGGTATAAGAGAAATGTGAAGAAAGCAACATTCGCCTCTGGACCATGCCTGTGTTCGTGCAGGTGGTAGAAGGGGCATCAGCCACGAGGTGGTGAGGCATAGATCTGGGCTCTGATTGTCTCTGGACCTCAACGATCTGCCCTGTCAAATGAGGTTGGCGGACTAGGCTATCTCTAGCTCTAAATCTATGAGCCCTAAATCTTAGACTTCAGTGTCATGAGAGCTAGGAAAGCCCTAGCCTTCAGATGCTGTTTGAGAAAGATCTGCTCTCTATGGTACTTTCTTGTCGTGCCCCACCCAAAACTGCCGTTTGTGGAGAGTTAGAAAGACAAGTAACCAGCTCAGCCTGATGCACCAGCTCCTTTCCTCCCCTGGGAACTGGTGTTGCCTTTTCTTACTACGTTGGGGGCACGGCGGAGTTGGAAGAGCGGATTAGCACACTCCAGGGGATGTCACAAGAGTTGGACACCTGTCATTACATGGCAGGTTTGTGTTAATTCTTTGCTTTGAAATCGTGTGTCTTTGGCATTAATCTAGTATAAAGATATACATTAATTATATTCACTCAGAGATATGAATTAACAACCACAGAACTGAGTAGCTGAGAGGGGACTATATCAAGAATAGTCTGCAGACACACGGAGGTGGCCAGCAGTGGATGGAGTCAGAAATGTGGCCTCAGGTGTTGGTTTGGTGACCCTGAGCGAGTCACTTAATCTCTGTCTGCCTCATTTCCCTCAGTTGTAAAGTGGGGATGCTAACTTGCAGATTTATTGCGGCAATCAGATGAGGTATTTGTGAAGTACTTAGCACAGTGCCTGCACATTGTAGGCACCATACAAGTGCTTCCTCATTCAGAATCATAGAGTTTAGGAGCTGGTGGCTCAAGTCGACAATCATTTATTAAGTACCTCTACTATTCACTATCCCAAGTACTGGGGAAACATAGAAAGGCAAAACCAGTCTCTGCCCTCAAGAACTCACAGTCTAATAGGAAAGAGGGCATGCAGACAGGGGTTAGGCAGGAGAAATGCTGAGAGCCAAGAGATGGAGGGTTATGTTTGAGGGGCAAGGAGGTCAGTGAAGGTGGATCGTGGAGGGTGGTAAAGTATAAGACTGGAAAAGTAGAGAGGGGCCAGCAGTGAAGGGCTTTAAAAAACCAACAATTCAATGCAACAGACATTTAGTAAGTGCCTCCTGTGGTCCAGGTGCTGTGCTAAGTGTTGGGGTTACAAAAAGAGGCAGAAGACAGTCCCTACCCTCAAGGAGGTCACAATGGAATGGGGAGAGACAAGAGGCAAGCTAGATACAGGATAAATAGGAAATAATTAAGAGAAGGAAGGCAATGGGATTAAGAGACATTAGGGCAGGCTTCCTGAGAGAATAAAGAGCCACTGGATGTTACTGAGTAGCACAGTAATGTGGTCAGATGTTCTTTCAGAAGATCACTTTGATGGTGGGGTGTAGCCTGGACTGGATGGAGGTTATAAACCCTTCCCTTCTGCCTCTGCTTCATCCTCCAGAAGGGGACAGTGGCATTCAAGGACCAGATCAAGGCTTATCTCCTCCTGGTAGACATCCCTCATCATCTAAGACTTCACTGATCTCCCCCCTTTCTGTTCGCCCACAACCTTTAGTGTTTATACTCCCCTTCTGGCTGGTGACATGAGCTGTGCTTTGATGCTGTTTCCCCAACCAGACTGTCAAGTCTTTGAGAGCAGAGATGGAGTCTTGCTCTTCTTTTGTTTTCGCCTTCAGTACATAGCTCATGGCTCAGCAAAGGCTTGTTGAACCAACAGATAAAAGCGGGGTGCAGAGAGGATGTAATATCAAATGTTCATTTTGTTCACATTCAGGGCAAAGGATTGGGGCTGGATGCATGAAGAGCTGGGGAAAGAGGTAGGAAGAGCTTGGTTTGGAAGGGCTAAGTTGGTTGGTGGCCAAGCATGGGCAGAAGAGGAAGGCTGTGATTGGGGGCAAGAGGACTGGGGACGGGGTATAAAAAGGCCTGGGAACTAGATGAAAGGCTGAGATTGGGATGGCTTAGGGTTGGAGTTGTAGTAGAATGAAGCTGGATGCTTTAAAAGGTTGGAGTGGGACTGAAGTCTTGGAGGATAGAGTATGAAGGCCTGGACAGATGAAGAGCAGGGGTCCAGGTCCAGAGTCTTTGACTCTGAGTACATTTCCTGGACCCCTTTAGCTGGGAATTCTCTAAAGCAGGGCCAGGAGACTCCCCAGAGGCCAGCAAGGCTTCTGAATTCAGTTACCCCACACCCTACTCTCAGATGGAAACTACCACAGGAGACTCCCTCCAAGCTTGACACAAATCCCTCACTCAGCCAGCCTGGAGAAGGGGGGTGATGACGGGGGACTAAGGCTTCAACAGGGTTATTTATTCCCAACAATTACACAATTCAGGAGCAAACGGGTTCTGTTTGCTACACTCCGGGGGCCCGGGCTGGGGCAAGGAAGCCAATGAGGTTGGGGGGGTGGGGGAAGGAGGGATGGGAGTCCCAGCCAGAGAGTTATTCCAAGTTCCTCCCAAGCTGGGATTAATGGAGACAGAAGTCCAAACTCTGTGGGCCTGTCCCCTTGTAACATCTGTTCTTCCCTGTCCCCACACTGAGCAAGAAATTGGTGTGCATGTGTGTACATGTGTGATGTATGTAAACATGGTCTCAGCGCTCCAAGACATGGTTAGATACAGCTGTACTCACCATGTGTTCTTTCCTTTTTTATTGTTTTTTTTCTTTTTTATGGGGTGAAGAGGGGGAAAGAGAGGATTTCTAAATATTATTTCATGCTGTTAACCCTCACTCTGCTTTGCCTGGCAGCCTACCAGGGATGATGGAAGTTATGAAGGCTGAGAGAAGGAAAGCCATATATTTCCACTAGCGGGATTAAAAGAAATTCAACAAGCTTTATACAGTGCGTGCCTTATGTGACTAGCACGTCCCTAGGTACAATGATAGGTTCCAGTGTAAAACTCAGTAATGGAAAAAGTCCAGAGCAGGGAGCTAGGGTGGGGAGTGGGGGTGGGGATGGGGAGTCGGGACTCCCAACTAGGTCCTAGTCCTAACTCTGACAACAACTTGCAGTAGAATTTGAATAAGCCACATTACTCTTTGGGTTTCCATTTCTTCATCTGTAGAATGGGCTATGAGTTAATAATGCTTATTAAATAAATTTATAAAATTAATATTAAATATTAAATGTTCATATCAATATAAGGTATGCTTGTATGACCTGGTCCCCGCCTGTCTTGGAGGAGCTGGGTCTTGGGATCAGAAGACTTGGGTGGGAGTCTCACATCCAACACTACCCATTTGTGTGAGCCCCAGATAAGTCACCACACACTTATTAAATGCCCATCATGTACCAGTGTTAAATACTGGGGATACAAATAAAGCCAAAAAAAACCCCTGCCCTCAAGGAGGGCACGGTCTGACAGGGGAGACAATACGGCAACAGCTGCAAGCTACCGAGATACGGGATAAATGGGAAAGAACCACAAAGGGGAGGCACGAGTCATGCGAGTGAGATCGGGTGAGGCTTCTTGCAAAGGTGGGGTTTTAGCTGGCACTTAATAGCTCTCAGCCTTGGTTTCCACATCTGCAAAATGGGCTTCCTTAAAGAGTTGTTGTGAGACATGCGCTTGTTAGTCTTTGCTGTTGTCATTCAGTAATTTTTCAGTTGTTTCTGACTCTTTGTGACCCCATTTGGGGTTTTCATGGCAGAGATTCTAGAGTGGTTTTCCATTTCCTTCTCTATATCATTTTGCGGATGAGGAAACTGAGGCAAACAGGGCAAAGTGACTCATCCAGGGTCACACAGCTAGTAAGTGTCTGAGGCCAGATTTGAACTTGGAAAGATGAGTCTTTCCAACTCCATGTCTGGCACTCTGTGCACCCAGCTGCCCCTTGCTAGCCTAGTCCTAGATACACATGAGCTTGTTAGTAAACCCCTTGAAAGCAGAGACTGTTTGTTTTTTGTCTTTGTATCCCCAGTGCCTAGGACAGCACCTGGCCCACAGTGCTCATTGACCAACTGATTAGCATGACCATTGTTGTTGTTAAGTCTAGCTGGGGATACGACCTTATAAAGGCACATCATACACACAGCAGGCGCTCAATGTGTGCTTGTTGAATGAGTGAATGAATGGTTTGAGGGAAGATGTGATAGAATAATAGAATATTCTCTGCTTCCAATAAAGAGATTATTATAGGGCCGAGTCATTTTAGGTCCTTTGGGAAAAAACAAGAGAAGGTAACAGGCAGGCCCCAGGAGACACGAAAGAATACAAATGAGTTGTCCAAACTGTCTACAAAGGGTCAAAGGATTTCTGCTTACCATAAGTCACTTTGCCCTGACAGGCCTGTTTCCTCCTCTGTGAAACGAAGGGCTTGGACTTAGCAGCCTAAGGTTCCTTTCAGTTATAAGTCTATGGATCTATGATCCGGTGAATTAGAGACTCTATTAGAACTTAGCGGGTTTTGTCAGGGAAGACTTTTTGGAGAAGTTGTCTTGACACAGTCACTTGAAGCCAGTAGCAGGTAAAGATTGGTGGAGGGTGTAGCATGAGCAGCCGTAGAGAAGCCCCAAGATTCCATTTCTGAGGCCCTGCAGGCTGCTGCCCCAGGATCTCCCTGATGGAGCCTGGGGTTTGGGGGTAGGGTGGTTCAGCTTCTCTCTATGTGCTTATTAATTCCTTGAATCAGAGGTTCTGGCATTGCCTCCTCCTTGGTCCCAGCTCCCTGCCCCATGGAATCAGGGGAAAGGTTCTTGGCTCTCTGTCTGCCTTCCCTTCCCTTCCCTCCATCCTGGGATGAGAATTGCCTGCTGGGAATAGATGGGAGATTGGACAAAGGTTAGGCCTGAATATTCCAGCTCAATGGAATATGACCAATTGCCTTCCCTTCTGGTCCTAGAGGCCAGGATCTTTCCTTCCTCTCATTCTTACATCCATCACATCTCCAGTTCAATTCAGTAAGTATTACCTTCATCTCTTTTTTATAGGTTTGGAGAATGAGTTCACTATATTTGATCTTGGATAGGTATTGCTCTGGTGGGCAACTAGGTGGCACAGTAGATAGAGCTCTAGGCCTGTAACTCATCTTCCTAAGTTCAAATCTGTATTAGCTGTGTGACCCTGGGCAGTTCACTTAACCCTATTTGCCTCAGTTTCCTTATCTGTAAAATGAGTTAGAGAAGGAAATGGCAAACAATTCCATTATTCTGCCAAGAAAACTCCAAGTGGGGTCATGAAGAGTCAGACACAACTGAAAAGACTGAACAACAAAAAACCAATGATGATCATGACAAGAAGTATTGTTCTAGTTAATGGTTTGGAGTGAGTATAGTGGCAGCCACACAGGCACATCCAGGGTGGAGGCCGGCGCAGGTTCTTGGATCTGCTTTATTAGGAAAGCTGGCTGTTTAAGGGGTCAGAAATCTTTTAAATTATATTCACTATTTCAGGGGAAAAGTCAGCACCCTGAACTTCAGAGAAAACACAAAGAAAATACAAGCAGAGAAATAAATACCAACAGACAGGGCTCTGAGTGCCTGAATCAACTACATACTTTACATACATCCCTGGGTCAAGAGAGCCTTTACATCTGAGCAGTCTGGGAGCTCTGAACCTATGGCCACTCAGAATCTCAACCAGGGAATCACAAGATCCTTCTCCTAAGCAAGCCCCCACAGCAAAATATCAACTCAGAGTATATATACACTTCTCAGAGCCATCACAACCCTGATGACTCAGTGCCTAATTAGAAATGAGCAAAAGGTGTGACAGCATTCCTAAGAGCGAGTCTCCCCCTAAGCAAAGTTTCCCTCCTCCAGTAGGTTCCATGGTGAGACCTATTCATGGGCCTGGAAGATCTTATATCCCATTAACATTGCAGTGAGGTTCTTTAAGATTCATCTAGTAACCTTAGTCCTTATGTAGAGATATAGATTTAGCGCCCTAGCCTGACCTTCACTTGTGGAGCTTGCTGACTGACTGAAAGGAAGCCGGAGCATATAGAATGCTTAGGTAGGTGAACCTCCAAATTGGCTTGGGAGTCTTCAGGGGTGAAAAAGGACATTCTGGTCTGGGGTCCACAAGGGAGTAAAATGCTTACCACTATCATCACTCAGAGAGTTTGGAGACAACTGCGCTTCTGGTATTCATAAGAGAAGTCTGTTAGAATTCCTATTAAAAATAGGAAATCTATGGCTCTTCTTCACGCTGCCCAGAAAAATTAATTTAGGGGACACTGGAGGGTGGGGTTGATCTCTTAGGCCCAGGCCAAGTTGAGTCAAGCCATAAATGGGGTGATTCAAGTTGGTCTGGTCCAAGATAGACTGGCTAGGAGAGGAGAGAAGTGGATGAGAGGGCAGAAGAAAGGCAGGCCTGTCACGAAATTTCTCTCTTCCTGAGTCATTTAACAGATGGTGCATAGTTCTTATGGCTGTATTTGCCACTTTATGTGTACACCATGAGACACTTGGGACACTCCAGTGGTGTTAGTTGTGTGTTGGCTTTCTTAAGCCTGTAGGATGACGGTTTGTCATTGTATCACTTATCCAGTGAGGGAATGTAATCTCTTAGGTGGTGTTCCACCAGCCAAATGGACTCATCAGAGTCTCTCTGGCACATGTGGAGGAAAACTTCTCTCACTGTTGCATTGTGAAATTTGGAAGAGCAGCACTGAGCAGGTTAACTGCTTGCTAACTAACTGGGTTCAGATTTTTGTTGGGAGATGATAATAAAATACTGCTCATTAATGTTAAAAATAAGAAGTCTATGACTCTTCTCCACTCTGTATCTGGAATTTCTTCTCACTATCAAAAAACTCCCTTATATTAGCAAGATGTTGATATTCAGCATTCTTTGGCCAGAAAGATTATTAAATCTAGTGAAAATAAACATTTTAAAACATTCTCTACGTGCAGCTTTCCTTCTTCTATCATCCCTTGAAACCCTTCCCACTTACCTTTCCAGGTCTGTGGGGATTTGGGGGAATAGTTTCAAACTGTCTGAAAACTGTGGGAAGGAGTAAGGAAAATGTTGGAGTCTTAGGACCCCTCTAGAAGGTCAGGGATTATTAAAGAGAAGCAGAGGAAACATGGTGATGATGGGAACAAGTTATCCTCCTCCTTACTCTCATCTGCTAATGGGATTTTTTTTCCAATATCAGAAATCAGAAATATTTTCTATAGTTTTATCAGTGTAAATAACATCAAAACTGAATTAGCATTTGCTTTGCATCACACTCTAAAGACCATGAAACCTTTTCATTAAATGTTTCCCAATTACATGTAAAATTTTTAAACACTCTTTTTAAAAAAAAAAAAAAGAATTTAGTTCCAGATTCTCTCCCTTCCTCTTGCCCTGCCCACCTCTTTGAAAAGGCAAGCCATTTGATATAGATTGTACATGTCAAGTCATGGAAAACATATTTCCACATTAGCCATGTTGCAAAAGACAATACAAACAAAATAAAACACTAAAGATAAAGACAGTTTTAAAAGTATGCTCTAATATGCACTCACAGTTCATTAGTTCTCTCTCCGGACGCGTATAGCATTTCTCATGATGGGTCCTTTGGAATTGTCCTGGATCCTCGTTTTGATTAGAGTAGCTAAGTCTTACACAGCTGATCATCCTTACAATATTGTGTGGTTGTGTACAATGTTCTCTTGGCTCTGCTCGCTTCACTTTGCATGAATTTCACATAAGTCTTTCCAGGTTTTTCTGAAACTGTCCCGCTCACAATTTCTTATAGCATGATAGTATTCCATTACAGTCCTGTACTACAACCATTCCTCAATTGATGGGCAGCCTCTCAATATCTAATTCTTTGCCACCACAAGAACAGCTGCTATAAATATTTTTCTACGTATGGGTTCTTTTCCTTTTTCTTTGCTCTCTTTGGGATACAGACCTAGTGGTGTTGCTGGGTCAAAAGGTATGTAAAGTTTTATAGCCCTTTGGGTACAATTCCAAATTGTTCTCCAGAGTGGTAGGACTCGTTTACAGCTCCACCAACAGTACAGCAGTGTCCCAATTATCTACATCGCCTTCAGCATTTGTCCTTTTCTGTCCTATTAGCCAATCTGATTGGTGTGAGGTGGTACCTTGGAGTTGTTTTAATTTGCATTTCTCAAATCATAGTGATTTAGAGAATGTTTTCATGTGACTGTTGATAGCTTTGATTCTTCTTCTAAAATGTGACTGTTCATTTCCTTTGACCATTTATCAACCGGGGAATGCCTCTTATTTTATGTGTATCTGGCTCCCCTTTATCTGGAGCTGATAAAGGGAAGAACAAGTAAGTCTCATGTTTCAGCAGTAATGGAATATGATTGTTGCCACTATCTACAATTCGAATCCCAAAGGCTAGTCTGACTGCTACCCCGCGTGGTGACCAGGAAGCATCTCTCAAGGTCAAGTTTGCTCCTATCTCTTGTCATGATGACGATCAGTGGTTACCATTATCCATACTGCATCAGCACTTGTCTTTCATGGTTGCAAAGAAGGAAAAAGGGAAGGCTGAGGCCACAAACAAATCTTGTTACTTTCCAATGTCTCGCAATTCTGTTCCCCCACGTCAGAAACTTTTGGGAGATTCCTAGCCTGCCATAGAAATAAAATACACTATAGAAACTATCACTATATCTGTATACTGCATGTTATTCTGAAAACTTCGACTTGGGGAAGAGGCTTATTTTGGAGAAAGGGTGAGGCTATGCTAGTGTGGCAGAGATACGGCAGTCAGATGTTGGCGGCAGGAGATTCTCCCTCAACTTCCATTGGCTCATCTTTGACAGATGCTGCGCTCTTCTCTGAGACCAAGATGGTGACTGCCTGTAAATGCGAGGTTTGACATTGCTGAATGGGGAATAGGAGTGAGTTCAGTCGCTATATTCTCTGAGGTATATCTGAGTAGATGACAGGCTCCTAGGGTAGCATTCTTAAACTCTGTAACTTGGTATTTCTAGAACTCTTGTTGATTTTTCATATTTTCACCCTTTCCTAAATCGCTTACAAGCTCTTGTGAAAATGCATTTGTTGCTTTGATCTGTAATTGAGCAGGAGGGCATCCACACCCTATAGAGAGGCAGATAACTGTAAGAAATTTGGAAAGTGTGGACAGAGGGGCTACTCTAAGAAATGTTGGAGGGGGTAATTATTAAATTATTGAGGATACTGAGCGACTAGAAAGGGCAGCAGGTAGAAAAGCAGACTTGAATTTCGTTTCTTCTTTAACCCTCAGGCCTGGCCACCCATTTCCATAGGTGGCCTGAGACAGAGCCCACAGTTTTGCTGAAAGCTAGATTTCATTCTTGACTCTAGGGCTGTGGTGGGATAGTGTGTGTGAAGAAAGCCCCAGGCCTCAGTTTCTTAAATGAGACCAGCCTCTGGGGATGATGAAGAGGAGGAGGTAGGGGGCAAGGGTGGGGCCTCATGTGGAAACATTTCAGAGAGGAGGACTGGAGTGAGGCCAGGGAGTTTGGCCAGCTGGGGAGATGAGGGTGGGAAGGGGTTCCCAACCGACCATCCCCTCCCCAATTCCCTTTCCTCTAACCCTTCTTCTGTACTTCAGAGGCCTATAAACACGGCAGGAGGCCACATTGGCTGGAACACTCTCTCTCTCTCTCTCTTTCTCTCTCTCTCTCTCTCTCTCTCTCTCTCTCTCTCTCTTTCTCCCCGTATCCCCCTCTCCTCCTCTCCTTCTCTCCTTCTCTCCTTCTCTTCCTGTTGTTGCTGCCTCTGTTCAGGAGCGGATTGGAAAAGCTGACGAGGAGGAGTGAGGAGGCTCTGTGCCCAGTACTCTGCACCAACCCATGTTGTGCTGTAGCTGGGACTCCACCCAAGCTCTCTCTCATCTCCCTGGGAAGGCAGAGGACACTGTCACAAGTGGGCCCAGAATGACTGGTGGTCTGAGGGGAATTGGATGCATTAGGAGAAATGGATCTTGGCTGGAATATTTTGGTTCATTCATTTCCTAAGTGATAATGAAGCAACTTCTCTGTGCTGAGTTCCTTTGATCGTGATCTCAATTTGGTCTTGGTTTGGTCATTTTTTTCCTTTCTTTTTAAACATTTTAATTAAAGTTTTATTGAGGTTTTTTACTTTTTACATGTCATTTACAGGCAAACCATCTCTCCACCCAGAAAGCTTCCCCTTCTAACAAAGCAAAACAGTTGAGGAAAATCAAACCACGCAGCAACCACATCTGATAGAAAATACAACATTTTGTACTCATGGTCCCCCACCTCATCAAGGGAAGTACAATTTATTCATTTCTTCTCTGGGGCCAAGATTGGTTATGTCAACGAGTGAATAAGTTATTTTAGAAAAGCAGGAAGATTTGTTGGTCTGGCAGTGGTTTGAGTGGCTTCATCTGGGTTTTTTTTTAAATGAGAACAAAAATCAGCATGGTTCGGTTCATGATTCTGTAAAAATGAATCCAAATCACAGAATCAGGGAGTTGGAAGGGATGGACCTAAGGCTTTGTCTACTCCAACATCTCACCTCTTCTGGGATTTGGGTTCCTCTTGAACCCTTCCAATGACAATCCCACAATGTTTCCTGTTCCATTGTCAGACAGCTCCCCATGGTAAGGAGGTTTTCCTTATATTGAGACTGCCTTCCTGTGCCTTTCTCCCTGGCTCCTATGTGGTTCTGAGAGCCTGTCAGAAATCTGAAGGCTAAACAGCTTTGGTTACTCCAGCTGGTCCTCATGTGGCTTGGTCTCCAGGTCCTTCACCATGCCAGTCAATAGCCTTGGCAATGCTCCTTATTTGTCAATATCCTTCCCAGCACTAAAATGTGCCCAGTACCAAAAGTGATCCTCCAGATGTGGACCTACTGAGGGAGAGCGCAGCATGTTCATCTTCCTTGTTTTTTTTTCATGGAGTCTGAAATTAGAATTTTTGTTTTTGTTCTTTTACTATTTGGGGGGCTTCCAGCCAATTCATGTAGTTCAGGCTGCTGAGGACAGGTTGGGTGAAATCCCTGGTTTAAGGGCTTGTGTTTCCTTTCCTGAGCTAAAAGACCACTAGGTAGGTTGGGCTTAGGAGCCTGAGTTCAAATCTTGCCTCAAACACATAGTAGTGACTTGTAGTAACTTAACTGCCATCCACCATAATTTCCTCATCTGTAAAATGGGGATAATAATGACGTCTACCTCTCAGAGTATTGTGAGGATAAAGATAACATTTATGGAAAACATAAAATGCTTTGCAAATTTTAAGGCACTGTATGAATGTTGCTGCTGATGGGATGGAAAGGGGGTGTATACTCATAAAGAGTGGGTTCCGTAAAAGAAAAGAAGGTGAGGGAGACCTGTTCCTCCTCCTGGTGCCCCTCTGCCAATCGCAGAATCATAAGATTTAAGGCTAGAAGAGACCTTCCCTCTAATCTTATAGATGAGGAGATTGAATCCCCAAAAGGGAAAATGACACCCCAAGGTCCCAAAGGCAAGACGTAGAGATAGTATTCTCATTTTTTTGAGGAAAATTTAGGAAATTTAGGGAGTGGTTTAAGTGATTTGTCCAAATGACTCTAAAAGGACAGTCAAGCTGACAACTGTACTGAACCATCCCTTTCAACTAACTTGCTGTACAGTCTTAGGTAATTTACTTTGATTTTCTATATCCAGTAAAAATAACACTGGAATGGCCAAAGGATCTCTGATTTCCCCCATCATGGTGGTAGTGGGGAGCTCCTTGTACCAGATTATAACCCCTCTGTGATTTAGCAGATAAATACCAGAGAGTTGCCTGAGGCACGTAGAAGGACTTGTTTGGGGGCCATACTGCTAGGGATTGGTAGAAGCTGTATTTAGATTTGTCTCCCTGACTCCAAGTCCGGCACTCTCTCCACTGTATCTTACTGCCACTTTAAGAAAAAAATGGAAAAGGTCATTAGTTAATTAAATAATAGCAAAATGGACTGGATTCATAATGTCAAAGATGTCGCACTTGGACAGGATCTTAAATGTCATCCATTCCACCCCCTTTACTTTATAAACAAGGAAATGAATCCCTGGAATATCTCTGGGGTCCCTTTTAGCTTGTCTAAAATTCTATAATTCCACTAGCCTGCCTGTCAAACTCTTTTCCCGACCTTATAAGAACTACATGACCTAGTTTTCTGGTAACATGACCAGTCTTCCTTCTAACTCCTGGGTATCCCCTTGCTTTCCCACCCCATTCCAACTCTGGAGCATTGTCCCCTCCTCATCCCCTATTCATTTATCCTGGGAGGAGTTGGTGGGTGAAGGGAGGGGATTGAATCCAAAGGGTTCTGCAGATGGGGTCCGCACAGGAACCTCCAGGACATTGTCTGGGCTCCATGGTAACGGAGAAATAAACACACCTCTGGATTCCAGATTCCAATCTGATGTCATCCCCCTACAACCATCACTGAACTCTAACTGCCATCTTATTCTCTAGCCGATTTGAATTGGAGAAGGTAGTGGGGAGAGAGGCTTGGGCTCTGCCCAGGCCCTGCTGAATGGACGAGAGGAGTGTAGTTGAGAGAGGCAGAATTTTGAGGGGGAGTGAAGAAGAAAGAGACAGGGACCTCCAGGAGGTGTGTGTGTATGTGGGAAACCCTGTTCCCCTGCACACCACAGACAAATCTAGCTGTCTGCTTGTTTGTTTAGAGCCCGATTCTGAGCTTTAGTCCTTAGGGACTGGGGTGGGATTGGGTCCCCTCACCATGGGGACCAAAAAATTGAAAAAACTGAAGAAAATTGTCTTCTATGCTGAGCGTTCAAATGAGAGTCTCCCACCAAGACCCTCCAGGGAGGAAGTTATGCAGACCCCAGTACTTATGGCCCTGATGAAGAGTGAGTACACACACACACCTTCATCCCCATTTAAAGAAGGTTCCAGGGACTTGGGGGTTGTATTATTGTAGGGGACAAGGCCATAAACCAAAGGAATGAAACTCTAATGATAAAATTTCAGGCACAGTAATGGGGAAAATATTGATGAAAAAGATGGGAAGTGGAAAAGTGGGGTTGTCTTCCTGGTTCCTTTATCATACAGCACAGAGCTAGTTGCTTCACTAGTGAAGGGCAAGGATGTCCTTGTTCATTGTTCCTAGGAAGACGGGGGTGTACCAGATTGTGATGGATTGACTTTTCTCCTTGCTTTCTCTTCTCTCCCTGCTAGGTCCTGGACCCGGAAGGTACCTCCTCCCATCCTGCACAGGCTACTTAGGTCATGGTATCTCCATGCACAGAGCACCAGCCTTCACTTTCCACACTGGGCACTCAGAGAAGCGTGAGATTCTGGGGAAGAAGTAGAGTTGGAGAATGGGAGCCAGGGGGAGGTGGGATGGGGAACGCATGCTGCCAAGGACAAGCTGAAGTTACTTTCCCTTCCCAGACTTGGTCAAGTCCTGTTGTTTGGGAAGAGAATGGGTCAGGGCAGAGTGTCTTAAACACTTCTGGAGGGTGTGAATATGGAAGTTGGGGCTTAGGGTATTTGTGGGGGCAGAGACTGCCCTTCAGTAATCCTGATTCTGGAAAGATGGACTAGTGCCCAATAAATTGGAGGCAATATGGTCCACTAGAAATAGTTGAAGTCAAAGAACTTGGATTCACATTCTGACTGATATTGCCCATCCATGTGACTGTGGGCAAGTCACTTGACCTTTCTCTGCCTTAATTTCCTTGTCTTAAAATGAAGGAGTTGGATTAGAGGACGTCTAAGGATCTCTTTCAGCTCTAAAGGATGCTCTCAGCCTAGTTTTCTCCAGACGGGGAAAGTCTTATCATTTAAGTCTTTCCAGAGACTGGGAGGATGACATTTGCCATCTCATCCTTATGGCCCAGGCTTGCCAGTTCCCCAATCCCACCCTAGTCCCTAAGCCCAGCCTGAAGCTTTTTACACTAACCTAGGTCATAGTGATGGAACTCACCTTTAATAGATTTCATGGTAGGAGCTCTGAGCTGAATGAGTCTTGGTGGTGCCTGATCCCACTGTTATCTCAACATGTCACTGTGTCTTTGAGAAGGTCACTGACTGACTCTACCTCCTGAAGAGAGATTAAAGCAAGGCTGGGGCCCTGTAAATGAAGCCTCACTCAGGACCTTGATTTGCCTGCAGTTGTATTTCTATGAATCTATGTCTAATTTCTTTCAAATTAGGTCTCCGCTAATAGGACTCAGTTCACGACATTTCTTAGCGGTGTGTTCCCAGAGGTTTGGGTTGTATCATCCCCTTTTAGCAAGGGATAGAACTGTGGAAGAATTCATATCAAGATCAGTGACTCCTTGTGGTGGCTAATCCTTCTAGGAAAGGGCACCGGTTCTTGGAACAGCCTTGGTCAGACATGGCCTGCAAGGTTTTATTGTTACCCCCATCTACCTCTTGAGTGTCAGTCCTAAAGACCCACAGATCTAAAGATACTTGAGAACGGAAATGCTGCTGGGGGACTGGGTTTGGGCTCCATGATCCTGTCCAGCCCATGCCTTGATGCCATCTTTGCAATGCCCATGAATGTCCTAGTGCTGGTGCCCTGGTGGCAAAGGGAGTTACCACTGGGGGCCCCAACCCTTGGCTTTGGTCAGAGAGCTTAGCCTTGGGTCTGACACATGTCATCCTTCTGTCCTCTCTGCAGGTATTACAGACACATGCAGTCCTGGGCCTTGCTATCACTATGACCCCAGGATCACCCGCTTTGGAGTGTCAAGCTGCTCCCAGGTTCCAATGGAAGAACGGATAAAAAACTTACGTAAGATGGTGAAGGGTCTGGTGCTGGGCTGTCAAGAGGGCTTGGAAGCTGTGGGCTGGTGAAGCTTTCTGTTGAGGTTTTCTGAGATGGAGAGGATTAGATAGGGACCAGAGTTACCAGCATGGATATGTCCCAATGGTAGGGGAAGTCTGATTCCCCTCCTCTGGAGGAAGGAGAGATGTCACAGGCATGGGGGGGGGGGAAGAAAAGCAGAGGAAGAGAGGGAAGGAGGGAGAGGACCAGAGGCTGCGCTGAGTCAGAGTTGTCCAGGATTATCAAACGCAGTGGAGATGTCACGAGGGAGAAAGCAGAATCAAAGCAATGGAAGCTGGCACAAAGTCAGGGATAATAGGTTACAGAGAGGAGCAGCAAACATCTGGAAAATGGTATTTTATCTTGAGTGCCTTCTTTTCCTGAGAAGGTGTTCCTTTGGGGTGGTGACACCCCATTTCTTCTTGTCATCAACTGTGTCTTCAAACATGCCATGGACTGGTGCTCTAGCCCACCTCCCTCCGCACTCTGCCGCATGCACGTTTCTGTGGACACATCACCCAAACATGGGGAGCCAGAAATGGTCTGGGGGTGCTCTTGGGCAGTGGTGCCATGGGCAGCATGCTGGGCACCTTTCCTCCTTCATCTTCTGCATCTGTGCTGACAGAGGCCAGGCATCTGTGGGACACAATCTGGGTTTGTGTGCAGATCTTCCAAAGCTGCGGCCCCGTGTCTATGTCTGGATGCCTCACGGATACCCCCATGCTGAGACCATAGTGTCTGTGCAATGACAGCATGGACTAGAAGTGTGCAGAGCTCACTCTGGCAGTATATAGGTGGAAATAAACGTTTGTAAAGTACCTACTGTATGCCCGGCATTGCGCTGAGCACTTTACAGATATTACCTCATCTGATCCTCACCACAGCCCTGGGAGATAGTGATGTTATTGGTCCCATTTTTGGCAGTTGAAGAAACTGAGGTAGTTAAATAAATTGCCCAGGGTTACACAGCTAGTCAGTGTCTGAGGCTGGATTTGAACTCAGGTCTTCCCAGTTGCAGGGCCCACATTCTATTACATCACCTAGGTGCTGCTGCCTTTTGAGGCATCTGCAAGTGATTTCTCCCCACACATCCCCTGATCCTGGACAGCATGCTTCTCCTCTGGTCGTCCATGACACAGGGAGGAGAGGGACAAGGACTGTGGCTAGGAAACTGAGGGGAGCCTGCAGGCAGAAAGGGGTGTGTGGACGGGGGAAACAGAGACCATGCTGTGAATCATACTTGGAGGAGAGACCTGGATAGGTTGGGTTTGGGAGCAGAGGATTCTCTTCCTTCTTTACCAGTCCCTTGGTATGGGAGACATAGCAGGGAGCTGCTTCCAGTCTGGGCTCCCACTTCCCATCATTCCCTGGGGCAGCATCTCTGACTCCTTCTGTTTCACCACCTTCTAAACCTTCCCCCTGCTTTGGAAACCCCAGGCGCTTTGGAAACCCCAGGCGCTTTGGAAACAGCTGTTAGCGCCCCTCCCAGGACACTTGAGTAGTTACACCCACAGTTCTACCTGAGGCATGTTTCATTGGGTATTTCAGGGTTGGAGTGGTGCAAATACTCTTGGTGGGGCTGTGATATCACTCAATAGGATTCTGTGGTTGCAATGAGATGTTGTGCCAGGAGGAAAGGGCAGGCTGATGCACCAAGACGTTAGGTGTCAGTCACTCCTAGAAACCCTTATCAAAGAGCATGTGGCTGTGTCTTGATTTCCAGGAATCTTATCCATCTTTGACCATTTTGTCACACTGATAATGGGCATGTTAACTTCTCAGGATGGTCTGTGATGACCTAACCCCAAGAGTCAGGAATTAACTGCGTGTCTGATTGTGCAATATCATCCCAGCAGAATAGCAAATCAAATCCTGGTGGACAGGGATGTCAGAATTACACAGGTAGGATTCTATAAACTTTGATTGCTGATTCCCATGACCTATGATAACATAGATATGGCTGGGAGAATAGGAAAGGGTTTAGAAAGAATTATCAGTGATGCAACTGTCTCAACAGCCACTGGGACACAGTGTCATCATTGCCCAAGACCTTTGATGTACATTGGATATCCATTAATAGGGCAGCACAGACCATTGCTAAAGCTACCCGATGAAACAGAAAGGGATCCCACAGGCACAGAGAGAAAGCGACCCACGAAACCAGGCTTCCCAGAGTCCCAGAGAGGCCTTGTCTGGATCTTTCAATTCTTCCTGACATAGCAGCCAACTCTGCAGAGTGAGAGCCAATTTGGAAACACTGGTTCACTATTTTGAACTCCCTCTCCTTGAATAGATTGGCTGGAGTCAACCTAAGAAGCAGAGTGGTGTCCCTGTCAGGGTCATTGACACTGGGAGCTGACTTTCTGGGCCACAGATAATTACCCTGGTTTCCTCTGTTTTCTTCCGAGTCTTGGTTTCCCCATCTTGCCTAGACTTGATTCTCAATGGCCATACACAGGTTTGGCAAGGAAACTTTAACTTGATCCATTATTCTGATCTGGCTGGGCTCTGTTTCACCCCTCCTTAGGAATCCTGGTAGCCTTCCACACTCAGGGACTCACCAGACTTAGTGTGGAGACCCAACTGTCTTTAGGCCTGTGGCAGCCCAGGACCCCAGAACTCAATCAATCCATCAGCCTAGGCATCTGCTACCCCTCCATTTCTCCTCAGGGATTATAGGCAAGGAGCATTACTGCAGATGTCTGACTTCCTTATGGTTCTAATTATCTTGGCAAGATGAAACCAGCCTTCTCTTCTATAATTGGAGAAATGCTAGTTCAGGTTGCACAAAGCTTAACAGGATCAACCCCATGATTTATAAGTATTTATGGCTTAGAGGACATCTAAGAGAATGGTAATGGTATATATATATATATATATACACACATATATATATATACACATATGTATATGTATATGTATATGTATATATATTTCTGTTTGAACATATATAGATATATCTCTGTCTGTGTATAGTTGTTCTGTTTAGCCCCAGAGGGCAGAACCAACATCAGTGATGGAAGTGGTGAAAAGACTAACTGAGGTTTGAGCTGCCTCCTGAGGGAATGGAGCAGCTTCAGATAATATCAGGTCATCCTCACTGGAGGTCTTTAAGCTGAGGCTGTGACCACTTGTCCAGTCTGTTGGGGCTAGGATTCTTTTTCAGCACTGTTGAGGTCCTTTCCAACAGTCTGTGATTCTATCCTTTCTTAATGGAGGAAGAGAGACCCCCCCCCATTAACATTTCAAAGTAGGAGTTTCTGAATTCTTGGATCCCTACACCTGAGGTCCCTGGCACAATCAAAGACTGTGTTGGGAAGGAGTCAGGAAGATACTGGTTGCTTATATATCCAATATTGTCAGCCCAGGGCTGTTTTGATCTGGGAGGAGGCTATCTAGGGGTAGATACGTCTTGAGATATGAGGAAGGAACCTCAAAACTGCCAAGCTGGACATTTGGTCTTCAGAAGCCTGGCAAGACCAACAAACATGGTAGCCTATTTGAGAGATTGATGGAAGGAGAAGATGAAGGACTGGTCTCAAGATTGGGAACCTATAGGGGAGGTAATGGAAGGACAGGCTAATCTGGAGCCCAGACTGCTGGCAGCCTGGAGGAGGTCTCAGTCCCTAGGCGGGGAAAGATTGTCAATTTATCGTCACAGTCTCTGTTTCCCCTTTGTGGAGGCTTGGATCTTCTTTGTCAGGCTAGTGAGGAGTGGATTTAGCCTGATGGAGAATACCTTGGTTAAGTCAGTGGGAAAGAGGGTCAGTCAGGAAAGAGTCAGGAAACTCTCTCAGACCAAGACCATTAGATGAGGATTGGGGATGTAAGTGGACAATGAAGGATCAAGTCTCCTGTCATGATACCTCTCATGGTAAAAGTCACTATGGGGTCTGGGGCCTGTCCACACGGACTTCAGAAGATTGTGTTGTTTTAATAGCAAGTTAGGGGATTTAACAATATCTCTTGGGGGAAATACATCCTTGATTGAATGCTTGAATGGCTATACTGGAAAGTCAACCTTGAGGAATAGGATTTGGTGGGTTAGGAGATCCTTTCCCTGCTATCGTGGGCAGATATATATGGTACAGGTAGTATGTGCAAAGTGACCATTACTAGGCCATTATTAGTTGTTTTGGGCTGTTTGTACCAGTATGAGCATTTTATCAAATGATGTTGTCACCAATTCAGTTTGCCCAAACAGCAATCACCCAATCAGGACACAGGGAAGTCCCTTCTAAAGCAGTCACCTTGCCATTGAAAGGAAAGGGAATGGAAAGCACCTTGATTTATTAACAGGGAAGGACAGACCACTTGGTTCTACAATGTGACTGAGACTGTCTCACCAATCTCTAGTTGGTACCTTGACGCTCCATAAGCAGGTTTTGTACTAAGTGAACTCAAAAGGCATGGTGCTGAGGGAGTAAAGTCAGGAGAATTTATTTGTGGAACATGTTCATCTGACCCTGATGATGAGATTTGTGCCTGAAGGGAAAGAGAGAGAGATGCACCATTGTACTGGGGTTAGAATGAAATTATGGTCCATAGCCATTACCTACATCTTCTAACTTCTGACATTTTAGGAGGTGATCAGAGTAGGAGGGATATAAATTTGTACCAAATTGGGTTTGTGGGAGTCCTCTGATCGCATCTGAATCATACCTTCAGCCAGTAGAAGATGGGTCTTCTACAAACATTCTGGGTATGATGAATGCTAGGGGTATTGGTGAATGCCCCAGCAATACGTTAGCATTTAATTGATAATGTCCTTGAAGAATTCCTGGATCACACTGTATAGTATGTTAGAATGATATCCTTCCTATCTCATATCAGAAATAGGAATATGTAGCCATGAGTATGAGAAGTAATAGCCTGACTACTTCATCATGACTTCCTAATGCAAATTAAAGAAGTGTGCATTCTATCAGGAACAGGGGACATTTTGGAAATTCATCCTAAGAACAGAAGACTTAGATCTAAGCATTTACCACTAGAGGTCAAGAATTTCCAGCATAGGGGTGGTGATTAGGTGGTGCAGTGAATAGAGCACCAGCCCTGGAGTCAGGAGGACCTGAGTTCAAATCTGGCATTGGACACACAAAAAACTAGCCTGTGACCTTGGGCAAGTCACTTAACCCCAACTGCCTTGCCATCCCTCCTCCAAAAAGCAAAAAAAAAAAAAAATTTCCAACATATTGGAGGTACTGTCAACTTTTTACCATGCATTCATTCCTAGGTTCTCAATGATTGACAATGTTTGTACCATCAGGGAGTCAGTGAAATGGAGCTGTGGGTCCAGGAAGGCAGCAGCCCCTGCTGCCATCATCTTTCCTGTTCTGAGGCTATCTATAGTGTCTATAGGCAGAGACAGTTAGCACCTTTGCTATCCTAGAGCAGTCTTTATATTGCGGCTGCAGGGCAGATTGTGTTGACAGATGTTGAGAGCATGAAAAGCGAGATTTATTCACTGTACAGTAGTATGGTTTCATAGACTATAATGCTCCAGGGAGGTTTTCTTTCCTGTCAATGTTTATGTTCCCCTGTATTGTTTTCATTTCTGATTATATATTGTACAATGGATTGTATAAGTAGCCTGCCTGAGGTCTGGGGCTCAGAGAACATTGGATGGTTTGGTCAGCAATGACTCTGTCATAAGGACTCCCATAGCTATGCTTTTTCACAGTGTTTCCTGACCTCTTTCCTATTCTCTGGCATGTCTCTAACCTGAGATTATGGGACATTGAGAGACAGAATCTCTTAATGAGGAACTGAATAAGAAAAAGATCTCTGGTCATTGGAGGACGAACTTGTGACTCCAAAAACTATGATCACCCAAATCCTTCAGGTTCATATTTTATGGGAACCAGCAACTATATCAGCCTAGCCTTTGGCCTCCAAAGGTCTGACAAGAAATAATGGATGAAATAATAGTCTGTTTGAGAGATTGGTGGGAGTAGGAGAGGGAGAGTCTCAAAACCAAGAATGTGACATTGATGTGTCAGGGAGGGATGAAGGACTAAATTGGGGACCTGTGTAACTCTTGTTAATTAATGCTAGTGGAGAGAAATTATTATTCTAGGCTAAGCAGGGGACAGTTGGCCATCAGTCCTGCCCTGGAAGACCTGACAATACTATTTAGAGGGCATATGTCACTTTCAGGAGTGTGTCGGAGCCAGCTCTAACCAGCTCTCTGGAGTCAACTGTGAACCTTTCATTGGGATAATTTATACCTTGGAAACTGGGAAATACTGCATATCAAAGCTTGTTGATTATTTTAGACTTAAAGTGGTGGAGAAAATATTAATAATTCAGATTAAACTTTAAAAAGTGGAGCTAGTTGTTAAACATTTGCTAGCATATTCTCAGTTCAGGGGATGCTCCTATTTTTGAGATTTTTCTTTGAGGGGATCTTTGTGTTTAGAATAAAGAATATGTTGGCTTTATTCAGTGGTTTGGATACTGGCAAAGGAGGGACAGCTGCACAGCTCATGGGTGTGTTGGAAGGAGTTTTGGCAAATAATACAGAGAATACGTCTGTATGAAGGAGAGTTGTTTAGGGGCTTAGAACCTTGTTCCATTGAGATGAAAAAATTAGTACAAGTGAAGTCTTGGGGTCAGAGGATCAATTAGTACACAGGGATGCAGTGTGACTATTTTTCTCTGCTATAGATTCTATGGTGGTACCAGCATCATTGAGTAGTGATAAGAAAGCCTGTGTTAGGGACCAGCCAAGACAGAGGAGTAGCAGGAAGAGGCAGAGCCAAGTTCCATGCACATAACTATTTCAAAAAGATCTTGAAAATTACACCAGACTGTGATTGAGAAATATAAGAGAAAAAAAATGATAGTGGGTAATTTTTTTTCCAGCCTAGGTCAGCATAGGGAGACACAAAAGAGTCCTGTAGAAACTGAAAATGGGGTCTAGCCAGGAGAGGCACTGAGGGATGCTCCAATATAGAGACTGAAAGAGGCTGAGGCTGCGTATCCCAGATGTGGAATAAAGGGGCTTGAACTTACAGGGAGTAGGAACAGGTGCCAAATGGCAGCTGTCATTTACTGCCCAGTCCTGGGTCATAGATCCAGTGTGGACTGATTAGGGGACTTTTGCTGAGGGGTGGAAAGCAAGAAATGAAATGGTCATGAGCTTTTGGCTGAGCTAGGAGAAAATACAGAAGTGAACAGCAGCTGTATGACTTTGACTCTAGGATTGTGCAGGGAATCAGATCCAGTCCTTAGTCCAGTCTGAATCCTCTAGCAGAATAACCAGGTTAAGAAGCCTAAATCATAGGAGGAACTTCTGTTTTGTCACTTTGAATGTACAGAACTCTCCATTTAGAAGATAGAATCTGGAAGCAGTTTACTAGAGCTCCAACCAGGGGCAAGTCTGCTCAGATCCAAATCTAGCCCAGCAACTTGCAGAGCTCACACGGGGAGGACAGTGCACTAAAAGCTTGCAGGTCCCCAGTGCACTGAAAGCTTGAAGGTCCCCAGTCCGAGCTTACCCTGAGATTCTAGAATAAAATAACATTCATTACCCAGAGAAAGTAGCAGGAGCCAAGAGAACACAAAACAGAACTGAGAACAGCCCAGTCATTACCTCCAGAAGGGTTCTGGCTCTCACACAAAGTCCAAAGTCAGAAAGCAAGGCTGAAAAGTAGCCACCACAAAATCCTGAGTGCAGATCATCTTGGAGTGAGATTAGACCAACTTGATCTGCTGACATTATTGGCAGCTGGCATGGATATCTGATGATTGGTGGGCTATGTGTGAACGTGATTGGAACTGGTAATGTGAAGGTTCAAATTCTTCTGCTTTTGGCAATGCCCCATAAGGCCCTATTGCCATCCAGGCCCAAGTTCTGTGACAGCTTTGATCTAGTCTCAAAGAAATAGTACTATGCACCTCTTTTCAAATATGTGCCACTGATTCATTGCCATTCAGTGTGTCTATCAGAGTCTTGTTCTTGAAGGAATAAATCTAGTTGTGATTTTTCCTGGCAGAGCTTATTTCCAACTAGGTGTTGCATTTCACAGTTAAGTTTTGAAAGGTCCTCTAGATTCTGTTAGAAATGGGTGCTCCTTACCACAATCTACTACTTAATTGACCAGTGGAGATGTGGAGAAAGCAAATGAGGAAGAGGTCTGGTTTTGTTGCTTTTCTATGGCACGTTTGCAACAGAACTTGATACATACCTATTTGATAGTTTTTTTGAAAGAAGAACGTCATTGTCTTTGTCCATGGAAGTTCTTATTTCAGGTGGACCTTAGGATATAGCCTATACCTTTGTCTTGTCAATGTTCTGAAGCCCTAGTGACTGCCTGCTTTGGTCTAAGAGACATGTATATTCTCTGGCCCCAAATCTAGAGCACTCTGCTGTAATCTTGAGATGGGAGAAAACAACAAAGGAATGGGTAAAGAATAAAGACCCCCTCCTCTTACTGAACCCTGGAGGCAAGGTCCACATCCATATTTCAGTATGGAGACCATCACAAGGACTGGACAATAGGTCCTTAGGCTCATTGATGATCACTGAGCATTTCAGCATTGAAAACTATCCACTGTTTCATATCTCCTGCCTTAAGTCAGTCTTTGTATGACAAAAGGAATGACAAGTTCCCATTTGTGTGGGGTTGCATGAAGAATTACGAGGTCCCTGATGCCTTGGATTGTAGGTAGTATCTTTACTTTGATACAAGGAGGGTTAGTGTTTCATGTATTAACACTAGGAGGTATGGGTCAAGGTGGCTACTGCACATTCAAGTTGCCCCAGCTTGGTCATTAGTCATTCCTAAATGAAGTAACTATTTCAGCAGCTGGTCAAATGACTGAGCAGGGCTCAAAACTTGGGTTGTTATAATCTTTCCTTCTTAGTGCCTTCATGAAATGCCAGTTGCCCAATGCCTTGGTTTTTCCTCAGGGCTTTCCTCGACTATCAAATTTTGGGATGTGAATATAATTACTTATAAACATCTCATGTCTCAGGCCCTTTTCTGCTGAGATCCCCTTTGCATGACCCCTGACAGGGTTACTCATTTACGTTTAGCTTAAGTGGACTCTGTCACAGCGAAGAAGGAATCAATAGCATGGCTTTAAAACTTTAGAGAAGTGGGTCATCGCTTGTTCTCAGGAAGGTCTGAAACCTCAGTTTCCCCTATCCAGTTTTCTACCCATGTTGTTGTTCTGACATGACTACAGACTCTTTTGGTAGGGGACTATAACCGCCGCTCTTCCCTTCCCCCCCCCTGGCATTTTTGTCTTAAAGATAACAGGCAAGGGCTGGTGTCTTTCTTACCACCATCTGCTCCTGTAATAATGACCACTTTTTACTATCTTGAGTCCTTCAGGGTCCTTTTAGCTACTGGACAGATGAAGTCACAGACAGATTTTTCATAGACTGGTCACCAGAGGTGAGACAGTCAGATGCCCTCTCAGTGCATTCCCTTACAGGTCTCTAGCAGCTCTCTGGTGTCCTCCTCCAAAGTCCAGCGATTCTCTCCTTAAATGTCTCCCACATAGGGGTGTCTTAGACTGATCTCCGGAGCTCTTCAAGGAGTGTTAAGATTAGCAAAGAAGTTAATTAGGGCTCTACTGTAGCTGAGAAGTCTTAGTGATCCTCTGTATGTTCCTTTTGTCTGTGTGATTCCTTCTGGGAATGGTGGGAGGGGTGGGGATTGTGGCCTTGGTGCTCCTCAGGGATCATGCCAAGCTGTGACAGAGGCCATGCCGTTCCATCCCCCTAGAGCCACGCATGTTACACCTGGGGGAGGGTTTGAGATGACCTGTGCACCAGGGCCAGCAAACAGCTATGTATCCAGCTGAGGCCTCCCTTGTCTCCTAAGAAGGCTGCCCTGCTGGGAACTGGGGACGTGACAAAACTGAACTGGGAATCCATTTGTAAAGGTAGCCACCATTTAGACCCTACTGCTAACCCTACCTGAAAGATGTTCCCTTTGACTTCTAGGTTTGTGGTCTACACCAGCACCCCATACATACTTCTGGGAGAAGGTTCATCCCCCTGGGGAGCGCCGGTCACCTCAGTATACCATAGGCTACCGCTGTCCATATCGTGTATCTGATCCGAATCCAGCCCCTAACCATTACTCACAGCCCCGACGGCTGGGGTACGGTACCCCTGTTAACCATTCTGCCCCATGTTATAGCTTTTCTTCCACTTCTGACCCGTGGCATTTCAACAAGGATATCTACAAAAGCCCTGGTCCAGCTGCGCATTCCAGGCCTGAGCCCTCCGTTTACCAGAAGCGGAGCCCTGTCTACTCCATGGGCAAGCCCTTTGGGTACCCCCGTGACCAGACAAACTATCCAGCTCCTGGTTCCCACGAGGTACAAGCAGTCACCATTCACAAGCCCCAGGCACCTTCCTTCTCCATGGGCATCAAACATTCACCTCACCTTACTCCACTGATTGTAGATGTGAAGGACTAATCCTGCCCTTCTCCTTTCCCACCCCACCCTGAATCCTTTCTTCCCTTCTCCTTGTGATTACAGGGCAGGAGCAGAAGGGGCCTGCTTAGATTCTTTTCTTAGAATGATTTTATAGCATTTCTTCAAGCCAGGCTGTGCCTGGTGCCAGTTTATTGCTGGACCTCTCTCAAGTTTCAGCCCCTGCCCAATAACCCCCCTCAATTAGGCTAAGAGGGATCTCCTTTTCCCCAAAAAATGTATTGTATTTTTCTCCTTAAATAAAACTGACTTTGGGACAGTGGCAGAAATGGTTTCATTTGAGTGCCTAGGACACAGAAGACCCTAAATAAAGATTAGCTGAATGAATGAATGATTCAAGGAATGGAAGGGTTAATAAATGAACAGATGAATGAATGTGTGAGTGAATGAATGGGGTAGATGAATGAGTGGACTTGAGTAAGGCCAAGGATTTCATGCCAGGGTTCAAAACTTGATGATTACTGTGTTTCTCCTTCCTGTGACTCCCTTCTCATTGATTATATTGATCTGAACCTAATCTAACAGAGGGCTTATAGTCAGCCTGAGACAGAAGTGCATGTTGGACACCCAGGCCAGAGCTACAGGGCCACATGTGGACCTCTGCAGAAGTGTGTGTATTTGTAGAGGTTTGTGTATGTGAACATAAAGGAGCAGCCAGTGCACGGGTACATGCATCTGCATTTGCATGTGGTGTATTAAGTGTAGGTCTGCACCTGTGTATGTCTCTAGGGCCAGCTTGGGACAAAGTTGTGAAGTTGGAAGTTTGAATCTCCTCTTTCCTCTTGTTTTGCCTTAAAGGCCTCTTGTCTGATTAAAAAAAAAAAGTATCTGACAAGCTTCTTCCCCTTTATCCGGGTCCTGGTTTCCATGATGAGACCCACCATGAGGACAGGTTTCGGGATCAGGGAGTCTGGAGAGGACAGGGCTGATCCGAAAGGGAAAAAATTCCAACTGGGGTGGGAAGATTATCAGAAGAGGTAGCTGGTGCACGTATTTGGGGACTTCCTGAGGCTCTTTCACAGGGTTTCTGGGGGCTGGCCTTGCCTGTCCTACCATGACTTTTCTCAACATATACAACTGTCCTCGGCCTCCTGTGCCAGGTTGGCAAACTTGGCCAGTGTCGCAAGAACCAGGGTCTGGCACTGTCTATGAGAATGGCCAGGTGTGCCAATTTTTTCCCCAAGAAGTGGTAGCTTCACCCTTCTCTTCATGACAGTGTAACCCCGGGTCCCAAAGCCCATTGTTCTGGGACTCTCTTCTCATTGGTGGAGATCAATGCCCCGTACATGGGGGTGGGGTGGGGTGGGGTGGAGTTGGAGACATGAAAGATTCAGTCTCTTGGTTTTCTTCGAGTTTCTTCTGTCTCTTCAGGGCTTGACAGTTGCTTTGCATATTTCTGGCTTCCAGCTTTGAGAGAGAAGAGGGACGATTTCAACCTCACTTCAGGTTGCTTGAAGGGAGAATGAGACTGGGAAGAAGTTGACATGAAAGAAACTAGGAGTCTCCATCATGACCCTACCCCCCCCCCCCCCCTTGCTGCACTAAGACTGGGGGAAATTTCCCTCTGGGTGAGGTCTGGGGCTCCCCCTAGTGGCTGAGCTGGTTATCTTGTTCTCAACAAGAGAGTTCCTTTACTCTCTTGTTGGGCACGCAGTCTACATAAACTTTCTCTGATTTCTTGCTATCGACATTGATAAATGAGTTTCTTTGCTACTTGCTATGTGTGTTCATTGTGGAACTGGTATTTGGTGGGAAGGAGTCCTCCTTTCCCTATGAATAAAGAATGATCAAAACTTAGCTTGAACTCAAAAATCATATCTTCTAGACCAATAATATTTAAGAGAGCAGAGAGATATAATTCTAATCTGCTAATTCTTCACTCTGAGAAGAGCAAAGTGGTGAAGTTTCTGGCTCCAATGCCCTGCTTCTCCTGGCAAGAAATGAAATCTCTCTTGGGGTGGCGGGGGGAGGTAAGAAGCTGGAGATGTCTATTGTTGCTTCTCTGTGAGCCATACATGAAGCCCCATGCTCCACCTGTGTGGAGAGCTTCACCTATTCCTTCCACTTCTGTTTCTCCCCCTCCCCACCCTTCCCTTTTCCTATGGACTAGAGCATTGGATCAAGAGTCAGAAATACCTGAGTTCAAATCTGACCTCAAAGTTTTACTAACTGTGTGACCCTGGGAAAGTCACTTAATAGCTGCCTGCCTCAGTTTCCTCATTTGCAAAGTGGGGATAATACCACCTACCTCCCAGGGCTGTTATGAGCAACAAATGAGACCATATTTGTAAAATGTGTGCTCAGTGCAGTACCTGGAACATAGCGATTACTTGATAAATGCTAATTCCCTTCTCCCTTCTTACAGTTTGTTTTCTCCTGTTTCTGATGATCTCTCGCCCTCTTGTTCATTCATTAACTTGTCTCTTTTTCTCTGGATCTCTGTTTTGTCCTTTGTATGACTCTTTTTCTCTGACTTCTTGCTCTCTTTTGGCTTCTGTCTCTCCCCCTCATTTCCAGGCTCCTTTCTGTCTGTGTCTGTCTTTGGGTCTCTTTCCCTTTCTCATTTTCACTCCTCTCTCCTGTCTCTACCATTCTTTCTTTCCTTCTCTCTCTCTCTCAGTTTCCTGTCTTTCTCTTCTTCTGGGGGATGGCACGAACCTGAGAAGGAGAGAACTTCTGTGGGAAGAAGAGATTTGGGTATTTTCTTAGGGTCTGAGGAAGGACAAATATTTTAACTTACATGAAAGATTAGGAATTTGATCCCAACTATAGTCACTTCCCCCTACCACTGGTTGGTATGGGGAAGCATAGTGCAATGGAGAGTTGAATTATCCAGCTGTGTGACCTTGGACAAGTCATTTCCTTTCCTGTGGGCCCCAGTTTTCTCATTTGTAAATTAGGTTATTGGACTAGCATAGACACTACATTTTCTTGAAACACTGATTTTTTAAAATTTAATTTTATTTGCAGTTCCAAATTCTATCCCTCTTCCCTCTTCCCAGCTCACTGAGAAGGCAAGAAAAATAAAAATCATTACAAATATTTATAGACATGCAAAACAGATTTCCAAGAAAAAGAAACAGAAGAAAATATGCTTCAGTATGCACATTGAGTCTATCAGCTCTCTTTCTGGGAGTGGAAAACATATTTCATCATGAGTATTGGAATTGTGGTTGGATATTGATCAGGAGTATTGAGTTTTTCATGGTTGATTACATTTACAATATTGCTGATAAAGTATAAATTGTTCTCCTGGTTTTTCTCACTTTAATCTGCATCTGTTCATGCAAGTCTTTCTAGGCTTTTCTGAACCCATCCGCTTCATAATTTTTTATTACCCAGTAGCATTCCATCACATTTATATTCTACAATTTGTCCAGCTATTTCCCATTTGATAGGCATCCCCTCAGTTTCCAATTCTTTGCCATCACAAAAAGAGTTGCTAGAAATATTTTTCTACATATGACCCCTTTTCCTCTTTCTTTGATCTCTGGTGTATAGACCTAGTAGTGGTGTTGCTTGGTCAAAGGGTATGTACTGTTTAAGGACTTTTGGGGCACAAATCCAGATTTCTTTCCTGAATGGTTAGACTGGTTCACAGCGCCACCTATAGCGTTTCATTGCACCTATGTTCCAACATCTCCAGCATCTGTCTTCCTTTTTTGTCATCTTAGTCAATATGATAAATGTGAGGTGGTATCTCAGAGATGCTTTAATGAGTATTTCTCTAATTATTAGTGATTTAGAGCATTTTTTCATTTAGCTTTTGATAGCTTTGATTTCTTTCTCTTTAAACTGCCAATTCATATCCTTTGACCATTCAACTGGGAAATGTCTCTTATTCTCATAAATTTAACATAGCTCCTCATATATCAGAGATGAAAGCTTTATCAGAGAAACTTGTTGCAAAGATTCCATCCCCTGCCCGGTTTCCTGTTTTTCTTTTAATTTTAGTTACATTGGTTTTGTTTGTGCAAAAATCTTTTTAATTTTTTGCAATAAAAATCATCCATTTTATTTCATGTGAACCTTCATTTTCTTGTTTGATCATGAACTATTCCCTCCATAGTCCTGAGAGATAATTTTTTCCTGCTCCACTAATTCGCTTATGATATCATTCTTTATGTCAAGTTTATGTGTCAGTTTTGAGTTTATCTTCATGTGTGGTATAAGAGTTGGTCTACACCTAGTTTCTGCCAAACCACTTTCAAGTTTCCCCAATTATTTTTGCTAAATAGTCAGTTCTTACCCTAATAGCTGGGACATTTGGGTTTATCAAACACTAAGTTGCTATGCTCATCTACTTCTGTAAATTGGGTACCGAATATATTTTACTGATCAATCTTCGTTTCTTACCAAGTACTAAATTGTTTGATATCTGGCATTGCTAGCCCCCCTTCCTTCCTGTTGGTTTTTTTCCCCATTGATTTCCTTGATATTCTTGAACTTCTGTTCCTCCAGATGAATTTTCTTATGACCTTCCCCCCCCCCCAAATACCCTGACATTTTGGAGCTCAATTCTGTGGGCACTGACTCCCTTCCTTCTCACCCTGGAGTCCAAGAAGCCCAAGCAACAAATGAGGAGGATGGGGGTCAAGACACTAATGGGCCTATTCCCCTGCAGTGATCTTTTCTGGGAGGTCCATGATGCCTCAGTGACCTTGGGAGTCAAGCTGATGGTTGGGCAGGAGGAGGAAAGGAACAGAGAGGAAACTTACACTTCCATTTATTTTATCTGTAGCAACTGAGAGCCTATAGCTCTCAAGTGGGGAGATAAGGCACAAAGGTATCCTAATTTAGGTATGAAGAAGGTTTCTTCTGTGAGATCCTCTCTATCCCAATATTTCTCATCTTCTCTATCTACTTTGATCATTTTCCACCTCTTCTTCGGTTTGAGTTTCTCCCTATTGTGGGCCAAGGTATTGGTGGAACTGGGGGTGGCGAGAGAGTGAACTCCACACATTCCCACAATTCCAGCTAGCACTGTGTAAGCAGGGAAGTTAACTTTGTACTCAAGTAGATGGATTTGGGATTTAGAGAAGGAGAATGAAAGTAGTTTGGGAGATTTTGCCAGGGGGCTACTGAACCTCCATGCTTGCTGCTTTTTAACTTTCTGGCCAGTCAGCTTTTATTTGTGTTTATCCCTTGGACTGCTTGTAAACTTCCTTGAGAATTGCTTCCAGCTGAGGGTATTGGAATAAGATTTTAGTAAAAGGATTATTTGTTTAATCCTTCTGGCTCTGAGTGATCAGTTGTGCTAGATGCAGGATAGCACCCCCAACACTTCTCAAATTCCATGCCCTTCCTTTCTCCCTGACTTTTTGTATCTGTCTTTCAGGTTTTCTTTGACCCTGAGTCCCTTTTCATTGTATGCCTCATACACATTCATAAATTTGTGGGTTTTTTTTTTTTTGTCCTATAGACACTCAGTCCCTAAATCTGGATATCATCCCACTTCCTGGTACTTGGTTCCTACACATGATATGCCTGTATCATTGATACCTTCCTCCTCCCTAGGATTCAGTTCCAATTCTTGATACCCGACACCCCCCCCCATCTCTGATGCTCTTACCCCTGGTTCTCAGTCCATCTCCTTGGCATTCACCACTACCCCTGACACTGATCTCTCCATCCATGACTAGCTCCATTCCTCATACCCAGATCCTTTCATTTCTAACATACCTGTCCCTCAAGGTCTCATCTCACCCCTGAGAATCTTATTTAATTCCTGGGTCTCCTTTTCCATTTCTGCTATTAACCTCTATCCTTGGTATTTAGTCTCTAATCTCTGGCACATTTCCCCTCTTCAGTTTAAACTGTATTTTGGTCACTAATCTCCTTTTATTTCTGAATGATAGTTCTCCTGGCCTTGGCCCTAGGCAGAAGGCACCTAGAGCATTATGTTAAGCTCTGATCATCATTTTTATCTTGATGATAAGGGGATTGGAGACCACGATCATATAAGGACTCATTGAAAACTGTGGATGTTTAGCCTGGAGAAGAAATCTGGAGGATATGGCAGCTATTCTCAAGTAGTAGTAGTGGGCAGACATTGCAGAGAAGCAGATTTTTCCCATGTTGAAAGGACAATTACCACCATCCATATATGTAGTAGGAAGCTTCAGAGGGTGGTAGGTGCTCCCCTCACTGGAGGTCTTCTAGCAAAGGCTAGAAGGTGGTGACTTCTTGGCATATGGTTATGATGACATGTTGGCTGGAGACTATTATTTAGTAACAGGTTGGACTAGACGGCACTTAAGTGCCCATCTCTTCACTCTGAGAATCTGATTCTGTCATGCCCAATCTCTAGTCCTACTTTTCACCCTTATTCAGTCCTTAGTTCTGATTTTCTCCTGGTACTTAGCACCTATCCCGGTCCTTGCCTTGCCACTGTTATTAGACCTTTCTTTCCAAGGCATGTATCTACTTATAATATTATAAATTTGGTGACTCTCTTGCATGGTGTCCAATTGCTCTCCAAAATGTCTCAGCTAATCTATCGTCCCACCAACAGCAATGTTTCTGTCTTCCTAGCACTCTGCCAATGAGAGTCAGGATCATTTCCCCTCTTCAGTTTAAACTGTATTTTGGTCACCAATAATAACAACTAAATAAGCAAGCGAAGAAATTGAATATCATAGAATCTGCTACATTCATTTCATATAATAGAACCAAACAAACGACCATATAACAAACAAGAAATGCATTTTCTGTGTTTGTTTTCAAGTCACTCCAAAGTTCATTCATCTTAGAGATTTTTTTTTTAGTAGTTATAGTCAGTGTGGGGACAATTCTGATGCTACTGGTCTCTTTTTTCATCACTAAATGTAGGTCTTCCTCTACTTCCTTATATTTACATTTCTTATTTCTAACATTATCACATTATTCTACTACATTAATAAAGTGTCATTTATCCATATACTGTTCAATCATTGGACATGTGGGGGGAATCTCATTTTTCCATTTCCATTCTTCTTTCTAAGTCTGTGCCCCCCCCCACTCCCCATATAGACAAAGTCTATACTGGTTATGTGTAGTATTTTTTTCCCTTGGCACAAATAAAATGAAGAGAAATTTTTTTTTCAGGAATAACTTTGTATCAAAATGTCCTTTTCATTTTAAAAGATGTTTTCATGGTAAAGTTCTAGTAAAGGGATCAGTGGGCCATTAGGTATGGCCACTTTTGCAACTCTTAATGCATATTGCCCAGCTTCTCTCAAAAATGTTTAAGCGAATCCATGGCCCCACCAGTAGCAGTGTAACAGCTTTGCCCTTAAGAGACAGGGTTATTTCCCCTCTTACCTTTACTATTCAGATAGTCTGGGGATAATTAGTTTCTCCCTGCTATCTGGGGACTGAGTGCTCCAATAGAACGTAAATTTCTTGAGGGTGGGTGTGTCTATGTATTCCCAGTGTATTATACAGAACCTTGCATAAAGTAGGAGCTTAATCAGTGCTTCACGTTGCTATTGCTCTCTCTGATGGCTCTATTGTCAAGGTGTTGCTCCCCTTTGGGGACTCCTTCTACAATTCCTGGTTACTCCCAGTAGAGGCCACAGGCAGGGCTTTTTCTAGCTTTACAGCACACCTCCTTGGGCCAGGTGAATCAGAGAAACCTTTTTTGACCAAGGCAAGTTCAGACATGGTCTTTGATATTTGCTTCCAGAGTTCTCTTATGGCAGAAATCAAGTTCTTTTCGTGGGCTCTCAGCTGCAAAGTAGCTTGTCTGTGAGTGGGGCCTGCTTTTGATCCTCCTGCTCAAACACCAGCTTCTAGAATGGTGATCTGGAATCCTGAGCTACTGCTCCCTTCTGTTTAGGAACTGATGCTGAAGTAGCAGCTTAATTACTTAACAACTGGTATTTTTAAAGTCTTGACCATTATTATTAAGATAGCCCAAGGCTGTCAACAATCTCTACTTATTTCCAGACCAGTCTAAGATGGAGATTGTGCTTCTAGCATTATATATGCTCTCAAAGCTCCATGAGAGAAAAGGAAGGAAGGGAGAAAGATTTCAGCATGGAATACTTTTCTCTAATATAATAAATGCTTGCTGATCTCACTAATTGACTAACCAGGCAAAATGGAAAACGAAGGGCAGTCCGCACAAATTAAAGAATATAAAATATTCATAAAGTAGGTGGTGGGAATGACCTAGGAGAAAGGTTCCTAGGACTTTATTTCCCATAGTGCCCTAGGCAAAAAAAAAGTCAATTGTTTATTGGAAGAGATTTTCTTGGACATGTTGCTTATCTACCATATAATCATATATACTTCCACAGGCAGATTAGGGGCCATACGTTAACCATAGAATCATAGTATCTCAGATGCCATTTAGTTAAGCTATATTTAAGTATGAATTTCTTCTAAATATACCCCCCCTAAGGGGTCACCCAGCTTCTACTCTTGAGTCTCCAATAAGGGGAACCCACTATTGCTCCAAGAAGCCTATTTCATGCTAGAATAACTCTTAACTGGTAGGCCATTTTTCCTTAAGTGGAGCCTGATTCTACTTCATCTGCTTCTATCCATCACTCCTCCTTCCCCTCTCTGGGGCCTAAGAAGCACAAGCTCAATCTTTCTTCTGATAGCTCTTTAAATAGCCATGCAGACGACTATTATGATATTGTAATGGTAAGGTCTATGGACCTTTCGCCATCTTGTAGACTGGTCCTGCCTTGTCATTGCCTTTGTAAATTTTACTGTTCAGAAATGGATATCAAATTCCTGTAGTGGTTTGACTGGGACAGAGTTTGGTGGGACTATTGCCTCTTTTCTCCTGGACACTGTTTCACTTAAAGCAGACTAAATTCACAAGAGCTATTTTGATGCCAGGTCACCCTGTGGACTCATGTTAAAAGCAGCTGGTTCACATGCAGGTCAAACTCATGTCCTTAGCTTCTCTTGTCCTGCGGTCCAACCCACTGGAGTAAACATGGTAAGCCAGTTATTCCTCATGCTTTAGTTTGAGGCATAGGCACACACTTGGATTGGTAGTCCTGCTCTGCCTTCACCCTTTTGCTTGAATGTCCCTCTCAATCTTTGAGAGGTCACCATATTTTGGAATGATTTACTGTGCTATTTCTTCCATAGAAGGAAGACTGTTGAGGGCAAGGAATCTTTCATTTTTGCCTTTGTGTCCACGTTTCCTAGCACAGTATAGCTGGGGCTGTAGGGAATGTTTAATGAAAGCTTAATGATTGCTTGGGTTCACTTTTTCCATACATAAAATAAGAGGATTTTCAGAAGATCTGAATAGCATTCAAAAGAAGAGATGCCAAGTATCAGTACTGATACTAAAAAACTGCAAATCACTGACAGTAAGAGAAAATCTCCCCCAATAAACAATGGGCTTTTTTATATTTTACCTAGGGCACTATGGGAAATAAAGTCCTAGGAACCTTTCTTCTAGGTCATTCCCACCACCTATTTTATGAACATTTTATATGATATGTTTCTTAATTTGTGGGGACTACCGTTTCTCTATTTTGCCTGGATAGTCAATTAGTTAACTCAGAAAGCATCTACTAGAGAAAAGTATTCCATGCTGAAATCTTTCTTCTTCTCTCTCATGAAGCTTCTTGACAGCATATGTAATACTGGAAGCACAATCTCCATCTTGGGCTGGTCTGGAAACAAGTAGAGACTGTTGACAGCCTTGGGCTATCTTAATAATAATGGCCAAGACTCTCTAAAAATGCCAGTTGTTGAGTAATTAAGCTGTTTCATCAGCATCATTTCCTAAACAGAAGTGAGAAATAGCTCAGGATTCCAGATGACCATTCCAGAATGGTAATTGAACCAAGATGGAGGTTTCACATCACACCCATAACATTGACCCATAAGGGCTGTGGGAAGTCATGTCCTACCGACTGAACTGTGAATTGGTCCAACTATTCTGTAGAAAAAGGTATAATTATATCAGAAAAATGATTAAACTGTTCCTGAGCTTTGATTTAGCAATTACCTTCCCTGCCCTCCCTCTCCTGTGCGTATAGCTCAAGGAGAGCCATAACAGAAAAGAAGGCCCTATATATCTCTACCAAAACTGTCACAGCAGCTCTTTTCGTAATGGCAAAAAGCTAGAAGAAGAGTAGGTGTTCATTATTGAGGAGGAGGTATACAGAGTGTTGTGCATACCTGTAATGCAATGTCCTGGCAACATAGATTTCTGTGGATTGTAAATTCAGTATCAATCAGCATTGTGACATGGCAGCTAAAACCTTAATGTAATCTTGGTAAGCATTAAGAGAGGCTTAGCTTCCAGAAATAAGGAGGTGAGAGGTCTGCTGTACTCTAGGGACCAAATTTCGAGCCTTGTTTTTAGTTTGGGACATGACAGCCAATGGATATTGAAAATTGACATCGACAAACTTGGAGGGAACAATTGCAGGTGGGAAATCAGGATGGTGAAAGGGTTTAAGGCTGCGGCCTATGAGGAACTGTTAAAAGAACTAGGGATGTTTAACGGGGAGGAGTGAAGACTCCGGGGGCAGCATGATAACTCTTTTCAATGGCTTGCCCCTTCAAACAGAGGTTGGCATATTGTAGCGGGAATTCTTTTTCAGATATGGGTTGGTCTAGATGGCTATTGATGTTCTTTCCAACACCAAAATTCTGTGATCTTGTGATTCTGAGAAAAGACAAGATTGGGGAATCAGAGGTGCTTGGGGAGACCTTCCGTGGATTAATGCGAAGGGAAGTAAAAAGAAGCCTGAGAAGAGCCTCCAATGATTACAATAGTATAAATTAAAAGGACATCAAAATAAGTCTGAACTTCGACTAAGTATAATGGCGCCTCTTGGCTTCAGAAGACAAATAAGGAAGCATATTCCTCCTCAGCAGAGAAGGGGCAGATTCTGAGAATGGACTATTGGCTGTGCTGTTGGTTGGAGGGGCTTTATCTGAGGGTTTTGTTTTTATCTTGTTTTTTTCTTGATTCTTGGGGAAGGTTCCATGGAATTGGTAAAATTGGGAAGTGATTGCAGTGCTAAAAGTAAAAAGCATCAACCAACCAACAAAAAGATGAAACAAGGGGGTTGGGATAGAGGATCATAAAGTCTCTTTTTGACTCTAAGACCAAGATCCTCTAAATCTGGGATATTTTCCATCTCTCCATTTAGAGGAGCTCTCTAAGAGGAGCCAGCTAACATACTGAAAATGTTTTGTGATCCTTTTTAAAAAAGGACAACATCAATACGGGAGGCACACCAGCCATTCGTCTATTGACAGCCACCTACCAGTGGGAGAATTCATTCTGGTTTCTGTTTAGTTTTTTAATTTTTTAAAAAGTCAAACAAAAGTCAGGGCATGAAAAGTTAGTATTTCTGGGGATTATAGAGAGAGGTTCACCTCTTATTTAGAAGCTGTCAGGGAGGCTGACCTATTTGATTCAGCCCCGGAAGTTGTTGAGAAACCTGTTTCCCTGGGCCTGGTCAAGATAATCTCCGGGCTAATGGGGTAGTAATTACCAGCTTTATTTATGGAGGCCTCATGTTACCTTGGGCCTCCTAGCTATGTTTCATCTGAACAAACACAGGCATTTGAAGAGGGGAGATCCTGCAATGATGGACTCCCCTCAAGGCAAGACTAGAACAGGTACCCTGAGATTTCCCTTCCCCAACCTCATCAATACATATGTCATCCCAACCAAATTTCCTGCAGAGAGGTCACTGAAATAATGTCCTCCTGAAAACCTAGGTCAGTGATCCTCACTGGAACTTGGGAACTAGGAGAGGCCATTTGACTCAGTTTTGTGTTGTATTCAGGCCTTTCAGTCGTGTCTGACTCTTTGAGACCCCATTTAGAGTTTTCTTGGCAGAGACACTGGAGTGGTTTGTCATTTCTTTCTCCAGCTCATTTCACAGATGAGGAAACTGAGGCAAGCAGGGTGAAGTGACTTGCCCAGGGTCACACAGCTAGTAAGTGTCTGAGGCTGGATTTGAACTCAGGCAGATGAGTATTCCTGGCTCCAGGCCATGGACTCTTATCTACTTCATCACTTAGTTACTTTATAGTTCTCTTCAAAATAAATTGTACTTAAGCAAACAAATCCACCCCATATTGTTTCTGGCTGCAGCCACTTGCCCTGTTACCGCAATCCCTCTGCCCCAGACAATCACTCAATCAATAACCGATCATGCATTTATGAAGCCTGCGCTTGGTGCCAGGCACTGGAGACTTGAAGACAAAAATGAAAACAGTCTTTGTCCTCAAAAAACCTTATATTCTATTGGGGGAGACAACATGTAAAGAAATCAGAATATGTGAAATAAAAACAAGGATTTTTTTGAGGGGGAGTAGCAGGTATAATCAAGAAAAGTTTATCATAGAAGGGGGCTCTCCAACTACCTTGAGGACATATGGGGTTCTAAGAAGCAGAGGTAAAGAGGGCCTGGATTCTAGGCATGGGAGCGCTGAGGCTCTGAGACGGGAGAGGGACTATCATATGGAAAACTAGGAATTCCTCAGGTCCGGATTGGGGGAACCATAGGGTATGGAGAGGGGAGGAAGGCAGAGAAAACTGGGAAGCTGGGAAGAGGCCTGCTTGTGGAGGGCCTGGATGTCAAACGGAGAGTTTATACTTTATCCTTGATGTACTGGGAAGTCCATGAAGTTGACTGAGTAGACAGAAATTTATGAAAAAGCTGAGTTCAACAGAACTCAATCATTGTACACAGTAACAGTCACAATAATCAGCTGGGAAAGACTTGGCTACTCTGATCAATACAAGGAGCCACACCAGTTCCAAAGCCCCCATGATGAAAAATGCCCCCCACTCCCCCTTCCCCCTCCTCCCCCTCCAGAGGGAGAACCAGTGAACTGCCTGAGTGCAGGGGGAAGCAGATCTTCTGTCCCTTTGTTTTTCTGGCTCCCTCCTCCCCTCTGCCCCTCCCTTCCCTCCACCTCTTGCAACATAGCTAATGTGGATGGCTAATATTTATCAGGGGCATCTTCTCTCTTGCCTTCTCAATGGGTGTGAGAGGGGCTGGAAAGAGGAATTGGAGGGTGGGCTACAGAATTTGGAACTGAAAATAAAAATAAATAAAAATTAACGGAAAAAGAAAAGTTATTTTCTGCCTCTAGCAGAGTAGAATGGAAATTCTCCTAGTGTAGCATCTAGGCTGTTTTGTTTTGTCTTTGTATTCTTGGCACTTGGCACATGGGGAACACTTAATATATGCTGAGCAGAATAGGGGAGCTTAGGTAGGATAGGTTAGGGCTGGGGCCACTTGGTCTCATAGGTTTCTCTCCCCTATAATGGGTTAACAAGACTGAATACCACAGAATGGAAGAGATGGGGCCTATAGGAGCTCCCTTTTAACATAGCCTTGGCCATCAAGTGTTTGAAAGGAAAAAAAAAAGTTGCTCCATATTTGGTGAAACTGTCAGCTTGCTCCAGGTCAAGTCATTTCTGTATTTTGTGTGTGTGTGTGTGTGTGTGTGTGTGTGTGTGTGTGTGTGTCTTTTGTTGTACCTGGAAGAACAATTCTGAGACAATCAAGAATCAACAGATTTTTAAAACTTGAAATGTAAGAGAGATGCATAAAGGGGGAGGAGGAGGAGAGGGGGAGGGGAAGAGAGGAGAGAGAGAGAGAGAATGAGAGGGGGAGAGAGGGAGAGAGAGAATGGTGGGGAGAGAGAGAAAGAGAGAAAGAGAGGGAGAGAGAGAAAGAAAAAGAGAGAATGAGAGGGAGGGGGAGAGGGGGAGAGAGAGACACAGAGAAACACAGAAAGATGCACAGAGACACAGAGGGAAAGCAACAGAGAGATGGAGACAGAGATGAAAAGAGAGACAGAGACAGACAGACAGAGACAGAGAGACAACAGAGAGACAGGGACAGAGAAAGAGAAAGACAGAGAAAGACAGAGATACACAGAGACAGAGAGACAGACAGAGATGGGGAGAGGAAAGGGAAAGCTCACTACAAACTCAATTAGTTTTACTTTAAGGTTTCTTTTATCTAGTAAAGCAACAAAAATCAATTAAATGCTTTTTCTATTCCGATTGGCTACACCAACAAGATGCAGGAATACATGGGAGTATAGAAAAACCCCTCACCATTAAGAAATATCTGCTTTAAAAAAAAGATATTTGTGATTCGTAATAGACACAATTAACTGCTGCTACCCAAATGCCTGCAGAAACAGGCTAGAGATGCTAGATGGTACAGTTAAATGTTAACCACAGTATAACAATGTCTATGGGAAAAGAGTAAAAGGTACAGGTACAAATAAAAGGTACTCTTTTCTTCACACATACCTTGTTCTAGCCTGTGCTCACTCAACAAACTACAACCACGCAGTGATTACTTAAAACCAGAAATGAAACACTTTAGGTTCATAGTTAAACTCCATTTAAGCGACCTTGGAAGCAAGGGAGACCAGTCCATCCATTCAATTCGAACTCTGATTGAATGCCTGTTATGTGATATGTCCTGGCATGCAAAGACAAAATAAAACAGTTACTGCTTCAAGGAACTTCTATTTTATTGGGAGGAAACACAGCAGTAAAGAGAAAACTTACACGAAGTAATTCCCAAAGGGCAGGTGGCGAGGGGTTGTTCAGGGCACATAGCTCTTGGTAGGAGGGAGCTTCCAGAAGGCTGAATTCTAGTCCCTGTTCTGGCTATGGAAGCTTGAAGAGTTGAGTAGGGATGTCAGTGGGATGGGGCCAGCACGGCTGGGAATGAGGTACACAATATGCTTAGGGAGGGGAGTTTTAGGCTAGGCAGCTTGTAAAACAATCAGGGACAAGATCTTCCTTAACAACCTGCTTCCATTTTTCATAGAGATTTGCCCATCTGAATTGAAATAATTAGCAGTGAGACCCAAGAAACTCAATTCTTTCTTTTGAAAAGCCTCAAGTCTGTGAAAACATCTCCCTTCTCCCACTCCCCCTAACCCCCCCCCCCCCAAAAATTCTTAAAGTCAGCCCTGGCCCCAAGAAAAGAATAAGAAGTCAGTAGTACTGGAGCTCAGGTGAGGTGTGGTCCACACCTGTTGCTGGTGTCCTAGCAACTGCCTCTTGGAAAAAACCCACAGGACTGTGGCCGACTACAACAGCCTCACAAAGGCTTTGGTTTCAGCAGAAAGGCTCGGGGGAGACACATTTAAAAGGCACCAATCAACTTGTCAGGACAGACTGGGTCCTACTGGATGTTTCTTCTTGGGCCTAGACCAATAAGGTAAGAGGAGTTGGGCCAGGTTCAGCCAATCACACAGCTTATGGATTGGGAATTTAAATGGAACGAGCCTGGAGATGGAAAGCTCAACTTCTAGGCTTACTGCTTGACCTGCCAGGTGAGTGCAGGCTTCCTTCCCTCCTCTTCAAGTCACTGTTTGTTAACTGGCCTGGCTTTGATTTCTCTGGGAGTTCCTTCCCCCTCAGCGGTTTGTTTTTGTTCCTTATTGAGAAACTGTCTGTTTCTTAGTCTTTTGATGTCTCCTGGTGGACCTTTTGAAGCCCGGGAGGAATGAGGGGACTTCCTTTGGAAAGAACTCAGTACCCTAAGGATCCGGTCACCATTGTTTGTGGTTGAAGCAATGAGTGTTGCTGCTCATGCCCCTGACTCCTCTGAAAAGCTCCCTGCCTAGTCATCAGAATCCCTTGAAGCTTTGGATCCTCATTCTAGTGGGGGCAACCTTCTTCCATCTCTGTTTCCCCTATCCCTTTCCCCCCCACCCCCAGTATCTCCCCCTCCAGGGACACATCCTTTCCCTCTCCCCCTGGGACCAGTAATGTTGTTATCTTTCCTGACTAGAGCTGCTTCTTACGTGCTTCCGGGCTCCCCCAGGGAACAGGAACCTTTTCACCAATTTGTCTCTTTGTGCAGTGGTCACTCTAGGGATATATCCTTCGTGGTGACGGGTACCAGGAGTGAGTCACAAGTGGGAGAGCCTCAGCAGGGCCAGCATCTCCCTGTGCTCCAACCAGAGCTGATCCTCTTCACATCCTGCAGGTGAGTTAGTACAGAGGGCCCACTCCATCTCTCTCCCTCTGTCTCCATTTCTCTCTCTTTCCATCTCTCTCTTTCCCTCTCCCCCTTCCCCATCTTTCTTTCTCTTTCTTTCTTTCTCTTTCTCTCTCTCTTTCTCTC
>CM053598.1:38969760-38984994 GCA_028646575.1 Pseudocheirus occidentalis | reverse complement strand
TAGGCTTCCTAACTCAGGTCCCTTGTCAGTCTGACCCATCTTCCACTCAGCTGTCATAAGTGATTCTTCTACAGCACAAACTCCGTCTCCCCTCCCTCCCACTGTCTCCCTTTTTCTCTCTCTCCTTCTCATTTTCATTCTCTCCTCTTTCCTTCCTTCTCTCCGTCTCTCTCTTTCTCTGTCTCTCTGTGTCTCTGTGTGTGTATCTCTATCTCTGTCTCTGTCTCTGTCTCTGTCTGTCTCTCTCTCTGTCTCTGTGTGTGTGTCTCTCTTATACATACACACACACACACACACACACACACACACACACGCAGACTCGGTGAATCCCAGTGACTTTCTGTTACCTCTAAGATCAAATACAAAATCCTCCTTTTTGCATCTAAGGCTTTCCCAGCCTAACTCCTTCCTACTTTTCCATCTTCTTACATGTACTCTCTGATCCAGTAGCCCTGGCTTTCCTGCTGACTCCCACACTCCAATTCCAGACTCTACCTTTCTGCTGTGTCCCCCCTGCCTGAGATGTTCCCCTGCCTTACCTCCTCCTCTTAGCTTCCTTCAGAACTTAGCTCCAATGCCCCTTCTCCAGGAGGCATTTCCCAGTCCTCTCCCTCAGCTCACTCCCGGGGTTCTCCCTTCTAAGATTCCCTTCCCTTTTCCCTGTATATATTTTGTACATACCTGGTAATTAGCATCCTTTCTTTGGATCCCCAGCACTTAGGATCAGGCCTGGAGCACAGTAAATGCTTAATAAATGTTTATTGACTGACTGACTCCCCCATCTTGAATCATGTGGTTTCCCTGGACCATATAGCCAAGGACCTCAGCCAGTCTCTTACCATGAATGGGTCCAGGTCCCCAGAGTCTAACTATTGTTACATAGCAGTGATATGGTCAGACCTGTGCTTAGAGTAGATAATGTGTGACAAATCTGTGCTCAAGGAAGAATGTCACAAGGTGATGGATAACCAAAGGTCTGAGAGCTCTGGGCAAGCCACCACTGCTCCCGTGGATGCTGTCCCCGAGGCTCAGATGAGCTGATGGCGGGATGCTTAGGAAAGCTGATCACTCACTCCCTCCCAAAAGCCAAGACAGAGAAAATTGAAGTGTTCCCATTCATGCTTCAAAAACATCCCCAAATTCCCTCCAGGCTTTGAGTGGGCATATCCACTACTCCCTCTGGAAGATGCAACCAAAGTCCCAAACAAACCCACTCCAAGACTTTACTGCTTTTCCAGGGGTTCAGGAAACCTCCTGACCACTCCCTGACCCATGTTTCCCTTCAAAAGCTAATAACTCTTTTATTTACCTGTAATGGTAAGAGCCCCATCAAAGGCTATTTACATTTTTCTTAAACCATAATCATCCTTGGGAATGAGAGTTAATGCAAGCCCACTCTATCATTTTGCCAGGCTCCCAACCACTCTTCAGGCTGAGCTAATGTGCCCCTAATTAATAGTAAGCACTTAATAAATGTTTTCTGAATATAGGCTGGCTAATGAAATACACCACTGGCTTTTTTAAATGGAGGGTGGAATAAGAGTTTAGATGGTACCTAGCATTTTCCAGGCATGGTGCTAAGTACTTTTTCCCCATAAATCTTATCTCATTTGATATTCACCACAACCCTGGGAAGGAAGGAGCTATTATTATTCTCATATTACAGCTGGGAAAACTGAAGGAAACAGAAGTTAAGTGACTTGACCAGGGTCACACAGTTTGCGTTAGAGGCTGGGTTTATACTCAGGTCTTCCTGACTTCAGGCCCAGTTTTCTAGCCTCTGCACTACCACCTGATGAAAGTCATCGAAATCCCAATTTACTGTCTCGATGATTTGTTGAAAAGTCTCGGTATTGGGGGCGGCTGGGTGGCGCAATGAATACAGCATGGGCCCTGGAGTCAGGAGTACCTGAGTTCAAATGTGGCCTCAGACACTTAACACTAAAACTAGCCGTGTGACCTTGGGCAAGTCACTTAACCCCAACTGCCCTCCAAAATGCAAAAAAAAAAAAAAAAGAAGAAGAAGAAGAAAAAGAATGCCTCATGTTTATGTAATGCTGGTACTAGTTTCAATATGCTTAACCTAGAGAGAAGGAGGGAAGGGAAAAGTTTCAGTATTCTGAGAAAGGCCATCAAGCTCATTGTAACTGTAAAATTTCAGACCTTTAAAACTGACAAAGCAGTTTTCCTAACAAACAACCCTGTGAGGTAAGTAGTAAAAAAGTTATTGTCCCTGTTTTACAGATGTGAAAATAGAGTCACACCATTCCCATATGTTGCTAAAAGCAGTGTTCTGACCATTGTAAAGCCTGCTTACCACTCCGGAAGTAAGAGATCCTGAATGGTGCTCACTAGGGGGACTCCAGGAAAGACTATTATTGTCTTTTAAAATAAGGAAAAGCTAGTAGTAAACTCATTCATGAGGCTTCTGCCCTTGAATTCTCAGATGACAGACAATCAGGAGATGAGAGTCAGTCAGTCTCCGATTATTATAACAAGCAGATTATTATAGAAGAGGCAGCAGGTGGTGCGGTGGATAGAGCTTTGAACCTGGAGTCATATAGACTTGAGTTTGAATCCATCCTCAGATCCTAACTAGTTTCAAGAAGTTGGTCTAATTACTTAGTGTGAGAGACAGCAAAGAGTTAAGTTTCCAAAATTTTGGTATCAAATGTGTTTGTGTTTCTACCATTTAGTCTCTCTTTGCCTCAGTGTTCTCACCTGTAAAATGGGCATAATAATAGCACTTTCTTCCCAGAGTCGTTGTGAGGCTCAAATGGGATAATAATTGTAAAGCACTTCCAGCAGTGCCTGGCAAGTGTGTCATAAATATTCCCTGCTGCTGCTGTTGCTGCTGCTACTACTGTGAACGTGCAGGGCTATTTCAAGGATATAGTAAAATACAGTTGAAAACTGCTTTCCAAACCTAAAAGTACTGCATAAATGCTAGCTAATATTATTATTCCAGATTACCCTTCAATTGAATGTATTGACTTGTTCGGAGCTTCCTAGTTGACCCAAGGTCAGCCCTGAGGCATGAAGGGGTTAATAATCTCACTTTATTCTAGTCTAGTCTTCTCACAAGGATTGCTGATAAAGGAAGCACAATTTCTATAGAATTCCCCAATCACTCTTCTCTGAGGAGCCCAGTGAGAAGTGGGGGCAACTTACCCCTGCGTCTTGATGGGGTCAATTGAGACAGGCACAACCTGTGAATCCTCCTTAAGTCCCCTCGATGGAGGTCAGTTAAGGCAAACACAGATTCCTCCCAAACCTTGATGGGGGCCGGTCAAGGCACACACAGCATTGCAGCTCATGCATTCAACCCTAAGTTTCCCCACCCCTTGACCAGTACCCACCTGCTTTATAGGGGCAATAGACAAAGGACAGTGCCAGCAATAGCCTCACAAGTTTACATCACTCCATTCCTGTATCTCACTGTGAAACAGCACCGGATGTTTACATTATTTATCATTATATAATGCTGTGCAAGTTCAGTGGAGATGTTTTGAACTATAATCATAAGAACTTGCATCTAATACCTGGGAACAAGAGATTGTTATGGCTATGGATCCTGGGAAACTGAACTCTAAGAAATAATAACAAACATCCCACTTTACACAGCCTAAAATCCACCTTACTTTCAAGCACCATCTAGCCACCCCTACAGACAGGATAAATTAAAGAGAAATCAACAGAAGGAAGGTGCTGACTGTAAAGAGGAGTAAGAAGGGTATCTCCTGGAAAGTAGAATTTTATCTGGGAATTTAAAAAAGCCAGGGAAACCAGGAGGTGAAGAGGAGGGATAGCATTTCAGGGGTGGGAGATCTGCATTTTAGTGCAGAAGTTCAGGGTTGCAAGATAAACTGCCACCTCCAAAGTGGGTCCATTCAACCAATCAATCAACATTTATTAAATGTCTCCTATGTTCCAGACACTGTGTTAGGCACTGAGGATACAAAAAGTGGCCAAAAAAACCCAAAATCCATTCCCTGCCCTCAAGGAGTTTACAGTCTAATGAGGGAGACAACATGCAAACAAATATGTAGAAGCAAGCTGGATAGAGGGCAAACAGAAATAATTGATACAGGGAAGACATCCTTCCCTTTTGGATAGTTCTAATTGCTAGCAAGTTCTCAAACAAGCCTCAAAGGGCTTCTTTGTAATTTCCACCCTCACCTATTGCTCTGCCTCTGCAGTCTGGAGTCAAAGAGGAGAAATCGAATCTTTCTTCCAAATGAGATACTTGTTTTTAAAAAAGTTCTTAGCACAAGCACAGTGCCTAGCACACAGTAGATACTCTATAAATGCTTATTCCCTCCCTTTCTCCCTCTTCTACTTGCTGACCCTCCTAATACTTGAAGACAGCTATCCCGTCCCCCCATAATCTTCTCTTCTCCAGGCTAAACAAGCCCAACTTTCTTCTGGTTTCTTTATTTTATTAGATCTTTTTCCAAGTCTCCAGGGTCACCAAGCACATCTCTGGCTTCTCCTCCTTTTTACCCTCCTCCCTCCTCCTCATGAAATTTTCAGCAGAGCTGCCTTAGCAACCATTGTTATCAACTTTGTCACCTGAGAATTGAAAGATTTCCCCAGGGTTCCTGGGACCATGGGAAGAGGGATAGGAAAAGGAATTTTAGCCACATAATTCCCATCTTCCCCAGAGGCCTCCCAAATAACTCTCCCCCTACTACACCTGCAGCTCTGAGCCTGGGGTATTTATTTACAAGGAAATGCACAGCCTGAAACAGCCACTCTCCTGAGTAAGAACTTCTAGGATGTCATCTGCCCCTTCCTGAATAGGACTGCCTGCTATGTTCACAAAAGTGGGCAGTTATGATAATTGGGGAGTTTTCCCCTTTTTTGAGACAAAATTCATCTGTCAGTGACATCGATCTACCCAATGGTATATTGTACTTCTCTTCAGGACCCAGGAGAACAAACCTATTGTCTCTTTCACATGACAGTCTTTCAAATATTGAAGGCATAAGTGTCAGAGAATAAAAATATTCATATTGCATTCTGAATTTCAGGCACATCTGCCAGAAACAATTTTGTTAAATTTAATATTAATCTAAGATTCAAACCATTTCTGGCTTAGATCGATGTCCAAAATAGATCTCTCATACGCTCCAATATGTCTCTGTTCCAAGAAAAGTTTAGGTAACGTAAGAATCTTGAAGAAGAAAATCACGATGTACAGTTTAAGTTAACATTCCAGTGGAGTAATAAGTGGCATTATTTTCTTGATCATTCCCTTTAAGGAATCAATTGGGCTCCTCCCAAAGTGTAATATCTCTGGAATAGAAGAGAGCTCTTCCCTTCAAAAGGGAATAAGAGGCATTTCCTATGAGTGAGTCTTAAGGTAATTCCTTCTGGGAATAAATAACTAGAGACAATCTTTGAATGGGTCAATAGGCAATCCCATCAGGGGTGGGAAAGACAATATTAAGTCAAAGAGTTATTCTTTGTTCTAAATTTGCGTTATCCCCTTTAACCTACTTTCTTCTGCAAGACCTTTTTATCCTCAACCTATCACCTCCCTTTCCAAAGAATTTTCTCCCCCAAAACTCAAGTCTAGAAAGGGCTTTTTAGATCAGAGAAAAACATTATTTCATAATAGTTTTATCAACAAGGAGTGATTTGTTGCCACACCAGTCACCTCCCTGCCACAACCTTATCTTCTTACTCTCCCCAATTTGTCTCTTCCCTAGGACGCTGGACTCCGTGGTCTTTAGCCCTCTCACCAGTTTGGTTGGGTTGTCTTCCTCCCCTCGGGCTCCTGTTTGTCAGTGACCTTCTTAAAATGTAGTGTCCACAACACACCTGGTGTTATGTGACCAGGAACCTAGTCCTGGACTTGCTGTCTCTCTTAATATGGTTTAAGACTGTGTAAGCATTTACTCTGTGCCTGGCACTGGGATGGTTTGAGATTAGAATGCTAACATTGGTATTTGTCCAGTGACATACTAGTTGGATTCTTTAGTCCCTCCCAGGTTCCTCAAATCCTCCTCCCTGGCTCTGCCTTCTCTGGACAGCATCAAGTGCTCTAGGTTTCCCTTCTCTCCACCAAACCCTTCAAAGGATCTGACTAACTCATCTACATTGAAGAATCAATCATGTTACTCGTTACAGATCTCCATCCTGGGCATTGGAGAAATAAATGGAGAAAGGAAAGGCATCCTTACTTTGGGAAACTCTCATTCTAATTAAAGAGTCATAGCTCTTCCCCTTCATCCAGCATCTGAACTGGGAGACACACCCCTTGTTTTTGAGTGGCTTAGCATCTGAGGGGGAAACCATCCCAGCTTTGAAAGTCTCTGGTCTGATGAAGGGTCACGGAACCTCTTAATTTTCCAGTTTGAGGGGGATACCTACTTCACTCCAGCCTCAAAAACCTCAAATTCTACCCCCACCCCAGACAACCACAGATCTAAAATGATTCTCCTCTTCTAGGTGGACGCAGGGGAGATACTTTATGAACACGAGATGCCTTCGGAACCCTTCTGGCTGGTCCAGGACACTCTGGGCCTCCGGGTGTCCTCACCGCCTGCCCGAGATGTTGCCATCAGCCTATCCATTGCAGTGTCCTTTGAGGTCCCCTGTTCCCAGCGTCCCAGTCGCCTCTGGAAGAATGAAGGTGAAAGCTGTTTGTGGGTTTGGGGAAACCGATGCCAGGTTGGGGAAGGTGGGAAAGCCTCAGGGAAGATGATATATTACTTGAGGATGGGGCAGTGGCTTCTCTCAGAACCTTGGAAAGTCAAAGAACCTAGGAGAAGATTCAAGCAGATGGGCTATTGAGCAGTCTGATGTGAAACTAAGTGGGGGATGACGTGGGGACCAACCACTATCCCATGATGCTCTCTGCCCTATAGGCAAAAGCAAGGGTAGAAATTCTGTGGCTACCAGAAGCTTTCCTCTCTTCTCCTCTCATTCAAATTTACAGTCCCAAAACCTAGTAGGGAAAGTTTTGTTCCCAAACTAAGTAGAAGTGACCGATTTCTCATCTATCAGAAAGGCTCATGGAATACCCCCTGGGGAGGAGAAAAGACAGTTCCTCTCCTTAGAGAGCTCCCAGGCTGTTAGGAAAGACCCTTACCTCCTCTCAGGGAGCTCCCAGCTTGATGGCCTGTACCCTTGAGTCAGCTCAAGAAGTCTCCCAAAGATGGGGATCCTCAGAGAACCCTTGGTGTGAGGGGCAGAGTATGTGGTCCCTGCCCTCATGGAATCTTCCGTGCAGTAAAGAGATCCAATCACTATTCCCACTCTTAGGTAGCCTTCTTCTCCCCTCCCCCATCTAGGGGAAACAGGGTCCTACACTCCGACCCTCCGAGTGGTGACACAGGTAGTGACCACCCTTCAGACAAGAAGTTATTCAGCCAATAACAATTAGGCACTCACTGTGCAAGTCTCCAAGGATTCCAAAGCGAAAAACCAAACAGCCCTGGTCCTGGAGGAGAAACAAGTCTTCCAATAGTCAATAAGTATCTGCAGGAAACATGCAAAATAAATACTAGATAATTAGTCATTGGGGGAGGGGAAGGGATGCTATCAGCTGAGGGAACCAAAAGAGGCTTGAGCTGAGCGCAGAATCTTCAGTCCACCATCCCCTGCTTGAATGAGTGAATTCTTTCATTCCTCTGACAGTATCTGGGACACACTCCCTCCTTTCAGTCCTTGTCTGCAGTCTTTTCTCCTGCTTCCAGCCCTCTGGGGATCCAGAGCAGCGCTGACTTACTCTCTTTTGTTGTTTTTCTAGGTCTCTGGGTCCCAGAGGGTCAGAGGGCAGAGATCACTCAGGCATCCCTGGACGCCTCCAACCTCCTGGCCAGTATCCCAGCCTCAGATCGGTCCTCCCACAATGTAGTTTTCTTAGTGACAGAGCTGCCAGCCCACGGGGAGCTGTGGGTAGGCAGCAAACACCTGGATGGTGCCCAGCCTTACTTCCTGCAGTCTGACCTGGCCAGGGGGCAGCTGGCCTACATCCACAGGGGCTCAGGCACCCAAAGAGATGGATTCCATTTCCAAGCCTCCATCCAGGATGGGCAGCAAGACTCTGCTCAGCCTCCCACCGCACAGCATGGGCCTGTGATCTCTGAGACTTTCCAGATCACTGTGCGGGATGTCAATGAGAAACCACCCCAGCCTCAGGCTTCCAGACCTCTGAAGATCATTCGGGGCACACGTGCCCCCCTCTCCCGGGCTCAACTGAGTGCTATAGATCCAGACTCTTCCCCTGAAGAGATCGAGTACCAAGTCAAGAGGGCACCCCACAATGGCTACCTCCTGCTGATGGGCAGCCAGCCTTCGCCCGTGACTCGGTTCACCCAGGCAGACGTGGACGCTGGGAGGCTGATCTTCACAGCCAACGGCAGCAGCACCCTGGGCATCTTCCAGCTCAGTATCTCTGATGGGGCAAGTCCCCCTGTGGATGCCTCCCTGTCTGTGGATGTCCTGCCATCCTCCATTGAAGTACGGACCCGGTCACCACTAGAGATACCTCAGGGCTTGAATTGGGCCCCACTGACCCAGCAGCACCTTTTTGTGATCTCTGACCAAGAAGAGCCAGATGCCACATATTCCATCACCCACATGCCCCAACATGGGCATGTGCTGGTCAACAGGCAGCCCAAGACCAGCTTTAGCCAGAAGCAAGTGGAGCAAGGGGAAGTGGCCTTTTCCTTCACCAATTTCACTTCAGCCTCAGATTGGTTCCACCTCCTCTCACTTGCCCGTGGTGCCAATACCTCAGCAACAGTGAATGTGACTGTGCAGGCATTGGTGCGGGCACAGGCTGGTGAACCATGGCCCCAGGGTACCACCCTTCGTCTGGACACAGGCATCCTGGATGCCAGGCAGCTGGCCAACCAGACACAGAGTGTGCCCCAGTTCCGAATCCTCCAGGGACCACGGAGAGGCCAAATAGTGCGGATGATCCCCAGGGACAGGGAACAAGAGCCTCAGGCCCAGCCAGTGGACCTGTTCACCCAGGAGGACCTCCAGGAGGGGCTGATTGGGCTGGAGCTGAGCAAGCCAGAGGGTAGGGAGCCAGCAATGCTGCATGACAGCATCACCTTTGAACTTTCAGCCAGGGGTGTGCCCCCGGCTGTGGCTTCTCTGGACTACGTGTCAGAGCCCTACAACGCATCCCGGCCTTATGGCGTGACCCTGCTCATCTCTCCTGGCTCCTCCGAAACCAACAGCGGCTCCCGTGGAGAGGACAGCTCCTCCAGGACAGTGACAGGGCCCAAGGGGCCTGAGAGACCCACCCCCAATATCAGGGAGGCAGAAGTAGCCCCCACCAGTGGGCAGAGCCAGGCAACTCCAACCAGTGCCGCGCCTGCAGAAGGGGGCACCTTCCTGGGCTTCATCGAAGCCAACATGTTTAGCATTATTATTCCCATTTGCCTTATCCTGCTCCTGCTGGCTCTCATTCTGCCGCTGCTCTTCTACCTCCGCAAGCGCAACAAGACGGGGAAGCACAACGTCCAGGGTCTGTCGGCCAAGCCTCGCAATGGCATGGCCAGCGACGCAGAGACCTTCCGCAAGACTGACCCCAGCCAGACCATCCCGCTGACCTCGGTGCCTGGCAAAGGGCTTGAGGCCAGAGGCCAGCAGGACCCAGAGCTGCTGCAGTTCTGCCGGACACCCAACCCTGCCCTAAAGAATGGCCAGTACTGGGTCTGAAGCCCTGTCCTGCCAGGAACAGCTCTGACAGACAATTCTCCTTCCTCCTGGGGTCCTAGGGCCCCACTTCTACCTCCCACTTCCATTTCCTTACTTCCTTTTATCCATTCTAGCTCCTATCATTCCTTCTTCTCAGTGGGTTTCTCGGGGTGACCAAGGTGGCCAACTCCTTCACTATGACATCTGATGGGAAAAAGAAACCCAGCAAATTGTGGGAGAAAGATGGAAGGCGTAGAGGTGGAGCAAAGACCCAAAAGGGTCAAGAATGAGGGTAAAGGATCTTTCCCTTCCCCACGCCACCACGCCTGGAGAACTCAGAAGGTTTAGGAATAAGAGGAGGTGGGGGGCAGGAATGGAAAACTGAACTAAGGAAAGGAAGCTGGCCCCTCTGCTGGGGCCCCCATTTGAACAGTTAGGAGGCAGGATGGCCTGATGGGGAGAGCAGGGGGAAGCGGGACTCGGGTCCATCAAGTCCCATCTCCAGTTCCTGGCATGACCTTGGGTAAGTCATGTCTCCTGTCAAGGGAAGGACAAAGAGAGAAGGCTCTCTCCTACTAGAGAGCCTTGGCTAGGGTAGAGATTAGATAGATGGGGTTATACTTCAGGAGTCCCCACCTCAAAACTCTACTTTCCTCACACCCCACAATACAGGCCCTCCCACACTCTTCAGTGGGGGAAACACCTTCCCATTGTGACCCACTTTGGGGTTTCTGGGAAGGAGCTTCCCCTCAGGGCCCAAGAATGGTGACAGCCAGGAGCGGAGGTCTTCCCCCTCACAGTGGAGCTATGGGGACAGGGAGAAAGAGGAGAGATGGCTCCTCCTCTCCAGGAGTGTCCACCCAATCAGACAATATATTCAGGGTTTATGGGAAGGAAGGAAGGGAGTTCCCTGGGGGAGGGTATCCACATTTATTTAAGGGATATTGCACAAAAATCTATTTAACACATTACTAAAATGGGCCAGGTTGGGAGCTTGCAAATAGCCTGGGGAAGCTGGCCTTTTGGACCAGGAAAAGCACCAGGATCTCAGCTTTAGGGTCCGGGTCTGGAAGTAACTGGCCCAGAACGTGAGAGCAGAGGTTTGGCTTGTCAGCTCTCTGGGGTCACAGACCACATGCCATCTCTGGCACTAAGGTTCTGGGAAGATGCCATCAGAAAGACCACGTTCTGCAGGGGACCAAGGACCAAGCCTGTGGAGAAACCTTAGGATGGGAAGCCACTGGCCAGCCTTGGAAGGGCTCCCACCAGTTCATGTTCCTGGGGAGTATATGGGGATGCTCCAGGGCCTCTATAAATGGTGCTTTGGTTGGTCAACACCTTGGTGTCCAAGCTGCCTTTATTTCTGCAATGGGAAGTGAGCAGGGGCTCCCTGTTCAGTGCTGGGCTCCTTTTGAGGGTAATTGATGAATCGTGGCCTTGGTGCTAGAAAGGCCAGCTTCCTCACTTTATCCAACATTCAAAAAGGGAGAGACACTTGTCCAGTCTCACAGGTGGCAGACCGGGATTGGAACCCAGGTTCTCTGACCCAAAATTCAATATTCTTCGTACTGCATTATAGTTTTGGCCTAGGGAACAATAACATCATAGAGTACTTTACAAATATGTTACCCCTCTTGACCCTCACAACACTGTGAGGGAAGTACTCTCATTATCCCCATTTTAAAGATGGGGACACTGAGGCCCAGGGTCATACAATTAGTGTCCATGTGAGACAGGGTTTGAACTGAGGTCATCTTGACTCTAAGCTCTACCTGCTGTACCAGATAGCTGCCTCTAGACCACTAACACGTGGAAAGAAGAATCCCGCCCCCTTCAGTGAAGTGACCATCACTGGTGATCAGCCCTAGGGGTACAAAAAAAGGCAAAAGACAGCCCCTACCCCCAGGAGCACAGTCTCCAGAGTTTAATGGGAGACCACCTGCCACTGTCTATGTACAAACAAGCTTTATACAGGATAAACTGCAGATAATCCACAGAGGGAAGGGACTAGAATGAAGATGAGTTCAGAAAGGAGTCCTGGGGAAGGGGATTTTATCTGGGAGCTGAAGGAAGTGGGGAAGCAGCCAGGGGCCAAGATGAGGACGGAGGGCCTTCCAGGCCTGGGAGTCAGCCAGGGAAAATACTCAGGGGTAGCAGATGAGCTGGCTGGTGGGGGAAGCAGCTAGGGATGAAACTGCATGTGGCTGGGGGGGCGGGGAATAAGGTGTAAAAAGAAGCATCTGGCAGACCGTGAAACTCAGGTCATTTGACTCCCATTTTACCACACAGCCTTAAAGTAGTCCTTACCTGCAAATAAACCCATGAAAACAAACATCCAGCGGGTCCTAAGTCCGAGGTTTTAACATTTGAGATTAATGATAACTCTGCGAAGGGGAGGCTGGGTGGCACAGTGAATAGAGCACAGGCCCTGGAATCAGGAGGACCTGAGTTCAAATCTGACCTCAGACACTTAACACTCACTAGCTGTGTCACCTTGGGCAAGTCACTTAACCCTAATTGCCCTGCCCTCCCTCCTCCAAAAAGAAAAAAGAAAAAAAATAAGAATGTTAACTCTGTGAGGCGGGTGGTATAGGCATTATTATTCTCATTTCACTGACAAGGAAACTGAGACCCAATATGGCAAAAGGACTTGCCCTGGGTCACACAGCAGATCAGTGATAGAGCCAAGATTTGATCCTGGGTCTTCTGCATTCCATGTGAATCTTCTATGCCCAAAAGAGGTATTATATAAAGATAAAATGCTAACTTACCTTTCCTTTTTGTGCATGATCTCATTGGAGCCCCACCATAGCTCTGAGGTAGACACTAAAGGTAGCATTAGCCCATTTCACAGATGAGGAAACAAGAGGCTCACGTGGATGAAATGGCTTACCAGCTGGTAAAGGTCAAGAGGGAGTGTTCAAAGGCTAGTCCACCCTTATCGGCCGTCTCATAGGATCATAACTAGCAGCATTGACAGTCTGCCATCTGTTACAAGGAAGTCGCAGAGACTAAAACGGGTTCTCAGGGAACCCTGTGAAATCTTCTGGCTTGTCTGGAGGTTTTTAGGAGCGACCTCACCCACATCCACACGGACTGGGAGGCAGGTGAACCCAAGTCCTGCTCCAGTCCCGGAAAGTCATAGTGTTTTTGAATGTCAGGGCTCCCCATTTTGCAGATGGAGGAGCTGAGGCCCTGAGAAGCCTTTCTCCACCACCCTCCTCTATATCCAAATCCCAGCATGGACTGGAGAGATGAGACAGAGGAAGGAGGAAGAAATTGGCCGGCAGTTTTATATGCACACACACACTGCTCTTAGGCTGCCCCTTGGCCCCTCATAATCCTTAGACTAGATTACAGCGGTTCTCAACCTGTGAGTTATGTTCAATTTAAATACATCCTGCATATCAGATATTTACATTACGATTCATAACAGTAGCAAAATTACAGCCATGAAGTAGCAAAGAAAATAATTGTATGGTTGGGGGTCACCACAACATGAGGAACCATATTAAAGGGTTGAAACATTAGGAAGGTCGAGAACCACCAGACTAGAATCATGGGAAGTTAGGACTTTCGAGTCCCGTTAAATTAAACTGCTCATTTTGACAGAGGGAGAAACTGAGGCTCAGAGAAAAGTAACCTACCCACGGTTTTACTAGCAGTGAATGGTACAAGAGGTATTAGGATTCTGGTTTGCTGATACCCAGTGTCTGTACCATCAAGCGACCTGCCTCCCTGAGTTCAGAGAGTGTTCAATTAACTCCTGTGTGATAGACCCGTAATGTCATGGACCATCACTCCTCAGCCTTGGGGGCCAAGAGTCTGTTAGCAGATTTTAGTGTCTGTCCCTCCCCTAGAAGCATCTAACAGTTTTGGCATACAGTAGAAGCTTAATTAATGCTTGTCGATTGATTACCCAAGGTCAATCAGCCTTGGCCTCGGGGACTTCGTGGTCCTCTGGGTTGATTCCAAGGGTCACCACTGACAGGCTAAAACTCATATGATGTTGGAGGGGTGAGCCTAGGAATTAAGGAGGGAATGTGAAACAGCATTCACCCTAGAATCTGGGTTCAAATCACGTCCACCTCTGAGTCTTACACTGTGTGTCCTAAGGCAAATTATTTAGTAGCAGCTAGGTGGCACACTGGATAGAGCACTGGGCCTGGAGTCCTGAAGATCTGAGTTCAAATCCAACTGCTGACACTAGCTGTATGACCCTGGGCAAGTCACTTAACCTGTTTATCTCATTTTCCTCATCTGTAAAATGAGGGAGGGGTGTAATAATAGCATCAAATCAAAAGCCATAATAAATATAAAGTGCTTAGCACATAGTAAGTACTAGATAAAGTTAGCTATTGTGATTAGCTTCTTGGGACTCAGTTTCTTCAATTATTAAGTGAAAAGTTGAATCAGGTGGTTCCTTTAGATCTAAAGCACTGATCCTATGAAATCTCGATTTCAGGTCCCACTGTCACTTACCCTCTGTGACATTGTACAACATTTATGAAGTACCCACTGTGCCAAGGACTGTGCTGGGTTCTGCATACAATTACAAAAGTGAGGCAGGCCCTATCTTCAAGGCATTTACCTTCTATAGCAAATTACCAAATGTACCTTGGCCTTGGTTTCCTCCTCTGTGAAATGGGTGAAGCCAGCAGCCTCTCAAGTGCATCGTGGGTCTGGTGTTCTATGATTCTAATCTAAGAACTGGAATTATCAGCCAGAGGCAAAGGAGGGAGCAACCTGGGAGACCTGAACATGCATGTTAAACTACCAGGCCTAGTCCTCCTCCTCCTTCTCTCCCGTTCTGGCAAATAGACTGTCAGCAGTTCTAAGATCTGGACCCAAGGAAAGGTCATGGGAATAGGCTGCCCTCTGGCGCAGCCTTCCAACGTCCTCCTTCCCAGAAGCTCCCTCTGCTCCAAAACCATCCCCATCCCCTGGCTTCCCTGTACTGTTCATGCTTCTAAGCAGGCATTTCCTATGACTTTTCATGCCTGGGAAATTGAGTAGTCAGCATGATCTGAGGGGCTCTGAATGGCTTGTGGGTTCAAATGCCCATCTCACCCACCTGTCAGCCTGAAAGTCCATTGTTAGAAGGACTGGCCAGCTGCCTTATTAGGCCAGAGAATACATATTAACAATTGGAGCTATCCATAAATGCAGCGGCCATCTCTGGAAGTCACAGGTTGGCCTTTGGAGGCCTTTGAGAAGCTGCTCTGTGACCCTTCATTGGGATATTATAATGGAGATTCTTTTTCAGGTGTGGGATAAATTAGACTAGAGATGTCAGGCCTGTGACCTGCAGTGCTGCCAAGTCTGACCCAAACCATATTAAAATGTGATTGGGAAATAATTTCTGAAATAAATAAAACATACACCCTATAGTATTTTAAAACTAAATCAAAATGCTGCCCACCTGGATCCTCATGTATGGACTTGTGGCCCCCATTTCTAATTGAGTTTGAGACCGTTGGACTAGATGACCACTGGGGTCCCTTAAAACTCGGTGGGGTGGGGTGGGGAAAGGGAAGGCCCCTCTTAAACGGCCCATTTGTTACCAGC
>CM053598.1:38943357-38969260 GCA_028646575.1 Pseudocheirus occidentalis | reverse complement strand
CAGGGGAGTGTCTCAGCCAATAGCATTCTTCCAAGTCACAGGGGAATTCACACCTTATCACCAATGGGCAGAGTTCTATACTTAACACTAGGTTACTAGGATCTACTTAACATCTGATCAAACAAATTAATTACCATTACAGCACCCAGAAGAGCAATCAGGATTCACACTCAGGTCCTCTGACTCCAAAGTTAAATCAAGCCAGCAAGCATTTACTAAGTGCCTACTGTAAGCCAAGGGCTTTGCACCAAGGATGCAAAGAAAGCCAAAAACAGATCCTGCTTTCAGGAAGCTTATGGTCTAATAGGAGGAAGACCATGCAAACCACAAGATATGTGTGAGATTAAACTGTAGATCAGCAGCAGAGAGAAGAACCTAGAATTAAGGAGGAATGAAGGCTTTTTGCAGATGGTGGGATTTTAGCAGAGAGTTAACCTACAGATAAGAGAGAGTTCCAGGCATGCAGCATGGCCAGTGAAAATGTACAGGAGAGGTGCCACACTCATAGTCTCTGCCAGGGAGAAACTGAGGCAGGTGGGTGGCTGGAGCCCCCAGGGAGTTCTGAGCCACTGAAGGAGGTCTGAAGCTGATTGGGTGTCCACACTACACTTACATGTGGTAAGCTCCTGAGAGTGAGGGACAAGGTGGGGGGAGGGGCTTCCAGGCTGTCTGAGATGCGAACCAGCCAACCTCTGTCAGAAATAGAGCCGGTCAAAACTTACCTGCAGCTCAGGAGAGGGATAGTGGCTGCTATACTTCCAGCCTAGGAGAGATAGGAATTCCCACTCTTATTTAAAAAAAAAAAAAAAAGATATTTGGGGAAACTCTCCCTACATTGGTGCATGATTCTAGGCTACTTCAAAGAGAACCTGTGTGCCTAGACCTGGATCAAACACAATCTGACTTTGGGGACTATCGTCCCCTCTGCTAACCCCCAGGGTCTCTGCCTTTGGGGTCCAGAGAGGTCCGTAGCCCCTGACAGCAGAAAGAAGGGCTTATTCTAGGAATCAGATGAGGAAGAACAGTTTGGAGAAGAGACCTTGGTGAGGAGCTGGCGGTACTCAGGGCAATCAGTGCTCGGTCAGGCTTCTTTCTTTGCCCTTGGAATGAGGTCATCAAAAGAGCCAGGCTAGAACCAGACCCAAGTTCAAGCACATTCTGGGGCCATGAATATCCCCTAAGTCTAAAGGCAAATCTGTCTTCCCTCTCCCTCGGTGTCCTTGCTATTTCTTTCTCTCTTTCTTGATCCCTTCCTCTCATAGAAATGAGCTCTTCCTGCTTGTCCATCATCCTTTCCTTGGCTCCATCCTGCCCACAGCCCTCATCCCCACCTCTTCTGGTTCCTGACCTCTAGCCTCTAGTTTCCTCTTACCAGAATCCCTCAGGCAATGGAATGTCCTGGCATGGGCTCAGCCCCCCAAGGAGCTCATTCCCTGGAAGGAGTACCAACCACCCTGTCCTCCCCCTGCCAGCCCCTGGTTTTTCCAGCCTTCCCCCTTCTCCAAACTCCCAGGCCCCAGCAGCAACACTGCTCTCACAGTGGCCACTCAGCCCAGCCAGACCCAGAACTTTGGGAGCCAGGGACTCAGCAGGAAGGAGGCCTGATGCCTGCTGGCACAGAAATCACTGGCCCTGGGTGAGAGCTGGGTCAGTCCCCACCCCCTGGGGAGAACAGCCAGTTTCAAGGGAGACAGTAAATAGAACCGGCAGAGGGAGTCAGACCCGCCAAACAGGATGTCAAGCCTTTTCCCACTTCTCTAAGGATGCTGTTTCCAACCCTGGGGCCTCCAGCCCTGCTGCCCTGGCCACTGGGCTGGCCTGGCACAAGCCTGTATGGACAGCTTCCCTATAGCCAAGAGTACAATGGCTATCTCAGGGTCTCTCTTTCCCCTATGAGACTCTGCTCCCCCTAACAGCCAGAGCCAAGAATGACAAGTGGGCAAGCTTCAGTGTAAGCCAACCCAGAGTATGAAAACTGAAGGCTTTGATGAGAGAGGGAAAGATAGTGTGTCCGGTGCATGAAAGGGCTAGATTACTGAGGGAATGCCTTCTAATACACTTCAAAAAGGATATTTTTGCAAAATAGGTTTATTGAGATCAGTTGGTCGGTCAATTGGCATAAAGTAAAGTGGGGGTGTCCCAAAACTCTTAGGGTACAAAAATGCCTTAAGATTTGGGGGACATTCTGCATACCTGTGTATCATCAGCGGCAGCTGCTGGCTCCCTCTGTAGTATCCAGTTAGCTTCCATACTCTCTCTCACACACACACACACATTTGGAAATATGTGTGGCACAGGGGCAAAAGGATTTGGAGTCTGGGATTCATATGAAAGCTCTGCTACTCATTACTGGGGTACAAGTTGCTGGTACTCTGGGGTACAGTTACCTACTGTGTCAAACATAAGGGGAACATGGAATGATTTCTGAATTCCCTTCTCAGTGCAACACTCTAAGATTCTAATCCATAGACTAATATATAAAACACACAGACACATATGTGGGCACATTTAAACAGACACGCATGTATAAATGCATATACAAGGTTCAGGACCTGACTTCAGGAAGACTTGGGATTCAGATCTTGCTGTGGACACTTACTAAATGTGTGACCATAAGTCACTTAGGCTCTCTGAAACCCAGCTGCCCCATCTGCAAAACGAAGGCGGCACCTGCGTGTGGAGTCCTGAAATGGGAGCAAGAGCCACATTCAAGCCTTGCCTCTGATGTACACTGGCTATTATAGAACTTGACTTTTCTGGGCCCCAGATAACATTCCAAGATTCCAACAACAATAATAGTGGTAGATTTAGATAACATTTTAAAGTTTACGAAGCACTTATCTCATTTGATCCAATCAACAACCCTGTGAGGAAAGGGTTATAATTATCCCCATTTTACAGATATGAAAATTGATGTTAAGGAATGGCTTTTCCCAGGTCACATAATTAGAAGTTACAGAGAAGGTACAGGTCTGCCCTGGCAGGGGAAATTTCTTCCCTGGAAATTTCCTACACAATATCACAGGTCAGGTCCAAAAATTTAAGATATCCTTCTCAGATGCCTCATTGAAATGGGGAGATAATCTGGCTATCCCAGCAGACCACAAGCTTTGGCCGGTTCTACCAAGCTAGAAAGGCCGCAAGGGCAGGCCTTGGGATAGACTTCATACCTTTTGCCTACAGACCAACCTAAAAAAAGTTCTAACAGTCTAACAGTTCTGAAAAATCTTTTGCTGGCTCAGTGTAAGTAGCTCTCCAAGACCATATGTGTGCTCTGCATCAGGGAAGGGAGGGCTCACCCTAGGAGATCACAGATAATTAGAGTACTGATGCATGTACATACACACACACACACACACACAGATGTTACAACTCAATTCAACAAGCATTCCTCAAATACCTGCCTCATTCATCATCCTCTGTATCATCTCCAGAAGCTAGAGCCTTCATCATGGCATGCATTGACCCAGAGTACTCAGAGGCTATCCCCAAAGAGAGTGGGGAGGGCTCACCAAGCTGAAAGACTTTGGAGTACAGGCCCAGAAATGGACAAGCCCATCTTCTGGGCAACAGCCAAGTTAAGTGTTACAGAACTCCTTGCCAGAGGCTGGTACCTGGGTGGCAAATTTTTTTATCTGTCATTACAATCTCTGGCCTAAGAGTCGCGTTACCCCCACTGACCCTGCATCATTTAAACATTTTTCATCTCTCTGGAGATGCCAGAGTCCAGGAAATGATCCAGAGGGAGATGGATGGTGTAGAAATTGTGAGATCCCACTAGAGTCAGCTGTCCCTACTCTCACTAAGAAAGAAGCAATTAGTTCTGCTCTGATCTTGCCCTTGGATAGAAAGTCAGATTCATAGGGCTCACATCTGCATTTAAGAACCCTTCATATCCTCCCCAGTCTTCTGTCCCTTCAAAAAAAAAAAGGAGGGGAAGATGAGAAGATCACTAATATGCCAAAGGAGCAAAGCAGAAGGGTCATCCCCCTCTGCCAGGAGAACAGAAATCATTCTGCTGAGTGTCCTGTTCCATGAGTCATCTCCTTAGGACCGAAGGAAAACAAATAAAAGACATAAGTGCACTAAGGAGAATACTCCTACATACATGCAGTGACTGAATCCAGATGGCACCCCTTGTAAGTACCAACTGAGACCACCTTGGGTCTAGTATGCATTAGAGTAGCAGTAGTAGAAGTAGTAGTAGTAGTAGTAGCAGTAGTAGCAGTAGTAGTAGTAGTAGTAGTAGCAGCAGCAGTAGTAGTAGTAGTAGTAGTAGTAGCACTGGTATTGGTAGTGGCAGTGGTGGTGGTGGTAGTGGTGGTAGTAGTAGTGGTAGTGGTAGTGGTAGTGGTAGTGGCAGTAGCAGCAGCAGTAGTAGTAGAAGCAGTAGTAGTAGTAGTAGTAGTAGTAGTAGTAGTAGTAGTAGTAGTAGTAGTAAATTAATAACTGGTATTTATATGAGCACTTTAGACATTTGCAAAGCCTTTAGCAGACATTACACATCTTTGATCCTCGTAACAACTCTAGAAAGTCAGGATAATAACAGCTAACGTTCACTGTGCTAAATGCTTTACAATTATTACTTCATTTGAGCCTCATAACAACCCTGAGAGATAAGTACTATTATTATCCCCATTTTAAAGATAAGGAAACTGAAGTCAATGGAAGTTAAGTGACTTATCCAGGTTCACACAGCTATTAAGTATCTGAAGCAGTATCTGAACTTGGGTCTTCCTGATTTCAGGCTGGGTGCTCTAGCTGCTGTACCACCTAGCTGACTAATTTTACAAACTGGGAAATTGAGGCTCAGGAAAGTTAAGGTTAAAATGATGTTATTAAAGTACTAGACTCAATAAGTCAGCAAGTCTGGAAAAACTCAGCAGCGGCCGCTGGATTGGAAAAGATGAGTTTATGTCCTGATCCTAAAGAAAGGCCCTGCCAAGGAATGTTCCAATTACTGAATAATTGAGCTCTTTTCTCATACCAGCAAGGTTATGCTTAAGATTCTGCAAGCCAGGCTTCAGCCGTGTGTGAACCAGAAGAGCAGGCTGCTTTTGAAGAGGCAGAGGAACCAGAAACCAAATTTCCAACATTCGCTGGATTATGGAGAAAGCAAAGGAGTTCCAGAAAACAAAAACAAAAACCACACATCTATTTCTGCTTCATTGACTACACTAAAGCCTTTGACTGTGTGGATCACAACAAAATGTGATATATCTTCAAAGAGATGGAAGAACCAGATCATCTTACTTGTCTCTTGAGGAACCTGTTGCCAAGAAGCAACAGTTAGAACTGAATATGGAGGAACCGATTGGTTTACAATTGGAAAAGGAGCATGACAAGGTTGTGTAGTATTGCCTTATTTATTTAACTTGCATGTGAAGTACATCCTTCCAATTGTAGGCTAGATGAATCAAAAATGCATTTAAGGCTGCCGGGAGAAATACCAACAATTACAGATATGCAGATGATGCCACTCTGATGGCAAGAAGTTAAGAGGAATTAAAAGGATGAAAGAAGGGAGTGTAAAAGCTGGCTTGTAGCTGAATATAAAAAAAAAAAACCAAGAAGGCAGCTACTGTCCCATCACTTCCTGCAAATAGAGGGAGAAGAAAAAAACAGCGTCATATTTTATATTCTTGGTCTCAAAGGTCATTGCAGATGTGACTACAGCCATGAAATCAAAAGATGTTTGCTCCTTGGAAAGAGCCCTATGGCAAATATGGACAGCCTACTCATGAGCAGAGATATCACCTTGCTGACAAAGGTCCATAAGGTCAAAGCGATGGTCTTTTTAGTAGCGATTGTACAGCTGTGAGAGTTGGACTACGTGGAAAGCTGAGCACCGCAGAATCAAAGTTTTTGAATTGTGATGCTAGAGAAGCCTTTTGAAAGTCCCTTGGATAGCAAGGAGATCATATCTATCAACACTTAAAGAAATTAATTCAAACGGTTCACTGGAGGTTCAGACACTGAAGTTGAAGGTTAAATACTTTGGCCACATAATGAGAAGCTGGGGTTTAATGGAAAAGATCCTGATGTTTGGAAAGATTGAAGGCAAAAAGAGAAGGGGATGGTAAAAGGGATGGATAGTGTCATGGAGGCAACGAACATGAGCTTGGACAGGCTTGGGAGAGAGGGGAGGCTGGAAGGGACTGGTGTGCTAGGGTCCATGGGCCAAGAAGACTTGGCCAAGACTGATGGACAACTGCAACAACAATGGAATTGGAATCCCATTGGTTTCCAATCAAAAGATGAATGCAGACCACATGGAGAATATTATTGGTCTGGGGAATACCACTGACTCAAGATGAGATGGCACAGAATAGGGCTCAGAAAGACGTGCGATCAGATCCAACTGCCAACTACTACCTGTATGACCCTGGGTCAATCACTTAACTGCTGTTTGCCTCAGTTTCCTCATCTGTAAAGAGAAGGGATAGGATAGATAACCTATAAGGTGCCTTTTGTCTCTAAATCCATGATCCTCTGCAGGAGCTCTGGAGGGTCCAGCCAGATGTAGACCCCCTAGGGGAGAGGTTTGGGATGGAGGACAATGCCAAGGCTGCCCTGGCTGGGTTTTCTAGCACTTTAGGTACCCCCTAGAGGAGGTGTCAGGAGAGAAGGGGACACAGAGTGATCCGCTCAGCTGGAGGCAGCAGGAAGGAAGCCAGAATGCTGGAGGGAATAATCAGGCGAAAGGTCTCCACTGGAGGAAAACTAGAGACCTACGAGAAGGAGAGGAGGAGAGAGGTCAAAGGCAGGCGAGAATAGCCCAAAGCACGCAGGAAATCCCACCAGACACACCCCAGCCAGTCTCCCGGATGGGGCCCCAGGGAAGCTGATCTGCCCCCATGCAGCCTCAGCCTCTTGGGATCCGGCTAGGTCTCTTCCTGGCCCCTCCCCATCTGCAGTGGGCCCAGAAAAGGGAAAGGGGGAGGTGGCAGGCCAAGGTCACACCACTGTGCGTCACGGTCTCCCCCCACCCCCAGCAGCCAAGGGAGGAAGAGGCCCGATGGGATGGATCCATATAGCCCGGGCTGGGAAGACCCAGGAGAGTAACTTTCCCCTGCTCCGAACCAGAAGAATCAGGATAGTAGGGGTGTGGGGGGAGAGATAAAAGGGGTAGATCTGGGTTTGCTGTCAGGCAAAACTCCCCAATGATCCTGGGGGTCCCAGGCGTGAATGAGCTGATGCTTCCATGCCTGATATGCTGTGGTTCCCTTTCCTACCCTTCCTGAGCATCTTGGTCTTGAAAAGGCTGGGAGACAAAAGGACTCCTAAAGACAAAAAGTATCTCCAACAGCTCTTTTCAAGATAGCAATAAGGGGGTGCCCAGCAGAGAGATGGGAGTGTCTTGTAGGAGTGAGAGCGAGAAGGCCAGGGTCACTGGATGGAAGAGTACATGGGGATGGGGGTGAGGGTGGGCAAGTCACTTAAGCTTGCTTAATTAACCTCAGTTTTCTCATCTGTGAAACGGGGATAATAACACCTCCCTCACAGGGTTATGAGGATCAGATGAGGTATTTGTAAAATGCTTTGCAAACCTTAAAATCCTATATAAACGCTAGCAATTATCAGTATTATGCTGAGTTCCCAGAAAGCCTGGATTCTCATCCCTGATTCACTGATCATCTTCAGGTCAAGCCACTTGTCTGTTTGGGCCTCAATTTTCCCATCAGCTCCTGGAAAATGAGAAAGCTACACTCCTAAATGGAGCAGAAAGCCCACTTTCCCTTCTCCCCACAAGATAGGGATTGTTCCTCCAGTCCCCACAATCCCCATGACCCCCACTCCAGGCCCAGACAAAGCAGGGTTCTCTCTAGTGTTCAAGAACCAAGCTGAACCCACTCTCCAGCTTCTACCGAGAGAGCCAGTCCTATACGAATAGAATGTTGGACTTAGAAGGCAGGAAGACCAGCTTTCAAATCTTGAGTCAGAAACTTACTAAGTGACCCTAGACAAGTCACTTTGCCTCTGAGACTCATTTTCCTCATCTGTAAAAAAAAAAAAAAAGTGGGGGGAATAATAGCTAATAGCACCTCTCACAGGGATGTTGTAAGGACCACATGAGATAACACGCAAAGTATTTTGTGAAAGTCCTAAAACTAACTGTTATTACTGTTATTATTAAGTGAACACAATCACAACTCATGGCTCACTTGCTCCACCAGGGATGTTTTAACTTCAATAGAGAATTCAGCCTCATACAAAAGTTAGCGCCAGAGTCGGCACATCTTGAGAACTGGAAAATTGCCAAGTCCCCAAGAAACGGGGGGTTAGACAGTAAATCAGGGGATCTCAGAGTGAGAGGAAGAAAGGATGCTTGGGAAAAACCCCAGCCAGGGCTCAGTTCCTTGGAAACTCAGGGACATTCTAGAGCAAGAGATTCCATGGGAGTCACAGAGCCAAGAGCAGCTCCTGTGCAAGAAGGAACCCAGACCGTAGAGGAATGTTGTTGGGTCTTGTTAGGGGAGGTGGAGCCAACAGTGGGGAGAGAGTTCAGAGAGTTGAGGGAGGGAGAGAGTCAGGAACGAGACAGACGGAGAAGTGGAGAAGAGAAAGAGACAGGAAGAGCAGGGAAGGAGAAAAAGACAGAGGAAAGGAAGGGAGGGGAATGAGGGAAAGGAGGAAGCAAGGGGAAGAAGGAAGAGAAGGGGAAAGAGGAAGAAGACAGGGGAAAGGGGGAGGGATAAAGAAACAGGCAGAATGAGTGAAGAGGAAGAGGAGGAGAACATTCCTAAGAGCAATAATCAGATGATTCTAAAAGAAAAGGGTGGGGGGCAGTGTGACTCAGGTCCGTAGGCTCCCCTCCTGACTCAACGTTAAATCCAGACCCCCACCCCCACCCCAGGGGCAAAAGAAGGGTGGGTGGGGGAAAGACTGAGAGTGCCAGGATAGTCTCTTAGGTATGGCTTCTGGGGTGGAGAGCAGGAGTAAAAGGTCCCTGGGGGTCCTTCAAAGGAAATACATCATTATCAACCCCTAGAATGAGAACTCTCTTCCCATCTTGGGCACTTTGGGGACATGGAGGGAGCCATGGCAAGCAGACCACAAAGGTATTCCTTTAGAAGACTGATCTGGGGGGTGTACCCCTGTTTCTGACAGTACTTTTTAACGTTGATTTTTCAAACACCCCCGGCATAGAAAAGGGACTGTTTGGCATTCAAAGCCCTTTATTACCTTCTCCAATTTCCCTCCAGGTACACAGCGAGTCAATGACAGACCTCCTGGATTTGCCTTTCTTTGGGTGTCCAGGGATGCGTTATATGCCCCCTGCCCAGCATGCAGTAAGTGCTTCATAGATGCTAGACTGAGCAGCACAGGTGAAACAGAGGAAAGAGGACAATGACTGGTGGGCACCTAGATTGGGTCAGAGACAGCCACAGGCTTTTAAAAAGGCAGCAAGGGAGCCAGTGGCCACGTCAATCAATCCATGTTGAGATCCAAACCACAGTGAGGGGAAATGGGGAGTGAGGGAATGGGCACTGGATCTGCAATCAGAAGAGAAGCATTTGGCCCCTTTCACTGACTGCTCGTCTTTCCACGGGCATGTCACTGAGCTCCTTTGGAGCTTACCTCACAATTGTCAGAAAGACTGCTGGACTTGGAGCTGGAGTAACTCGGTTTGGATCTGTTACTTATGGCCCAGCAGACCTAGGACAAGTCTCGCTTTCCTCTTTGGGCAAATAAGGAGGTCCTTTCAAGCTCTGAATTCTGTGGTGCTCCAATTACCTCCAGAAGTGATGACCTAATCAGGTCTGGGCACAGACCTCACCTAGCCTCAGGGTAGAGTCTCCACCCCAAGGATTCTGAAGCGTGTGGAGGCTCTGGATGGAGATGGAGATGAGGGGAGGATGATGGACAGGAGGCAGCCTACTGCTGTACTTCTGCCCAACTTGGTTTCTAAGCAGGTGAACCAGCCTTAGCAGTGAGGTCAGGGTAATGGGACTGGCACGATCCCACACACATTCTCCAAGCCCTTCCCTAGCACATAGGATCTTGGCTATGAAACCATCCAAAACAATGGTGTTTATTTCTTTTCTTTCCTTAACTTTCCTGTTCCCCATTAAGTTTCAGGCTGTAGAGTCCAGAGGTCAAAACATTCAGTGCCCATCTCCGGAAGGAAAAGGGAAATCCATAGAATATCCTCGATGGAAAGAGATGACAAAAGACTTGTTGGTTTAATTGTCCAAATGTGTCTTGTATTCTAATTTGGGATAACAGGTAAAAGCTTTAATTGCACTTTTAAAAAAATCATTTTCCCTTCTGGGGAGAAGAAAGACTCCTCAGTTAATGATCCTCACAACACTGGAAGGCCAGTATAATAGAGATATCATTCCCATTTTACAGATTAGGAAAACTGAGTCTCGTGGTCACACAGGTAGTGAGGATCAGACACATCTTTACTCTGAATCCTGCACTTTCACCACAATTCAAATCCAGAGTCATAAACAGAACATTTCCACTGGGGATAAAAACAGTTAAGTGGAGGGAGAAGGTGGTTGCACAGCAGATTGGGAGAGGACACGTCCTCTCTCACCTGTTCTCTGGGTCTTTGTCTGCTCACTTGTCCTTTCCTAGGGACCACCTTCCTCCATAACCCCTGTGAGGGAGAACGTTGGTATCACGTAAGTCTTGCTCCTTAGGGAGGAAATCTGCCTCCCTCCCTTGGCAGGTGGGGCTTTGGTAGCACCTGGGGCAAAGCTCCAGCAGCCCCACCCTAGTTGCAGCTGTCTATACCACAGGGGCTGCCTCACAGAGAATAGCTTAAGAAGTTTTAACTACGACCTAGTCTTGTTCTAACTCTTCTATTCACCTTGCCCTGATAGATTATTTCTGAATTTTTATATTCTCTTTTCCTAGGTAGATACATCTTTAAAAGTGCCCTGTGCGGGCACAGACATATAACAATGACAAACAAGAGTGCAGGGGCTGCTAGGTGGGCATGGGCACTCATTCAGTCGTGGTGACAGAGAGAAGGGAAGGAACAAACGTCCTCAGAAGCTCAGAAAACCAGATACTTCCCATCTTCCCCCAGAGGTGAGGCTGGGCTACCAATCTCTGCTTACCCCGGGAGCCAAACAGGTCCTGGGACCAAGATAGAGAAGGGGCTGCAGGGCCTGGCAAATAGTGCTGAATGAATGCTCATTTGTTCATTGACTCATGCTTTACGCACGAATAATAGGGAAGTTTAGAAGTTAGTGGAAGACATAATCAAAAAAAGGAGGTGGATAGATCACAAAGGGTGAACCTCAGGGCTACATCGTTACCCATGAAATTTTTGTTTTATTCTCTTTTATTTGGAGGCAACTGGGTTAAGTGACTTGCCCGAGGTCACACAGCTAGTAAGTGTCTGAGACTGGATTTGAACTCCGGTTTTCCTGACTCCACTTCTATCCACTTCTACACCTAGCTGCCCTGCCCCAATGGAATTTTTTAAAAATACATCAATAGTTTTCATTTTTACATCACCTTAATCTTCAATTCTATCTCTTTCTTCTCCCTACAAATTAAAAAAAGAAAAATGAATAGTTTGGCAAAACTAAGTGGCAGTGGCGGCAGCAGCAGCAGAAGCACCATGTAGGTCTGGCAGCATAGGTAGCCTAAGCCTCTAGCATCCTTCCAGCCTGTATCCTTCTCTCCATCCCACAGCCCCTACTTGAGGTCCCACTGCCTTCTGACTGAACTATTGCAAAAGCCTCCCATTTGGCGTCCCTGATGCAATCTCTCCCCCTTCCAACCCATACTCCACAGCTACCGAAATGGTTGTTCCTAAACTGAAAATCTGACTGTTATCACACACACCCTACCTGCCTCAGTATACTCCCTTGGCTCCCTATTGCCTCTTGAATAAAATAGAAAGTCCTTTGTTATTACACAACACAGCCCCTTCCTCCTTTTCCAGTCTTCTTATATTACTCCCCTCCTTGAATTCTCTGTTCCCTCTGTACTGGCCCAGGTTCTGGGTTGGATGCCACATTGGCTGTTCCTCATACCTAAAGTGCCCTCCTTCCTCCTCTCTGCCTCTCAGGAATCCCCAGTTCCCTTAAGGGCGGCTGGAGACAGGAAGACTGAGACTGACGAGTTCAAATTCAGCACCGGACACTTACTAGCTGTGTGACCCTGGGCAAGTCACTTAACCCTCTTTGCCTCAGTTTCCTCACCTGTAAAATTAGCTAAGGAAGAAACAGTAAACCACTCCAGTATCTTTGTCAGAAAACAACAAACCCAAATGGGATCACGGAGTGTCAGACACAACTGATAAGATTCAATAAAAACATGTTTAAAGACTTGATTTAAACCGGTGTTCTATATGAAATCTGTCCTCATAAACCCATTACTGTTAGTGCACTCTCTCCAGCTCTCGTGTCTTCATTTTTTATACTGTGTGTGTTTTATGTGTATGGCATATGTGTGCACATATATGCATATTTTATGTGTGTGTATATGCATGTATGTTGTATGTATCATGTGTGTTGTATATATTATATGTGTGCGCATATATGTTATGTTGTGCGTATGTATGTTACATTGTATATGCATTTATTGTATATGCATGTGTGTGTTGTGTTGTGTGTATACACATGTGCTATATGTGTGTTATGTATAAATATGTGATATGCATGTATATGCACTTATATTAATATTGTATATTGCATTGTGTTATGTGTATGTGTTGTGTACATGTCTATTGTGTGCCTCATATGTCTGCTATATGTCTACACACATATGTGCACATACACATATTATATTGTGCATATTATGTGTGTGCATGTATATTGTGTGTCATGTGTGCATGTGTGCTGTGTGTACATGTGTGTTGTGTGTGCACTGTGCTGTTGTGTGTGGCTGCATGTTGTGTGTGTTATATGTGCATTGTATTATTTCGTGCGTGCCTGTATGTTGTGTGTGTGCATTTATTATATGTGTATGTGTACATGTGTTATGTGTACATGTGTGTATGTTATGTGTGTGCACATATGTTATGTGTATGGGAAAATGTGTGTATGCATATATTATATGTGTATATAATCTATACACAGATTTCTATATCCTAATGGGAAACATGTACATGAAAACATATATATATATATATATATAAGTGTGCATGCATGCATGCATACACACATATCGTCTCACACACTCACATACATCAGATTACTATGTAAGCGTCTGGAGGGCAGGCATTGCTTCACTTTTGTCTTGCACTTGCAGCAGTCAGCCCTATTCCTGGCGGGTTGCTGATGCTTTTTGAATAATTGACTCTATAGGAGGAAATATATCAATATTGATCTCTGTGATTTTGACCAAGTCTGTCATTTACTAATTTACTAAATTGATTTATTAAACTTCATTGATTTAAATTTATTAATCTGAGCTAACAAGTTCATTTAATTTTAATTAGTCAAAATTAAATTGATAAATGTACCGTTCATCTACTCTCCATGCCATTTCTACCTTAGAGACAGAGAGAAGTCCAAACTGACACAGCTCCCCTGTGCCCTTCAACATGTCTCCCTCCCCAAGACCATCTGAGGTAACATTTCTGGGAATCTTGAACAAGGAAAAGATCAGAATGTGTTCAGATGCAGTTTAGGGTTTTCATGCAGAACAGAATAGTCAGTCCTCATTTGCTTTCTGCACTCCTCCAGCTCAAGCGTCTCCTAGAGGAAAGAAAGGAATCTCCTGCCTTTGATAAAAGCTTTGGAAACTGCCCTCAGATGGGCGAGTCGCCCCAATAAGAGTTTCCCTGTCTTCTCCCCCATTTCTCTCCAGATTTAGCTCCTACCTCGCTTCTCTCCCCAAGCCCTGCATCCTTCTCACCCAGGAAGATCCTTCTGCCCCTCAGGCCCCTTGCTCTGATCGGCCAGTTCCTTTCACAAGCTTCTTTCCCCCTCCTCCCACTTAATAGTATTTTATTTTCTCCAATTACATGTAAAGATAGTTTTCAACATTCACTTTTATAAGATTTTGAGCTCCACATTTTTTCTCCCTCTCCCCTCCCCAAGACAGCAAGCAATCTTATACAGGCTATGCAAAATACAACCCTGCTAAATGTATTTCCACGTGAGTTCTGTCCATAAGCTTCATTTTAAGCAGTCATGTGCATTGCCTCATTTTTCTCTGGGCTCCTGACTTCTTTTCCATGGTGCTCCATCTCCCTCCCACTGCTTTTTAGCTTCCTTTTATTTTTTTCTTTTCCTTTTCCTTTCTTTTTATCTTCTCCCATTAAAATGCAAGCTCATTGAGGGCAGAGACTATCTTTTACCTTTCTTTATATCCCTTTTGCTTGGCACATTGCCTGGCACCTAGTAACCTGACTTTTGTTCTAAGTTATGATTATAGCCTTGAATCCATTTCCCTAAGAAAAGTCTTTCTTTCCCAACCTAACCCACCTTCAGGCACAGAAACCTTCAAGCAGTCTGGAAATGGAACTTTTTGAACTTAAAAACATTATGATGATATTTCCAGAGAAACTAAAAAAGTTTTTTTATGTGCTTCTATAATTCTCAACTGTTCTCTGGAGACAAACTTGGTCATTATAATTATATGACATTCAGTTTAAGGCTATTGCTCTTTACATTTACAAGGTTGTAGTGAAGGTGTAGACTTTTTTTCTGGTTCTGTTCATTTCACTCTGTATCAGTTTATATAAGTATTCTGGTGCTTCTCTGAATTCTCTACATTAATTATTTGAGGTTCACACTGCCTAAATCTACCACTTAATCTTGATTGTGGTGGCAATGATTTATCAACCCCAGGGCATTCTCTTTCTTTCAAAGAGTTCAATGTCTGGCTCACAGTTGTTCTCCCTAACTCCATTTTACAAATGAAAAAAAACTAAGACAGACGGGATAAATGACTCGCCCAGGGTCACACAGCTAATAAGTGTCTGAGACAGGATTCAAACTCAATCCTTCCCATCCCAAATCCAACTTTACTTTACTCTTCAAAGCCTATACTAGTGGAGAACAAGTTATCACAGCTTTTAGTAAGCCGGGAAAGTTTAGAGAACAATACTGTCCTGGTGCTTGTCCAAAGGCAAGCTTAGATAAGTCCAGAGAGGCTCATATAATAAATAGGCTCACTAATAAACTGGACAAGAGGTGTGGAACATTTTGACCACAGCAACTCATGAAACAAAGAAAAGACTTCTCTCAAGCTCACTCTCCTAATCTAAAAATGGGAATAAGAATAACACCTACATCACAGGAAGTATCAAAGGATATAATATATGCACAGCACTTTGCCAACCTTGTACTACATAAATGCTGGTTATTTAAGAACTGAGGTCCTAAGGAGGCTGGGTGGTGCAATGAATAGAGCACCAGCCCTGGAGTCAGGAGGACCTGAGTTCAAATCTGGCCTCAGATGCTTAACACAAAAGCTAGCTGTGTGACCTTGGGCAAGTCACTTAACCCAATTGCCTTACCTTCCCCCTTCAAAAAAGAGCACTGAGGTCCACCTCCATGCTATGATGAAACATGGGACTTGAGTTGAGATTCACCTTCATAGTAGGGAATCCCTTTTCTTTTCTGATTCAGTATAGAACATCAAGCACGTCTCCCTGGTTTATGCCTTGCTTGATGTATCCAGTACAAAACCTTTGGGGTGGCTAGGTGGCACAGTGAATAGAGCACTGGCCCTGGAGTCACAAGGACCTGAGTTCAAATGCAACCTCAGACACTTGACACACTAGCTGTGTGACCTTGCGCAAGTCATTTAACCCCAATTACCCTATCTTTCCCCCTCTAAAGAAAAAAAAACCCAAATTTTCTCTATATCTTTCTTGGAATTTCTTCAAGATAAATACCTTCTTTAAGAACAGAGATCCTAAGGTTGTCCTTTACTCAAAGGACAAACAAACTTAGTTTACAAATGATAATAATTAGCTTATAAATATTGTTAATTTATACTCTTATACATTAATTACAAAATTAATTAGTTTATAAATAACAACAAATTAAAATGAACTAAAAAATAAACTTAGTAGAATCACGTTCTCTGTACCTCTTAGTCAAGTGTGAGACTGGGAAAATGTGGCCTTCTATAGGAAATCATTTATAAAAGTCTGCCTCTTTCCTTCTCAGGTTTTCATCACGCATGTCTTTGCTACACCATCATTTTCTTAAAGAGTTCATAGAGTTGAGAAAGGAGTTCTGTGGGTTAGGCTGATGGCTTCTTAGTCACCTTTGGGAGTGGATAGGTAATAGTATCTTTTCTCTCTTTCTCTCTCTCTCTCTCTCTCTCTCTCTCTCTCTCTCTCTCTCTCTCTCTCTCTCCCCCTCTCTCTCTCCCTCTCTCCCTCTCTCTCTCAATCTCTCTCCCTCTCTTCCTCTCTCCCTCTCCCTCTCTTCCACTCTCCCTCTCTCTCTCTCTTTCCCTCTCTCCCTCTCTCTCTCTCCCTCTCTGTCTCTGTCTCTGTCTCTGTCTCTCTCTGTCTGTCTGTCTGTCTGTCTCTCTCTCTCTCTGTGTCTTTCTCTCTCTGTCTCTCTGTCTCTGTCTCTGTCTCTCTCTCTTCATAAGAGCATTGATTTGCTCAGGATATATTAGGTCTAGTTCAATTGCCCTTCCTGATTTCTCTCTTTCAGACTGTTTCTTCACACCAGGGACCAAGGTGGTACAATGCACATGTGGGGGGCCACCATCTCTAATGATGAAGGTAGATCATTATAAGAAGGCAGACAAATCTGTTCATGCAATCAGATCAGCTTCATCTATAAATACACTTGGGATGATCTGGCTGAGCTGGTTCTCATGCCAGGCTTTCTGAAGGCTCATTTTCCCCTCCATTACTTTTCGCTGTTTTAAGAGGCCGCATTGTTTGCCATCTTCCTTCCTTCTTTACAATGTTTTTCAAGTGAGCTTGCACACCATAATGGTGTTGCTCAGGACAACATGTTTATCTGGAGAACAAATGTTTGCTTGCTAAGTCTGATTCGGGGCTTTCTTGACCTCTTCATTTTGGTCATTATTTTTTTTTAAGTGGCCGTTCTTTACATCCCTTTTTTGCAGAGTCCTGGGAAGACGGAAGGAAACAAGAATTTATGAAGAATCTCCTAGGGACTGGGACCCTGTGCTAAGCACTTTACAAGATTCTCACAACAACTCAGGGCGGGGGAGGAAGGTAGATGCTATTATGGACGTCATTTTACAGCTGAAGACAAAGATTACATGATTTGTCCATCGTCACACAGCTAATAAGTGTCTGAGGCAGGATTTGAATTCAGGTCTTCTCGATTCCAGGCCCAGTGCACCAATATGGATCTAAAAATTTACATACACCGTCAAATTCAATTGATACATGGCTTAGTTTTGCTGAACTGTTTTTCTCTCTTTTTTAAAAAATTATTTATTACAAGGAATGAATCCTTAGATGGGAAAGGGAAGAAGGATATATTTAGAAATGAAAGTGATATAAAAAAGTTTTATAATAACAAAGAAATGATAATTATTACTGATTGCTCGTTTTACAGATTTCATAGTTTGCTTTAAAAGTTTCAATTGGAGAGAAAGGATGAAAAAATGCACCTCCCTCTTTCCTTTCTTACTGGCCTGGAAAACTGCATATACTATTAGACTGGGGTGGTGTATTTGCTAGGCTTGCTGGATAGGAGAGAAGGAAGGACGTAATATAAAAATAAAAGGTACCAAAACAAAACAAAAATTAAAACAATAGGGTCAGAGCGAGACTAACTGCATTCTCTGATATCAGCCCATCTTTCTCCTTTTTTTACTTTGTATTTTCACTTTTTTGAGGACAACTGGGGTTAAGTAACTTGCCCAAGGTCACACGACTAGTTTTTGTGTTAAATATCTGAGGTCAGATTTGAACTCAGGTCCTCCTGATTCCAGGGCCAGTACTCTACTCACTGCGCCACCTCTACACCTCGCCACCCCTCTCTCCTTTCTTCTGATTTCACACTGATACTGATCTTTACACTAGCCAGTTAGTGATCTGACTGTAGACTGCTTCCTGATTTGGAAAAAAAAATCTCCCTCAGTAATTAGTCCATTAGATCACTCATTCAGAGAAGTGTTTGGTGGCTCAGTTTCCTCAACAGTAAAATGGGAGCTATAATAACACCTTTCTCTCTCCCAGGATTGTTGTGAGCATGGTATAACACTATCAAACAGTCCAACACTCTCATTTATAGAGAAAATTCAGGCTCAGAGGGTGGAATGGACTTGCCCATGGTCACTAGCAAATAGCAGAACCAGGATCTGAACCCAGGCTCTCTGACTCTACTACACCATTATGATTTTCACTGTTGCTTCCTCTTGTTTAAATATAGCCAATTTCTTTTTTTTTTTTTTGACATGATGCCATTCGATGCTCAGTGTCCAGCACCTTCCCACTCTTTCATATATACAGGAAGTTTGGAGCCTATTTCATTTCCAATCCTGAACCATATTTTCCAAGCTATTTTTCTTTTTTTGCTATTATTCCTGTGTACCCACTTTCCCCATAGACATCATTCACTATCGAGGACTATATTGACTCTTACAGATAAGAAAACTGAGATGAACTGACTTGCCTTGTGTTACATGGGTAGTATGAGCTAGAAGCGATATTCGAATCTAGGACTTCGGACCCCAGAGCTAGCGCTAGTCTCACAGAACCACATCCCCTCTAGAGATCCTAGGTTTCCTAAGAAATGATATTTCTTATTGCTTTGGGGCATAGAATGACATCAATTTACCAATCTTGTCTTTACCAGTAAAAGAAGAAAACTAATGACATTCCTTTTATTTCCCAGGGGTGACTGGATGAATTAAAGAGAAGACTGTACAGGAAAGTGCTTTAGAAGAAGTTTCTACTTCCTACCTTTCTTTGCTGAGGTAGTGGCTTTCAGAAACAAGTGGTGTGTCTGGTGGTTTAGATGAATTAATCTTTCTCCTTTATACTTTGCTACTGGGTTTGGCTTGTTGGATGGAAGATAGGGACACATTTGGAAATTAAGATCATGTAAAAACAAAATGTCCCCAAACGTCTGCTGCCAGGGAAAGCTATTAAAGATTATGAAAACATTTTAGAATAACAATTACAAAGAAATGATCATTACCCATTTTTCAGGTTTCATAGTTTAAACTGACCTAGAAAGTTGAGAAAATGTACCTTTCTCCTTCCTTTATGTGCAGAGGTGATCAACCATCCCTCTGGAAAACTGTATAGATTGACACATTAAAAAGACGCGGTGGGTAATCGCGCTGAACTCCTCAAGGTCATAGAGCTTAAACCAGGTCCAAGTGATGTCGGACTACAGGTCGATAAAGATAAGGGGTGGAGGGAGGGGGGGGTGAAGGGTTGTGTTATACATGTTATATTATTAGCCCACCGTCTCAGAGATGGAAAGGATCTCAGGGGTCCAAAAAGATTCCCCTCCACAGTCTGCCTCCTGACAAGCGGTCATCCAGCCGTTACTTGAAGACCCCCAGGAGGGAACCATCATTTTCCCAGTCAAGACATTCCATTGTTCCATTTCTCCTCCTAAACGGCTTAAATAGGCCTCTTTGCAACTGTTAACCATTTCTTCTAACGCCCCTTTGGAGGAGGAGGGGAGGGTCCTGGGACGAGCTGAAAAAAATGACTGGCTCTTTCGATAATGACCTTGAAAATACCGGCCGGCAGGTCTCAAGCCCTCTTTTTTAACTCTTCCTTCTCAGATTAAACAGTCTCCAGTTTCTTCAACAGACAGACCCTCAGGGCCTTCCCCTCCGTCCTGGCTTTCCTCAATTTGTCAAGTTCTTTTCTTAAATAAAGTGTTCAACTTTGCGACTGAGCATCACAAAGGGAGGTTTTCATATTAAATTATTTGAACATCCTTCCCCGTGCAATTATTCTACTCTGTGTCGGAGATTCCTTACTTTTCTGGACAGCTCTAGGTTTGCTTTTTTTCTTCCTTTTCCCATGATTGGTTTAAGGGAGAGGGGGCTCCCTATTCCTTCATTGTGGTCCTGAGGTCTGGAATCGCTTGGGCTGGGAATGGGGCAACAGGTGAATGAGGGCAGGGGGCGTGGTCTGTCTGGGGAGGAGGGTAGACCTGGTGGTTCGGGGAGCGCTGAGTCAGCAAAGGGAAAAATGCGGGTCGGGGCAGGGCGGGCCCCAAGTCCTCACATGCTCCGAAGCAGCGCCGGGAATGTTAATCAGAACCACGTTGTCCCTGCCCCCACCCCGGCCTTGTTTTGGGTAGTTTGTCGCCAGTATTTTCTCCTCTCTTTGTGTCTCGGGGCAGGAACCCGGAGATTCCTGGAAGGTTGTTTTTTTGTTTGTTTTTGGTGGAGAGGGCATTCCAAAGGCACGCCCCTGGGGGTGCAGGCAGGGCGGAGAGAGGAACCTGGCACGGAGGAAGGAAGACTTCCTGAGAGTCACCCTGGCACTCGGGACAGGTCTAGGCACGGCCCGATCACCCCACTGGTCCGACTCCTGCTGGGGAGAGCTAAGGGAGGGAGACGGGCTTGGAGCCTTCTTTCCGAAGGGCATGCCCTCCCCGCGGTGGCTCAAGGGGTTCCATCGGGGCAGGCTTGTGCACTGGGGTGACTGGGGTCAGGCTCAGGAGAGAGCCCTGCAGGGTCAGCTTCAGTACCTGCTCTCTACCCCATCCTATGGGATCTTGAGCAGGTTATAACCGCTTTGGGCCTCGGTCTCCTCATCTGTAAAATGAAGGCGTTGGACCCTAAGGATCCTTCCCACTCTAAATCAGATACAGAATGGAGGAAGGGGCTTCTGTGATCAAGTCTGTCACACCTGCCCCTTGCACTATAGTGACTGCGCAAGTCACTGAGAAGCGGCTGACTGTTGTCACTGGAGAGCGGAGTGCGGGTGGTGGGGAGATCTGGGGGCACAGTAAGCCCCAGAAAAGGGACTTCGGTTGTGATTGAGTGCAATGTCGTAGAGCATTAGCATTCCAAAATCAAAGATCTTCTGGGGTCCGGTTTGCTTGTGTGTGTTTCTGGATTTGTGAGGACGTGGGCTTGTCGATGTGTCAGCGTGTTTGGGGTGTGGGGGGGGGAAATAGGAGGGGGACACGACAGCCTGGCGATTGGTTGACCCCACGGGGGAGGAGCAGGCTGGTCCCAGGGGTTCCGCCCATAAGCTAGAGAAGTCCTCTCTATCCATCTCTGGCGCAGCACCATCTCTGGGGGTTGGGGTGGCAGGGAACACCAGGCCGGAAAGCAGGAGTCAGTCTGTCCTTCTCCCATCCCCCCGGAGCCACGTGGTGGGATGGGATGGGAGGGGTGTCACAAAGGCCCACACTCAGCATCCTCCTTCAATTACAGCAGCCGGGGCCCCATCCCTGGTCCCTGTCCTCCCTCCCCGCCCCCAGCCCGGGCCGGGAAAAAGAGAGAGGCCCGTCATTGTTTTCCACTGAGAGTCAGAGAAAGGCCGATGGGGCCAGCGCCCGCAGTCCCCAGGGCTCCGCACATCTGTCCCCGCCACGTGACGGGGCCCGGGAGCCGGCCAGGAGGATGACCTCATTGCCACCGGCCCACCCCGCCCCCTCCCCTGCTCGGCGCAGGCCGAAGTGCGGTCCAGAAGGGAAGGGGGTGGGGGAGGATACCAAGCATTTATTAAACGCTTACTAATGCCAGCAACTGTGCCGAGCGTGGAGAGCGGTGGGCGGACTTCTTGGAAAATCCCAAATGGTTCAGTTTCGAAGTGGGGCCGCCGGGAATCGCTCCAGACGTTTCCTGGCTCCCTCCGGGAACCAGTACATTCACCCTCTCCCACTCCAGGTCCCACATTCCTCCAGAAATCCACCCCCCCCCCCATTTCGTGGAGAAGAAAACGAGGCAGACTGGGAAGTTCAATGACTTACCCATAGCCACAGAAACCAAGTCCAGCGACCCCCAGATCCTGAGGCTCTTTTCTGCTGCATACGGAGGTTCGGCTCCGGCGCATGCCGCGCATCCCCACCCCACCCAGCCTTTCCTTGTTCCCCCTCTTCTCCAGCTGAAAAGATGATCTCTCCTCCAATTTGCTATTACACCACACACCGCCTATTATGCCCATCCGAGTACATCCCCTTTTCCCTGGGGCCAGGAATTGTTTTGGATTTTTTTTTTTTTAATGTTTGTAACCCCAGCGTGGAGCAAAGGAAGCTCTTGATTTTTTATTTGCTTAATAGAAAAGAAACTCCATCCTTCCTGTTATGGGCTGACAACATAACACCAGTTCCCCTTTATAATCTCCCTCCTTGCCCACCTGTTCCCCATTCTTTTATACCATATTCCAGCCTGGAGTCCCCTCCTCTATAGCCAGCCAAACTCAATTCATTCTGGAAGGACCAGCTCAAACCCTACTCCCCTCCAAGAAGCCAATCCATCCTAATCTTCCTCTTCTTTGGCTTCTATTACCAGAGTAACTCTGGCAAATTACAACCTCCTGGGCCTCAGCTTTCTCCCCTAAAAATGAGAGGGTTGGTCTGTGTCCAGCTCCAGATGTATGAATCTGTAATCCTCAAGACACCTGTATAATCCCAGCTCTAGTAGCTGGAAGATGCTTAGAAATATGGCCCCCTGTACTTTACAAATAGAGAAAGAGGCCCAGAGTGGCCAATCCAAGGTGATAAAGCTAATGGCAAAGCTGGAACTCCCACCACACTTCGTGTCTGTTCAAACCACAGGCCTGATACGACATACAGCACCATTTTGTATGGTTTCCCCAAATGTTTTACACCCCTCACCCCCACTAGACAGTGACCTTGGAGCCAAGGTCCAAGGGCTGTATCTTCTCTTGCCTCCTTCACAGTGTAGCTGAATTCAGTGGGCCCCACTGACACAGACTGACCAGATGGCCTTACTGCCTTTCTTAATCTTTAACTCTGGCACTAGGCATTCCCACCTTCTCCACCCTGCAAATCCAGATCATTTTATTCTGTAGTTGAAGGTAGGACTAGGCCACTCACACAAGCCCAGGGCCATGAGTTTCTCTCCCTTCTCGATCTTCTTCCTCTCATGAAGCTGAGTCTGCTGTCCACTCCCCCACCTCATGCCTTGCTCAGAAGCCACACTTGTACCAGAGAAGGGCACGTTTGTGGCCCCATCTCTCCCCCTCCCCTCTGTTTCTTCTCTAGCTCTCCTGATCATCTATCAGCAGAGGGACTGAGGAGCAGGCAACACTTAAGAAAAAAATTTAACTCTGCTGTTTTAATTGTAAAAGTTCTTTTGAGAAAAAAAAAAAAGAACAAAAGCAAGAGGGGCTGCCTAAGGCCTAAAGGGGCACCACCAAGCTGTGGCCCACATCTGCCTGTGTGGCCACAGTCAGGTGGCACCCCTCCACCCCTCTCCACCCCCCAAAACCTATAGGGTGTGTGGGCAGCTCCCACTGGGATGTAAACAACGACCAGGACCATCTCTGCCAGACCTGAGGGAGGCCGGGCTAGCATCACAGTGCATGTGAGAAGAGGGGATGGGCACCTGGAGGGCTCCGAGGGAGGCTGAGCTCCCCTGCCCTTCCTTCTGTCCCACAAATTCTCTGCCATTCAGGAGCAGGCACAGCTGGCAGCTTCTCTCCATGCTTGAGATTCAGGGGGACCAAAAGGCACTCACAGGGTCTTCTAAGGCCTTGTGGAATCTATGCTATCTGAGTCCCGATTCCATGGGTTATAAGCTGGTGGGCACAATATCAGGGAAGTTCAGTTCCAGAGTAAGAACCAGGGTTATCTATGGGTATGGAGCATGGGTTGGGGTGCAGAGGACCACCAAGCATGTTGATCAGGGCTATCACCCAGGCAGCTCCCACGGGGGGCCTTATAACCTTCCGGGGTGGGAGGTGAGAAGGGAAAAGATGGGGTCAAACCAGGGAAAAGACCTCGCCTAGGCATTAGGGGTCCCTGGCAAAACCCCACCAAGGGGCCTGGTGTTAGGAGACTGTAGATGGGAGACTCCCACCTTATCGGCCAGTGGGAAACGGACTAGAAGAAGGAAGAGTTAAGAGACTATGGGAAGCTGTCATGGCCCCCAATCTTCACCCTTCCTCTGGGCTCTGGCCAGATTTCCTATCACAAAGGGGAGCCAATGGCCAGAATTCATGCCATAGCAAGATAGTGGTTGTGGTTCAGGGGGAGGACAGGTGAAGAAGCCTTAAGGTTTTTCATCAGAAAGAAAGGGATGCTTGGATGTGCCCTATAACCCTATCCAGGGATGTCTAGGAATGACCCTGCTTCACAGGGTCCTGTCATTTTGTTCAGGTAAGGATTTAGGGCTGGGGAGCAGGCTCTCCTGGGTTCTCTCTCTAGGCCACCATGGCCTTAGGTCTCCCTACCCTATCGCCTCTGTTCCCACTTCTAATGAAAAGGAAGCTGGGTCACTCAAAACTAGAAACCAGATCCCTCTCACCCTACTCTCCATCTTTTTTTCAAAGAAGGGAGAGACAAGCCCTCCTCTAATTGGGGATCAAGGCAGTCACTGTGAGAGCCTCCCAGAAGGGGACTGATTTCCTTTAAGCTCATGCCATGAAGTCAGATTACCCCTGGGCAGACATACACCTACAAAGGAGAAGGGGAGAGGGACTGGCTAACCATATAAAAGGGGCAGGGGAAACTGGAACTTGGCCATCCCTACCAGGAAGCCCCCAGAAGCTCTCTCTCTACCTGAGCCGACATCTGTGCTGCGAAGGACTGCATTGGGGAAAGGGCAGTTTGGAGCAGAGGCTCAGCAGGAGAGGCAAAGGGGACAGGGTTAGAGGTTGTCATACATGCGCAGGGTCTGCTCCAGCTGCTGGCTGACCCGCTGGTAAAAGAGAATCTGCTGTCGTAGATAGGACTGCATCATGTGCTTGAAGTCCAGCACCCGACGCTCGTGGAAATGGTTCATCTCGGCCTGCAGGGCGAAACCCACTACTCGGCAGCGCTTTCGGATCCCGTCGGCCTCGTCCTGGTCCATCTTGCCCTCATCACTCATGCGCTGGCTCTCTTTGACCTTGGCAAAGGCACCTGGACCCCAGGAGAGCAGAGAAGGGAGAAGAAGCTTTGAATATGGCCCATGTACAAAATCAACTCTTATCTGCCCAAACAGATAGGGGATTCAGGGAGGGCAGGCAGCAGGCCTTCTCCTCTGGCTATTCCAAGGGGAGCCAGCACTCAGCATACCCGGCTGGACTCAGCAAAACACTTCATGAGAAGCCTCATCAATCATTCTACTGCTTTACGATCACAGAATTATCAACTTAAAAAATGGAAGGCACCTGATAGCTCATTTATTCTATGACCTTCTGCCCTGTGTGGCTTACTACTGCCCCGTGTGTGCGCGACTGACCTCTCCAGCAAGAAGACAAACTCCTTGAAGGCAGGAAGGTGCCTTAGATCTGGTCCCTTCCTATCCATAATCTAGCACAGGGCCAGTAATGTTACAAGCTGTCAACAAATGTTTTCTGATGTATCAAAAACTCTTATTTTTTGGAGACAGTGAGATGTGGCAGATGGGGTCGTGGGCTAGGAGTTAGGAGGCCTGGTTTCTAGCCCCATTCTAGCTTTTTTGCTAATTCACCATAACTCACCATGTGACCTTGGGCAAGTCCTCTGAGCCTTCATTTCTTAATATGGCTACTGGGAGAACAACCAGAGGCTACTGCCGTGAAAACCAAGTGCTGTCATATTAACTCAGATCTTATGCCTTTGTGTCAAACGCATGAGTTGTGGCTTTTCTCCATAGGTGGAACAAAGGGAAAGGTGTTGGCTTTGAGGTCAGGGGACCTGGGTTTAAAGAACAGTTCCATCTCTGTGTGACAAGAGTCAAATTACTTAACCTCTCTGGGTCTCAGATTCCTCACTTATAAAAATAAGGTCAGATTAGATGGCCTCTAAAGTCCTTTCCAATTCAAAATCTGCAGTATTATAAAGGGGATTCCCTGGGGGGGGGAGAGACAGACAGACAGAGACAGAGAGAGACAGAG
>CM053598.1:38903855-38933193 GCA_028646575.1 Pseudocheirus occidentalis | reverse complement strand
AAGTGTCTGAGGCTGGATTTGAACTGAGGTCCTCCTGACTTCAGGTGCTCTATTCACTGTGCCACCTATGCACCCCCTCAGTGTTCTTTTTCACCACATCTTGCTGTCCTTTCTTATCTTCTTTCAAGGCTCACTGCAGTTGCCAGCTCCTCCAAGAAATCTCCCCCATGTTCCCAGTCAGAGCCATCTCCCTCCTTAAATTATCTCACATTTGTTCCTCTGTATTCTTTCTGTGTTCTCAAAGAAGATATGTTCCTTAAAAATAGGGACTGCATTTGTCTTTGAGTTCCCATTGCCCTGCACGATGCCTTGCAGATAGTAGACGCTAAGAGATATTTATTATCGAGCTGGCATGAGGAAAAGAGACATGAGAGGATCTTAAAGCTGGAAGACTTTTTGGAGATGACTTAATCTGGCCCTCTCTGTCCCTCAATGAATGCCAGAGAGATGAAGCCATTGCCCAGGGTCACACACCAGAATTAGTGGCAAAGGCAGTGAGAATCCAGGCCTCCACACATTCCTAGTGAAATAGCTGTCCTATCGAATCTCTCAGTTTTCCCTCCTTAAAAAACAAAATAAAACAAAACCTACCAAAAGCAGTATTCTGAATTACCACCCACTAACGAGACCCGATTAAACAATTTCAAAAAGGTCTGATGCCAAAGATAGGAAGGCAGTGAGATGCTTCTCCTCCTGGAGTTAAATTTTAGCTGTTTATAAATCAAAATTTTTCTTGGATGAGAGAAAGCCCAGTTGTTGATGACAATTCTATTCTCTCCTTTTGAAACTTGAAGGACTTGTAGAAAAATCTGCTATTTTGCCCATAAAAATCAGAACAAACAGTTCAATATCACAAAATTTTGGAATCTCAGGCTAAGTAGACAATCTCTCTATTCCCCTACAGGACTGAATTCAGGTTTATTGGATATGGTGAGAACAAGGGAACAGTTCAGAATGACTAAGGGTGTTGAACCTGGATGACTGAAGGTACCTCAATAGAAAAAGGGAGGTTAGGAAAAGACTGGGGAGAGGATGAGTTGTTTGGGTCATGCTGATTTTGGGACACCCATCAGGCATCCAAGCAGTGGTCGCCTGGTAGGACTGAAGGTTTTTCACAGAGATTGGGGAAGGATATGTAGATATGTTCCATCTCTCATAAATGGTAACAGGTCCTGTTTCCAGCCCTTCAGTCTGAAGGAACTCAGTGTCTCTGAAGCAGCCCATTCCACATTGGGGGCAGGGCTCAACTATTAGGAAATTCCTTCTGTTTTGCAATAAAAAGAATACACTAGACTACAAGCTTTGGCAGGTCCTTCCTGGAAACCTGGAAAGGTGAACTGTCAACACTGATCTATCAACAAGCATTTCTTAAGCATCTTCTTTGTGCCAAACTGTTTGCTAAATCCAGGAATTAGATTCAAAAGTGAGAGAGAGCCTTCAAGGCTTCAAGGAGCTTACATTCTACCAGAGGAGAAAACTTGTCCTTATGTGTGTGCAGAATAGTATCTAAGACAGACCAAGAATGCACAAAATGAACACAAGTCTGCATGGAAGGAAGAGAGCACCAGCTGTGGGGGAGTCTGAAGGAAGCCAGGGATTCTCAGAGGTTCAGGGGAGAGTATATTTCAAGGATGAGGAAAGACAGGGTGTGGATTGGAGAGTGGGCTAAGTTGAGACCGGAATAAACAAAGGTAATTTCGGGCTGGGTTGTAAAGAGCTTCAGATGCCAGAGTTGATATTTAATCCTAGAAGTCATAGGAAGCCCCTTGGGATTACAGAGGTAAGGGGGGTGGGGAAGAGGTGATAAGTACTTTGGGAAAATCTCTTTGGTTCTTTTCTGGTAGATGGATTGGAAAGTGGAGGATATTGAGCCAGGGGGATCAAATAAAAGTCAATTATTTTGCAGCTAGATGGTGAAGCATTTAGGGTTAGAGCTCTGGACTGGGGAGTCAGAAGGACCTGAGTTCCTAATTCGACTTCAGACAGGAAGTGGGGCAAGTCACTTCACCCCAGTTGCCTTGAAAAAAAAAAAGGCAATTATTACACTAGTCTAGTCATTAACATTACTCACTGAAGACAGGGACCTTGTTTTCCAGTGAAGCAAACATCCCCAGTCTTTGCTGATCAGCAAATGTTGGTAGTGGGAGAATTTCTCACTGAAAAGGTAAGCCTAAAACATTCACATTTTCACGGCATCTTCTGGAAGATCAGGGCCTCAAGAGATTATGTAGAATGGCATCAGAGGTTAAAAGCAGATTCTTTCTTCTGACTGGGTAGACTTGGTGGTCCTGAATAAGCCTCTTAACCTTAGAGTCCCAGCACTAAGGCCACAAATAGCAAGGTAGATGGTGTACAGCACTGGCAGAGGGAGTTCCCACACTGGGATCTCCCTATACAAATCTAGCCCTCACCCCCCTCAAAAGAACAAATACCATTCTTCTACCCAGGAAAAGTTAGTTTATGCTCGTTCAGAAGCTCTAAGATCAGGGCTCACAAATGCTACAGCCAGGGCTCAAACCCAGGTGTTCTGAACCCAAGTGCTTCAGAGGACTTTCCTCCACTTACTATGCTCTTGACCAGTATTTTATTTTACTGACACCTTATCTCGTTAATATATTTAAAATTTTAGGGGCAAATCACCGTCTGAGGCCAATATGAATGTATGGTCACCAGGACAAAGTCCAAGCCTGCTTCTAATTATCATAGGAGAGCATGTGCTTCCAGGGAATCACGCTTTTCTTGCTCCCTTCTTGTCCACAGGAAGTCCTGGGGGGAACCCCACTGACAAAACCCACACCCTGCAGAAGAGACTTGTAAATAGACAGATCGAGAAGAGGCCAGTGGATCTTGGAGACCAGAGCAAACAGGATCACATTGGGATCCTGTCGAAATTTCCCACCACTGTTTAGTCAATCCAACCCTTCTCTCCTTAGTCTAACTAAAACTACAGCAAAGGTCCATTTAAAAAAAATTGGGACTCCAAACAGGAAAAAAAAAAAACACTTGGCCTCTTTCTTCCCATTACAGATCAAGCAGAAGGCTTTAATGGGTTGCTGACTTCTGCAAAGTCTATTACTAAATTAGATAGATATTTTACTATATAAAAAGGTTTAAAACGTTATCAGTGCCAGCTATTCTCCTTCCCTAAGAACTCTCCCTCCAATGTAACTGTTGGGCCACTGATGGGAGAAAGGCTTGGTACCCACTCGGGTTGGGGGAAGGAAGAGAGCTGGGGTTGGACTCAGGAGGCCCCGAGTTCAAATCCAGCCTCATTCCTAGCTGTGTGACTGGGCAAGTCAGTTGACCCTCTTCTGCAAAACAAACCTGAGAAAGGGATGGCAAACCACACCAGTATCTATACTAAGGGCAGCCCAAGTGGGGTGACAGGGGGCGCGACTGAAATGACTCAACAAGAAAACGCACTCGGATCAGAGAACAAGGGCAAGCGAGGCCCGTTTATTAAATCAATGAAAAATGTTCCGCTGCTGCTGCTGCTCTTCGGGAGGTGGGCCTCAAACAACGTCTCCTCGGGCCCCTTTGAAGATGGGCCGGACGCCCCATCGCCTCCCGGCCCCGGAGGCCCCTACGCGTCCAGGTCGAAGTCGTCGCGCTCGTTGCTGTAGTTGAGCACGTGCCGCTTGATCTTGGACGAGTCCACCCAGGTGATGAAGTCCTCCATGGCGCGCGTGACCAGGCAGGCGGGGTCGGTGACCACGTGCGGGCCCACTCGCACGTGTCCCTGCTCCACGAAGGCCACGGCGGCGCGCAGGTGCTGTGCCATGCGCAGCTTGACCAGCACTACGGGCAGGCGGCGGCGGCAGAAGCTCGAGGCCGTGACTGTGTCGCAGAGCTGCAGCGACGACTGCGTGGGCACCAGCCCCATGGAGTAGAGCTTGCCCAGCAGCGCGGCCGTGGCGCTCACGCGGAACGGGTCGCGCTCGGGCAGGTCGCGCAGGCGGCGCGCCAGGTCGCGCACGGCGCGGCTCAGCCGGTTGTAGCGCGTGTAGTCCTCGCGGCGCTGCACGCGGTAGCGCCGCAGCACGCGCAGCTCGTGCAGGTTGTGGTCAGTGGCCTCCCAGTTCAGGAAGTCCACCCTCTTCAGGAGCTTCTGCTCATGGAACTTGAGCTTGCGCACCATGATGGCGGCTGGTGCTGCGGCTGCGGCTACGGCGGCGGCGGCGGAGGAGGAGCGAGAGCAGGAGCGAGAGCAGGAGCGAGCGACCAACCAAGACCTGCACCGATGAAGAACTGCAAAGCCGCTTGCTCCCTGCAGAAGCCAAAACACTTCCGAGTCAAGCCAGGAGGAGGGCCCGTGGCCGCCTCCCTCCGAGCCATTGGCCGACGGACTGAGTAAGCCACGCCCCCTGCTCTTATTGGCCCAGAGAAAGCCACTCTCGTCTGTCCTTCGTCTTCCACCTAAACAATCTGCTTCCTGCTTCCTTAACGCGCCTGCGCTTAGGGCTCCATTGGAGACGTGTAAGACGCTCGTCTAGGCCGCGGTCCGCTGACTCCCGGCCTTGGCATTAATTCTCTTTCTGCTCCTCGGTCTCTTTTTAACTTTAAGCACCTGAGTCAGAAGAGTATCGATTAAACGCCTACTATGTGCAGGCACAGTGCCGAGCCCTGGGGGTACAAAGAGGCAAAGACACATCCGTTTAATGTTTATCTTTAATATTCACGCTTAATGTACGTATTGTGGCTATATGTGGCAGCCAGGTGGCGCAGCGGGTAGAGCGTGGTGTCCGGAGCACCCGAATTCAAATGACTGCATGACCCTGGGCAAGTCACTCCACCCTGATGGCCTCAATTTCTTTATCAGTAAAATGATTTGGAGAAGGAAACCACAGACCACGCCAGTATCTGCCCAGAAAACCTCAGTTAGGGTCTGGAAGAGTCTGAAGCAAGTAACCAGCAACACCCCCCCTCCCCCCCCTCCTAACTTTAATGTTTGCAGAGACGATTTAGGGCTGTGTGCATATCTCTCCGTATCTGTACATCACCACCTATCTTGCTTTTATCCCGTGCGTACTTTTTTATTTCCCCTGGCAGAGTAAGCCCCGTGAGGGCAGGTGCCCTTTGATTTTGTTTTTATATCTCCAGTGTCCAGTACAAGGGCTGCTGCTCCAAAAGTGCATCTTGATGCATTGTTTTGTGTGCGTGTATCCAGCACTTTAATGTTTGCAAAGCACCTGACTCAGGGATTGCAATCTCCCCTTCTACAAATGAGGGACTTGGAGCTGGAGAAGACGAAGCACAGTGCTCTTGGTCGCGAGGCTGGTGAATGTCAAAGGCTGGGGTGTAAAGCCCGGCTTCCTTCCTAAGTCTAGTCCTCTAGCCATGACGTCACACTGCCTGTCCAGGGGTGAGATGGGATCAGAAGAGGGGCAGGCTGGTCATGTAGGGAAATACAGGACAAATGGACAGTGCCCCGCTACCTATGAGCCCACTTGTCAGACTTTTGGTCTCAAGATCCTTTTACAATCTTAAAAAATATTGAGGACCCCCCTAAACATTTGCTTATGTGGGCTATAACTATTGATATTTACTGTATTACAAATGAAAAATTCTTAGTTTTATTATGAAAATCATTTTGATCTTGAGGACCCCCCTGAAACGGTCTCAGGGACCCGGGAGGGACCACAGAGAACACTGCAAACCACTGACCTAGAGGAAACCCACCGGCACAGCTACCGATAAGCGGGTGAATCACTTCTAATGAGTCAAATAACCTTGTTACTGTTGTTGTTCAGTATCTGACTCTTGGGGACCCTGTGGACCACAGCACGCTGATTCTTGGCAAAGATATTGGAATGGTTTGCTATTTCCTTTTCCAGTGGATTGAGGCAAACAGAGGTTAGGCGTCTTGCCCAGGGTCGCACAGCTAGTAAGTTGTCTTAAGGTTAAATTTGAATTCAGGTCTTTCTGACTCCAGAGGCAACCCTCTGTCCACTGAGCCACGTAGCTGCCTCCCCTCACTACTAGACTACACATTTCGTGTCTTATCTCTATTCTCCCTCCCCCCTTTTAGATGAAGAAACTGAGACCCAGAGAATTTATGGATGAGTGGCAATCTGCCCCATTGGAAGGAGTACCCACCCTGATGAGATCACAAATCCAGCAAGGTATAGATTTCTAAAGGTTTTTCTACCACTTCTCATACTGCCAGGCTCACACACACCCTTAGCTCTTGTCTCACCACCCTGCCTCCCTCTTTGCTTCTCCCTGAGCACATTCCTCAATGGTTCCTCCCTCCACCCAATGATGCAATCCATAAAAACAAAAAGGAGAAAAAAATGACCAAAAGTTAGCAGAGTGGGGAAAGTTCTATTTAAGTCAACAAATATTTATTAAATGCTAGGCGTTGGTGGCCAGTTCAGGGTGGGGCGGGAGAGAAGGACGGACATAACCTAAGCTCAGTTAAGACATTATGAAGTGTAGGATCTAGAAATAATAAAGTTAGTGGAATTAATTGGAAAGGATTTGCTTTCTGAGCAGTAGCTTAATAATTAGGGAGTCAGAGGCATCACACAGTGTGATGTGGAAGGGCATGGAGCCAGGAGGGACCCAGGTTCAACGGGTCAGTTGGGTGACCCTGGAGAAATCTGTCTTAACTTTCTTATCAGGAAAATAGGTGTCAATAATACTTCTAGTAAGTAAATACTTACAGGGTTGTTGTAAGAACCAAATGAATTAGTTCATCTAATCTTTAAAGAGCTACATATAAAGATCCATTATGATTATTAAGGTAAATGTTCTGCACAGATGGATATAAGGATAGCCCAAAATAATACATGATAAGAACATTAAAAGGGGCCAAAATATTTTGTGAAGTCTGGTGAGGGGGAAGGTCATTATTGATAATGGTCATCAAGGGAGGCTTCCTGTTGGGTTTTAAAGGATGAATAGAAATGCAGGGGGGGATGTGGGAGCCTGGGGAGGGAGACTATGAATATTCCAGGTATCGGGGATTGCTTGAATTGAGCAGAGAGGAGTGTGACTATCCATCTCTGGAGCTTCTCATGGGGGGTGGGGTGGGTGGGGAAGGGGGAGGGATCACATGAGACACCTGAGGGGTCTTTGGTGTTTATTTTTCGTTCAGGCAGGGCAGAAACCCTTGCTCCTGCTGAATACTAGCACAAAGGACGAGGCCGACTTTGGCTTTTCTTGGGGGAGTGTTCCTATGAAGCCTGCTAGGAGCAGGTGTTTGTCTCCGAGGGATTCGGGTACCTGTGGGGGGAAAGGAGCAAGAGGAGGGGGTACTGAAGACAAATGTTCCCTCCTTCACCATCATGCCCACTTCCCCCATGTGCCTGATCATAATGGGAAAATAGATCTCTAGGAGATATGTGGAATCCTCAGGAATAAAGATATTAGTGTACTAACAGCTGGAGTTTATAGAGCAGCTTAAGGTTTGCAGAGCCTTTTGTAAATATGGTCTCATTTTACCCTCACAGCAACCTTGAGATGGAGGTGCTGTCATTACCCCCATTTTATAGATGGAGAAACAGAGGCACAGAGAGTTTCATTGACTTAGCCAGGGGCACACAGCTAGTGAGCCACATGCACTTGCATTCAGGTCTTTCTGACTGACTCCAGGTCCAGCATTCTAACCACTGTGCGAAGCTATAGAAGGTCGGAGCTGGAAGAGACCTTGGAGATAGTTCAGACCAACTTTCTCCTTAGGAAGTAAGAAACTAAGGTTTGAAATGGAGAGATGATTCTACCTCCACAACTCCTTTTCCATTCACCCCCTTCTCTCCACTTACACAAGACGCCACCCTGGTTCAGCACATTTTTCAGTTGGCTTTTCAATTATATCTGACTCTTTGTGACCCCATTTGGGGTTTTCTTAGCAAAGACACTGGAGGGGTTTGCCATTTTTTTCTCTAGCTCATTTTCCAGATGAGGAAACTGAGGCAAATAGGGTAAAGTGACTTGTCCAGGGTCACACAGCTAGAACATGTCTGAGGCTGTATTTGAACTCAGGAAGATGAATCTTCTTGATTCCATGGGCTGGCACTCTATCCACTGTGCCACCTAGTATATAGTAAACCTTAATAAATGCTTATTGAATTGAGCTGAATTGAATTTAGGTCCTTATATACCAGGTTCCAGTCTCTCCCTTCTCTAATCTATCCTCCACACAGCTGCCGATATTTCTTTCTAAATCTTTCTAAAGCAGAAATCGGACCATGTCACTCCCCTGCTCAAAAACCTTCACCGGCTCCCTGTTGCCTCAAGGATAAAATTCAAACTCCCCAGCCTGACATTTAAAGCCTTTCACAATCTGGCTTCAACCTACCTTCTTGATGTGCCGTACACTGCTCTCCTTTGCATACTCTACATTTTAACTCAACTGGCTTACTTGCTGTTACTTGAATTCAGTATTTCATTTCCTACCTCCCTATCTTTGCAATAGGCTCTCTCCTGCCTGGAATGTACTCCCTTATCACCTCTGAATGAATGAATGAATGAAACAGCATTTATTAAATGCTTGCAACGTGCCAGTCATTATGCTAAGCTCTGGAGATACAAGTACAAAGTAAAATAGTCTCTGCCCTCAAAGAATTCAGATTCTTTTTTTTTTTTTTTTTGCTTTTTGGAGGGCATTTGGGTGACACAGCTAGTAAGTGTGTCAAGCGTGTGAGGCCAGATTTGAACTCAGGTTCTCCTGACTCCAGGGCTGGTGCTCTATTCACTGCACCACCTGGCTACCCCCAAGAATTCAGATTCTAATGGGTGGGAAAACGGTACATATATGGGAATGGTAATCAGGGAAGAAGCACCTTGGGAGCCACCAAGGAAGCTGAGCTGATCCATAGGGCAGTCAGTTGACACGTCCTTTGTAGAAATAATGACAGCATGGCAAAAAGTGAAAAGAGAGTAGGAGTCATAAGGTGGCAGTGGGCTGGTTGATGGCCACAAGCCTGGAGCACCTACAGAATGTGACATGAAACATGGCCTGGAACCAGCTGGTTACTGTGGGCTAGATGAGTGAGTAGGAGCTCACTTACCAATCAAGACAGTGGCTGGTGTTCCAGAGCCAAGTGACCTTGTCTAGATGCACTGTGGCCATGTGGCAAGGCATGGGGGTGGACCCTGAGATGGCTTTGTTGGACAGTGGGATGTGACAGAAATCATGGTCTGGGCTGCAGGCCTGGGATTATGTAGATAAAGTGGCATATCTAAAAAAAAAAAGTGGAATATCTCTGAGAATCCCTAGATTTTTGATCCCAAGATCCCACTGCTGGGCATAAGCTTTTTTGTCAAAGATAGAAAGATAGTTCCCATGTATACTAAGCATTCATTATATCACTTTTTTTTTGTGATAGCAGAAATCTACAAAAAGATGGAAAACATTGTCAGGAAGTGGCTAACCAAGCCATGATCTTTGAATGTAATGGAATATTTCTGAATTCAAAGAATAGTGGGAAGAGTTATATGAAGATATTCCAGATGGAGTTCAGTAAGCTAAACCAGGCAAACAGTATGCCCATGGATGACCAGGATGGAAATGAAAAGGACACAAATGAAATCGGACACTGTGTAACCCTGATGAGCCTTGGCCCAGGAATAGAGAGGAGGAAATGTACCTGCCCCACTTTAGCTGGAGAGGTGGGAGAGGTGGCTGTGGCTGTAGCAACCAGATGTGGCCACTATGTCCGCTTGATTTTTTTCTTTGGTACAAGAGAAGGCTCTCTGGAATAAAAGGCATCAATAAAACTTAAAAATAAGAATTAAAAAATTTTAATTAAAATTAATTTACAAAATTAATTTTAATTGAAAGAATTAATTTAAGAAGAAAAACATTATTTTTAAAACATAGGAACAGCTAAGTGGTCCAGTGAACAGAGCACCGGCCCTGGAATCAGGAGTACCTGAGTTCAAATCTGGCCTCAGACACCAGACACACTTACTAGCTGTGTGACCTTGGGCAAATCACTAAACCCCAATTGCCCTCCAAAAAGCAAAAAAAAAAAAAAAAAAAAAATTAAAACATTATATATAGAGAAAAAGAAGAATCTCTAGTTTCCTTGAAGGCCTTAGCTGATGGGGCACCTTCTACCAGCCTTTCCTGGTCTTTCTCATTGCCAGTTTTTTCTCTTCTCCTCTCACAATCATAAGTCTATATCTCTCTATATGTTCTATCTCCCTAGAGTAGAATGGTAAGTTCCTCAGACAGAGGCTAATTTTCTTTGTTTCTATATCCCTGGGCTCAGCACAGTGTCTTACACATTATAGAGACTTAATAAATGCTTGTTAGATTTGATTGGAATTAGGGTTAGTAATTTGTCCAAGATCCCAGTACTAGTAAATGCAATCAGGATGAGAATCCAGGTCTCCTGACACTCAATCCAGAGCCCTTTGTACAATACTGCACACATACCTTCTAACTCTCATAATGGAGAGCCAGGAGAAAAATGCATATAGTAACAACAAAATATGAAAAAGCAAACCATTTTGAAAGACTTGAGAACTCTGACTGACACAATCATGATTCCCGAGGGTGGATGCTGAAGAATGCCACCCACTTCCCACCAGAATGGTGACTGACTCAGGATGCAGAACAAGACACATATTTTTGGGCAGTCAATTTGGGAATCTGTTTTACACGACTGTTGATATTTGTTATGTGGTGAGTGAGTAGCTCACTCTTTGAGAGTTTTCTCTTCTGTCTTTTCTTTCTTTTCAGTAGATGAAGGTGATAGGAGAGAAACAAGAAATGCTTGCTAATTGAAAAAAAATTAATTAAAGAGATAACTGCTGCTGGGGTCATAGGTTGGGAGGGGAGGGTGGAGTTCATTTAGCCCATTCTTTGCCCTACACACATATACACACACACACATATACAAATAGCATCACAAAGAGTCAAACACAACTGAAACAACTAACACACAGAAAGATATGTAACTCATCCAGCAACAGATGATTTTTGTGTCCATTCCTGAATATGACATCAACCAGTGGCTGCCCCTTCCTCGTTAGCATTCATGGTGGACGCCATCTTGATTTCCCAAGTACTTTTTGCACAGGTAAGTAACTTCAGGCTGTCAAAGGGGGTAGCCCAAGTTGGTAGAGGAAGGTTTACTGATTATCTCACTTGGCAACATGGACTCTTACAACTTGAACTCAAACATTTATTAAATACTCTGTGTAGGGCATGGTGCTAGCTAGTGGGGGAGATCCATTGTTTTGAGAAGACAGACCCTGCCCTCACAGAGCTTAAGTTCTAAAAGGATGAATAACAAGAATGCAAAATATTAGCTATGCAAGAAGGACTGCTTCTCAAAGATGATGGTATGGTTGGAGTCCTTATTGACTGGGGAGACTATGGAAATCTTCATGAACCAAGTGATGTTTGAGACAGTCTTAAAGGAAGGAAAGGATTTCAATCTGTGGAGATGGGGGGTAGAGGGGAGATGGCAACTGTTTCAGTGATAGGGACTGGACCTCCACCAGCTACGGTCTGGAGGATGGCAGCACTAGAGGGTCTATATAGGCAGACAGAAGGAGTAGAAGATGACATATAAACTTGGAGCTGGGAGGAATCTTGTGGGGTTTCTAGTCCAATTCTCTCATCTTATAAAGGAAGAGACTAAAACTTGAGGGGGCACCTAGGTGGCACATGCCAGGAAGACTCATCTTTGTGAGTGCAAACTTGGCCTCAGATACTTACTAGCTGTGTCACCCTGGGCAAGTCACTTAACCCTGTTTGTCTTGGTTTCCTCATCTGTAAAATGGCAGACCATTCCAGTATCTTTGCCAAGAAAACACTGAAAGGTGTCACAAAGAGCCAGATACAACCGAAAAAGACTAAATAACAATAAGAGCTTAAGATATCTGCCAGGAGTCTCACAAATAGGGTCACAGGATGTAGAGCTGGGAAGGAACCTTAAATGTCATCTAGTCTAGTACTGTCATTTGATGGATGGAGAAACAGATGACCTACAGAACCCAGAGAGGTTATATGATTTTTCCAAGGTCTCACTGGGAGTGAGTGGAAGAATTGCAGTTTGAACCTAGGCCCTTTCCCTTCAGATTCAGCATTCCTCACCAGGCCACACTACCTTCATGTAAGCTGAAGCAGGAAAAGTAAGGGGAAGGGCCAAATTGTGGAGGCCCTTCCACTAAGTCTGGCAGCAGAGAGCTCTTGCATAGTACTGGGGTGGGGAAATGACGTGAGCAGATTTATACCTAAGATGGTTTAGTGTGCTAGTTTTATAAGGAATAAATTTAGAGGTAGCTAGGTGGTGCAGTGGATAGAGCATGGGCCCTGGAGTCAGGAGGACCTCAGTTCAAATTCAGCCTCAGATACTTAACAGCTGTGTGACCCTGGGTAAGCCACTTAACCCTGATCGTCTTAAAAAAAAGATTCAAGTTGAGTGAGAGTAGAGGGAGAGAGAGAGACCTATAAAGATGCTCTCCTGGCAGGTGGCAATACTATCAGGTGGCATCTACTGTGAAGTTGCTGTAGGAAGGAAGGGACAGATTTAGAAGATTCCATAGGGCTTCTACTACCCTAATGCCACTTTGGGCCAAAGCAGGAGATAACTGTCGAATTTTGCTGACAATGAATTTGTTCTAAACTTTGAAAACTGTAGCCATCAGGGACTCCTCATGTATCTTATTGCACCAAACTGAAATTACTGTGGCAGAGACTGTCCAAGGCCTTCCCCAACCTTCACCAGCCTTATCTCTTCATCTTCCTATCTGACCACTCTCCTATCTATAGCTGGCATTGAGGCCAGGCCTCCTGAGGGGACTGCCTCCAGTCTTCGCTCTTGCTGCCCTGACCAAGAACATTGTATCCTTCTCTCCCACAGAGTGTTTCAGATGAAAGGTTCCTTGGGGAACATTTTGGTCCGCAGATCTAGCCTAACCCTTCACGTGACAGAAAACTGAGCATCTGAAAGATGAGATGACTTGTCTGAGACCGATTTTAAAGAAGCAACAGAGCCAAGATCTGGCCCTGGGTCTTTGGAATCCTTATCATCAGGCTCCAAAGTCCCCAGCAGTTCCACCATTCTACAGAGCTTCTTCCCATCATCTTGATCTTCTTTTCTGAAATCCAAGTATAGTCTTACCTGACTAATGGAGACTTGAATTACTTCATGCATCTCATTTGCCTAACCAGCCTGAGGCAAGGGAGATATTGGCTCCCTAACTCTAGGCACATAAATGACAGTCAATAAAGGCTTGTTAATTGGTTGGTTAATAGATAACTACTAGTCCAAACCAAATGACCTACAGAACCATGATTGAAACACCAAGTTTTTTTTCCAGAGCCCTAACAAATCAATTTAACAAACATTTATTCACTGTCTGCTATGACAGAGAAATTGGCTGTGCTATTGGCTGGGGAGAGAAAGGCAGAAGTTTAAGTCAGAGGACTCCAGCGTTCAGGAGTTTACTTTGCACAGAGAGAAAATAACATGTAGCTACACAGATAATCAATTGGCAAATGAACCTTTATTAAATGTCTACTAATAACAAAGCAGTTTCAGGAGGGAGTGGGCATCTCACCAAGGAGTTGTCACTATCATTATTTAACATAATAATACATGGGAAGTTCACAGGATTGGAAGTCAGAGAACCTGAGTTCAAAGTATGCCCCTATCACTTGCTACGCTGTGACCTTGGTCATGATTATGTCACTTAATCCCAATGGGGTCTCAGTTTCCTTAACTGTGAACCAAGGACTTTGGACCAGATCCCTTCCCAGGAGATCTTCCAGGTTTAATTAAGTTTATGATTCTAAAGGGCGGCTCTGACCATAGCACTTCTCCTCCACCCTTACTCAGTAAATTCCAACGGCTCCCAATCATCTCCAAGATCAGGTATAAAATCCTTCGGCATTTAAAGACCTTTATAGCCTGGCCCCTTCCTCCCTCTCTGATCTTGTTATGCTTAGCCCACTCCATATACTTTTCGATCCAGTGATACTGGCCTCCTGGAAGTTCCTGGCCCAGGACACTTCCTCTCTGGGATCTTGGCATTTTCAGTGGATCTTTGGAATGCCTGGAAGCCCAGCCCTTCTTTCTGCTCTCCAGCTTCCCTGGTCCCCTTGAGGTCTCAGCCCAAGTCTGCCTTCGGCACCGAGCTTTGCCTGACTCCCCTTCACCTTGCCTTCTCTCTGTTGATTATTTCTTATTTATCCTGACTACTGATTTGACACATAGTTGTTGGCCTCTTGTCTTCCCTATTAGGCTGTGGGCTCCTTGAGAGCAGGGAAGATTTTTTTGCCTTTTCCTTGCTTCCCCAGGGCTTACTTAGCACAGGGCCTGGCACATAGTACATGAGCAGTAGTGTTTGACTTGAATAGATTGAAAAGTCTGGATTTGGGCTGAGAGGAGTCTCCAGCCTTGGAGTTGGAGGATTCAGGTACAAATGCTGACTAATGACTACTACCTTGGGCAAGTCATTTAAAATGAGGGAGATGACCTCGAGGTCATCTCCCAGCTCTAAGTTTGTGACCTTATATTCCATAAAAGGAGTACTGGATTTGGCCTGCGAGGCCGTGGGTGGCAATCCCCACGCTGCTTCTTGTGTGGTCTTGGTGAAATCTGCAAGCTTCTCAGTTTCTCAGGTCTAAACATTGGCAGCGTGGCTCAGGGACCATTGGAAGCCCACCCGTGGGACCCCGGGCTAGTCACTTCTCTAGCGCCAGGCACATTGCAAGCACTATTTAGTAAATGCTTGTTGCCTGCTTTTCCTCAGTTTCCCCATTTGTAAAATACAGAAGTTGGACTCGCTGGGCTCTGGGGACCTCTCCAACTTCCTTTGATTCCATTACAGCCACCTGTAATGCGGTTTCTTTCCTCCCTGTGGTCATTCCCCTGCCCTCCACCCCCTCCTCTGGGAAGCCAGTAGGCTGTCGCTACCCCCGCTCCTACCCCCACCCCCTCTCGCCTAAGGCTGCCTCTAGAGGGCGCCGGGGAGGCCGCTTTGCCCATTCTCCCTTTGCCTGCTCCCGACGCTTCGCTCCCAAGCTTAGCAAACTTTCGGGAGTTTCTCCTCCTCTTGCGTCATGGAAAAGGTTGGAGGGTGACCTGGAGAGTGGGAAGCGAGGAGCCGGGCGAACTCCCCTGTTCTAGCGGCCCAACCCCGGGACCGGTGTGGGTGTGTAGGCTACTACTTTGCGAGAACCCAGGGAGGCCGGGCTGGCTCTGGATCCCGGACTGGGCACATCGGCCTAGAGAGCCGAGGCAGACGGACACCTCCTCCACGCCGGCAGCCCGCTCGCAGGGACTCGAGCCGCCAGCTGCCCTCCCGAGGCAGGCGCCTGCAGCTGCTGAAAGTTGCGCGGGGGCAGGGATCGACTTCCCGCGGGGCAGCCGGGGCCAGAGCGCTGGCCCCATTTTCGCCACTCCCAGCCCTTCGGACCCCCCCCCAGCTTCTGTTTCTCCCTCCACCTAGTAGCCTTCCTGGAGCGGGTCCCCGAGTCTTCGGCCTCTGCGAGGGAGAGAGTGCTTGGGTGTGTTTGCGGATGTGTTGCTACAAGATGGAGTGAAGGGATCCCCAGTGCCAGCCGCGCGCCCCGAGGGCTGTGAGCGCAGGTGGGCAGCTGAGTAGGGGTCACCCCGCTCCCCCGGCGCTGCGCCGGGGACTGCCTCCCTCTCTCCTTCCCATCCCTCGGTCCAAACGGAAGTGCCTCTGTTTTTGCTGAACTCCTCTGGCGGCTTTCTCTCCTCCGCCCTCCCTTCGAGTCGCCCTCCCTTCATCCATCCTTCTCTCCCTCCCTCCTCTCCAATCATCCCTCCCCCTCTGGACACAAGAACCCGGAATCGCATTTTTTTTTTTAAACTAGCCTTTTGTAGTCGTTGCAAAGTTAATTGTTGAGGTGCCTCTCCGTCCTGGGAGAAGATTTGCCGATCGCTGCCCAGCCGGAGTTCGGAGAGGAGCCGACAGGATCACACCTCATTCCCAACTCTTCTGCCTTTTTTTAAGAGAAATACCGCTGTGTGTGTGTCTGCGTGTTTGTGAGTGTGGAATTTGCGTTTTGTTCTCCTCCGCGCGGATTTGGGGGAGAGACCTTGTGCCCACTGTTGGTCGTGGTGGGTGGATCGGTCGGTTTGTGTTTTAATGATTGATTTTATCCGGGTCTTTCCTCCGAGTACTTTGGTCTGGCTCGCAAGTTCCTAGCTCCGTGCGGCGAGTCAGTTTCAGGCGGGTGGAAACTGACCAAGAATTAAGCAAACAAAAGATTCCAAAAGAATCCGGCTGAGAGGTTCCTCCTATACCTTTTTGATTCCTCTCAGCCTCCCTCCCCAGGCAGTGAGGAGGGATTTTTGGGGGTGAGGGGGGCGTGGAGAGGGAGGACAAGTGTACAAGCCAGAGGTTCAGGGGCCCAAAGGAACTTCCCCAAGACCCTTCTTTTTCTCTGGATCCAGGTTTGCTGCATGGTCTGTTTTGATCTGAAAGTTCACGTGAATTTTCCCGAGGTCTTGTGTAAGCCTTGGATTGTTGTTGTTGTTTTTTTCTCCTGCAGATCTTGTTGGGAAGCAGGAGGGAGGCGTCCACCCTTGGATTTATTTCAGAGTTGTTAGGTTTTCCTTTTGCCCCTCTTGGGCTTTTTGGAATTTAAAAAAACCCAGTTCCTAAGAAGAGGAAAGGGAAGAAAGAAAGCAAAAAAATTCTCAAGATATCTCCCACAGAAAACTAACCAGTGAGTAGCTTTTGGAGGGAGGTTAACTGTTAGTTACTTTTCATTTTAAACTATTTTTTTTTCCTGGGGCACTGTTCTCACTTAAAGTGCATTCTTTGGCTTCCTGGCCCCTGTTTTACAGTGCTGGTATCTAGGTGTGATTTTTTTTTCCCCTTTGGAAGGCTTAGGGAGGAAAGAGATATAAAATTGCAGCCTAGAGCAGGCTGTGGGAAAACAAGAGGCCAGATGGAGCCCGAGAGATGAGTACCTAATGGGTGGTGGTGTCCTGGCAGGACCCCCTTCTCTGGCCTGTATTGTCATCTAGGACCAAACCAGAGCCCTCTTGGAGCAGAAGGTTGGAACCCCTCTCTGGGCTATGTCACTTTCCACCAAGGGGGTGAGGACTGTGTGGAATGCAAGGGCCACACTTGAACTTCTGGTGTGTGTTGAGAGTAAAAGGACAAGATTGTTGTGGATCCTTGGTGACTGTGTGTGTGTGTTTCTAGATGTGCATGTCAGAAGGCCCCATCCCTACTTAAGTTTACTTGGGGTCTGAGCTGCACCCTCTTCCCCTCTGCCTTTCCCCTAGACTTTCCTTCCCTATCAAAAAACCCAAACCCAGCCATGGCATTGAAAGGCCGAGCACTTTATGACTTCCAGAGTGAAAATAAAGAGGAGATCAGCATCCAACAGGATGAAGAGCTGGTGGTCTTCAGTGAGACCTCCTTGGATGGATGGCTGCAGGGGAAGAACAGCCGGGGGGAGACCGGGCTCTTCCCTGCCTCTTACGTGGAGATCCTCCGATGTCGCTCCGACTCCAACTATACAGACTATTCAAACAGTCCAGCCAGCTCTCCCAGCAATGAGACTTCTTTCTACGTCACCCCCGTGGTCAACACAGGCATCATGTCTCACCAGGGCAGCTTTGAGGATGATGATGAGGACTGGGATGATTGGGATGATGGGGGCACCGTGGTAGAGGAGCCACGAGGTAGTGGGCTGGGTACCAACGGGCATCCCCCTCTCAACCTGTCCTACCCTGGTGCCTATCCCAACCAACATATTAGCTTCCGACCCAAGCCACCCCTAGAGCGCCAGGACAGCACCGCCTCTGGCAAACGGGGTAGTGTGGTAGGGCGCAATCTGAACCGCTTCTCCTGTTTTGTCCGCTCGGGTGTGGAGGCCTTCATCCTGGGCGACGTACCCATGATGGCCAAGATTGCTGAGGCCTACTATATTGAAATGGGTCCCAGGGGCCCTCAGTGGAAGGCCAGCCCCCACCCCTTTGCCTGTTCTGTGGAAGACCCCACCAAGCAGACCAAATTCAAGGGCATCAAAAGCTACATCTCCTACAAACTCACGCCCAGCCATGTGGGCTCACCTGTCTACCGGCGCTACAAGCACTTCGACTGGCTCTACAACCGGCTGCTACACAAATTCACCGTGATCTCAGTGCCTCACCTGCCTGAGAAACAGGCCACGGGCCGCTTTGAGGAGGACTTCATTGAGAAGCGCAAGCGCAGGCTGATCCTGTGGATGGACCACATGACCAGCCACCCCGTGCTGTCCCAGTACGAGGGCTTCCAGCACTTCCTGAGCTGCCTGGACGACAAACAGTGGAAGATGGGCAAGCGGCGGGCCGAGAAGGACGAGATGGTGGGGGCCAGCTTCCTCCTGACCTTCCAGATCCCTACTGAGCACCAGGACCTTCAAGATGTGGAGGACCGCGTGGATGCCTTCAAGGCCTTCAGCAAGAAGATGGACGACAGCGTGCTGCAGCTCACCAACGTGGCCTCAGAGCTAGTGCGCAAGCACATCGGGGGCTTCCGGAAGGAGTTCCAGAAGCTGGGCAATGCCTTCCAGGCCATCAGCTACTCCTTCCAGCTGGACCCCCCCTACAGCTCAGATGCCCTCAACAACGCCATCTCTCACACGGGCAAGACCTACGAGACCGTGGGTGAGATGTTTGCCGAGCAGCCCAAGAATGACCTCTTCCAGATGCTGGACCGCCTCTCCCTGTACCAGGGCCTGCTCTCCAATTTTCCTGACATCATCCACCTGCAGAAAGGTAAGGACTGGACCGGGGCTGGCCCTGAGGTGGGGCTCAGGGAAGAATGGAGGGCAGGGGAACCCTTTTCCTTTTAGTAACAATATCCCGTACCTTCTAACTGTCCTTTTCAAGGCTTTTCTCTTTGAGAGTGTCTTTCATTCTTGTAGCATCTCTGTGAGAAAAGGGATCATTATCTCTATTTGACAGATAAGGAAACTGAGGTCTGGAGAGGAAAAGTGACAGAAGTTGTACAACTAGTCAGGAGCAGAGCCAAGACTGGGACCCAGGGCTCTTCACTCCCCAGCCAGACCTCTCTATTACCCTCCCTGTACCTCTTTGCTACTTTCTGTGAGGGTGGCAGCCCGCAGCGAACCCCTGGGGTCAGGAACAGTGGCTGCTGATTTTTCAAACTAAAAGGGAAACTTAAAGACCACTTGGTCCCCGTTTTCCAGCTGAGGAAACTGAGGCCTGGAGAGTGTTAAGTGACCCGCCCGAAGTCACTACCAAGTGACAGAGCAGGGTTCAAACCCGGCTGTCCCTGCGCCACAGCGCTTAAAGCAGAAAAGCAACTGGCAACAGACCCTTCTCTTTACCAGGGTTGATTCCCAAGGGCAAGTGAAGGTGCAGACGCAGAACAGAGAAGGGAAGGGGTTCACTCCAGGTTGCCCAGTGGGGAGTCCGTGATGGGTCAGGGGAAGGACGCCAGGACTACTGGCTCTCCCTGGGGAGCTCTTTTTGTCTTGTAGCCATCCAGCCTCTTCCTTTCCCCTGGTCTTTCTTTTCTTGACCCTTCACCTCTCCCTCGTCCTTTTCTTTCTCACCCTGGGTGAATCACCGGCTGCACTGGGCAGGTCCTCGTGGCCTGGGAAGGAAGCCATACTATCAGGATCCCTGGCATGGGTCCATCACTGAGCCGCCCTGCCCAGTGCATCCTGGTCCAGAATCTCAGGGTGAGGGGGCACCGTCAGGAGAGCTTGATGGAGCACAAGAGAGCGAGGGGCTTTGCTGCTTCTCCTGAGTCTGAGAGGGGTCACTAAGGGCATAAAGGAAGGAGGCTGCAGGGCTAAGGGAGGTCTGGCTGTGTCCGCAGGCTGGAGCTGACCCTAGGGCAGCTCTGCAAGTCAGAAAGGCTGCCTGCTGGGGGTTGGACAGAGGCCCGTCTCTGGGTCTGGTCTCCCCCTTTCTTGCCCTAAGATCCTCGCCTCTCTTCCCCTTCTCCCCTCTCCTCCTCACTCTTCTGCTTAAATTACCTTTTTAATTTCCTTTTAAGCCTTTCTTCTCCCAGAAGGACAGAACAAAGAGCAGGTTGGAATGGAGGCCGAGGCCACCAGAGATGTGGGGTGGATTTGAGTCCTGGGAAGGGGGAACAAATGCTTATTGAGTTAAATTGAGGGGAAACTGGGTGGACCAAGTTGGCAGGGCAGGAAGGAGGCCAGGCCTCTGTGTCCTGGACCCTGGGTGTGGAGATCTGCTCTCTCTACACACCAGGAGTCCCATCTGGGCCAGCTTCTGGCTGCTTTGGTCTACTTCATTCCCATTCCTCTCACCCCTCCTCCTTTCCCTTTTCCTTTCTCTTCCTTTCCTCCTCCTCATCCCTCTTTTTCCTTGTTCTCTCAGTTCCCATCTGCTCTTCTCCTCCACCCTCTTCTGTTACTCTCCTTCATCTTCCTTTCCTTCTCTTTCCTGTTTCTTCTTCTTCCTACTGTGTGTTTTTTTTCTTTCTTTTGATGGACCCCAGTGGGAGGGGGGGTACTGTAGAAAGAATCCTGGCTGTGTAGTCAAGAGACCTGGGTTCCAATCCTGCCTCTGGCTCCTGCAGTGACCTTGGTCAGTTCACATCCCCTCTAGGCCTGTTTCTGCGAGTATAAAATAGAGGAGCAGGACTAGATAACCTGGAAAACTCTGGAAATGTAGGGTCCTGGGGTTTTTCTCCTTTCCCATCCTCTCTCTTCCCCTGCTTTTCCTTTGCCCTTCTCTCTCTATCTGCTTCTCCTTTCCCGTCTTCCTCCCCTTCCTTCCTCTCTACACTCTTTTCCTTCACATTTTTCTTCCGTCTTTCCTCGGTTTCCTTTCCTGCATTTGCTCCATCTTACCCTGGCCTCCATCCCTCGTCTTTCTACTTCCCTTTCTCATCTCTTCTTCCTCTTCCTGTCCTCTCCTCCTTCTCCCCTTCCTCCATTCTCATCTCTCTCCCCTTCAGAGAATCCTTTCGTGACTGAAGGAGGCCAGAATAGGCTGAGATGGGAGCAGGACCTGGGCTTCCTCCCTCCTCTTCCCCTTTCCTTCTTTGAGCTCAGTGGTGTAGACCAGGAGTGCGAGCTCCTGCTGAGTTAAGAAGACAAGAGGCCCAGGAGCTGCTTCCAGCTTGACTGCCACTCACTGCTGTGATCCTGGCCTGGCCTTACACATCTGTGGGCTGTGTTTCTTCATCTGTAAGATGAGGGTGGACCTAGGTGACCTCTGAAGTCATAGGGCATTGAGGTTTGAGGGGCACCAACTGCTAGGAAGATATTGAAAGAAAATATGGTGAGAATAGGGGAGTCCAGAAGGAGAAGTTGTGAGTCTTGTGACTAGGGTGGTACTGGGCACCCCCCTCTCCCCGACTAGACTTAGTTCCAGGCCTCGTCCTTTCTAGGAACAGCCATCTACTCCTGGGGAGTGGAGAGGGAGTGGAAGAATGATTTCTTCTCTTTCCCCAGAGCAGGGTCAGCCTTTGCAAAGGCACTACCCCCTTTGGGTTGTTGGTCTCTTTCTGTTCAGACTAATCAGCTGGCCAGATGTGACTGAGGAGGGGATGGTGTCTCCTGGGATGGTGGGTCCTTGGGGGGATGGGCAGACAGAAATGAGGCTCTGGGCACAATTGAGCCTTACAGGGTCACATGAGAGCCTGTGCCTGACCTGGCAAGAGCTGGTTAGACCAGATCTCTGTAGGTTGGTGTGTTACTGTGTTGGGGAGGTTGCGGGTGGGTGGGGGCTGGCTGAGCAGCTGCTTGCATGCTCGTGGCACTCTCTCTCTCTCTCTCTCTCTCTCTCTCTCTGTCTCTGCCTCTGTTTCTCTGTTTCTGTCTTTCTCTGTCTCTGTCTCTTTCCAGGTGAGATCAGAAGCCTTTCTGAGAAGTCTTTGGCCACTCTCTCCCTGGCCCTGGATCCCCTTGGGAAGGCAGGGCTGTCTTGGAATCTTTGGGGCCTCTGAATTGAGGAGACAGTCTGGGGTAACAGGACAAGCCAGGCTTGGAGTGAGAAGGGCCCATGGTCTGAGCCCAGCCTTGATGCTCGCTAGCTCTGTGACCTGGGCAAACCAGAGAGCAGCCTCAGTTTCTTCATCTGGAAAGTGGCCACAACAACAACAACAATAATGGTGGTTTTAAGGAAAGTGTTTTGTAAGCCATCAGGTGTCACAGAAATCAGAGCTAATATTATTAGCTTCTGAGACTGATCCCTCCCAGTCCTGTGAAGTCAAGTGGATGATTTCATAATCCACAGTAACTGGGTTCAAGTTGCAGTGGAAAGAAGTCAGGTAAAGCCACATTTCCTGCCTGTGGGGGTGGCCTTTTTCATAGTGGTGCCCAAGCCCTTCTGTCCTGGCTGTCTCAAGGAGCCACTGGTCATAGGCAGTTGGAGAGGGTTAGACCTCCCTGGGAGCAGAGCAGGGCAGACACCAAGTGACCCCCTGAGCTTAGTATTTTATTCTTATTGTTTTCCTTCCCATCTTCCAGAGGAGGAACCCCTCTTCACATCATGTGTGGAGAACCAGGGGGATCTAGGCCCATGATGCAGGGAAGAGCTCTGACCTCCAGCTCTGGGCTTCCTCCCCTCTCCTGTTCTCCAGGGTGACAGGGTTATGTTTTTTGGTAGGGGTTAGACTTTTTTGTCTATTGATCTTTCCCTTGAGGAAGCCTGAGGTCCAGAACTTTGGACCTGTAGCCACCACTCTGACTTGGGGACCACCTACTACCTCCCCATGTAATAGGCTCTGGGGGAGAGGGGCTTCTCATCTCCAAGGACCCATTCTCCAGGCTGAGAAAATAATTGAGGGGATGAGAAAGATAGAAGGGAGAATAGTGAGATAGAGAAAGAGAAAGCCGGGAGGGGAGGAGAGAGAAGGAAGGGGGAAGGGAGTCGCATGAGCCAGAATATGCATTGAAACTTTTCCAACTTACACCTGTCTGGATGCTGTCTTTGGAGGCCACTTCTCCTCAAGTATTTTTTCTGACATCACAGACCCTTAAGGATACGCAGGTGGGGAATCTAGCCTGGCTTGTTTTAGTCCAGAAGAAAAGTCTTGAGAGGGCTGGGGTGAGGGGAGTGTTGTCTTGGGGAGAGCATGTTGCCCCATTGGTCCTGTTTTCCCAGAGAAAAGAAGTACCAGGGTCCCGAGTCCCTGGACACTTGACCTTAGAGCCATCCTGTCCTGCCTATTGTAGAACTGGAGTGAGCATGTGAAAGGCAGCAGTGAGGAGGTGTCAGGAAGCCCTCTTTGTAGTCCTGGCCCAGCCTCAGTTTCCTTCTCTGTAAAATGAAGTTATTGGACTAGATGAAGGCTTTGGTCCTCTTCCATGTCTGACATTCCATGATTCTCTGTCTGCTAAAACAGTAGCAGGATTACTCCTGTGACTTCCAAAGAGGCTCAGGCATGTTGGGCTCTCATGGTATCCAAAAGGTCAGTAGATCAGGGCCAGTCATTGGGGAAGATTCCAGCAGGAAAGGGAAGGGGAGGCCTCAGAAATATCATGACCCAGCCCTACAGGGCCGACTCTACAGAAATATCCAAGGAAGGAGAGCGGCCGGGGAAACAGCTAGAGAGGGCTTTGTTGGCCCACGTCCACCCCTTCCTTTTCCAGAGGAAGGAAACCAGGCTTAGGGAGGGTGGGAGCCTTTGTGGAGCTGTACCCATGACTCAGCAGGCTGGGGTCTGGACCTGCCTTCTGGGAAACATAAGTCTTCACTGCACTATCTTTGTCTTCCCCACCAATGTCAGGCCCAGTGTAGGGGACCTGCCCTGTAACCAAGGATGGACCCACAGAATGTTAGTGCTAGAAAGGAGAAGCTACGTGTTATCTAGCCCATTTTACAGATAAGAAATCTAAGGCCCAGAAATTAAGATCACACAACTGGTTAGCAGCAGACTTGGGACTTGCTTCATTCTGAGACCTTATGATAACTCAGAGCTTTGTACTAGAGATAGATGCAGTGGATGGAGTGCCAGACCTAGAATCAGGAAGACTGGAGTTCAAATCCTGCCTCAGACGCTTATGAACTGTTTGACCCTGAACAGATCACTTAGCCTTTGTTTGCCTCAGTTTCCTCTGATGTAAAATGAAGAAGGATAATAGCCAGGGTTGTGCAGATCCAAGGAGATGTTTGTAAAGTACTTGGCACAGAGCTTGGCACGTGGTAAGTGTTTAATAAACGAGCTCATTTCCTTCATTCCTTCCTTGCCACTGGACGCATTGAGAGCCTAATGCCAAATCTGCCTTGAGGAGAAGCCCAACTCCTAGACCCTACTTGCAGTTTCCCTCCCTCCCCTTTGTCATCAGCCTAAGCCAAAGATTTGTCTGACTTTTGGAGGAACTGGGTTCCTCTTTCTTACCTTAGCACCTTCAGGCTTGTGGCCCTATCAGACCTGGGCTTCTTCTTCCACAGTTCCAAAAAGGATAAGTTGGAGGATGAGGGAGAGAGGAGATGGGGCTGTGAACTGAAGGAATCCTTGCTTTTGGGGCCTCTTTCTTAGAAAATGAGGGAACAGTCAAGGTCTGAGTGGTGCTTTGATTTTTAGACTTGTAGCCTGCCCTTCTGGCTCTTTTTTCCCAGGACTCCTCAGCAGGGATTGGTCTCTGGTCAGCCTGTCCAGCATCTGAGCCTTTGGAGATGTTTTTAGAGGCAGCGCTGGTCTAAGGGCAAAAACCAAGGAATGAGAGGGCCCAGATCCAAATCCTGCCTGGGATATTCATCGCCTGAGTGACTTTGGCCAACTCGCTTAACTTCTCTGGTCTCCATTTTCTTCATGTGCAAAATGAAGATTTTGGACTAGATCTTGAGGTTTCAGTTTTTAAGTGTCATGGTCCTATTAAACCCTGGAATCTGAAGATTATTGGATCTGGAAGGGACCGAAGAGGTTGTCTAGTCTAAGCCCCAAGAGCAGTCAGCCCCTTTGCATGGGCAGGACCCTATCCTGCCATCTGGCCACAGTGAGACATCTTGGATGAGACAGGCTCTGTGGGCTGGTCTGACTAACTCTCATCTCCTATTTTCTCTCTTCTCCCACCCAGCCCATAATAAACTGAGTCCTAGACCTCCCCAGTGAGAGATCATGGTTGGGGCAGGCTCTGTGGGCTGGTCTGACTAACTCTCATCTCCCATTTTCTCTCTTCCCCTACCCAGCCCATAATAAACTCAGTCTTAGATCTTCCCAATCCCTGCTCTCCCTTGAGGATTTCCATTGCAGCTCCTGAAATCTTTGTCCATTGTGGGATGGGAGAAAGACTATAAGCTCATCACTGTAGAATTAGAAGAGCCTTGGAGATCATCTATGGATCTCTGCATATAGGTGGAGGACCTGACTTTGAGCTGTAAGATATAGAAATTGGACCAATGACCTCCAAGGTCTAAATCCTTCGTCTCATGAGCCCACGATCCTGGATCTCGTTCTCCTTCTATCTTATGCTCACTGAAGTTTGGCTTTCCCTTGAAGGTAACCCATCTCTTGGCACCATCTCCAAAACTGGCTGCTCTGTGACCCCGGGGAAGAGGGGGGGAGAAGGAGGTGGTTCCCACCACCACTTGCAGAGCTTCCTCAGGCCTCCAAGTTCCTGAAACTCTTCACTCCAACTGTTCCAGCTTCTGTTTTCCAGTCTCCCAAACACTCATCCCTGCACAAATGGCCATACCTCAGATCCTTTCCTCCTCAACCAGCCCTGCCCTGCCATTTGATTGAACGTGCCCAGGCACCAGAATTCCTCGTTACGGCTCTGTCCCCTTATCTAGAAGAGTAAAGTCATTACAAATGCCCTAAGATGGAAACTGCTTATGTCCTCCTCATGCTCAGGTCCGTCCCCCTGCTTCTGAGTAGGTCTGTATCCAAACTTGTCTAGATAGAGCACAACCTGTCCTATTTATTTTATTTTTTATTATTTTTAATAATATTTTTTGTGAGGCGGTTAGGATTAAGTGACGTGCCTAGGGTTACACAGCTAGTAAATGTCAAGTGTCTCAGGCCAGATTTGAACTCGGATCCTCCTGACTCCAGGGCTGGCGCTCAATCCACTGCGCCACCTAACTGCACCTATCCTGTTTATTTTTAAAAATGTTTTATCGATGTCTTTTAATCACAACCACTTTCCCACTTCCTTCCAGATTGAACCCTTTATTTGGGTCAAAGAAAAACAATCAGAAACATCTGCCACAGAAACTTTGTTGGGTAGTGTTTACTCGAGTCTGTCCCCATGATCTTTCACCTCTCTGCCAAGAGGGAGGAAGCCTGAGCAGTGGGACACTTAGTGGGGACCTTATGGAGGAGACAGTGAAACATTCTTCCTAGTGGCTAGCATTTTGTTTACTTTGTAGAAGTCATCACGGCTCTTTTCTTAGCTCTTCTGTTTCTCCCTGTGGCCATTCATGGGTCTCCTCTGACTGTATCCTCTTCATCATTTCTTCCTGCACAATAATAATCCATTACACTCCTGCTTGTTATTGTTGCCATTCCTGTCATGTCTGACTGTTGGTAACCCCATTTGGGGTTTACTTGGCAAAGATACTGCGGTGGTTTGCCGTGTCCTTCTCCGTTACACTCATATATCGTCATTTATTCAGTCGTCCCTCTCTCCATGGGTGCCTTTGAAACAGTCAGGATTCAAGAATCCCAACAAAAATCCTGGGCCAAGTAGAGACCAGCCTTTGGGTTTCCTTCTCCCTGGCTGCCTTAACCAACAAGTTGACTGATTCTAGTCCTGGCTTTGCTCCTGATTCCTTCTGAAACTGGGCAAGTCCTTCCCCTCTCTGCACAAATACTCATCTCTGCAGTATTTGGAGGTGGGAGCTGCTGGGGTCTAAAAATGTCTATCAGAATATCTCTTAACCTGTCCAAAAAGCTGAAATCCCATACTTTAAAAAGTCTTCCTAAGGCAGTGAGGTAGCGCCAGCCCTGGAGTCATGAGGATCTGAGTTCAAATGTGGTCTCAGACACTTACTGACTCTGTGGCCCAGGACAAATCACTCAATCTTGTTTGCCTCCAAAAAAAAAAAGTCTTCCTAGTGCCCAATTGGTGCCTCACCCTGTGCCGGGCTGTAAGGGGGACAGGAGGGTAAGACTGAGGGAGCTCCCCGTCTGGTTGGGCAGGTGGGCCTTACCTGTGTTGAACACGATTCAGTGTCAAACAGTGATTCAGAGAGAAAGCCTTGTGGGCTGGAGTAGTCTTTTCCCCTAGAGAAGTGGAGCCTTAAGCCCTTTCTGAAGGATTTGGATAGAAAGAGGACACTCCTAGCAAGGGACACAGCCAAGAAAATGCTCAGGGGCAAAAATGAATAGACATGCGGGGTATAGAGAAGAGACCAGGCTGCCGGGAGGAGGAGGGGTGTGAGGAGGAGACACATGGCGGTGAGAGGTGAGAGCTGAGATGAGAACGAAGCCAACTGTGGGGTGGGGTCTGTGCCTTAAATTAGGGTTTTCAGAAGGCCCTCGTTGGGGGCAGATCGTAGGACCAGAAAGTAAGGGCAGACGGACCTCAGGCTCACCAGGGCCGGTCTCTTCATTTTATGGTTGAGGAAGCTAAGGCCCAGGGAGGTGGAAGGATTTGAACCTGGGTCCTCGGACTTGACTCTGCTCATTCTGCTGCCCCATACAATAACCCAGTAGCATGTGGTGGGAACAGGAAACATGCAGAGGAGGGAAGTGTTAAGTTGGGCATGGCGGCATGGACAAGTCTGGCATTTCTCAGTTCATAAAGTAGTCTCGCAGGAGCCACGAGAGGCAGGTTGTGCAGGTCTGGTTGGTGTCTCCATTTCATAGATGAGGAAGCTGAGAGGAGAGCTGTCGATTCCCCTCCTTGGGATCACACAGCTGCTAAGTGTCTCCTGACTCCCAAGGACTGGGTGCTCTTCTACCAGAGCCCCTGCCTCCAATGGAGTCGAGGGCTGGACTTAGTGAAGCTCAGAACTCCAGGGTGCTGGCAGAAGCAAGAAGGGACCAGCAGGATTCTGGCCCTTTGAGTACAAGACCCAAGGCCACCCACGGACACTGCCTCTCGTTTCCTTATCCTGTTGACAAGTTCGGCATCGGCTCACTGTACCTACACGGAGCCTGCGCTTCTCATCCTGCCATTCAGAACCTTCCAACAGGCCCCCCTCCCCCACCCCTTTGCCAGCTTCATTTCCCATGATTCCTTTATGTGCACCCACTAGTCCAGCCAGGTCAGGCCTCTCCCTGTTCCCTAAATACACATTCAGTCTACAAACATTTATTTATTAAGCACTTGCTGTGTGCTAGGCATGGCACTAGGTATCTGAAACACAGGTACAAAAGTGAGAGTTTGGGGCCTCGAGGAGCATGCTTTAACAATGGGGAAGTAAGAAAAGGGGGCGGCTTGCGCAATGAGTAGAGCACCAGCCCTGGAGTCAGGAGGATGTGAGTTCACATCTGCTTCAGACACTTAATACTTACTAGCTGTGTGACCTTGGACAAGTCACTTAACCCCAATTGCCCTGCCTTCCCCCCTCCAAAAAGCAAAAAATAAATAAAAAGTAAAAAGAGAAGGGGGCAGCCCATAAACATTAGACTGAATCAGAGATGAGGTAGGAGATTTCAGCAATGGGGTACATCTTGTTAGAACCCTCTGGTGGCTCCCTTCCCTACCGGAAGTTCCTTAAAGGCAGGAACCAGTAGGATTTCATCTCTGTACCTTCAATGCCTTACTTACAGGAGGAGCTTAATAATTGTTTATGGAACTGCATTTACAGAATCCCCAGTTCAAGCCTCGCCACCTCTAGTAAGCCTTCCTTGACCACTCCAACCAAATTTCACTGAACTGTCTCTCCCTCCCTCCACACATCGACACTTTGGCCCTAGTGTTGTATTCTTTTTTTTTTTTTTTGAGAGGGGAAGGTAGGGCAATTGGGATTAAGTGACTTGCCCAAAGTCACACGGCTAGTTTTGTGTTAAGTGTCTGATGCTGGATTTGAACTCGGGTCCTCCTGAGTCCAGGATCAGTGCTCTATTCACTGCACCACCTAGCTAGCCCTCAGTGTTGTATTCTAACCCTTTTCCAAATCCTGGCTCTGTCCCTAACTTGTTCAAGCTTTGTTTCTCCAGATAGACTATAAGCCTCCTTAAGGCAGAGACTTTTTTGCCTCTCCTTCCTGCTATACACATAGTAGGTACTCAACAAGTCATCACACACCAGAGCAGAAGAGCTCTGGGCTCTAGGTCAGCCCCTCCCCAAACCGTCCATCTCTGCATTGACAGGAAGGGCTGCCCAGCCTTTGTGTGAAGTTCTTCAGAAATGGGCAGCTGGCCTCCTTGGGAAGCAGCCCCTTTCATTTGGGGAAAGCTCTGCTTCTTAGGAAGTATTTCCTATGTTTGTAGAGTCATAGAAGCCCAGAGATGGAAAGGAACACAGAGTTGGGCTAGTCCAGCTTTTTCATGACGGGTG
>CM053598.1:38855139-38903355 GCA_028646575.1 Pseudocheirus occidentalis | reverse complement strand
TGGATGGATGGATGGATGGATGGATGGATGGATGGTTGGATGGATGGATGGATGGATGAATAGATTACATACATACATACATATTATACACACTTACACACATATACCTAGACATCATCTCTGTAAGGAGATGACAGTGGAACGCATCAGAGCTTTTGATGATGAGGTCACCAAATAAGATAGAATAAAAGAGAAAGAGAAAAAGGGTCCAGGACAGAGCTTTGGGGGACACCCATGGTCAGTTACCTGGATAAAGGTCCAGCAAAGGAGACTGGAAAGGAATACTCAGATAGGAGCAGAGTCAGAGTCAAAGCCAACGTTATTTCATATTCCCTATAGTACAGAGTCCATTGAATCCCTATATGAATCAATAATCCTTTTGGGTCATGGGAAATTAGGGAGAAGATTAGAATCAGTGGCACAGGGGTAAACATGAGGCCAGTAAATCATGCAATACTGTTAGGAAAATTCTTGCATCTAGAAGGGTCTAGAATGAATCCAGGCTAGAGCACTAAAATAGAAAGACCTAGGAGGCTTTGCCTACCCTTTACCCACCTGCTTTTCCACCTTGATATGTACATCAAGAAAATGCTTCTGTAGACTAGAAAGATAGGTTGTAAAGGGCTTTCAAATGCCTAACATAGAATTCTATATTTGAACCTGGAAGTAATAGGAAACCCCCAGCATTTTATTGAATTTGTGTGAGGAGGTGTTGAGGTTATAGGTGGAAATTGCATGGTCAGATGTAATCTGCTGTAAACACTTTGGCAGCTAAGTGGTGAATAAATTGGAGTGGGGAGTTTCCCCTTTAACATTTTATATGTAAAAATAAAGGATGTAGATAAGGTGATCCATAATGTCCTTTACAGATCTAGATGCTACAATTCAACAGTTGTAACCATAAGACGTGAGCCCACTCTTAATACAACTCTCAAGAATAAAAGGGAACACAGGAATAAACAAAACGACTCCATTGGTACCTCTAAGATAGGAAATGAACCAGAGAAAAGACTTAAGGGCATGAAGGGCAGCAGGGGTAGGTTTTCCATTGAGAATTTACTTAGAGGTGGTAAGGAATGCACAAAGTGAGAGAGGGTTTGGGTCTGCAGTAACAGGAGTAATCTCTATTCTGATGAGATCACAGAACCACTGAGCCAGAGAAGAATTTTTGGGAAGTAGTTTATAGGAGCAAACAGATAACTCTTCTGATCTTCTTAAGAGTGATGGTTAGGATTCCAACTTGAAAACTTCCATTGTGTGTGGGACAGAATGTGGTTTCTCAAATAGACTATCTGCTGTGGTGACTATCCTGTCACCACACACACATTATCAGGGAATTAGATGGAGATTGAGAGGAACGAATGAAAATATTCCCATAAAGTAAAAGAGACAGTTGATGCGGTCTGGGATGCTTTTGTCTATAATCTGTTTGTAAAATCTCACTTGTGTTCAGGTACCTATGTATGTAACATCAGTCTGTAACAAGCCTGTGTAATTAAGTTATAAAAGTCACACTTTCCCACCCTCCCATAAAGGCATTTAACTCTGCCTCTCCTTTTCACCCAGCCTAAAAATCTTTTCCCTTAGAAAGTCTGCCTAGAGACAAGCACCTGTGAAGCCTCCAATAGTGTTCTATAAACAAACCCTTAGAGAAATGCATAGCCCCTTTGTTCTAAGTGGCCAGCTGCACCCAAAAGCCTTGAACAACATTATCAGACAGATAACTCTGTCTCAATATGGTACCTCCTGAATCCCTAATCAGTCTAGTTCCCAGACTTGGAAACAAACAAGTCTGTCCTCCCAACAGCCATATTGGACATATCTCATTCATCCTTGACCAAAAGTAATCTAGTAACGTTTCAAGCAAAAAAACCACACCTCCTTATATCCCCTCCTTAGGAGTTTTCCTAGTGAATTATGGGCAATTCACATGTGCAGTTGATACAAAAAGTGCATGTCCCTTTAAGCACTGACCATTCCTAAACTCCTCCCAAACTCCTCCCTAACTCCACCTTTGCCCACCTAGTTAGCATAATTAGCCTTTGACTGACAGTTTTATGGTTCTAAAACCACTTCAAGCCACAGCTCTTTGCAGGCTATCCCTTAACCTTTTCCTGCCTGCTACAGAGCATAAAGCTTTATAACTCTACCTTAGATCCCTGTACTTTGCAGGTCCCCCTATTTCTCCTGCCTGCTACTAAGCCAGCATGTCAATAAACTTTGTAAGTTTGCCAAAAGACAGCTTGGGTCTTGACGAAATTCTTTCCAGACAAGAACCCAATAGGGATTCATATGAAATCCCTTAAACACACAGCACTTACGAACCTCTTCAACAGTTACCAAACTTGAGCTGGGCTTTAGCCTTGATAGGCCCAAATTTTGTTTTTCTATAATGTGTCTGCCAGCTGCCTGTCTTTGGTAAACAAGAAAAGCAACAAGTGATCCATGAATTGCCTACTTTTTGCAACAAGTAGTATGTTTGCCAGGCGTTTCTGTAAATTGTTTGCTTTTTGGAAAACAAGAGAAAAATATGTTGTGATGAGCTAACTTCTGATAAATAATTTTGTTTTGGATAAAAGGATTGTAAGGACGCCTCTTCCCACCAATGGGAAGGAAGATCCAGTTATTGGGGAGGGGTTTTTGGGAGGGGTTTTGTGGTTTTTATCTATTTAACCCAGCTTCTGCTTCTGTAAGGTGGCCTCCTCCCTCTGGTGTTCCAGTGGTGTGGACCGCCCGCTTCTCACAAGATTCTAATACAGAAACCTTTCCACTTTCACTTGGAGAAATCTCTGAGTAGTCAATTTGTTTAGGGTCTTTGCAATCCACACAATAGTGATGTGATGTCATAAAAACCTCCCATGAGGTCACACATCCCATCAGAATTCTCACACAACTGACTATTGTCTACTGGAAGGTTAAGCAGTTTTCATCAACCTAGGCATTTTAGAGCTGGAGGATCAAATGCCTTCCTATCAAAATAGTCAAAAGCAGCTGAAGACTAACATCAGCAGTGGTCAGGACCAGGACCCAGCTACCTTCCTCCTTAGTGGGTCTCACAAGACTTTGCCTATGTGGGACCCCAAGGTAAGAACTGTTCAGATTAACCCTTATTGTTTTTAATAAACTGAAAAGACATTCCTGTTAGAAGGGGAAAAAAGGAAAGAGATCTTTTTCAATTGGAGGATGGATGAATAAACTATGGTATATGAATGTAATAGAATATTATGGTGCTATAGTTCAAAATGGTGCCAAAGTGCCACAGAATTCAGAAAAGCACGGGAAGACTTATATGAACTGATCCACACTGATGAAAGCAGAACCAAGAGAATATACACATTGACTACAGTAAGATAAATGAGAACATTAAAAGGCAGCTGAACTCAAATGAGATGCAATCCTAGGTCACAAAATTAACGATTTAGAAATGAGAAGGAACTTAGAGGCTTCTAGCTTAACACCACCATTTTACAGATGAGAAAACTGAGGCCAAGTATGTTGAGTGACTTGCCCAAGCTCACTCAGGAAGTAACAGAGACAGAACCCAAGTCTTTTGGTTCTGAATCTAGCCCTCCTCCTTTTACTTCGTGCTTTATTCAGATAAGAAATGTTGCAAATATTGCCATTTTTAAGTATAGTATATTATTAGTATTATAGAGCTGTTAGAAATATTTTAGAACATATGAGTTCTTTTTCTTTTTCCCTGATCACCTTGGGAAACAGACCTAATAATGGTATTGCTAGGTCAAAGGATATACACATTTTTATAACTCTTTGGGCAAGATACCAGATTGCTTTCCAAAATGGTTAGATCACTTTACAATTTCACTAACAGTGTATTATAATGTCCCAATTTTTCCACATTCCCTCCAACATTTGTCATTTCCCCTTCTATCATTTTAGTGAATCTGATAGGTATGAGATGATATCTCAAAGTTGTTTCAATTTACACTTTTATAATGAATAATGATTTAGAGCATTTTTTCATATGACTACATACAGTTGATTTCTTTATTGAAAAACTACCTGTTCATATCTTTTGACCATTTATCAATTGGGAAAAGACAAGTATTTTTATAAATTTGACAAAGTTCTCTATATATTTGAGATATGAGACCTGAGAAACTGTCTATAATGATTTTTTCCCCAGTTTTCTGCTTTCCTTCTAATCTTCACTACATTGGTTTTATTTGCATAAAACCTTTTAAATTTAACGTAATCAAAGTTAGCCATTTTATATTTCACAATGTTCTCTATCTCTTCTTCATAAATTCTCCTATCCATAAGTCTGATAGGATAATGTGTTCCATTTTCTTCTATCTCTCTTTATATATAGATTATGCATCCCTTTTCGTCTTATTTTCTTAAATGGTGTAAGATACTAGTCTATACCAAATTTCTGCCAGACTGTTTTCCAGTTTTCTCAACAATTTTTACCAGATAGTGAATTCTTAGCCCCAAAGCTTAAATCTTTACATTTGTCAAACACAAGGTTACTATAATTATTTACTACTGTGTATTGCTTATCTATTGTATTCCACTAACCCACCTTTCTATTTCTTAGCCAGTACCAGATAATTTTCATAATTATTGCCTTATAATATAGTTCAAGATCTGGTTACTGCTAAACCTCTTTCCTTCACATGCTTTTCATTAATTCTTTTGATATTCTTGACCTTTTAGTTTTCCAAATGAATTTTGTTATCATTTTTTCCAGCTCAATAAAAATTTTTGGGGGGTAATTTAATTCAAATAGTATTGACTAAATAGATTAGTTTAGGTAGAATTGCCATTTTTACTATATTGGCTCTCCCTACCCTTGAATAATTTTTATTTCTCCAATTATTTAAATCTGGCTTTATTTGTATAAAAAGTATTTTATAATTATATTCATATAGTACCTGGGTTTGTCTTGCTGGGTATTTCATATGGTCTACAATTGTTTTAAATGGGGTATCTCTTACTATCTCTTCTTGTAGGGTTTTGTTGGTAATATATGGAAATGCTAATGACTTATATGGGCTTCTTTTATCTTCTGCTACTTTGCTAAAATTATTTTCAACTAACTTTTTAGTTGAATCTCTAGGATTTTGCAAGAATATCACCATATCATCTGCAAAAAAGACTTTTATTACTTCATTGCCCATTTTGATTCCTTCAGCTTCTTTTTCTTCTTTCATTGCTATTGCTTACGATATCGAATAATATTGGTGATGGGCATCCTTATTTCATTCCTTATCTTATTGGGAAGGCTTCTAGCCTATCCCCATTAGAAGTAATGCTTGCTGATGGTTTTACATAGACATTTCTTATCATTTAAAGGAAAACTCTATTTGTCCCTATGCTTTCAAGTGTTTTTAATAGAAATGAGTGTTATATTTTGTCAAAAGCTTTTTCTTCATCTATTGAGATAGATGATTTTTGTCTTTTTGTTGCTGATATAATCAATTATGCTAATAATTTTCCTCATGTTAAACTGTCCTTGCATTCCTGGTATGAATCCCACTTGGCCACAAAATATAATCTTTGCGACATATTGTCGTAGTCTCCTGTCTAGTATTTTATTTAGGATTTTTATGTCCATATTCATTAATGAAACTGATTGATAATTTTCTTTCTCTATTTTTGTTCTTTGAGAACTCACTATTCAACACAAACTTCTGTGAAAACTGAAAAGGAGTGGAATAAAGCAGGCATGAACCAACATCTCACATGGTATATAAATATAAGGTCAAAATGGGTATGTGAATTAGACATAAAGGGTGATATCATACGCAAAATTAGGGGAGCATGGGAAAAATTACCTGTCAAACCTATGGATAGGAAAAGAGATTATGATCAAACAAGAGACAGAGCTCACTAGAGGTAAATAAACAAAATCAATACAGTCAAAATTAGAAGGAATGCAGGAAACTGGGGAAATTTTTTTTACAGGAAGTTTCTCTGATAAAGGCCTCATTTCTCATATATATAGTGAACTGGGCTAAATTTTGTAAAAATAAAAAATAAAAGTCATTCCCCAATTGATAAATGGTCAAAGGATATGAACAGGCAGTTTTCAGAACAAGAAATTAAAGGTATCAATAGTCATGGGAAAAATGCTCTAAGTTGCTAATAACTAGAGAAATGCACATGAAAACAAATCTGGGGTATCACCTCACACCTATCAGATTGGCTAAAATAACAGAAAAGGAAACTGACAAATGCTGGAGGGAATGTGAAGCAGGACACTGAGGCACTGTTGGTGAAGTTGTGAACTGCTCCAACCATTCTGCAGAACAATTTGGAACTGTGTGCAAAGGGTCATGAAACTGTTCTTCTTTGTTTAAGGTGCACTTTGTAACGCATTCTCTCCGGGTCTTGCGTGTGCTTTGGTAGCGCTGGTTCTCAGAAATTTTATGCATTCTGCAGTTATCTGGAATGGGGTCTCCCTTTCTGTCATCGTTGGTTGGGTTTTATTTTTATATGGAAATGCTACTGGGTTCTGAAGGTGCATTTTGGAATCTTGAGCATTCCAGGGCCGGCCAGCGCGCAGCTTCCTTCCCACAGCGGGTCACTCTCGCGGGTACCGGGAGAATGGAAGCCTCCGGAGGGCCAGCCTCTTCCGGCTCTTGTCATTTAGGGGGTGGGGTTTTGATAGCCAGCAGCCGTCACAGAGGTTAACCTCTCTGGGGGAAGTTGCACTAGATCAGGCCTGAAACAGAGGAAAAGACCTAGGATTTGGAATCAGACCTGGGTTCGAGTCCTGCGGTGTGTCTCGGCCCCTTTGTAATTCTGTAAAAGGGAGGAGTGGTGAAGGAAATAAAACCTATGTGCCGCCCCGTGCTAAAGGCTTTACAAATAGTATCTCCTAACAACCCTGGGAGGTGGGTGTTGTTATTGTGCCCATTTTACAGATGAGGAAACCGAGGCAAGCAAAGGTCAGGAGACCTGCCCAGGGTCACGCCGCCACAGACAGTGAAACCACGTTTGGCCGCCGGTCTTGTCGGGTTCCAGCCACCTAAAGGTGGAGATAGAGGCCTAGGAGCCCACGGCCCCTAGGGGGCAGCGCCGCGCCGGCCTCCTGACGTTAAGCCCGGCCCCCTCAGGCTCCACCCACAAGGGCACTTCCGGCTCTCAGCACAAGGCCCTGGGATTCCGGCCCAGGCTTGGGAAGCCTCGGAGAGAAGCTGACGATCGGCGCCGCCGGGCTGTCAGGGAGCCACGCCTGCCAGCTGGGACGCATGCGCAGGTGAGGGCTGGCTGAGCTGGGAAGGGGGGAATGGGGGAGGCGGTGGCGCCGAGGCCCCCGCCGGGCGTGCGGCTGCGCGGTCCCGTGGGCACGAGGCTGGGAGACCCCCTCCCCCCGCGGGGGCTGGTCCGCGCGACGGAAGCGGCTGCGCGCGAGCCTCGGTCTGCGGGCCTCTGCCTCGGAGCGCGCCCCGGTCCCGGCCGGCCCCGCCACCACGTACGTGAGCACGCCGGGACCCCCGGCCCTGCTCCCCGGAGACCCCACCCGGTCCCCCCCGCGGTCTGAGACCCCTCCCCATAATTCCCTTCCCTCGCCTTCTCCTTGATCTCCCTTTCTCCCGGAGACCCCTCCTCGTCATCACCCCTTGGTGATCCTAGTCTGAGACCCCTCCTCGTAATTGAGGCCCCTCCCCGCCATGCCCCACCGCTCCCGGTGATTGGGCGCCGCCATTTCTGAGACCCCTCTTGCTTCCCAGCCGTCTCCAATCCCGGAGACCCCCGCGGCACCTTGGCTTCTTGACCCCTTCGCCTCCAGTCTCTGTTCCCTCCCCTCACGCCGGCTTCCTTCCGCTCGTCACCTTTGCTAACCCTCTCGGCACCCTGTAGACAGTAGGCGCTTCCTAAGTGCGTACTGAACCTGACTCCTAACCCCCCACGGGCGCTCACTTCCTCACCCCAGCCCCGGGGGTGCAGGGGGTGGCCCCTTCCCCACCCTCCTTACCCCGTGTCTCCTCTCTCTTCTCCAGCCGCGGCCAACAGCCCTCTGTTCCCCACCCCTCGGCTTCTGCCCCAGTCCCTCTGGTCAGGCGAGGGAGCGCTGTCCCCTGGACTTTGGGGGGTCAGGAGATTCTGGGCTGAAATTGTCTGCAATCCCACCCTGGTGGGCGATGCGATGAAAAGCCTCCGTTTGTTTGTAGAGTTGGGATAGTGAAGCATGTATGGAGTGGCACCGTGGTGACCTGCCTGGGCCCGTTTCGTGGCCTGGAGGGGGCCGGGGGTGACCGTAGTCCCCAGGGCTACCTCCTGCTGCTGCTGCGGGAGAGGCCTCGAGTAGGTTCCTAGCTACGGGCGTCCGTGGGGAGGCTCCAGCATGTCAATGTCAGTCCTGTGGGATGCGTGGGGCTGCCTCGCAGTCAGAGAGATGTGTGACATCCTGGAAGAAACAAGATCTTAAAAAGCAAACCACACAGCCCCCCGTGTTTAGCGACTCTGATGCCAAGGGTTTTAGCAAAGCCCGAGAAGTCATTTCTCAGTGGAGGGGCATCAATCCCTTCCCCTTCACCTGTTCAGTCCTTTTCAGTGGTGTCTGACTTCTCCTGGCCCTGGTTGGGGTTTTCTTGGCAGAGATACTGGAGTGTTGGCCATCTCCTTCTCCAGCTCGTTTTTATAGATGGAGACACTGAAGCAAACAGGGTGAAGTGACTTGGCCAGGGTCACACAGCTATGGAGTATCTGGGGCTAGATTTGGACTGAGGTCTTCCTCATTCCATGTCTAGCACTCTAACCATGGTGCCACCTAGCTGCCCCTGTCACCTTCTTAGGACAAAAATAAAAGTCTGCAGCGGATTAGAGAAAACAGTAAGAAAAATGAGAAAAGGCTTACTAGTGAGATAATTCTTCCCCTCAACTATTTCAGTGAGTTGCTAATATTGACAAATGAATTTGCCCTCCAAACTCTTCTCCTTCCTGGGTTCCAGGTTTGCATTCCTGACATCATCCTGGATTTTTCACTTTCTCTCTCCTGCTGCCATGGCTGAGCAGTTTCTGCCTTCAGAAGGTGGCTCACATTGGACCCTTTCTCTCACGTACCAGCGCCTTCATTCAGGGCCCTTCCTTCAGTCTCTGACCCTTATGGGCTGCCCTTCACTGTGCTGTCCAAGCCTTGTTCCTTAAGAGAGGTCTGACCATGTCACTTTGCTGCCCAGCCGGGCCCCAGTATGTCTTTCCAGCCTCCCATCCTGTGTTGCCTCCCATCCTGTCCTCTGTGATCCTGTTGAATAGGCCTCCTTTCAGAAACTCTTCTTTCCCCCATCCATGCTCATAGGTGAGAGTCCCTCTCTTCCTAAGATGCCCCTCAAGCACCATCTTCTTCATGAAGCCTCTCCTGAGTCCCCGAACCGGTGCTGTCTTCTCCCCAAATACTTTGTATTAACTATTCTCTCTTGTATTAACTTGACAGTTGTACTGTACATATTTTTCTAGATAGAGTGTAAGTGTAAAAGACGGGTTGGTGTCACCATGGAAAGAGTGCTTAGCAGCCCCTGGTGCGCAGTAGGAACTGTATAAATGTTAGCTGCTATTATATGTATGCCCCTAAAGAACATAATCTCAGTGTGAGGGAGGCTTGTCTCATCTTTTTACCTGTGTCCCCCTTACTACTTGTGTCCCCAGTTCTAAACACAGTGCTTAGCACACAATAATTGCTTAATAAATAGTTGTTGATTGATTTTGAATCTGATACACAGTTGGAACAAAAACCCATAGGGAAGAACAGACCAGTTTGCCTTTGGGAATTATGCAATGCTGTTAAGAACCCCCAAGTTTCTCCTTGAAACTAAACCTCATCTTTTTGATATCAATAGTTGCTCATTGATGATATGTAGCTATTTAAAAACATTTTTTGTACCAAATTTTTTTTCAATTAATAAGCATTTTTTTCTCTTCCCCATTAGAAGGAAAAAAGGGGGAAAAAGTCTTTGTGTCAAATAATGGCTAGCATTTACATAACGCTTTTAATGTTTGCAAAGTGCCTTATAAATATTACCTCATTGGATCCTCACGACACCCCTGGGAGGTCGGTTCTATTATCGCTCCCATTTTACAGATGAGAAGGCTGAAGCAGACAGGTTAAATGACTTTCCCAGTGTCACAGCCAGTAAGTGTCAGAGGCCAGATTCAAACTTGGGTATTCCTGACTCCAGGCCCAGTCTTTACCCCTTTACTCTTTACCCCATCACCTTGCTGCCTCCAACAAATATATGTAATCAAGCAAAACAGATTTCCACATTGCCCATGTCCAGAAATGTTTGCCTGATTCTCTCGCTCTATAGCTATGAACTGTACATATGTACACAGTTGTAGCTTTAGAGGCCAGTCTGTAACCATTAGATTCAGTCATAGGTCTCTCAAAGGAACATCAAGAGGTGTGGGGTGGGTGGGGTGGAGGAATTGGAGCAATGGCTAGTAGAGTTTGAATGGCCTGGGTTGGAATCCTATGCCTGATGCTGTGACCACAGAAAGTCTGTTAACCTTGCCAAGCCACAGTGCCCTCATCTGTAAAATGAGCAAGATGATACCTGCCTCCCTGAGTTCTCAGGCAAGCTCAAGTCAGATAGGATACTTAACACCCTTTGTGACTAATGAATGTTTGCTCTTGTGGATATGAGAGGCCTGTGATGTGTCTTCAGTGATAACCTACTGAGAAACAGTAAAACAGGTCATGTCCATAGGAGATGGACCTGGAGTAGGAGGTGGTTCAGCTAGCAGCTGTGGTACATGTGCCCAGTGGTGGTTGGATGGTCCCCCAGGAGAGGATGGGGAGAGGGGTCAGGCTGGCATCCCAGCCTGGTCAGGTGTTCACACCGGCTGAGGGGAGAGGACAAGGGGAGGAGGTGCACTTTGCCACGTGCTTCCTTCCAACATGAGCCCTCCTGTTTGCAGCAGCGCCCCCCCCCCCCCAATAAGTTCTCTCAGTTATTCCCATCTCACCTGTGGGGTGATCTCCTTCATATCCCCTTAGCCAAACTCTGCCTCTCTTTAGGTTACTTTCTGGCCCACCCACTCAAGGAATTTTCTCTGTTCTCCTGGGTCTGCCCTTGTTGATACTCATTCTTTGTTTCTTGTAGGAAACATGGAGGAGCTGAGTCAAGCCCTGGCAAGCAGTTTTTCAGTCTCCCAAGACCTGAACAGCACCTCAGCGCCTCACCCTCGCCTGTCACAGTACAAGTCTAAGTACAGCTCCTTGGATCAGGGTGAACGGCGCCGGAAACTCCTGGAACTTCAGAAGTCGTATGTGAACCTCTTGTTCATCTCTTTGACACTTTCAGCTCTTGGGCACGTTGACCCTTTCACTGCTATCCATGTTCTTTAGTCTGAAGGTCCTTTTTCTTCCTCCCTGGCAGTGGTAGGAGACTTTTTAGGCCAGGGCTTAGGAAAAGATGAGGGATGTGCTATCCCAGCTCTTCCATAAGCCAGAGCCATCTGTTTGAAAAGTCTCTGCTTAATTATTTGTTTAGATTCTGCTTTATCTTGGGGGAAGAGGCACAGAGCTTGATTAGATCATTGAAGCTTCATTACTCTGTTCCCTCTGGGCTCCCACCCCCTCATTGCGGCTAACATGTGGATTCTATTGCCCTGGGAAGTTTGACTTTGATGCATATTTCCTATTCTCCTTCCACTTGAATGTTTCCGCTATGCACAGGGGAGTTAAAGAAAAATAACCTCACAGTAAGCCAGAGGAAATGTCTTCCATACGCTTTATCCAAGATGCCCTAATGAGCAAAACAAGCTAGTGCGTAAGATACAGGATAGGGCAGGGCCTGTCATTTTATGTTTAAGGGTGCTGTCAGTATCTCCATATGATAAATAGCCTGGAGTCTGATCTTAGAAGCAGGAAAAACTTGGGTGTCCCTTGGATGTCAGGACATGGACAGAAGTATTTTAAAATCATATTGTTTACTTGTAAGAGTGAATCCTCTGAGGGCCTCCCCCAAAATGCATTAAAATCTCCTTGAAGGTGGCTCTTTGTATTTTCCGGTGCCTGGCAGAGCACATTGTATATAACAGGTGCTTAATATATGTTTGCATGAATAAATAAATTAATAAATCATGGTCAGAAAACAAAAATGTTATGGATACATGGATTCCAGCTTGCAATTTTAAAGTTTGAGAAGGATTTGGAGGAATCTGATTAATCTTTAATTGCTTGTAGTTTGTTTCTATAAAGTTTTTAAAGTCTTTTTAAAAAAATCTGTCTTTAGGGGTAGCTAGATGATGCAGTGACTAGAGCACTGATCCTTGAGTCAGGAGTACCTGAGTTCAAATGTGGCCTCAGACAAAACAAAAACTAGCCATGTGATCTTGGACAAGTCACTTAACCTCAGTTGCCCTACCCTCCCCCCTCAAAAAAAAAAAGCAAAAAAAAAATACATCTTTAAAAAGTTACCTGAAAATTACCTTTTTGAAAGCCTCAAAAGGATTGATAAAAAGCTTGTCTTCTCCACAGAAAACCTGGGGGAAGCACCAACTTCAAATGTCCCTGGCTTATCTCCTCTCTCTCTTCCCCACGGTTTTTGTTCCTCCTGGTCCTAGTTAATCTGAAATGGAGCTTCTGCCGATTCACAGCCCTAGATTGAAGAGCCCAGCCTTTCTACTGGACAGATGAGCCAAACAAAGGGCATTCCTGAATCCTGCTTGGAACATTCGTTTTCAGATGTCTGGACTTATTTAGAAAACTCACCCCTTATCAAGAGTTACTGAGAAAGTGATCACTAACTCTGCTTTCTGGCTGGAGCCCCATGTCGCCTCTTTTTCTGCTTGCCGAACCTCCTTTAGTCCTTATTAACATGAGGTTACATGCTTTAAAGAAAGCACCTGGTGTCTCTTTTTTTTTCCTTTGTTTAAAGCAAGCGACTAGACTATGTGAATCATGCCAGGAGATTGGCTGAAGATGACTGGACGGGGATGGACAATGAAGATGATAAGGAAGAGGAAGGGATGGACATTGACATTGGCAAGAAGCTGCCAAGGCGCTATGCTAACCAGGTGAGCTGGGAGACTGGTGACAGTTCCAAGAAGTATGTACTGGTGATGGTGTCCCTTAGGAGCTGGCATTGGGCAGGGTGGAGCCAGGGCATGGGGCAGACTAGAGGAGCTGACCCATTTTTACATGCATTTGTGGGATAGGGTCGAATTTCAGAGTTGTGAGGAACCAAGAGGTTTCCTCACCTGTAAAATGATGGTAATAATAGCACCTCTTTCCTGGTATTGTGGTTAATATTTGGAAAGCTCTTAGGGCTGTGTCTGGCCCATAGTAAGGGCTATAGAAATACTTATTCCCTTTGCCCCTTCCCCATCCTTTCTGTGGGAAAAGAAAAACAGGACACTTGCAACACTTGTGCATGGTCAAAAAAAAAATAATTCCCCCATGGACCACGCCCCGTGGCACCTCTACCTCTTCATCATCCACCCCTCACTGCTCTCAGGTACTGGGCTGCATTTTTCATCAGACCTTGAATCATGGTCAATTGTTGATCATTGTTTTGAATTCTTTCAAACTTGTCCATTTTTACAACATTGCTATAGTATATATTGTTCTTTTGCTTTGGCTCACTTCACTCTCAGTCCTGCCAGCTTTCTCTGAAACCACCTCCTCTTTTCATTTCTTGTAGGAAATAGCATTCCTTTACATTTACATCTCATCATTTGTTCAGCCATTCTCCAAGTGATGGGCGGCAGTCTTTCTTCAGTGGGGTCTCAGATTAGCATCTTACTCCTTTTCTTTTGGAGGAGAGAGAGCAGCTCCCTAGGAGAGTACCTGCTTCTGGAGCCCAGTCGAGCCCCTTCACAGCAATATAGTTATGGCTGCCCTAATTGGGGCATGCTTCTGTGAGCCCTGGGGCTTTGCTTATGCATTCGAAAATTGGGAATATTTGGTCCTGTGGGGAGCCTTTTCTTTATAATTTTGATCACTCAAAATAATCTTAAATGCCAATTTAACTAATAATTTAATTATTAATTAAAAGATCTAATAATAGTTTGTTATTAATACCTGAATTACATGTAACATTGCTACATCTCATATTTCCAGTCTTTACCACAGACTTATTCTGTAAACGATGGAAGTGATAGTCTTGTATTCTTGTGTTCTCCCCTGTCAGAACATAGCTGGAATGTTGAGTTCTCTTTGGATATTTTAGGAAGGAAATTCGCAGGCCTGAACAGGTCTAGAGAAGGGTGGTTAGGGGGCCTTGTAAGAACTTGTAAGAACTGGTTGAAAGAACTAGGAGTCTTTAACTTAAAAAGAAGATTTAGAAAGGACATGATTGCCTTTTTAAACTGTTTGATGGGCTATTATAATGGAAGAAAGATTGTTTTATTTTTCCTGTAGAGTAAAAGCTAAGGCCTGTGGGTTTAGAAAGATCTGTGGCAAAAATTCTTTTTTAAAAAAGAAATTTTTATTGATATCTTTTGTTTTTTTATATCCCTAAAATTTGTCACAATGTTCCCCCCCCAATGTCAACCTTTCAGAACCATCACATATAAAATGGAATATTGGAAAAAAAAATAGAAAAGAAATGATAGAAAAAAATCTGAAAAGTACTACCACCTCTGCAAAGTAGCAAGGTGGGGATGTCTTCCTACTTCTATTTTTTGGCTTAATCTTGTAAAGTGATTAATCTTTGTAATTTTGCAACAATCATTTAAAAATTTTTAAACAATTTATTTTCAGTTCTAAATTCTCTCTCTTTCTCCTCTCCCTCACCCATTGAGAAATAAAGAAATATGATACTCTTTATACACATGAAATCACACAAAACATATTTCCACCTTAGTCATGTTGCAGGAAAGAAAAGCAAGGAAAATAAAGGGAAAACAATATGCTTAATTTTGCACTAATAGTTCATCAGTTCTCTTTCTGGAGATAGCTTTTTTTTTTTTAATCAGGCCTTTGGAACCATCATGGCTCATTGTCTTGATCAGAGTAGCTAATTCTTTCACAGTTGATCAACATTATAGTATTGCTGTACATGCAACATTCATTTTGGATTATTTTGTGATCCTTTTGCGTTTTGGTAAACGTGGTATCCATTTACCTCTTGGTAAATTGGTATATTGGTAAATTTGATATATTGTTTTTTTGGCTCTGCTTACTTCATTCTGCATCAATTCATGTAAATCTTTTTATATTTCTCAGTATTCACATATATAATTTTCGATAGCACAATACTATTTCATTACATTCATATACCATAATTTCTTTAGCCATTGCCTAATAGATGGGCATCTACTTTGTTTCCAATTTTTCACTATACCCAAAGTACTACTATCAAAATTTTAAAGAATAGTTAGTACCAGTACTCCACAAATTATTCTCAAAAATTGAGGAAGAAAGCACTCTACCATATTTCTTTCATGAGACAAATATTGTTTTTATACATAAGCCAGGAAGGAACGTAGAAGGAGGAACACAGACCAGTATCACTAACGAATTTGAAATACTTTCAGTAGATCACAGCAATTTGAAATCATTCATTTTGACCAAGTTTTGGAAAATAATTAACATTAATCATATGAAGAACAAAAACAAAAAACCACATTAATCTCAATAGCTGGCAGAAAAAGTGTTTAACAAAGTATGGTCTCATATGTGCAAAAAATTCTTCAGAGCATATAGGTACAGAGAGACCTTTTTTAAAATCACAAAAAATATCTACCCAGAACTAAAAGCAGGTATCAAGTGCAAAAGGAATGTACTAGAAGCTTTCATGATAAATATAGGAGTAAATCAAAGATGAAAGTTCTCCTCACTATTATTTGATAGAGTTCTAGAAATGCTGTCAGTACCAGTAAGAGAGAGAAAGGTGTAAAGTTCGGTTAAAAAAAGAGATAAAGCTGTTTCTGTTTGCTCATTGAATTGTGATTTACTTAGAAAAAAATTCAGAGAATTAATAGCTTCAGCAAAACTGTAAGCTACAGAATAGACCCTCAAAATCAGCAGTTTTCTATATAACGAGAAAAGACATAATAGGAAGGGATATGGCATTGAAAATAAAAACAAAATGAGTATGCAAAGGATTTCTGTAACTCCACTTACAAAGCACTCCTTGCAGAGACAAAGAAGGTGGAAGGCATTTTCAGGGCTCACAGCCAGGCAGGTCACAATCCCTCCAGCACTGGCTATTTTCGTCTTTGGTCATCTTTGACTGTTTGCACAACATGAGGTTAATATCAACCTGAAGCTTGTTTTGATTTGCACATTTGTTATAATGCCTAATCCCAATTTTCCCAGCACTTTTTATCAAATCTTTCCTAAAAAATGTGTTCTCTGGCTTATTGAGCACTTTGCTATCTGAACTCCTGTTTCTCCATTTCTTAACCAAAGCCAGAGGGCCTCGATGCCACCCTTAGAACAGAATCTGTGGTATGGAAGTACAATTCATCCTTCATCCTTTCCCCCCCCCCCCCATTATTTCCCTTGGTGTTCTAGATCTTTTGTTTTTCCAAATGAATTTTGGTATTACTTTATCGAGTTCTGTAAACTATGCCTTTTATGGCTTGATTGGTATAGCATTAAAGCTGTACATTAAGTTTGGCAGGATTGTTATTTTTATTGTATTGGCCTGCCCAGCTGTGAGCCCCCTGAATATCCCTCCCTCACTTCTCTGTCTCTGCAAAGAGTGTTGTATAAGTGGAGCAACAGAAATCCTTTTCATACCCATTTTTTAAAATTTATCTTGAATGCCATATCCCTCCAGCTATTCCTTGTAACCAACACTTTTCAAAAGAAGGGGGAAAAGCTGTTACCTAAAATTTATCACCGCATCAGCCAGATGTTGACAGTATATGCAAGTAAATAGATCATTTTTAAAGGGGAAAACACTTTTTAAGAACCACTTGCAAAGCTTGTTAGATTCTCTAGTAATCAGTGTCAGTTAATACCTATCAAGTGCTTCCTGTATGTCAGGTACCATGTTCAGTACTGGGGGCACAGAAAGATGGCAGGCCTTGCTTTCAAGGAACTCGAGTCTAATGATGTTAGTGCCAATCAAAACAACTTTATGCACTACTTTATACCCATCAGATTGGCAAAAATAAGAATAATACTGTTCATTGTTGGTAGGACTATAAATTGTTATGAAAAAGTTAGGCAGACGATTACAAAATCCTTTTGAAGAAAAGAACTAGAATCTCAAGGGTAGTAGTGGAGGGGACAAAGAAGGGAATAAGCATTTATTAGGCACCCTCTCTGTGCTAGGCTCTGTGCTAAGCGCTTTACAAACATTACCTCATTTGTTCCTCATAACAACCCTGGCAGGATGAGAAAACTGAGGCAAAACAGGTTCAGTGACTTGCTCAGTGTCACACAACTTGTAAGGATCTGTGGCTGGATTTGAACTCAGATTTTCCTGATTCCAGGCCCAGCACTCTGTGTACTATGGTGCCACCAACTCCTTTTAGGGCTGGAAGTTAGGGAATGAAGTAGGAATGAAGGGATAATAGTTCTTCCATGATTCAGAATATCTTATAAAGCAGTAATTATTAAAACTCTTTCATATTGGTTAAAAAAAAGAAAAGTAGGTGAATGGAATAGGCTGGATATTTCAGTCCATAACATTGAAAGCTTTCACACAAACAAAATCAATGCATCTGGCACCAGAAAGAGGTCTTCAAGTGAGATGAGGGTAGAATTTTTCTATGAATTGTCTGATAATGGTCTAATAGCCAAGATATAAAGGAAATTAATGTAATTTTACAAGACCAAGAGGCATTCCCCAGTGAATACAGTGAGTGGTTAGAGGATATGAAGAAATGGTTCTTAAAAGAGGAATCACAAACTATAAACCAACATCATAAATGACTCTAAATAAAAGGAATTCAAATCAAAACAACTCTGAAATTTCACTTCTGATAAATTGGCAAAGATGACAACAGATGGAACCTAGTTTGTCGGAGAGATGAGCCCAGAGGAGCAAGGGCAGTTACATGAACTGATTCAGAATACTGCAGTATGCAGAACCAAGGGAGCAGTTAACAACAAGAACTTCAGCCGTTTCAGTGGAAAGAACGGTAAACAAAAACCAAACAGATGAGAGTGCTCTGTAATTAGAATGTCCCAGGTTGACCTGGGAGGAGAAGAGATGAGAAATTGCATGCCCTTCCTTTCTTTGCAGAGAGAGGAACGTTTGACTGTGGTGTAGAACATGGCATATATTGTTAGACTCAGTTGAGGTGTTGATTGGTTTTATTGGGCTGCTTCTTTATCAATATTCTTCTCTTTTAAAAAAAATTAATGTATTATAAGAACTGACTTGTTAGTTGAAGGTGAGCAAGGGATATATTCAGAAATGAAGGTGATATAAAAACAAAATATATTAATATCTCTTGGGATAAAGTTAGAGAGGCAGATTTAAGCTTAATTTAAGAAAACCTTCCTGAAAAGAAGACCTATACGACAGTGAGATTGGCTATCTCAGGAAAGTATAAATTCTCCATTGTTGGACTTCCATTGAAAGTTGTGTAGTTCAAGATGCTGTAGATAGGGATTCTTGCTTGGGGTGTAGTTGGAGTAGACGCTTTCTAAGGTTCTGTGGTCGTGCCCTTGTTCTTATTAATTCATTGTATTAGGATTTCCTATAACTGAGTTTAACCTGCCATTATTGAAGGGAGAGAGTCTGGCTCAGTAGAAAGGAGGCAGGGCATGGAATGAGATGTGACTTTGAGCCCTTGTGCTTCCTGGGTGATGTGGGGCTGCCCCAGAGTCTGGGCACTTGGGTCAGGTGAGCTTGTGCTCTTGGTGCTTCAGTCTCCAGAGTTTCAGATGTGGTCACTCCCTGTCTTTGTCTTCTAGCTGATGCTGTCTGAGTGGCTCATTGATGTCCCTGCAGATCTGGGGCAGGAGTGGATTGTGGTGGTGTGCCCTGTGGGGAAAAGAGCACTTGTTGTGGCCTCCAAGGTGAGTGACGGGGAAAGGGTTTCTGTTTGGGAGAGAGGGAGGCTTTGGTCCTCTGGCTTGTGGTGCTTGTTTTAGGGGCCCCTGGTTAGCTAACATGACTACAAAGGGAGGATGGGAGGACAAGGAGCAGAAAAGCAAGTTCATCCAATAAGAATTTTAACTTCCTTTCCCAGGGTTCCACTACAGCTTACACCAAGAGCGGATACTGTGTCAACAGGTTTCCTTCCCTTCTTCCTGGAGGCAATAAGCGTACTTCATCCACGGGGAAAGGTAGCCTGTGAAATCTTGGATTTGACTTGAAAGACTTTTGAAGTAGCACTCTTTCCTCCTTACATGGAGCTTTTTCCCAAGTCCTTCTAATCCAGCAAACATTTATTAATCACCTATTGTGTACAAGCCTGTACTCTGTCCTAGGGACCCAAAGATAAAATGACACATGTCCTCTTTCTCAGGGAGTTTAATCAAACACAAGCCTGGAGAGTACTGGACACTTAATAAATGTTTATTGACTATCTGCTGACTTACATAAGGTTGACCTAGTAAGCTTCTCCTGCCTTTTTCTCAGCTCTTTCCTTGTTACTTTAGGGACCACAGACACATTGGATTTCTCTAGAAATCATATTTTCACAAAACCCCTTAAAGATGCTCGGTGTTTGTATCCAGCTACCTCTCCACCTCTCCCCATCCTTAAGTCAGTAAACATTCATCACTCCACAGTCTGGATTCCTCCTTCTACTGCTCTACTGGGTCTGTTCTCTTAAAGGATCCCAGTTATTTGCTATTTTGCTTAACAAGCATGCATTTTCTTTCCCTTCTACCTCCTCTTCCCACCAACTGAAGAAAAAGAGAAGCTTAACATGTGACAAACAAAGAAATGCCCATCGTCAAGGAAGATCAGTTCTCACATTGGCCATGTCCAAAAATGTATGTCCACTGCATACTGAGTCCATTTCGTCTCAGGAGCTGGGCAGCATTCTTCATCATCAGTGCTCTGGGATCATGGTTGGTCATTCTCTCAATCAGCTTTGTGTACAATTACTTTCTTACTACCAAATTCAGGGGCCAGAGTTTTACATCCTTATTCTTCCTAGTGTCTCTTTGTCTTTACTGCTGTTGACCACTTCTTCCAGTTTCCTGATTCTCTTAATGCTTCTTTGGCCATTCCTTCTCCATCTTATTCCCTGGCTCTCTTTTTCTCCAGCTCCTTTACTATGAATATTCTCTAGCTTCTCTCCTTGACGCTTAGACTTCTGACCCTTTAATATACTCACATTGTGAATAAAAAATGATGCTGGATTTGATACCTGGATTTCTTGGGTTTGAGTCATGTTTCTGCTCCTTGTTTCCTACATAGTCATACAACTTTACTGGGCCTCAGTGGTCTCACTGTAAGATGAGGAGTTGGACCAGAATCCCTTTAAGGTCCCTTTCGACTCCAAATCTGTGTTCCTCTAATTCACTGTTCTGGTTCAATGCCCTCTCAGAATGATTCCCAAATTTTTGTCTGAAACTGGCTTCCTCAGCTTATTTAAGTCTCACATGTCTGACTGCTAGATATTTCCATTTGGCTATCTGAAACAAGCTCACGTGTGAGTAACAAACTCCTTATCTTCTCCCTCAAAGTAGTGCTACCATCATTTTACTAGACTTTCAGCTGGAAATTTTGTTATCTTTGATTCATTCTTTTTAAGACTTATGTATTCAGTCTATCAACAGGTTTTCTTTAAGTCTCATTATTTCTCCCTTCAGAGTGTCAAAAAGTATTCTATGTTCTTATTCTGCATTTTAGGCACATGCCTACCAGAAACAATTTTATTAACTTTAGATTGATTCTAATTCTAAACATTTCTTCTTAGGCCCAAAGATGGGCAAGAGTCACCCAAGGCCTCTGAAGCTCTTTAACAAAAGTCATTTTGGAGCTAAAATGCGTAGCTCTCCCAGATAGTGGTCAAAATTCTATAATCAAGATTGAACAAAGGTTCAGAGTTTAGTTAACAGTTGGCGCCATCAAACACAGCAAGAGTCTCTTGGGCACAATCTTGGGTGAGTCACTTGCCAAAATTCATTCAGCTCTTCCTCAGTCACTCCCTTCAAGGTTTCGCCTTTCTACCTGTCCAAAGGTGAACTCTAGAGATACTTCCATTGACTGAAGTCATCAAAGACTTTTCCTCCTCTGAGTCTAGTCATTGCCCTGTTCTGGTCAAGGAATGAGGAAAGAGGACACTGCTCTTGTAAGAGGTGCATTTCTAGTGCTCCTGTGTCCCAGTCCTGGCATGACCTCAGATCTGTCCTCCAAGAGAACAGAGTTCTTCTCTGAACTTTCACCCACTTTCCTCAAAGAAGTGATCAAGCTTTTGTAAAGGGAGAAGAGGACTTGGTGCTGGGTTTTGATTCAGAATTGATAGTAACAGAAAGTTTTCTCTTTCACATTACTCCAAAGATATGAAAGAAATGCTTTCTCAAGATGAGAGGAAAAGTTGGAGTGTGTGTATATGTGGGGGGGGAGGGGTCTTAACTTCTACCAAAGAATCTTAGAATAGTCTTGTCTTCTCTGTCTTTTTGATTCTCAGTCTGATGTATTTTTTCTTAGAAAACTCAAACTTCCTTCTTAAAGAATGCTTTTCTTTAAAAAAAAATTGCTACATTATGTTTTGACTCAAAAGGCATATGCTTACAAGCATTCCCCTCCCTTTTTTTAAACCATTGTTGTTGATTGGATTTATCTAGCTTTGTTTCCATAAAACACCATTTCCATCATGTTACTCCCCAGAGGAGAGAAGAGAACCTGAGTCATTCCCTATTGCCTACTTAAATCAGTTCCAGAATTTCTCTTTCCAAGAAGAGCACTATGCTAGGGCTTTCTCTTCCCTATACAGGCTGGTGCATATTTTCCAGTGTGCATCCTCTGCTTTGTTAAGCTCTCTCTTCTTTGTCCCTATAGCCCATGAGGGAGGCTTATTCCTGCCTTTGTGTCTTTGTTCCTGCTGTTCCTTCTTGCAATGTTTTTTCTCCCTTCTGCCTATCAAAATCATACTATTGTGACCTGTCGTAGCGCTCTCTCCTCGGGTCAGTACTGGAGAGTCAGTAACAACGATAGTGCACATTAAGGTAGCACTTTAAGTTTTACCAAGTACTTCATGTGCATGATCTCACAACGATCGTATGAACTACACACTGCAGCTGCCACCCCCATTTTACAGATGGAAAAAACTGAAACTAAAGTGATTTGTCTAGTGAGTGTCAGAAGAGACAGGATTAAGTCCAGTGCCCTTTCCATTGCCACGTACGGCCTCTCAGTATCAAGTAATGCTTAATTATTCCTTCATGGGACTTAATTTTATCTCTCTGGCTATAGAATATAAGCTCACTGAAGGCAGGATCTACATCAGACGCTTTTAAAATCCCCTACTAGGGGACTGACTGATAAAGATGGAGTATTTTCATTTGGAATTTTAGTAGTATGTAATAAGTTGATTCTCTGCATTTGGATTGAGTTGCTTTATAGGTTGCTTAAAGATAAATTAGAAAACTAACTTGTATATCAATTTATATGTTAAAAATTATTTCCATCACACTTACTCAGAATTAGGGATACCTGAACTAACCTTGCCTTGTTCGCCTTGAAGATGAGCCACCTCTTTCTGACCTTGCCCCAAAGAAGGACACATTTCTTGCTATTCTTGTTCCCCCTCTGCCTGTCTCTCCTCTTCCCCTTCAGAGGAGAGCCAGCCCGATGGGTATCACTCGAGTATGGGTTAGAATGCTGGGTGAACACTCCTTCACTTCACACTGATGCTCAGCAGGAGCAGTGGCACTCGTTGCCATACCTTTGAACTCCGAGGTTTTAAGGCAGCCTTTCTGACTTGTGGTGTTTGGTCCCCAGACTATACAATCCTGGACTGCATCTATAGCGAACTGAACCAGACCTACTATGTTCTAGACGTGATGTGCTGGAGGGGACACCCTGTGTATGACTGCCAGGTACGTGTCTAGTACTCGGGGCACTGCCTCCTCTTCTGCTCCCAGCCTCTGATTACCTCATCCATTATGTGGGATTAGTACCTTTAGCCCTCAGTGTATCAGGACTTTGTTGTATCTATCTACTGTATTTTTGACCTCCTCAAAGTAATGTTTTTAATGGTACTAAATGGTTAAAAGAAAGCTTAGGGGGGCTTCAGGGGAGGTGAGAAAAGGAGCAGATTAATAGGCTGGCACTTGAAGTCCCAGTTTCACAAATATTCCCTCTTCCTTCCACCTGAGCATTAGTCTGACCTAGGGGAGAAAATGTCATTGGGGCAGGCTTGGTCACCTTCTGTACATCCTGAAAGTGGGGCCTAAACAAGGTGGAGAAAGCAGCTGCTCAAACACTTCTTCATCCTCTAGTCCCTCTCCTCACCACTCCTTTCTTGACATACCTGCCAGAGGGGTCTTCCTAGAGCCCACCTCTGACCATGGCAGCCCCCTGTCTCAAAGACTCCCATGGTTCCCTCTGCCCTCATTGAGGCCATAGGTTTTAACCTGTGTTGTGTCATGGACCTCAGCGGGCATCTGGTGAAGCCTGATCTTACTATACTTTGTTGCCTATATTCATCATGGAAAAAAATAGTAAATTTCAGTTAGAAGTTAGTGAAAATGAAATTTTTTTTCCCCGTTTGAGTTCACAGAGTTCTTGAAATCTATCTGTGGACTCCTTTGGAACTCATGGGTGCCAGGTTAAGAGTCCCCAGCCTGTAGGACCAAAGCCAGACTCCTTGGTGTGCCATTGAAAGCTACCGTTTTATGGCTTATCACATATTACTCCTATATATTCAGGCTGGTCTAACCCAAAGTGGAATGGCTTTCTTGCTGTTGTGCCAGACACAGGTCATTTCAGCACAGGATGCTTCTCCCCCTGCCCCCCATGTCCCCTCCTTCTGTCTGCCTCTAGCATCCCTAGCTTTCTTTAGAAAGCTCAGTTTTGGTGCAGGCCCCCCTCCCCCATGAGGCCTTCCCTAAACCCTCCTTTCTTGGGTACTAGATGCTCCTTCTGAAAGTGACCTCCTGTTTACTCTGTGTGTGTGTGTGTGTGTGTGTGTGTGTGTGCGCGCGTGTGTGCGCGTGTGTGCATGCGTGTTGCTTCCTCAATAGAGTATAAGCTTCTTGAAGCCAGGGACAGTTTCATTTTTGTCCCTATGTCTCCAGTGCCTGGCAGAGTGCTTAATAAATGCTTCCTTGACCTTGACTCTGTAGGAAGTTTGGGAGGAAAGTGGAAGCATCCAAATAAAAGGTCTTTGAGTCTGACCCTTCCAGGATGCTTGTTTTCCATATTAGATCTCAGACTGGGCATAGGCCTTTGAGTACATGATGTCCAATCTCCTATTTTACATATTAGAAATATTTCCATATTTCCATTTCCATATTGTATTCTATTCCATAATTATTCCAGATTAGCCATTTCCATTTGGCTGATGAGGACTTCGATTTCTCCTTTCTTGTCTTCCCTTCTTCCACTAACTACCTCCCTCCATTTTCTAGACTGATTTTAGATTTTACTGGATACATTCAAAGTTACCAGAAGAGCAGGGACTTGGAGAGAAAACCAGGCTTAATCCAGTAAGTGTTTTATATTAAGATTTAAAAGATTTCTTACTGAAAGTTAGTTGGTTTATCTATCTATTTGATATAACACATTAAATTATAAGCTTCTTGAGGTTTTAAAACACTGGAGGTTTTATCATCTTTGTATCCCCAGTGCCTAATATAATTCCTTGCAGATAGGTGTGTAAATATTTTTCAAAAATCATATCATCTTAATTTGAATGTGATTAGTACACTGGCTTTATCTTGCTTTCGTGGTCCTAATATTCCTTTTTAGAATCATAGACATTTTGGACTAACAAGAACCTTTGAAGTCATCTAGTCCAATCCCCACCTCACTTTACAGATGGAAGACTTGGGGTCCAAATGGGTCAAAGCGAACCCAAGAGTAGTACCACAGACCAGAGGAAAGTCTGCCCAAGAACCCAAGGCCCTGCTTCCTCCCCAACGGCTTTGATCTAAGATATATATCACTCTTAGTTGTTTTTAAGGCATTCTAATAATTAATTATTATTAATACTTATTAATTATTAATCTTTGCAAGATTATCAGAGTTTGAAGATGAGTAGAGTAGGTAAGGGAGTAGTAGACCAGCCCTTTCAGTCCTCTCGTTGCTGGGATTGGGCAAGAACCCGGACATGGTGGCTGGGGAGCAGGTGTTGTCCTCCCACCATGGAATTCTTGGGCATGAATGTTGCTAAAACTCTTTTAGAGCTCGAAGAATGCCCCAGATTGCTTAACTTGATAGGATTTTCAAAGCTAGAACAGGCCGGGATGGGACACAAGTTACTCAGAGGTAGGTGTGGGTAGCATAAAATTAAACTTGACTAAGAATGACTGACCTTTTGCTAACAGTGCTGGCTTTGGGGTTACTCTCCAAATAGCAGAAATAAAGAGGAAAGGCTACCGATCTCACTGTTGTGATGTTCTGTGTTTTTATTTTCTAGTTTAAATTTGTGGGTCTGAAGAATTTCCCATGTACCCCAGAGAGCCTGTGTAAGGTCTTATCCACAGACTTCCCTTTTGAGGTAAGAAATTCCACTGCTTCCTATCCAGAAGCAGTCAGGGATGGGAAATGTTTACTTGTACTGGAGCCTAGGACCATTTTTTGTTTTTCTTTGAAAAGTCCTTAAAAGAGCTTTGAGTCAAAGGTAATCTTACCTGAGAAGCTGCATCCCTAGATTGGTGGTTTGGCACTCCATTTGTCTGGAAAAGAACTGGCTGCTTTCCCTTGAGTGACTCACACCTTTGGGTTGGGAGGTTCAAGGTGCGCTAACACCTTCAGGCCACTAGGGTATGATATTCTTCAAGGATCCAGTAGGAAGCTGGACAGATCTCAGCTGGGCATAGTCCTTTGAATACATGATGTCCAACCTCCTATTTTACATGCTAGGAAGTAGAGGAGATGGAGGGAGGAGGAGGAAGAGGAGGAGGAGGAGAGGAGCCCAACACTGGCTGCAGCCTAGGACTCTGGTCTCTGGGCTTGGACCCAGCTGTTTCTTGGGAGGGTATCTTGCCCCAAGTCTCCTATGCCAGCTGGTCCGGATAGGGATGGTACTGACAGGGTGGAAACCCTTGGTTCCCTATCATTACATTATTATTGGCAGTGTATTGGAAAGAGCTCTGGCTTTGTGGGTCTGATCTGTCCTCTGCCACTAGTTTTATGGGAGATGTCTCCTGGAGCCTTAGTTTACCCTTCTGTAAAATGAGGGCACAGACTCTGTGACCTTTACAGTGTTTCCAGTCTAACGTTACTGTCCTCAGCAACCTGTACATGAGCTCACTAGAGGCTCATGAAGCAAACCTGACTTTACCCATCCTCCCTGCCATTTTAAATTATGCCCAGTCATTGACCAGTATCGGTTTGAATGGAAGATGATTTTATTAAAAGGAACATAGCCTGCAGAATTGAGGAAATGCCAAGTGTTTGCTCACCCCAGGAAGTCAATTAAGAGAGGTGGTAAGAACACCTCCCTTATTTATGGAGCTTGTGTCCTACATGACCAAGAATAAATTTCAAAGATGAGTCACTAAAGTATGAAAAACAGAATATAGGGTTATAGAAAGTCCTTTAGGTGAGGCAGATTTAGATGGAGCTGGCATGCCACCCCTCAGCAGTGACTGTCAGTAATCTGTGTTAGCATTCCCATAACACTTTACTCTGAAAGCATTGGGAGGACAGGCAGCCCGAGATGACTTGTGGATCTTGGTTTCTGTAACAGCTTTTCTACCTGGGCATAGATTTATAATTGGTCCTTTTGCAAACTGGCATCTCTGCAGTATTTGTTATATTCCCTTATTTCTTTTTTGTAAGGTTGGCATTTAGTTTAAAATTTTCCTTTTCTAGTCTAACCTAGAGAAGTCCTATTTGCTAGAACTCAGGACCCTAAATCCCTTCTCAGATGTAGACTTTGAGAAAGGATTGGGGTCTGTCTAGGTACTCAGCCTTGTAATTAGTGCTCCTCACATTTACAAACTCTTTTTGAAGCCTCCTAGTCTCAGAACTGTACTTCTGTATTTGTTATGGAGTCTAGAATTGACCTCCCACTGATTTCCCACTTTGTAGGTAGATGGACTCCTTTTCTATCACAAGCAGACCCACTATAGCCCAGGCAGCACTCCGTTGGTTGGTTGGCTGCGCCCATACATGGTGTCTGATGTCCTCGGTATGACAGTGCCAGCTGGCCCTCTGACCACCAAACCTGACTATGCTGTGCATCAGCTCCAGCAGATCATTGAACACAAGAGAAGTAAAAAAGAAGCCAATGAAACGAATCTTGATGAGGCTTCTGAGAATGGACGTTATGAACTGGAGTACTTGTCCACCCCAAAGCTGGCCGACACTCCCAGCAGCCAGACCGAAGCCACAAACCTCATGGAAAACTGATAAGCTCCTTTGTCCAAGGGACCAAGAAGAACCAAATGCCTGTGTCCCTCTGTGAACTCCCACCATTGCTTGTTGCTCGCAAGAAGGAATGAGCCTGAATCCTGGAGACAAGACTTGAGTCCACCCCATACAGTCAGACACACATGAGCAGTGAGAGTCCAAGCTGAGACCCCTATTCCCTGGCAACGAGATTGATGTTCCCAGGATGGAGAGTGCTGCCTGGCAAGACCTCATGGCAGTTTCTCCAGGTGGACTGTGTTCAAGTTGACTCAAGCAGTTGTAACCACTAAAAGTGTATCTTAGACATGCTATGTAAACATATGGAATTTCTAAGAACTGAGTTGTTTGTGATTTTTATGCCTCTGTATAGCTTTGGACCTCTCCGCCCCAATGAGGGGTGCTTTGGTCAGCCATTTGCCCTGAAGGGCTGTGCCTTTCCTCATAGATGTTATTACCATACTAGGTCTTAAGCAGCTATATTTGGGAAATCATGTTTCTATAACTAGGAGATGTAGTAACATTTTATGAGGCCTGGGTTCTTGGTCTCTGCATTAACTCTACCTTCTGAGAAGGCAAGAATGATTTTCTTCCCTTTGGACATTGTTGTAAGATAAAATTTCCTTTTAATTAATAGAAGTTGATGAAACTGACCAAATAGCCACTTTTTTATCTTGGTGAGAAATCGCCCCACTTTGGACCTTCTTGTTCTTATCCCCCCAACTCTTCCTTATTGTAGTTTAGTGAAACTTGTGCCTTGTGTCTCCAGGAGGATGCACATTTCCATTTCCCATCATACTGTTGAGAACAGCACTAATAATTCTTCAGGGGACATAGGTCAGACCTTGTCTCTTTTAAGACATGGAGCTGCAACCAAGTTTATGGGAGTTGGGAATGGGAGTAGGGCAGAAGTGGGAGCTGAGTGGAGCGCAGTTAAATCTATTCATCATATTGGCTGAAAGGAGTCTTGGTGGATGCTTAAGTGTCCACTGGAGCTGACTCCATAAAACCTGAGAAGAAAACTTTCAACTGAGCTGTTGACTGCAGAGTCAAGAGTTTTAGTTTTTCTTTGGAATTATTAAATTGCTATATGACAATAGTTTCTGTTGTTGCTATTTTTAAAGATGCTTTAGCTTTCTGTTCCTCTCTGTGAATTCATCTACAATTTGAGGCCTCAAAGTATTCTTTTATTATTATTATTTATTTTTAGTTTTCAACATTTAGTTCTATAAGATTTTGAGTTCCAGATTTTCTCCCCATCTCTCCCTTCCTCCCACCCCAAGAGGGCATGTCAATTGATATAGCTCAACATGTACATTCATATTAAACCTGTTTTCATATTAGTTATGTTGTACAGAAGAATTGGAACCAATGGGAGAAACCATGAGAAAAAGAAACAAAAAAAAGCACATAATATGCTTTGATCTGTATTCAGATTTCACAGTTCTTTTTCTGGATATGGACATCATTTTCCATCATGTGTCTTTTGGAGTTGTCTTAGGTCCTTGCATTGCTAAGAAGAGATAAATGTCAAAGTTAGTCATCATATAATGTGGCTGTTGCTATATACAATGTTCTCTTGGTTCTGATCATTTCACTCAGCATCAGTTCCTATAAGTCATTCGAGGTTTTTCTGAAATCCAGGCAGCATTTAAAAAAATATATTTTATCATTTTTATTTTTATTTTTTTTTATTTTTCTCAATTACAAAAAAATGTTAACATTTGATTTTTAAAATTTTGAGTTCCAGGGCAGCTAGGTGGTGCAGTGAATAGAGCACTGGCCCTGGAGTCAGAAGGACCTGAGTTCAAATTAGGCCTCAGACACTTGACACACTTACTAGCTTGTGTGCCTTTGGGCAAGTCACTTAACCCTGATTGCCCTCCAAAAAAAAATTTTTTTTGAGTTCCAAATTCTCTTCATCTCCTTGCCCCTTGTTGAGAAGGCAAGCAGTTTGATTTAGATTTTACATGTGCAGTCATGGAAAACATTTCTGTATTAGCCATGTATCAAAAGAAAACATAGACCAAAAATGTCAAGAATAATAAAATAAAAATATGCTCCATTCTGCATTCAGACTCCATTAGTTCTTTCTCTGGAGGTGGTTAGGATTTTTCATCATAAGTTCTTTAGAATTATCTTAGATCATTGTATTTTTGAAAACAGCCAAGTCATTCACAGTTGATCACTGTATAATATTGCTATTACTGTGTACAACGTTCTTGTGGTTCTGCTCACTTCACTTTGCATCGGTTCATATAAATCCAGATTTTTCTGAAACTATCCTGCTTGTTATTTCTTACATCACAATCTTATACCACATCTTGTTCAGTCATTCCCCAAATGATGGGCAGCCTCTCAGTTTCTAATTCTTTGCCACCACAAAGAGAGCTACTATAAATATTTTTGCACATATAGGTCCTTTTCCCTTTTTTTTAATCTCTGGGACACAGACCTAGTAGTGGTATTGCTGGGTCACAGGTATGCAGTTTTATAACCCTTTTGGGCATGGTTGTAAATTGTTCTCCAGAATGGTTGGATCAGTTCAGAACTCCACCAACAGTATATGAGTGTCTCAATTTTCCCATATTCTCTCCAACATTTGTCATTTTCCTTTTCTGTCCATTTGATAGATATGAAGTGATACCTTTTTCACATGACTACAGAAGGTTTTGATTTCTTTCAAAAACTGCCAGGCAGCATTTTTAAAGGCACAAAAAGAAGCCTCTGCTTACTCTGGGCATGGATTCAAAATCTCACCTTGACATGACACTGGGCAGATTGCTGTTCCTTGAGCCTCAGTTTCCTCATCTGTAAAGTGAGACTTGGGATGATTTCTTAGGTGTCTTCTGGCTCTTAAATCCGTGATCTATTGTGGGGGACAGACTAGCTATCATCAGCTGAACTAGAAACTCTGCTTGTGAGGCCTTGGTCATCCTCTGTGGTCAAGGAAGTGGCCCTGTACAAGAGTGATTGAAGATGTGTCTGGCTGTCAATGTTGGCTTGTGTTTGCTGCAGCCTTCTAGGAACTGCTGTTATTTTTAGCACAGCAAAGCAATTAAGAGGAATAACCTAAAAATACTTTTACAAAGCAATTAAGAGGAATAACCTAAAAATAATTTTCTGTGTATATCAAACATTGGAGGGAGGGGAAGAAAGAACCCTCTTCAGGTGTATGAGAATACAGAGCCCCTAAAAGATAAATCCTAAAACAAAGGAATGATTAAAGTAATATAATTTCTTTTAAAGCAAATATGTTCTTTTGTTTCAATTTCTTTTATATGCAAGAGAGAAAAAAATTAGCAAAATAGACAAAAATGTTGAGATGTTATCCTGGTGGAGAAAGACTGACAGCTTTCTTGGGCATCCTCTTTCCTTATATCAATGAAGGCTGTTTCATTTCTGTATGGCTCTAACAAGGATGTGAAAAGGAGGCTGGCCTCTAGTTGTGACTCGAGCCTTTAATGGTGACTCAGAAATAGCCTTGTTCCCTCTGATGCACAAAAACAACTTGGGTTAACAGTAGGAACCATTTTGGCAAAGCGTCCTGCCCAAAAAACATTCCCACATAGGCCCGATAACTGCTACCCTACACTGTTCTGCCACAGATTGTCTCTGATTAAAGTGTAGATTGGAAGCAAAGCGATTGTTTTGACTACTTTGGTGTGAACTTTAGTGTTTCAATCTTTTTTGAATGGCGATTCATTTAGATTTTACTCTTGAAGAAGAAGAGGGGAGAGATAGAGATTAACCTTGGGTAGAAATTCCATTCAGGCCCCTGGGAAGCCAGGGGTCAGCATAGGAGGGGGAAAGGAAGCCCAAGCAGCAAGGATGATTGGGAGGGGCAAAGCACTTCATTTGTTCCATGTGACAGCTCTTGCTAGTAGGTTTTCTTTCTTTCTTTTGAGAGAAGCAACAGAGCAGGAATTGTGGTGTAATGGGCATTGGATTTGAAGTAAAAAAAAAAACCCAGGTTCAAATCTGTTTCTTCAATCTGTTTACTGTGGCCCTGGACCAGTCACCTCCCAATCTGTTTCCTCATCTATAAGCCTACCACTAAATCCTGTGATCCCCTAGTTTTTTAAAGCCTAGGGAGGCATACTGGAAACAGATGGGGAAACCAGGGCTTACTTAACATCATCTTTTGCATTTAGTAAACCGAAGACCTCTAAGGCTGCTCAGGCCACTTCTTCCTTTCGGCAGTTTCTTTTATCACCTAAATATTACCAATGGCTATCATCCAGTTGGCTGAAGAAATTTTCTAGCAGCTTTGAGAAAAGATTTTTTTATTTGGTATTTTATTTTTCCCCAGTAAAAGCAATTTTAACACTCATTTTAAAACTGATAAAAGATTTCTAAAAAGGGGAAGTTGAAACTGTGGCCAAAATAAGGATGTCGCATTGGTGTACTTCATGTAACCATCTTGCTCTTCTCCCCTGTTAATTCAGATAAGTGAAAGTTGGCTGTGCTTGTATAACATCTCATATCTTGAATATAGTGACCATTCTCAAAAGCAAGAATAAAGGGCTTTTAGATCAACCAAACATTTCTAGCCCCAGAATAGGCCTAGTCTTGACAAATGACAGGTTAAAAATAATAAAAGCCACTGGCATTTATAAGGGGCTTTAACACTGGCAAAGCACAAACTGTAAAATATTTCCTTGGAGCTTCAAAACAGTCCTTGGAGGTTCAAGTAGAGATAGGAGTAATTCTGCAGACGATGAAATAGGGTCAGAGGTGGCCAGTGACTTGTCCAAGGTGCCACAGTAAGTTGTCAGCTGAGATGTGAAGCTAGGTCTTGTGCCTTCGAGTTCAGTAATTTTATATTGCTGTCCCTACAAAACTAAAACTCACTCTCCCAGAAAAGCATCCCTTGTAATGGAATTTTTTTAAAAAGAAGAAAAACTCAAAACCAATCAGTGTGACTGTGTGTGTGTGTGTGTGTATTTAAATCTGACAAATGAGATATTCCTTACTTGTGCCTTGGTTTCATCTTTAACTCTACCTAATTAAAAATGATGGTGAGTTCCTGGAGACAGTATGATTCGAGAATAATTCCAGAACTCCAAGCACATAAATACTGGTGGCAAGTCCCATGAAATGGGATAGGTGGCTAGGGTTGCTGTTTCCACTAGACAGGAAGGAGCACAGATCTAAAATGAAATTTTATCTCTGGAATCACATCCTGTATTCTTGATTTCCTATAGATTTGGCCCAAAATAAGAGAGAAAAATCAGCATTCTTCCCCTGGCTTTGTCCATCAGCAATCTGATAGGTGACATGGGGCAAAGCCTTCATGCCTCTGAGACATGAGAATGGGTATGCTTAGAATTGTCTTATTGATCTCACTGGTTTTTATATCACCTTCATTTTTGAATAGAGTCCTCTCCTGTCCCCTATCTAATAAACCATTCTTTGTAACAAAGAATAAAGAGGGGGGAAAGCAACTGAGCAAAACCAACTCATGCATCAACCAAGCCTGACTGTGTATGCCAAATTGTAGACCCCACCCCCACCTCCAGATTCCCACCACTGCACAAAGAGGTGTTCAACTCTTCTAACTTCTTTAACATTATGCTTATAATAGTCAGTTTTGGTTCTTTACATTCTTAGTGTTTAGTTTGCCACATCAGTTTATATGTTTTCCCTCCTACCCTCCAATACTTCTCTGAATGCTTCATATTCACTGCTTTTGGCACATTAATATTCTATAACACTTATGTACTACAATTTGTTTACCTGTTCCCTAAATCAGTGAGCATCTTTGTTTTTAGTCTCTTTTGAACATGAAAAATGTTATGAACATTTTGATATAGATGGTGGCATGTTTCCATCTTTAGCCTTCTTTTGGAATGGGGGTGGGGAATGGTCAAGACCTAACATTGAGATCTCTAGGTCAGAGTATATGGGCAGCTTAGTCCATTTCTACCTTTACTCCTCTTTCTGCCCCACCCATTTTAGCTTAATTTCAAATTGCTTTCTGGAATGGTTGGAACAATTTACAGCAGTGTATTTAGGGCCTCTAAACATTAGGCCCCTCCAACATTGGCTATTTCCATCTTCTTAAAAAAATCTTTGTCAATTTGTTTGCTGTAAGGTAAGACCTAAGAATTGTTTTTGTTATTAATTTTATTACTGATGATTCGGAGAATCTTATGAAAATAGTTTGCAATTCTCTTGAGAATATCTTTTAACCACTTAATGGCTCATTCATATTAGTTCCTGATATCAGCCCCTTCTCAGATTTTTGCAAGTTTTCCTCCAGATTTATAGCTTCCCTTGCATTGATTTTATTCTCGCAAAAATCTTTCAATTTCACATAATCAAAATTTTCCATTCATTTGTTATTCAATCTATGCCTTGTTTGGTTAAGAATTCTGGGGCAAATATATTTTCATTACAAAATATGTACAGCCATACAACATTTATATATGTATGTATATACATACACGTACATATGTATATATGTATTTTATATTGTAAGACAGATAAAGGTAATAGGTGCCTTTATCCACTAATATCTTCTACGAAATACGGGGATGACCCTGAGTTCTCAAAGGCTTTATAAGCTCTGGTGGATCCAATTCAGTTTGAAAGACCCCAACTTTGGCCTCTCTTTGGGGGATCAGATAAGATCAGTTCATAGATACAGCTCTTGGAGAGTTATCATCAACGTGTAGAAGTGCATGAGCTATATACATCCAAGGCATGTCCTAGACAATGAAGCTCCATTAACTGAGAGTCAGGACTCTTTATTTAGAGTAGAGATTTATTATGCTGTATGTAAAACTGAACAGAAACATTTGTCGGTATAAATAGATTCAATATGGAATAAAAACAGATTAAAAATCAAAAGTATAGAAAAAAGTACTTTGCAGTTTGGTGACTAATTATCTGATCATATGGACAGATCAGTGTCAGCTCAGATCCTTAAAAAGTGTTGTGGATTTCAGGAGTGAGGGTATGTTTGAAAGGAAGGTACTGAACCAAAATATACTGAAAATGTCATTTTTTCATAACCTTGGTTTATAGAGTATATAGAAATATAGATTGTTATATAATATATGGAGAGATTATATTATATTTAGATATAGATTGTATAATTTTAAAAGATAATATGAGATAGAGGTCTAAAGTCCAGTAGACTGTTTTAAAAAATGACTGTGCAAGACTGAATTTCTAGAGAAAAGCTTGCTTTAGGGAAGGGCTCAAAGGCTTGCATACAATGACTTAGCAAGTCAGAAATGGCAGCTCTCAGGAAAGAACAATCTGAAATCCACTTATGAGCTGTGAGAGCCTTATGGCTAGGAAGAAGCAGGTAAGTATGGAGGTCCCAATGAGAACAAAGGGTAACCCAGCTTGTTTCCAGAAAGCATACCCAGAGACACCAGGTTTCTGACATGACCTACACGTTGGTCAACATGTTCAAGCTTTCCTATTGAGCTGGTTTAGTGATTCTGAATTAATTAAATACAGCCCATCCTTACTAAATTCCTCCATCAGGGGCCACTGGCATACACTTCAGCTTGAAAGATGGGAGCTGGTAGTACTTCTGTCATTATCAGAAGCAGGAAGCAAAGATCCCCTTTCTAGTCCATCCACCTTGTTCCTTCTTGCCTGTTGCTACACCATTTTCCCCAAATACCCAAAGGTCACACACCCATACCAGCCCTGGAAACCACGGCTGGATCCAAATCTCAGCACCCAATGCTTGCCACCATGGATGGGTCACTTCACTTTTGGGGTTTCCGCTTATCTGTAAAATTGGGCTTATTCATTTTATTTTCATGTCCCCAGTTTACACTGTAGGTGCTCAGGAAGTATTTGGCTTGAAATACAAATAGTCCCTGACATAGAAATGCTTGATTCTAAAAAGACAGGATAAGACTAGGCAACCTTTAAGGTTCCTTCCAACTCAGAATCTATGATGCTTCCAGACGGAAGTTTGTAGATGGTTCCCATTGCTGTGATGATGTTTGGACAGAGTATGCTCTCAGATTAGATCTCATAGACTGGCTCCAATTCTGGGTTGTTTCAGGAAATTGTTGGGACTGCTGACTCTTGTTAACTCCCCAGGACCTGTCTAACTGTGCATTCTACTTACCACACGGTGTTAATCTGGTCTTGTTTAATCAATTCTGTACATTTTGTACATATGGTTCCCTTCCCCCCCACCCCCCGTTTAACAGTATTGTATTTTTTATTTTATTTTTTCCAATTATATGCAAAGATAGTTTTCCACATTTACATAATTTTGAGTTCCAAATTTTTTCTCCCTCCCACCCCTGTACAATATGTACAATCATATTAATCTACATATGTTTGAAAGGGTGGAACTAGATGACGATGCTGCTCTAGGGTCCTGTGACCAGGCTGTGCTGTCTCCTTCCCTCTTATCCTTTCTCAGATTCATCTGTCTTCTGGTTAGGCTTTTTTCTCTCCCCTTCTTTCATCAAGTTGCCTTTCATTCTTCATAACCACTCCAGGTTACCATCACATTCAGTGCTTTGTCATACAACCTCTTTGGGTCCCATCTGATCCTCTGGGCTCTTTGAAAGAAAGAGTACCCTAGTTATTATTAATTATTACTCTGCTTTGCCTGAGACTTGGTATGCTCTTTTATCGTCTTTTCCTACTTGGCTCTGTGCCTTCAACTCACCCTGCCCCCATCCCCCAAACAGCCTCCCTCTTGTCTCCCTAGCCAGCTTCCAGTGTGTCCCCGACCTCCTCCAAATCCCTCTCAAACATTGGCTGCTTCTGTGAAGCCCGAGTTCCCAGTGCTTCAGAAAAGAAAGTCCCACCAAGAGAGATTTAACCACCTACCCTGCTTCAGGCTTGGTGTGAACTGTGTTGCTTGGATTTGTGAGCTTCAAGACTATGGAACCTGTCTGATTGCTCAGAGAACCCACAAATGAATTAAATAACAGAGTCTGCCCCAGGAAGACTTAATCTCATACTGGTCTTGTAACTGTTTTAGTTTTATAATGCTACAGAGAATAAAATACATATTCCACAAAATGGTAATGGGTCTAACCTTTCATTACCAAGCACTGGATGTCCCTAAACTGCTTCAGTCATTCATCCATTCAGCTACCATTTATTAAATGCTTAATGACGTGCAAAGCACCCTCCTAGGCCCTAGGAAACGTACAAGTCTGCAATGCTCTATACTAAGCAGAGTTCAAAAAGGGAATATAATGAAAGCATGAAGGAGGGGCCAAATGTTATCAGCATTTGAGCTAAGCCTTGAAGTCTGGGTGGAGAAGAAGAAAGTCTCAGACAGCTGGAAAACCACAGGGAGCATCAGCAAAGGTGCAAAAGACCGAAGCAAATGTGGTCCAGTGTGGTTGTCTCAATGAAGAAGCAGGAACGGTGTCACCTTAAAGGGCCTTGAAACCCATATTACTCAACAGGCATAGGGAGCTCTGGGAGGATGCCGAAAAGATGAGTGACATCTGTCAGATCTGTATAAGCATAACTGTCATCGGTGGAATGGATTTGATTAGGAAGAGAATGAAGGCAAGAAGACAAATAAATTAGTAAGTGTGGCAGTAGGGCACACTAGTGGTAATGTAGCAGGAGTATACCAGTGGCAGTAGAAAAGTGGTGATCAATTCAAGAAGATATTGGAGGGAGGAAATTGTCGGAAAACTTGGTAATCGATTAGATGGAATTTCCAGGCGTGGAAAAGGGATAGAGTCAAAATATTGACATTGCAAGCATGGAGGTTAGACAGTATACCCAAAATCCAGATGAGGCAATTGAGGCAAGGCCAGGTAACTTTTGCAAAATAGTCACCTAAATGGGATAAGAATAAAGATTGAGTTTTTCCATAATTGCTTTCTTTGTCTATCAGTCCAAAGTTCTACTGCTCTGTGAACCAGAGGGTTTCCAGTATCTGAAACTACAGGGTGACAGGATCCAGATCCGAGCTGCCAATGGTCTGGGGGATCGCTCAGCTGCTTAATCACCGGCTTAACCACCTAGCCTTCTTGAACTCTAAAATATGATGTCAAAAAAGGGTAATCCAAATCCTAGCTAGCTCTAGTCCCAGGAGGCCCCTGAACTCTAGAGCCGGCCCATACTGGCTTTCTTACAGTTCTTCCTCAGATACAACACTCTGGGTCCCTCCTGAGTGTCTTTGTTAACTGTCCCCTTTGCCGGTGATGAATTCCCTCCTTACCTCTATCTCTCAGAATCCTCCAGATCCTTCAAGATCCAGCTCAAGCACCATCTTCCTCCTGAAGCCCTCCAAATGCCAGTGTCATTCCTTGAAAAAAAAAAAAAAAGACTTTGTATTTATTTTGTACGTATTTATACATATTCCTTGTCCTCCCCTTTCCCAACTTCCTCCTTGAAGGGCTGGGACTTTCCATTTCTGACTTTGTATGCCTGGCACACACTAGGTATTTTTAAAATGCTTCACTGCAGAGGTGACAATCTTCTAATCTTCAATTGTGGCATGATCCACAACCATGGGGGTGGGAGTATAGCATTAACCTCCTCTGTTACCGAAACTGGCAACCCAGTAACATAGCTCTTTTGGCTATGTGAATCTGAATGACACTCAAAGGCTTTTGAAAGCAAAGAGATTCCCGAATGAGGCAAAGGTTTGGAGAAGGATGTTTTCTTTTGGGAGAACTAAAAATAGTCAAGTCGATGATGGATTACAGGATACAGCCAGCAACAAAATAGAGAGATGGTACAGCGATCAAACAAGCTGGTTGCTTGGACCCAAGTGTACTCGCCCTGTTTGGCAACCTTTTTAAGGGTCCCATTCAGCCTGAAATTGGCATCGGCAGTGAAAGAGGCTTATGGGGTTTCAAACATTTGGGTGGTAGCTGAAAGTTAATCCAAGTTAAAATTCATCTCAGTGGAGACTTCTCAGACTTACAATATATTCCTTTCCTCCACTATGGAGCATCGAGTCTCTTTTGAAAACACATACTCCTTTCTCCCTTTATCTTCCTCCCACAGACAGTCTCTTTTTCCGCTTTGCTCCTTCAACCCCCAGGGAGATTTCTCCCTCCCCCAAAGCCCTTTTCTGCCATCACCCTCCCCCACCCAGTTCCTCTCTTCCTCTCTCCCTCCCTTCCCGGATTCCTCTCTGTCTCCCTCTCTTGGAGAGACCCTCTTCTCTGCCTGCTTCCTCCTCTCCCGCTGTTTGTGAATGAGGCAGTTTCTGAATGGAGCTGCTGGGGGTTCAGGCTGATGATCAGGGGCAGCAGCATTGGCCGTGAGAAGGGGAGGGGGATGTCTTATCCTTCCTTCCTCTTTTCTCTCTTTCTCCGTGGCTGCTTTTGAGGAATAAGGACTTGGGGAGGCAGAGACGGAGGTCGCGGGGTAGGGTTTGGATTCTCTCAGGGCAGTTCTGACACGGAGGGGATTTATGGGCTCAGAGTAGGAGTATTCTGGAAGGTCAGGACTAGAAGAGCGGAGGGGGGTGTAGCAAGCAGAGGGTATTTTAGTCTGTTTCAGGGGGATTTCAAGCGCTAACCTCTAGGTCACCGCTAGAAAAAAGTTTTTTTTTTCATTGAACGTTTTATTTTTTTCTGATAGAATACTTGCTTCCTCTCTTTTTTAGGGGGTGGTGGTGGTGGTAGAAGGATGAGGCAAGACGAGAGTTAGAGGATTCCTCATCACCCCCTCTAGTGAGCCCGGGAGAAAGGCAGGACCATGCGTGGTTGCCCACCTCAGGCTCGGGGCGTGGGGGGAGTCGAGGGGCCGAGCAGCAGTAGTAAATAGCGAGGAAGGGAAGAAGGGCAAGGGGGGTTCGATATTTAGGAAAAGGCGGGGGAAAGAGGGAGATCTTCCCCGCCCCCCTTTACCTTTTCAAATCCGATTGTTTTCCCCTTTTGGCTCTGATTTTTGTTTTGTTTTGTTTTTAATTGCTCAGCCCGCGGTGTCCTTGGGGGCGCCGGTCCGGGCACACCTGGGGCCGGGGGCGCGCAGCCACATCTGGCCGCGGCGGGGGGCGGGGGCGGGGAGGGCGTAGGAGGCGGAGGCCGACCAGGGACGGGCAGCGCCGGGCCGGGCCAGGCCAGGCCAGGCCGGGCGGGGGTTGGGCTGGCGGCCCGAACCGCCGCCGCCGCCGCTCTCCGCGATGGAGCCGGGGCCCGAGGCGGGGCCGGAGCCGGAGCCGGGGCTGGGGCCCTGGCTCGACATGGCGCCGGAGCTGACCCACGACGAGGAGCTGGTAAGAGGCCGGGCCTGCGGGGAGGTGGGTGTGTCCGCCCCGACGGGCGCGGCGGAGGGGGGGGCCGGAGGGGAGGGGGTAGCGGGGCCGGCCTTCCGTCCGCCCGCCCGTCTGTCTGCCCATCTGAGGCCTAGGCCCGCAGCGCCCAGCGGCGCGGGAGCGAGGACCGCGCCCAGCCCGGGTCGGCCCTGCGCCCTCCCCCCATCACAGCACCCCTGAGCGCCCCCCCATCTGAAACCCCTGCCTCTGGAGCGTTGTAGCGCCCCTGCGCACCCCCATCTGGAACCCTGCCCCTGGACGGTAATAGCGCCCTCCCTGATCTGGAACCCCTGCTCCTGGAGTATCAAAGCACCCCTGCTCGCCCCTACATCACAGCGCCCCACCCCCATCTGAAACCCCAGCCCCTGAACTGACATAGCGCCCCTGCGTGGCTCCCATCCCCCCAATCAGGAGCCCCTGCCCCTGGACCGTCACAGTGCTCCTGCTTCTGAACCCCTCACTTCTCACAGCAGCCCCTGTTTCCCCCTCTCCCCACCTCGGTCATGGAGACCCTGTCAGTGGTCTGTCATAGTTTCCCTGGACTTTCCCGTCCTCAAAGCAGCTCCTGTTCTCCTCCCAACTGCCCACTGAACCCCTGCCTTTCCCCTCCCCCCCATTACAGAGCCCCTGACCTTAAACCCTCCTTCCCTCACACCATTCCAGAGACTCTGTCCCTGGACCATGATAGCACCCCAGGACCCCTCCGTCATCACAAAAGGCTCTGCTGCCCCCACCCCTATCATGGAGAGCCCTCCACCCCCTTTGCCTCTGACCCCTCCCTTATCACCACACCCTCTCTATCACAGTGACCCTTCCCATTATCGTTGGACCCATCCCCATCAAAAAACAAAACATCCTTCCCTTCCAGCGCCCCTGCTCTTGGACCTCTGTGAGTGCTCCCTGCCCCTGGAACCCTCCCCCATCCCAGCTCCCCTGCTCTCCCATCCCAGTGACACCTTCCCATCTCTCCCTTCTCCCCCATTCACAGCTCTTACGTCTCTCAGCTCCTTACCTTTTATCCCTCAATGCCCCACCCTTCTGGCCCTTGCCCCAGCCATATCTCTGCCCTCTCAATCCCTTTACAGCTCCTATTGCCATCCCCCGGCCTCTGACCCACTTCCAATTACTGCAGTTGGGCTTTCATCCCCTACCTGTTGCCCACAACGTCTTTTGTCTCAGCACAACCCCTGCCCACTCACACCTGCTGCTTTTAGAGCTACCTTTCTATTTACAGTAACTCTGGCCTCTCATACCCCCTGGTTAAGGAGACCATCCGGGCTTTCACCCCCCCTTTAATCACACCTGCTCCCTTATTCCCCTGATCACAATGCCCAAGCCCCTCACCCTGTCTCATATATCCTCCCAGCCCCTCACATATCTTATTCACAGACCCCAGGCCATCCACACCTCCTTTGTGGCTCCAGGCCACCCAACTGAGAGCTGTCCTCCTTCTGGGTCCCTTGTCCCCACACTGTAGGGCCTGGGCCCCACACTCTCCCTCACAGCTTCTTACTCCCTCACCCATAGGAATGGGGGTTGGTCTCTGCTCTCCTTCCACTTCTCCCACAGTGCTGGCTCCCTTTCTCCTATTCTTACCCTCTTTTACTCACAGAATAGTCACCTACCTCCATTTTAGCTCCCCTAACTCACCTGCCATTGACTCAGCTCCCCATTCTTCCTCCTAAAAGTACCATCACCACCCCAGGTCCCTCACCCCAGGAGAGGGTTTCTCTTTTCTTGCTCTGAGGAGAAAATACCTGGTGGTTAGTTACCAGTATCTCTGTCATTTCATTTCATGTCTCCCAGGATCTTCTTGCCTCTACTAAAAACTCCTCTTGCACATCCTTTTATTCTTTTACTGAAAGTTTTTGTTTTTTAAAAATGGGACCCATAAATGGATCTCCCTCCCTAATCCCCTTATACTTCATATCTTTCTTGGTGAGAGTGCCGTTAGCCAGGATATTAACTTCTTCCTTGTGCCTCCTTCTCTAGCCCTCAGTTCTCTCCCTGATTCAGGCTAGTCATTGAAGTTATTAGCAGCCCTGACCTGAAGGAGAACCTGGAAGAGCCAGGGCCAGGCCTGCCCTGCAAGGTTACCCTTACCAACTTGGTTTGAATAGCATCGTGAATGCATGCATTACAGCCAAATCATCCTTTAAGCAAAGGCCATAATATTGTGTCCTTCACTGGATATCATGATTTCACTAACTAGTTGATGACTTTAGATGGAGGGATTAGGCTTGTGTTCTCAAAGCTAGGCCCTCCCATTATCCTGTCCTAGGACATACCCTCCCTGTGCCCTATTCATCTGCCCCACTGATGTTTCCTCCCAACCCCCCAGCAGGCTCTCCCTCTCTTACTACCCCTCCCATTCTCATCTGACCATCCTCATCTTTCTGCCCACACTGAGCTCCATTGTCCCTTAAAAGCTTGTGACCTTCAGTCCAGAGAAGGAAGTGACTCGTTCCATTTTTGAGGCATCAAAATGCTGTGAACTCTGCCTGCCTTTAGAGCCCTCCCTACCCCTTGTTCCCATTTCCAGGAACTTTTTGCCCCTTCACACTGCCTTTGAGGAGGATATGAAACCAGTGCTCAGCCTTGAGCCTGGCCCATCAGAGGAGCTGAATAAATGCTTGTTGACCAGCTACCTCCTGGAAGCTTGGAGAACATTTGGCCCTGAGCCCTGAACTGCTCAGATACAGTCCTAAATCTGATTTACATATTAAAAATCCAAATGGTAAGAGATGAACCACAACTGAAACACATTTCAACACTTTAGGGCTTTCAGGGTAGCTAACAGACTTGGAGAAAGTCTCACAAACTAATCATTGGCGCGTAGCTGCTTTTGGTGGTTTGATAAACAAGCATCTCAATTTCGTCCCATTTATTGAGATGACTGATTTCTTATCTGGCCTTTAGAATATGACCATTTCTTTCAATCCCTTGAGAGAGAGAGAGAGAGGACGTTGCACTGCAGATTCTATGGTAGCATCCTCTCTAGTACTGTCTTCTTTTAGCGTGATGGTAGCCAGGGCCTGGTACAGGGCAGGCCTCCAGGGAAGCCAGGATCACCAGAGAGAGTCTCCTGTAGTTTGCAGATGTTTGGTTGGGTTTTGTTTTTTTTTTTAATTTTTTAAAGAGGACAGATAGCAGGGTTTTTTTCCTTATCTTTCCTGGGTTTGAAGTGTGTGTTTACTCTAAGACTTAAAAGCTAGGGAATAGAAATCTTCTTGGGAAGTAGTATGAGCATTTGTTCTGTTTTTGTGTGTGACATGGATGTTAAGCTTTGGTAATAACATTGGTTTGCTATCCCTGCATATCTAAAACAAACGTGTGACTATAAAGTAAGGTGCCTGGTTCCTTAGCAACCAGCCTTTGAACTGGCACTGACCTGCCATCTAGGTGCTCTGCTTTTCAAAGTAATCACCTAGGGAGGAACTTGATACCAGGAGCTGTTAAGTTGCTCAAATTGAATTTGGAATTGCCTTGAAAATCGATGGTATGGTTTTTTTTTAAAGTATCCTTGACAAGGGCAGTGTGAACCATTAGACTTCCCAACAGCTACAACCAACCATTTGATGGCAGTCCAGACCAGGGAGCCCAAGCAATAAGACTCAATCTTGGAGTTGGTTAGCTGATACCTAAAGGCAAAATTCCAGAAGAAGAAAATGGATTTTAGCACTGGCAGCTACAGTCATTTATATGTGTCTGTTCTCATATAGTTGATTTTAAAACATTATTAAGAATGCAGCATAGTCTCAGTTTGTAACAGGTTTACATTTTAGTGTGTACGTTGTTTGCAAGTTATAATAACCAATGTCATGTGTAATGTGAATGTTTTTACGCCTTTTTGCAGTTCAATTTAACAAAGTTTTGAGGATCTGTATAATGGTGAATATAAAAGCATGTGTTAACCGATAATCTTATAGAAATAAGAAATTGGCGTATTCATTTTTTCCTTTTTAAATGACAACTTTGAGAAATAACTCCAAATGTGAACATTTCCAAAGACACAGAACAGAAAAAGAGACATATATTAAATACTGAATTTCTATTATTTACAGCTTTTAAAAACAGCTACCATGTAGGACATTTAACAGAATAGTATCAAGATTACCTAGCTTTTTTTTTTTTTTTTTGCTTTTTGGAGGGTAGTTGGGGTAAAGTGACTTGCCCAAGGTCACACGGCTAGTTTTTTGTATTAAGTGTCTGAGGCCGGATTTGAACTCAGGTACTCCTGACTCCAGGGCCGGTGCTCTATTCACTGCACCACCTAGCCGCCCATTACCTAGCTTTTCTAATGTCTCCTGTTTTCCTCTCTGTGTTTTAAAATGTTTAATTGCAAATCTTCTTTCTTTTCTCCTTTTTTGTGTCATGAATAGGATCCCTCAACATCCCCACCTCTTCCCAAAATATAGTTTGTTCCAAAAATCTTAGTGCAGTTTTAAGCTATTAAAACTTAAGATGTTTGGAATAACCTATAAAAGTTGACATCTTCTCCCATAATATTGGTAATCAAGCAAAATGCATTTATACATTGGTTGTGCCTGAAAATGTTTGTCTCATTCTGCACCTCATACTTCTGCCAAGAGGTGTAAAGTATGCTACTTTGGTTTTCCAGGGCAGTGACTGGTCATTGAATGGATCGGAGTTTTTCAGTATTTCAAATTGGTTTTCTTTTGGTTACTACTGTCCTTCCTGGCTCTGCTTGCTTCCTTCAGCACCGGTTCACAAAAGGCTTCCCAAGTTTCTCTGAATTTTTCCCTTTCATCATTTCTTGGTGGTGTATTCGTTTCGTTACATTGATACACCACCACTTATTCAGCCATTTCCCAGAGGATAGGCAAAAATAAGAAATATTTGCAAAATAGTAAACAATATAAAAAGACAACATGTAATCATATCCCCAAATAGGGATTGGGTATGTAACTTTGCACCTTTGGTAGGGAATTATCAAGAGTTGTTTGGGGAGTGGTTTTGTTCTAATTTTTTTATACTGAAAATAAGAATTTGAAAAACTTCACAATAGTTGCTTGCAAGTAGCAAGCATTTATTAAGCACCTATTGTGCATATACCGGGCACCAGACATACAAAACCAAATGTGAACTAGCTCTTGGCCTCCAGGAGTTTACACATATTGGTTTACAAAATAAATACAAGTTAACGTGAGGGAGGAGGAGACACCATAGACTGGGGGATGTCAGAAAAGGCCTCATGTACGTGACTGTTGGATGGAGCTTGGAAGGAAACTAGGGAGTCTGACAGGTAAAGGTGGGAAGGGAATGCATTGTAGGCCTGGGAGAAACTGAATCCTAGCAGAAATGCTGTGTGTTGTTTATGCAAGAAATAAAAATGAAATAGTTCTTGAAAAAAAGTGTTTTTTCAAGATCCTATCCTCATTAGCTCTCCTTGTCACAGTCTCATCACAAGTACTTTTACTTTGAATTTTTTTTTTTGAACTGTCAATTCAAGTCAGTTCAATTTGACAGATACTTAATGAGTTAAAGATGCTGCTGGACACTGGGATAAAAAAATGAAAAAAAATGACATTCTGACTACTAAGGAACAAAGAGATACCATGAAGATAAATAAATATGGGAAAAAAAGTGACTGTTCTGAAACCAAATATGAAAAATACAATGAATGAAAAAAAAGACCAAGATAGCTAGCTTCAATATAGCCCCATTCTGTTGAATATATATATATGTATACACACACATACACACACACACACACACACACACATATTTTAGGCAGTTGGGGTGTGACTTGTCCAGGGCCACACAGCCAGTAAGTTTCTGCCTCTGGATTTGAAGTTAAGTCCTCTTGACTCCAGGGCTGGTGCTGGTCCACTGTGCCACCCGGCTGACCCAGTGAATTTATATATAAATACAGAAGCCTGTAACTCCGGGACAGAGTTGCAAATTTAAACAGCAGGCAAATCTGAAAGTTTTCATGCCAACACTAACCTCCTTTCTCCTGAGAACATTTTAAGTCTTAAACTTTACTTTTCTGCAGAGTGAACTGAAAATCTCTAAACTTGGCATGAGAGAGTTACTGAAAATTGAGATTCATGAAATGTTAATGACTAAATTCTCTGTAATACACCAGGAGCCGAAATCCGCGCTAAGTGGGCCTTCTTTCCCAGGTTCTGTCATTGGCCTTTTGAACGTGGGCTGTGACCAACCTTAGAACCCAGTGATCGTCAGAGCTGGCAGCTTCTTAGAGGGATCTTATAGGATGAGGAAAATGGGCCTAGGGGATATTAAGCGCATTGCCCAAGATCATAAATAATAGAGCCTGGATTTGCACTGATGATGTCCTTTTACTCCAAAATATCACCCTCTTTTCACTTCAAGAGAATTTCCTGAGTGAGGTTTAACTAGTATTCTGAAGAGATTTGAATCTCTAGGGAGTTCTGATGATTCTAGCTGCCTTGAACCTTGTAAATATGCCAAGATCGTACTGTGATTAATAGAGTACCAGTACATCATTGCATTCTCATTACCATTCATATGCAAAACTAATATTTGAAACCAAAGATTTCAGCTACTTTTTACAACCAATACATATTTTATGCCTTGGGGAAAAATCTGCAAAAAAAAAATTAATGTTTTAATTGTTTTTACTTTTCAAGTTGTCTCTGACAAAATCAATGTTAATTTATGTTGAAAGGCTCCAAAGAAAATTTTTACTTGAATGCTTAGATTTCTTTTTTTTAAATAGTGTAAAATTCCTGAGCCAGGTTAGCTCAAATCTCCCTCAATTCCCCTTAAAAAAATTACCTTTGGATGGATGCTCAGTGTGAAATGTTATGACTAAGTGAAAATGGAGTTATGATGAAATTTGTCTTGAAACTTTATAGGGTTTGCTTCCAGGATGCTATTAGAATTCCATATTGTGGTTTATGTTGTTCCAGTTGAAACTTCTAAAGGCTTAACTTGCTTGCCATGTGTGGACATGAACACTTTGGCATTTTTCCCAAGGGCAGGGGTTTTGTTCCGGCTCTTCAGGCCAAAAACATCCCTTTTCCCACAGCCTCACGTATCTTGTGCTGACTGTCACCCCATCACTCCAGAAGTTTCTATGTTGTAGGCACAAAACAATTTGTGCTGGGATAGTCCAGAGAGGAAAGAGGAAGAAACATTAAGAATTCTCATTAATGGATGCCTAGGTGGCACAGTGAGTAGAGCACCGGCCCTGGAGTCAAGAGGATCTGAGTTCAAATCCAGCCTCAAACACTTAACACTTACTAGCCCTGTGACCTTGGGCAAGTCACTTAATCCCAATTCCCCTGTCCTCACCCCTCCAAAAAGCAAAATAAAAGTGTAATTCTTAAGCAAAAAAAAAAAAGAATTCTCATTAATGTCACTGTTAGTTAGAATTGCAGATAAAATCTCTTTTGGAAGCTAGAATTCTGTTGTTTACAAATGTTTGCAAATATTGTACACACCAGGACCCTGGTATGTATAATAGATATAGCAACATTGATATATGAGACTAAATCTTAGAAAGACACCGATCACTTTGAAAGTGAGGAAGGTAAAGATTTAATTTATTGTTGTTCATTTGTGTCTGATTCTGTGAAACCATGTGGGGTTTTCTTTCCAAAGACGCTGGAGTGGTTTGTCATTTCCTTCTCCAGCTCATTTTACAGATGAGGAAGCTGAGGCAAACAGGGTAAGTGACTTGCCCAAGGTCACACAACTAGTCAGTTTCTGAAGCCAGATTTTAACTCAAGAAAATCAGTCTTCCTGGCTCCAAGCTTGGCTCTCCATCCACTGTACCACCTATCCCATAATGCTGAATTCTTCTTTCTAAAAAGAAGATGAAAAATGTGGCTATATTGTTTTAGAATGAGCATAGTAATATTGGACCCTTCAGATTTTTAAAGCACCTGGAACTTTGGAAGAGACCATCTTTTTACAGAGGGAATGGAAGTCAGTCTGCTGTCAAAATTGGAACTGAGAGACCTGGATTTTGGCTGTGGCTTCCTGCAGTGTGCCCTTCCTGTTCTAAGGCCTCTTCCTGGGTTCTCCTAGCTAGAAGGGAGGCAGCCCTAAATCTTTCATTTCTCTCATGTGCTGCCTCTTCTCTGCCTTAGTCACATTTTAAAGTGTTATTAGTTACTTGGGTACCTGGTTTACCCTTCTTTCTCCTCCCAGGATTTTAATTTTAGACCCCTTTGTAGTAGGGGGCTGTATCATTTTTTTCACATTGGTCCTCAGTGCCTAACACAGAGCCCTGTGTTTAGTAGGCACTTTATAAGTGAGTGGCACAGCCTGTCTCCCATGCTTTTCTGCATTTATATTGAAATGTCCCTCTGTTGCTGTCCTGTTCATTGGAGAATCCCCCGGCTTTCCGTTCCTTCTGTCAGGAAGTAATCAGGGTTAGGTTAGTGTCGTCTGTAAGCTTTGTGTTATTCAACCCACAAGCAATGATGGATGGACCCTTATTAATGATAATGATGGACTCTTTCTCAGAATAATGTTTTTAAATGGATAAAATACATAGGGTTACAGAGGATAATTATATTGAAATATAGTTATCAAAATGTAAAAAAAAAAAAAAGTAAAACACAAGTTTGTGGACCCCAGGTTATGAACCCTTGATGTAGA
>CM053598.1:38827205-38855039 GCA_028646575.1 Pseudocheirus occidentalis | reverse complement strand
CTTCTTAAACTCACAGAAAGACACTCTTTTTTTTTTCAAACTTTTTCTCCATTGAAATTGTCATAGACTAAAACTGTCCAAAAGTAGCACCGTGAAGCCAGCCTTGTTGGCAGTTGGCTGAGAATATAATTTGTTTCTTGAATTGTTAAGTGAATACAGGGCTTAACTTTTTTCAGTGCTGCGGACCTCTTTTTTTGATGAAGCCTTTCTCAAAATAATTTTTGATTAATGATGGATGGACCCTTATTAATGATAATGATGGACTCTTTCTCAGAATAATGTTTTTAAATGGATAAAATACATAGGGTTACAGAGGATAATTATATTGAAATATAGTTATCAAAATGTAAAAAAAAAAAAAAGTAAAACACAAGTTTGTGGACCCCAGGTTATGAACCCTTGATGTAGAATAAGCAGTTAAAGACAACAATTCTTTTTTTTTTTTTGTTAAGAGGGGAAGGTAGGGCAGTTGGGTTAAGTGACTTGCCCAAGGTCACAGGGCTAGTTTTTGTGTTGTGTCTGAGGCCAGATTTGAACTCAGGTCTCCTTGATTCAGGGCCAGTGCTCTCTAGCCACCCCCAAAGATAACAATCCTCATATCGTTGACTTTACTGGATTGTGAGGAAAGTACTGTATAAGTGTGAGCTGTTATGATGATATAGATTGAAAAGAGTGCTTCAGACTACATATTATAGTGTTAAATAGAAATAGATCATCTTGTGCCCAGATCTCTGTTGAGGCTCCGAAGCCGATGGAAATCCTGTGTGTTTACTCTTAAAAGGATCATTTCCAAGGGAAGCGCAGGGTCTTGTGGGAAGTGGTAGTGATGAGTCAGTGGGTACATCCTAGGAATTGCTGACTTCCCCTAGGGCTGTGGGCATTTCTGTCTGGACTTCTCTAAGCCTCCGATCTCATTTGTTTCCTAATAGGCTGTTAGAAGGAATAATTTAAGCCAAATCCCTAAACGCATTGTAATGACAATCCTTAATTCAGGACCTCTCATGGATCAGTGATTTTTGCCAGTGTACATTGGAATGCCTTCCCAGCCAGCGGTGAGTCTGGTCGCTGTCTTGCCATAAATTATCCATAAAACAAACAAACAAACAACCACCCCCCCTCCCCCGAACCAAGCATTCAACACTTTGGAGGCCTTCCTCTGTTTCTTTTTATTCTCGTAAATAATGAGAACCACGATGTAGAATTCTGTGCTGCCGGAAGAAATATATTTCATAAAAGAAAAAAAATAAGGAAGGATTTCATGGTTTAAAATTTTGCTTTGTCTAGAAGTTTCATTCTCAGACACTCTTCTACATTATATGTGATAACAATAGCATGAATTAGAATTTTTATTATCTTTGTTTTCTCATTCCAGCTAGTTAATATATGAAATTAAATTAAGTATGCCTGTACTCACCTGTGGGTGAGGTACGTCATGATAATAGCTAGCCTTTATGTGCCTAGTGGGCTTTACAAATCTCTCATTTAATCCTCACAAAAACCCTGGGAGGGAGGTACTCTTATTATCCATTTTATAGATAAGGAACCTGAGGCAAGCAGAAGTGACGTGACCTACCCAGGGTCACACGATGTGTCTGAAGCAGGATTTAAATTCATGTCTTCCTGACTCCAAGCCCAGCACTTGATCCACCAAGCCTTAGTTGTAAGTTGACAATCACATACCCCTCACTTAGTTCCTTCCAATATTATCTGATAGAAAGTTCTCCAGGCACGTAAGTCTCACCTCCAAGTAAGTCCTCAGATTCAGGGCTGCCCACCAAAGGAGAGGGCCCATTCTTTCATGGAGAGATGTTTATTCTGCAGTGACTAAAGGGAAAAGAAGGCCTTTTTCAAAGTTTTTGCTTAGGTTTCCGTATAGAACGGAGAAATGCAATTTATTTACAGACTCTTTAAAATTTTACATGTATGCAGGCAAAAGAAGTTGCTTCACAGCATTCTTTTCTAGCCTGAAATTCAGTCACTATCTCTGCTCAGAAAAGGAGGAGAGAGAGGGAGAGAGAAAGAGAGGGGAGGAAAGGGAGCGGGAGGGAGAGGGGGACAGAGAGAGGAGAGAGACAGGGAGAGAGAGAGGAGAGAGACAGAGAGAGAGCATGAGGGAGAGGGAGAGAGAAAGAAAGAGAGGGAGGGAGAGAGAAAAAGAGAGAGAGAAAGAGAAAGAGAGACAACTCGTGCTTATAATAAAGAAAGGATTCTCTACCTAGAATCCCGGAGCTAAAAGGAAATTCACTAATCCTTTAGTCCAGCCACTTCCCAGCAGTCACTCTTTAATCTTAATATTGCAGATTCCTGGCAAAAAGTGGGAACTAGCTGGACAGTGAACCTGCCTCCCAGCAACTGCTGCAAGATCACATTTTCTGGCTCTCTAGGACCCACTTTGCTTTAAGCACGTTTTTGTCTGAGCTTGGAAGCCCTTTTCTAACCTGTGCAAGTCTTGAAACTTGAATCAGAAGGGAAATTGTTTAAGGAAAATGGTGTTGAATAGACTTTACCCAGAAAAAGGCCTGAGGTCTTATATGATCATTATTTGATCTTTCAGATGCATCTCTGGTAACTTCCATTCACCTTCCCCAGAAGGGTCTGGGTCCACAACAAACTGAACCCACATGATCTTGTGCCCAGTGAGGAACTAGAACTTTGAAATTTGCTCAGGTGGTGACAGAAATGAATCCGCATTATTGAAATGAATGGGAATTTCCAGCAGCCTTTGCTCTGTTTCTAAAGCACATGTGTTCTGGCCGGCTTCTCAGTCTGAAAGTTTTCAAGGAGCTGTTTTTCTTGTTGTTGATGTCTGTCTAGGTAGCGAAGGACAGCCTTTCTGTAGGGATGTGTATATTCCATAAACACTTAGAAAAATTTAAAAAAAGGTCCTCATAGTTTCTTTAGCTTCCCCAAAATATCAGCTCTTCTCTTAGCTGGACTGATGCAAACATTTTAAATTGCCTACTATGTATTAAGTCAGCACTGTGCTTAGAGCTGGGAATGCAAATAATCAATCTCTACTCTTGAGGAACTTATATTTTAATGGAGAAGCCTACCAGTTGCATATATAAGTACATACAAATCAATATGAAGAGAATAAGTACAAATATAGATCATATATATGTAGGATATAAGATAGGAAGGGAAGAAGGGTAGTTGGGGGTGGGGAACTCGTCAAAAGATTTCATGTAGAAGCTGCTACTTGGGCTGCCCTGGAAGGAAGAGGGACTCTGGGAGGTGCAGGTGAGAAGGAGGTGATTTCCAGGCTTGAGGAGTGAGCAGCCAGGGTGAAGGCATGGGGATGGAGCTGGTGTCAGAAAAGGCCGTTTGTGCTGGATTGCTGCAAGGGAAGGAAAAGTCATATCCAGTGAGGTTGGAAAGATAGGTTAGGACCTGCTTTTGAAGGGCTTTAAAAATGAAGTGGAGAAGTTTATATTTGATCCCATAGGCAACTGGAAACCATAAGAATTTATTGAGTTTTGTAGTGATAGGGACAGATCTACCATTAGGGAAACACCCTGGATTAGAGAGAGACCAGAAATAAGGAGCCTGGTTAGGAGGCTGATGTTGTAATTATGTAGGCGGGAGGAGGTGAGGAGGCCTAAACTATGTCGAATGTGTGACTGGAGAGTAGGGTTCAGAGGTGAGGAATTCTGGGAAGGCAGATTAATACTGATTGCTGTGGGTGGTGAGAGAGAGGGCTCCAGGATAATGCTCTGGACATGAGCTGTAGAAAGTAGAAGGGCGGTGTCTTAAGTCACTGTATACCTGAAAAAGAGAGAGAGAAAGAGGAGGGAGAAGAAGGAGGAGGAGGAGAGAGAGAGAGAGAGAGAAAGAGGAGGGAGAAGAAGGAGGAGGAGGAGAGAGAGAGAGAGAGAGAAAGAGGAGGGAGAAGAAGGAGGAGGAGGAGAGAGAGAGAGAAAGAGGAGGGAGAAGAAGGAGGAGGAGGAGAGAGAGAGAGAGAGAGAAAGAGAATGAATGGGGGGAGGGGTAGAGAGTGCAACCTGTGCTATAGTAAAGTTTGGATGAGAGGTGGGTTTTGGGACAGGGATCATGAGTTCTATTTTGTACATGTTGCATTTGAAATGTCTCCAGGATAGCTGATTTAAGATGTTCAGTAAGTGGTTAATTGGGAATTCAACATCTAAAGTCAAAGGAGAGACCAGGGTTGGATTTGTGAGCCATTTACACAGTGATGGTGATCGAGCCCTTGAGAACTGATGGAAGAGACAAAGAGAGGAAGCGCAGGAAGAGAGGAAGGCCCAGGACGGAGCTATGGGTATTTCCAGTTAGAGAATGTGATACTGATGCGGAGCCAGCAAATGAGGCAGAAAGTGGTCTCACAAAAAACCCAGAGAAGAATGTCCAGAGAAAAAAGGGAGCTCCACAGCGTCCGAGACAGAGGGGTCAAGAAGGATGAAGATTGTAAAGAGACCATTAGATTTGACCTGTAAGAGATAGGCCACAACATTCCCCAGAGAGGCTGCATATCGTCCCAGGGAATACTGAATGGAATGAGATACAGGCTGTGCTGATTTGGACAGGAAGAAGATGTCCTTGTATTGACAAGGCATGTCTCCTGGGAAGCTCCCATTTCTGCTGGATTAGTTGACAGAGCTCTGAGCAAAAAATGCTTATGCTGCCTCGGGGTGGGCCTTGGAGCTGCTAGAATTTATTGTCCTGCTCCTGTCAGGAAGCCCTCTGTACCCTTAACTGGAACTGAAAAGTGAGGCACTGCAATGAATGAAGAAGGGTTACTTTGAAACTTTAAAGGAGTCAAGATTCTAACTTTTCATAGGTTTGCAAATGGTCTTTTGTGGATCTTAAATGGTTGAAGAACTTAACAAGGAATGTGCATGGTTAGATCCAGGCCTTTCCATTCTGAGTGTGCGTGTGTGCAGGTGCGTGTGTGTGTGATGTGTGATTCATAAGAAGATTTGTATTCCTGAAAAGAGACATTTATCCATTTGGTCTGGAGCTGACAAAAGCCTGAGGCTGCCTTTTATTCTCTCTGGTTGTGGAATCTACAGGCAAGTTGTCGATCTGAGAGAGCCAGAGACAGACAAAAGGCAGAGAGACAGACAGACAAAGATTCTGGAAGGCCAAGAGTTAGGGAGGAGCTTTTTTTTTTTTTTTTTTTACTGTTTTGTTAAGTATTTTAAAGGACGTTGTATTTGTAGGACGTTGTTCAGAAAAGTTCACCCTAAATTGCTTCTGTTACAAAAGCACAGAAACGAGAAACATTTGTATATTCGGTGTGCTTCGATGTCCCCAGGGTCCTGAAGAGCAAGACACGCCTTCCACGTGCAGCCGTCCTGGAGATGCTGCTCTTGGGGACTGTGCGGCCGGCCCTGGGCAAAGGGAGAGTCTGCCGGTTGTGCCAGGAAGGCCAGTTTCTGCTCTCATCTTCCCCACTTAGCCACGGTCACTCTGGGAGGGCTGACGTCAGGCTGTGCAGACGTGCTCTTCCCTGGCTGGGCCAGTCCCCCACGGCCGGTGCAGTGCTGATAAACCCCAGGCCTTCACTTCCTCCTGTAGGAAGTCATTAACACCGAGGAGCTTTCCCGGCTGAATAGCTTAATTAAGCCTCGTTCCTCTCTGGCGCTGGGGCTTTTGGACTCTGCTGAGCCGGCCCGCTTGGGCAGCCTTTGCTTTGTGCTCCCAGTTCTTCCGGTTCCCAGTGGGATTTTAATCCCTTATTAGAGGTTAGCTTTTTTCCTCTCGTCTTTAATGCTTTCCCAATGCTTAGTACAGTCGACGGAAAATACCTCCATTTCAGAACTGTTGCTGTTTGGTTCATGGGCTGTTCATTCACCTTTTCTTAGTGCTTATCTGTCAAGGAGGCTCCATCTGATGGGGATTTTTAAGGGATTCAGGTTTGGCGTTTCCTTGCTTTCTGATGGGGTTTTGTGAGGACTGGGCTGCGGGGTTCAGTTTGAGGGGTGGAGGGTGTTTCCCTGTCTGCCTGTCCTTCCTCATTCCCTGCTCGGTTACTAAAATATGGAGGCATGGTAGTTAGTCCTGCCATTATGGTTTTTCAGATCAAATCAGCAATTATTTATAGAGTTCTGGTTTCATAAAGGGTCTGTGCTGGGTGAGTTTTCAGCTATTAGTAGCACTTTCACATATTTTTAGGGCTAATATGGGGCTTTATGTTAATTATCACTTGGAAAGCAAATTTCATTTGATTTAATGTCTCGAAAAGGATTGACCTAGACATTTAGCTTATAGGGAAGAAAAGTCGTGAACATCTGGGTCATTAGGAAGTGGGTATGTGTGCCGACTTGGCCATGTGAATTTGTGAGTTGAATAAATATTGTTGAATATTTGTCACAGCTACAGAGGTCCCCAAAATAAACCAAAGAGGAATCAAAATATTTTCAGTGCCTCTATTTTTTTTTTGATGAAACAATCAGAAAGCAAAAGAGAATAGAATTCTGATATAAGTCAAGTAAAATTGGCTTGTCTTTTGTTTTAGTAAATAAAACAAATAAATCACATGAACAGAGAAAATCCCTAACAGGAAAATTGGATAGGAATCAGCTGGACCCAAGTGAAATGAACTCAATAGGACTGTGTAAATTTGTTTTTATTTATGAGGACCAAGTCAGAATCAGGCATCATTCACAGCCTTCCTACATTTGTGTTTCAGAGGTGGAGGGTTTGGTTATGGGTGATACACGGACCATGGTGGAAGATGAGCTAGGACAGTAAGCCATCACTGAGATTTAATAGTTGTTGGTTAGTTAGATGATCAAGGTTTTTCTGTATGACTCAGGAGAGCTATAGAATTATTGTAGTTATATGGAAAATGTATCAAGTCTTTCTCTAACTTTTCTTTGAGTTATCCCTATTCCAGAAGTAAATTAATTTTTTTTTGGTGGGGTACGGGGCAGAAAGGGCCAGGATCTATGATTACTTTTCTAATCTGGCTGTGCTTCTGAATTGGCTAAGATAGATTTAACCAAAATTTTTCAGAAATTCACCTTTTAGCAAATTTAGTGAATTTAGTGAAACTTGTCCATGATCAGTCTCAATATTCTGTTTTTAAAAAATCTTTTAGAAAGTCTATCCTAGCTAAAAATGGTAGTTATAATAATAGTTTTCTAAATGCAAAGTTTAGCTATAACTAAAAATTTCATATTAAATTTAGAATGCATGCATATATCTTTTTTAGTGAATTCTCCACAGTGTCTACTCAACTGTGGCACCTCATTTGATTCAACAACTCCTTGAGGTAGGTGCTATTATTTTCATCACCATTTTGCAGATGAGGAAACTGTGACATAGAGCAGTTAAGTGACTTGCCCAAGGTCACACAGCTATTATGTATTCAAAGCAGGATTCAAACTCAGGTCTTCTCTATCAGACCATTGGTATAAAACTCAAAGAAAACAGGTACCACCAAACAATATCTAAAAATCCTTGTAGGACACACACCGATTTAGAAAACCTCACATTTCTGTATTTTTTTTCTTTCTAACACATTTACACTTTAAAATCAGATAGGAACTTCATTTGGGGAGCATCTCCGATGCCTAGGCTGTACTTGGGAGGGTTGTGGGCCCAGAGCGATGTTTGACGCCTTGCAGCCTATAACACACACATTTCTTTTTGTCTCCTTCTAGTTTTGAAAAAGGAACATTCTTGTTTTTCTTCCATTATTTCTCTCCTACCGGCTCATAGACATCAGCAGTGGTGGTCTTGAGTCCTTTTCACTGAAGGCTTGGTAAGAGCAGTTGAAGAGGTAGGGCTATTTAATTAAATCCTGTATATTGGAAGTAAGTGGAGGCGTCAAACACTGTTCACACATCTCTTTAGTTGCTTTGAAAGGGATTTATGCTGCTAATAACTATGGCAAATTGCCAGAGAGTAAATTATTTCCAGAGCATAACTGAATATTTTTCCCGTTTCTTTTCCCTCCTTCGTGTGTGTGTGTGTGTGTGTGTGTGTGTGTGTGTGTGTGTGTAAGTAAAAGCAACTTGGCTCCTAAGTATAATGGAAGTGCATACAAACCCAGCAAATTTTCAAAATAAAAAAAAAATCACACAGAATTAAAAAAAACACAACAATTTTTAAGATAAACTGTTACGAAAAATGAATAACAAAATATGAATGCAAAGTAACTAGGGTTATTTATATCTTTTCCATGATGGCTCAAAGGTCTACTACAAAAATGTCACATCTTAATATAGCAAAATGAAAAGGCTACTAAACCTCTTCCCAGTTGATCTTTCTAATTTTTTTATTCTGAACTTAAACACTAAAAAACAAAGCATTCCCATAGACACAGCGACTTATAAAAAGATTCTTTATGAAACTGTAACTTCGTTTCAGACTTTAAAAAAATATATAAGATCTTACACTTTACTTTCTTTTTTATTGTAAATAATATTTTATTTTTCCAATTACATGTAAAGATAGTTTTCAGCATTCATTTTTTTATAAGATTTTGAGTTCCAGACTTTTCACCCTCCCCTCCCCTATCCCGACACCAATAAATCTGATCTACACACTTTACTTTCAGAACTACCAGTTGTCCTTGTTTTCTTCTCAAGAGTTCTTTGCATTTTTTTAAACGGTCCTCTTTTGGGGGAGCATCACTATTGCTAACCTCTATCGTTGCCCAATTAACTGCAAGAAAGAAAGAAAAAGCCCTTACAACAGAGGAGCCGTCAAAGAAGAACCAGCCAGAGTGGTCGGGCCAAAGAAGGGCTGTTTCTTTTTGCACCTTCTGTCCGCCCCTTGTCTCTTAGGAGGCAGGATGTTTTTCGCCAAAGGTCCTTCAGAGAGGGAGGGCCGTGGTTGGTGATGGCTTTTATCCGAATTCCTAAACCCTTCAAAGCCGCTTTTCTTTTTAGTGTTTTGTTGTTCTTGTAATAAACTGTTCCGTGGTTTTGCCCTCCTTCTGCATCCATCGCCCAGGAGCCCTTGGAGTAGTTTCTTTCATTGGGTTCATCATATGGATACACCGCAGTTTGTTAAACTTGTTTTCCAAGATCCCTGCCCCTTCTGTCTGCCCCCTTCATGGTCAGGAGCTCTTCGTGGTGTTACCATCCCTCTCAGCCCAATGACCGCCGTGTTTAGTTAGATATACGCATTTCTACACCAAACTTTGTGTTCTTGTGTGTGTTCTGTCTCCTTTGCCTGTTTCAGAGGAGGGGGTTTATCTGATTGACCATTCCTCCTGATTGACCACTCCTCCCATCCCTTCCTCTGTGTTTCTGTATTCACCTCATGCACGCACACCACTTATGAGAAAGCCGGGTTAACTGTTAGAACTGATCTAGCCATTCTGGAGAGCAGTGTGGAATTATGCCCAAAGGGCTATAAAATTGTGCATACCCTTTGTTTGACCTAGGAATACCTCCACTGGGTTGGTATCCCAGAGAGATCAAAGGAAAAGGAAAAGGACCTGTGTGTCCAGAAATATTCATAGCAGCTCTTTTTGTGGAGGCAAAGAATTGGAAATTGTGGGGATGTCCATAAGTCAGGGAATGGCTGAAGGAGTTGTGGTATGTGATTAAGAGAGAATACTATTGTGCTATAAGAAATGACTGGCAAGATGGTGTCAGAAAAAACCTGGGAAGACTTGTTTGACCTGATGTGAAGTAAAGGGAGCAGAACCAGAACATCATAACCAGGAACAGTGATACGATGATCAGCTGTGAGTGACTCAGCAGCTCAACAATCCAGGACAACTCTGAAGGACCTGCCGTGATGAAAATGCCATCCAGTTCCCCAGAAAGAGCAGACGGAGTCCAAATGCAGGTCGAAGCATACTTTGTAAAAAAACCTTTTTGACCTGTGTTTTTCTTTTGCAATGTGGAGATTATGGAAATGCTTTACTTATGTGTAATTGCTTTACTTATATCAAATTGCTTCCCTTCTCATTGAGGGGAGAAGGGAGGGTTGGAAGAAAAATTTGGAACTCAAAAATTTTTTAAAATAAATGTTAGAAATTGTTTTTGCATGTAATTAGAAAAAATAAAATATAAAAATATTTTGGGGGAAAAAGAGAAAGTAAGCTTGATCTCCTTCCTTACACTTGTGTAGTCTTCTACTTCCTCTCCCTAGTTTTTACAATTGGCTCCTTTGCTTCTCTTTGCTCAGCTTCTCTTTCTTAGCATAATTTGTCATTGTTGCCTTTAAAAATCAACAGGTTGATCTGTACCGAAGGGGAAAAGAGTCAAAAAGAAACTCAGCCAGATTGAAAATTAAGAAACAAACGGGCAGACTCACAAAAATCAAATGTGTGGGGAAGTGTATAGAGCCAGCCTAGGCCACCTGGAAGTTCTGCCGATGATAATTCCAGCTGTGAGATATCAGATGGCTTCCTTGATTTGGTAAATTGTGAATTTTAGGATATTGGGTTTTACTTGAGGCTGAATACCATCATATTGCCATGTGGTCTCAGGGGGAAATACCTGATGTCAGGAGAGTGTTTCTTCTCTGGAGCTGCTCATCCGTTCCCAGGCTAATAAGCTGAAAAGAATATTTGTTGTTTTATTTCGAAAATAAGCATGTGTAGATGGGGACCTAGAAGGACAGAACTTAGGTCTATGTTGTTCAATAGGTGAGAGTGTCTGACAGAGGTAAAACAAGGCCAAATTATACCAACAACTGTGAGGTGGTTGAAAAACACCTATTTTTGAGAGAAGAATTGAGTGTGAATTGATTGCAGATGAAAACTTAGGTGATTGACAGACTGGAAGGTGAAGTTATCTTATTAGCTGGAGAGTAGGTTCCCTATGGAAAGACCCATCACCTCTATTTTGGGGAGCTCAGGAGACCCAAATTAGTGGGACTCCCCTCAAAGCCTGAGAGCTCGCCCAGGGTCATATGTGGAGCTGTGCTGTCACGAAATCTCTCTGGTACTTCCAGTAATGAAATCCCTTCGCATGGGATCTGTTGGCTTTATCTTGACTGAATTCTCTGTAGTAGCTAGACATCTTACAGTGGGGCTCTGCAGGCTTTCTATCGGTCAAGGAGCTGAGCCACTCAGATGTGTCATTCTGTTTTATTCAGATGATGGAGCAGCGTCTTGTGGTAAAAAATGGTACCCAATGGGAAGAGTCTGATGGCTCCGTGCTCACTGCTGGCATGACCTTAGGCAAGTCTCTTGACTTTGGGGGCCTCCATTTCCTGATTTATAAAGTCAGGAAGCTGGACTGTCCGACCTGAGGCTTGCCTTTCAGCTCTGATATTCAGTAAATGTTCCCGTATTTATAAGAATGGCTGCCAAGGGCTGTATCCCAGTTAGCGTCTGGTGATAAATGACTGAGAAGCCTAGACTAGATGTAAGCCTCTGCCCCTGGGGCCCCTGGGGGAGACTCTCCCTAGGAAGCCCAACAGTCATCGGCTTCAGGAATCCCAGGGAGCAGGTCCGGTCCTCAGAGTTCAGAGGTCGGGTGCTGGCCTGGTCTTCCTGATGGCCCAAAGAGACTGCTGGGCTGGCCATGGCTGTCCTCCGTGGGAGGAATATGTGCATTTGCAAGTTGCTTTAAGGCTTAGGAAGGTCTTTGGGCATCTCTCTCATTTCCCCTGATCCTCCTAACAACCTGCTCTAGCACTTGGTGGTGGTGGTGGTGGTGGTGTGGTGTGGTGGGAGTGTTGGGCTGCCATTCAGGGAGACTCGAGCTCAGGATCCCACCAGCTGTGTGACGCGGGGCGGGTCATCGCACCTATTTGCCTCAGTTCCCACATCTGTAAGATGAGGATAATACTAGTACCTATCTTTCTGGGTTGTTAATAGCTAGCGCATTAAGGCTTGGGTTGTTTTTTTGTTTTTTTTTTACTTTTTGGAGGGGGAAGGGCAGGGCAGTTGGGGTTATGTGACTTGCCCAAGGTCACACGGCTAGTAAGCAACAAGCGTCCGAGGCCGGATTTGAGCTTGAGCCCTCCTGACTCCAGGCTGGGGCTCTGTTCACTGGGCCATCCAGCCGCCACTTAAGGCTTGTTTTTTGCAAAGCACTTTGTAAATATGACCTAATTTGGTCTTTACCACAAGCTTGGGAGTTAAGGGCCACCATTATCTCTATTTTAGAGATGAGGAAACAGAGAGAAGTGACTTGCCCAGGAACTCACAACTAATAAGTGTGGATCTGAACTCGGGTCTTCCTGGCCCTGGGTCCAGCACTTTCTACCGTGCTATGAAGCTGGTCCTGCTAATAATGATGTCATTGGCCCTTGGTTCCTTCCCAGGGCCCAGACTTTTCCCTGGGTGCTCCCCAGGGGAAAGAAAAGGTAGAAGGGGGAGCACAAGGGAGAATGTGGGGGTCCTTCTGTCAGGGCTGCATCAGAGCAGGTGGTGTCTGTACTTGTAATTATCCTGCTGCTGTTTACGGTACAGACAGACTCTTGGAGCTGGGGCAGGCAGGCCAAACCAGAAGGAATTGTTCCCGTGCTCCAAGCCAAGAATAACATCCTGGCCAGCAGGAGGGCAGAGGTCAGCCTGAGGCCCTCGCACTGGAGCCGAAGGACATGCTGACCCCAGGAGGAACTGACTTGGGAAAGATGGCGGTCGCAGCTCCCTTGGGAGGAGGACTGTGGGGTGGGACCCTCTCCAGCATATGTATCAGCTTGTTTATTTATTATTTTTGTTGGGATTTGCCTAGTCCTAGCCCCACAGAGCTGAAAGGGCCTGCACTGGCCCTTGTAGCACCCTGTGATCCTGGTCTGGTCTTTCTTATTCCTCTAGCAGCTCCCAGGAACCCTAGAAAATGTTCTACCCAGAATGGGCTTTTTGCTAGATGAGTGAAGAACATCAAGGAGGGGGCTTCTGGCCCAGCCTGCTGTGTCCAAGGATTTTTCCTCCCTTGCCACATGCCCTCACTCGGATGCCAGCCTCATGCCAGCACACTTTTCTCCAGGAATGTCCAAGGTTCAGCCCTGCTGTCTTTCCCGATGACCTCTCCTTCTCAGCTCTCTGTGCTTTTTGGCTCAATTTGTTGTGCTGGCCTCTTGGATTTTGGATTCTTCTGGGTTCCAGACTGCCTTTGCCTAGAATCGAGGTTCTCCTCCCCCGTTGCTTCTCATCTGCTGAGTGCCTCCCTGACTGTTGTTCAGCAGTGATCCCCAGAGTAGCAGGACAGAGTACTTAGAAATGCTCAGTGTGGTACATCCGATTCTCCCATGAATCCAGTTGGCTTTGAGTGTGTGTTTGAGGCAGAGTGGGTGGAAAGGTTGTGTCCCTTTTGTGTGAAAACCTGACTCCCAGGCATCTGGGTCACCTGAGCCTCAGTGTCCTCATCTGTCAAATCGGGGCAGGAGTCCTTACCCTATCTCTCTTGCAGGGTTGTGAGGAGAAAACCACCTTTGATGTCACCAGAAGTTCATTACTCTTGTTTAATATCACTGAACCCCTTCGGGTGCTCTGGTGGTGAAGCTTCCCAACACTCAAGGTCATCGCCGTCCATCACATGCCTCTTTCCCCTCCCCTTCAACAGCAGTTGGGAAGACGGGGAGACGCTTGGCAGCTCCGTGGCTCTGTCTGAGCCTCAGCTCACCCACTTGTCAGAAGGGAATAGTCAATAATACCTTTCAGAATGATGGCAGCTCAGAAGCCATCCTCATCACCATCTCATCCATCAGACCAGAGCTTGGGGACCAGACTCCCTCAGCGCCATGGAGGTTTAGGAAACATGCAGTGAGGTCCTTCTCTGGGCGAGACCTTCTGCCAGGAGCTGGATGTACAAAGATAGCAGACGACAGAACTTACCCTTGAGGACCTAGGGGAGGCTGGGCACCACCGAGCGGGAGGGGCCGTTGATGAGCGCATGGGAAATCAGGCAAAAGCATTTTAAAATACTAACTATCCCAGAATACAAAGACCCTAGTAGTCCAACTCATACCTAAAAACAGTCCACTCAATCACATGTCTTGCCACAAGTGGGCACCACAATGCTCAGAGCACTGGACCTGGAGTTAGGAAGACCTGAGTTCAAATCTAACCTCGAAATACTTCAGCAAGTGATGTAATCTCTAACTGCCTCAGTTTCTCCAAGGGTTGTTGTGAGGGTCAGATGAGACTATGTCTGTAAAATGTCTAGCACGATGCCTGGCATTCAGCAGGTGCTTAATCAGTGCTTGTTCCCTAACAAGCTCACTGAGCCTTTTCTTAAAGAGGAGGAGCCCACGGCTTCTCCAGTGCAGCTCTTAGACCGCAGGAACGATGGGCAGTACGGTGGCACAATGGCCAGAGTGACTCAGCAAGAGCCAGGTCGAGATCTTGCCTTGAGCACCTGCCGGCTTTGTGACCCTGGGCAAGTCACCTAACCTCTGCCAGCCTCATTTCCTCCTCTGACTAAGGAGCAGGCCCCTTCCAGCTCTGAATCTGTGATCCTAAAAGTAAATACTGGTTTTGTCCTAAGATCACCCTTGCCAGTATTGTGTGTGTGTGTGTGTGTGTGTGTGTGAGAGAGAGAGAGAGAGAAAGAGAGAGAGAGAGCGCACACAACATTGCTGTGGGATTTCACAACAGCAAGGTCATTGGGTCGGTGAGAAAGGGAGGGGAAGGGACTGGCTTTTGAGGCATTCTGGTCTCCCAGTGGTCCTGCTATTCTCAGTGACTCTCAGAGCAGGGGTCATTTCTCATTGGCTGCTGGGGTCGAAGGAGAAGCTGAGACTGTTGGACTGTGCCTGTGTCCTGGCTCCTCGGATCCAGCAGCCCTCCTTTTTCCCCTCTTTTGTTTTTCTTTGAGCCAGTAATTTGCATCTCATTTGGGAGCCTGGATCCACTGGCTTTATTCTTTCCCTATCCACCTTGGTCTGTGAACCCTGGTTTCTGGCCTCTGGAACAGCCCTGAGTCACCTTTTTGTGGGCTGCTGACAGTTGTAATCCCTGTGATTTCTCCATCTCCCAACAGAGGCCTTGGGGCTTGAATTCCTCACTTCCTTATCTGATTGGGACTGAGGTGGACTAGAGTGTGTTTTTGGTTTTTTTTCCTTTTTTAACATCCTTGTTCCCTTTTTTCCCCACTTGTCTTTTGTTCTCTCTATGTCAAACAGGCCACCAAGCAGTTTCTGGAGGAGATTAACAAGTGGACGGTTCAGTACAATGTGTCTCCGCTCTCTTGGAACCTGGCTGTCAGGTTCCTCATGGCCAGAAAGTTTGATGTCCTCCGGGCCATTGAATTGTTCCACGCCTACAGGGTATGTGCTTGTGAGTTTAACTTGAACCTAGTGAGCTGGGCTGTTCCTGAACTGGGTGTTAGGCAGCTGTAACTGGGTGTTAGCCAGGCCACACATCCTCTTGGAGAGGGCTGAGTATCTTTTATGGGGAGGGGATTGTGCTATTTGGTTTTATTGCCTAAATTACTGGCTGGCTTGGAAAATGAGGGTGTAGGAAGATGGCGCCTCTGTTTTGGAACAAGGAGGCTGAACTGAGTCTCCTAAGTCTCCACTTTTCTGGTGGATGGCTCCGCCTCTGAGTTTGGGTTCTGACATTCCCTGCTGACTTTTTGGTTGGGTTCACCTGCCTTCTGCCTCCATGACTGATTAGGAGCTCTTCTAGCAGTGGGGCCTTTCAGAAATCTGCCATTCATCGGGTCAGTGCCCATCTTAATGGGGTATCCGAAGGAGGCGTTTTTGCCCCAGGAGACAACAGCTGCTCTTGTCCAGTTCATTGCCCTGGAGCTGCCCAAACTTGACCTTGAAATAACTGCTGCTCCATCAGCATTTTAGTTAACTGCTATCTGTTTTTAGAAAGTGCTGACCTTGCCTCTGGGGTGCTGATAGATCTATCTCATTTACCAAAAAAAAAAAAAAAAGCAATTTTATTTTATTCATACAAAGTTTCCCTTTCCCAGGTCTGGTTTCTCAAGTCACAAGATTTTTTTTATTTTTCCTAAGGAAATCCCCGTCAGGGAAACAGAGACTGTCTGTCACTCTGGGGTTAGAAAAGTATTCTGGCAAGGTGCCCAAAATGTTTGCTGAATTTAGAGGGATTTTTGCCATAGACAGAATTGGCGCAAGGCTTGGGAGCATGTACACCAACTCATTAGTCAGCCTGTTGCACTGCTTGTAGAGAGAGAGGATTTCTGGGCATGGTGGTTAGGGTGAGGGAGGACCGGAGCACCTCAGGTTGCTTGTCAGAGAGATCAGCACACAAAAGGGTCAGCCTTCCAGAGGCTTTGAACGTACATACCTTAGAATGTGGAGTGTTGGGGTTCTTGCTGATTTGGCCAAGGCCTCTTCATCTAAGGGCATGGGGCAACTCATCAGCCTTGCCTAGCAGGAAGGGGATTTAAGAAGCAGCTTGCTAGGGGAAATAATTCTGAATACATTTAACTGTTGGATGGGCTCAGTGGATTATGCTTCCTCTTTAGGAAATGCGACGGAAAGAAGGAATCGTCAAGCTGAGGCCTCATGAGGACCCTCTCCGTTCAGAAATCCTCAGTGGGAAGTTCACAATCCTAGTGAGTGTTGGGTTCACTGGTGCCTGACTTGCTCGCTACCTCTACCTCTTAGTCTGGGGCCTTGGGTTTTTGTCCAGAGTTAGCAGTGGAGGCAGAAGCTGCCACGAGGCTGCCATGCCTTCAGACATGGGCTTCTTTTTATATGAATGGGAAGGCGATTCATTGAGGGTGCCCTGACCTGAGGACATGAGAGAGAACAGTGGAGCTGTTCAGCCTGCTGACTGAACTCCGGGGGAGTGGCTGCCAGAGTGAGCTGGTTCTCTTCCCGCAACTCAAACTGGCTACTTGTGAGGGCCACTAGTTTCCCATGAAGCCAAATGGTGGCATTTCTAAGGCAGCTTATGCTAGTCATGCCCTGCCCCTCTGGGAAGAGCTGTCTTTCAGCTCAGGGAGAGGGGGTCTCAAACTTGAAACAAATCAGTGATTTGCTCTGTGATGCTACCATATTGCCCCTTTCCTTCCTGTTCTGTTTTTGGTAAAAAAAAAGATACTTAGAGCAGGTCTGTGGCTACTGTCAAGGGCAGAAGCAGATGGGCAGAAAAACAAGTGTTGTAGCCCTGGCATCTGGACTGTTCATCAGGTGAGCAGCATAGGCCAGAGGGACCCTGCATTGAGGGATATCACTCCATATAGTCTTTCTTCTTTCTGAAGAAGTTGACAAGGGTCAGGTCAGGGCTCTTGACCGGAATCTCTCTCAAATGAGCTCTCGTAATGACTTTGGTGGCTCCCTGCTTGGTCGGATTCCATAGCATTTCTTCTCATTTCCTTCTAGAATACACGGGATCCCTCTGGAGCCTCCATCGCACTCTTCACCGCCAAGTTACATCATCCTCACAAGTCCTCTCAACATGTGGTGCTCCAGGCTCTGTTTTACCTTCTGGACAGAGCTATGGATAGGTGAGCCCTTGGGGAACTCTAGTCATGTCTACTGATTGCTGCTAATTGCTGGCAAGCCATTTATTTAAATTCCCTTCACAGTCTTTACAAGCAACTGTCAGGTACCTGGAATGGAACAGTGGGCTGAATTGAAGATGTTATTTAATAAAGGCAAATTAAAATACTGCAATTAGGTTAAAAATGTCACTTGTACAGGTGCAATGTGGGAGAGACATAACTAAGTAAGCAATAGTTGATATGAAAGAGATCATGACGGGCAAGGAAGATGCCTCTGAGAACTGAGAACCAAGCATGGGTCGGTGATGTGATGGGTCAGCTGTCAAAGCTAACGCAGCCTTAGATGCTGTAATAGAAGAGTAGTGTCCAGGGCCAAGGAGCTTCTAGACCCTTCATGCTCCGTCCTCGTCACAGTACTTCTGGATTATTGAATTCTATTATGGAGAAAAGCCTAGGAGGCTGACCAGTATGAACGGTGAAAGGGACTCGCCACCGTGGCATTGGAGGATCTCTCAGGGACTGAGGAAAGATTTGAAGGGATGACGGCAGGTGTTGTCAAGCATCGAAGAGGCTGGACTCGATTTGTTGGACGATAGAAGTTAGAACTCTCAGACGTAAAGGGAGGATACAGAGAGGCAGATTTTAGCTCAACTTAAGGAAACATTTCCTAATGCTTAGAGCAATCTAGAAATGAACAGGCCTGTTTGTGGAAGCAGTGAGTTCCCAGTACTGAAGTCTGTGAGGTTCTTGTAGAGGGGCTACCTGTTCATATATGGGTTGGACTAGTTGGTCTCTGAAGTTCTTACCAACTCTTAAGATGATTTCTTTCTGTCTGCCCAGTCTTGTACAAGGCACTGTGTGAGACACAGTGCAGTCTGCCTTAAGAGGTGCTCAGTCTTAACTTAAACCGCACTGATATGGGTGGATTCTATGTCTTTATTCTCCAGGTTTGTTCTGTAACAACATCCTTTAGGGAGGGCCCTTTATGGAGATTGAAGAAATCTGGTTTTTACTTCTAGCTTAGCTGCCGGCCATCAGGGTCACCTTAGACAGGTCACTCCTGGGACTCAGGTCCCTTTATTGGAGAGTTGTCCTATTTCAGATGTTCTTAAGACCTTTCTTGTGTCACTAGCCTCTTTGGTGGCAGCCTGGGGAAGGAAGCCTATGGGCCCCTTTTCAGAATCATGTTCTTTAAGCCACAGAGTAAAATACACAGGAATCCTGAGAACAGTAATTATGTTGAAATAGAATGATAAAAAACTAAACCCTAAAACCAAGTTCACAAACCTTAGGCGAAGAACCCCTCCCCCAGATAATTTCCTGGTCCTCTTAGGCCCTGCATACAGGGAAGGAGACGCACACAGGTGTTGGTTACCCATCCTGTAGCCTCTGTTTATTCAGAGAGAGGGGATTTTGTCCACCATGTACTTTGGGCAGCCCTCCATACCACTCGTTCTTTCTCTGCCATGGACAGGCATCACCTTGGCAATGTTAACCAAAGGTAAATTCTCTGCTTTTGGAAAACTAGCCAGCAGGTCAAATATCCTTGTTGACTGAATGGCATTGATACTACCTTGCATTTGTACGCTGCTTAAATTTTTTTCCCTAAAGTGCTGTCTCATCCCATTGACCTTCATAATAACATTTTGAGGTTCAGAGACTGGTGAGGTAGCTTAGCAGAGGGAGGATTCAGTGATTGAATTAGTGGGAGGAAATAAATCTCTTTTTTCAGCTAGGTCATGTTTTCTGTCTTCCTTGTTAGTCGGTTCAATGCCCTGTTCATTAAATTATGATGATGCAGATTTTAGGTCTTCTCTCTTCTGATGCTTGTCTGTCAGGACTATTTCTAAAAATTTCATTCAGTTAAGCCTTAGATCCCCATATTGGGGCCAGACATTGTGCTTTGCACTAGGGAGAAAACAAAAAAAGCCACTCAGAAGCTCCTCACAGTTGGGGAAAGGTGACAACAATGCCTTGGGTTTGCACGTGCATGTACAAGAACTTCAGCATACATTTGTGTGAGCCCTGTAGTTAACAGTGTCTGGTTGGCCCTTTTTGTTCAGAGTGGCTGAGTGGGCTAAGACACGGCCAAGTTCAGAGAAGCTGAGGACTGTGTAGGCTTGGGTCATAGTCTAGTCTCTGTTCTCCCTTTATTATTCTGGATGTGAGGACCTCTTGGGAGCCCACAGGTGGACAAGAGATGGCCCCTGCCTCCAAGGACCTTCAAGTATATACTCAAGAAGACAGCCGTGTCCTTCCTCAACTACATCATAGAATGAAACCCGTTCCATTAGAGGGGTACAAATAAAATCTGACAAGTTCAGAGGAGGGAAAAATCAGATCACTTCTTGCTGGCGTGGGGATAGGGAGGCATAAGGTTGATGGGAGAGTTGTTATTTGATTAGGACCTTAAAGGATGGGTTGGATTTTGATGGTTATAAGAATGTTACATTTTCAGGTGGGAGGAACAGTGTGAGCAAAGGGATGGAGGTGGTGAAGCAGAGGGTGATATATTTGGGTCCTCTTTGGTTGAAGGATAAAGTTCATGAAGGGAAGTGTTGGGAATAAGGCCACAAATCCATCAGACCCAGATTATGAAGGGTCTTGAAAGTCAACCTAAGGAGCTGGGAATTTAGTTAGTTAGCAGATGGTGAGCACCATTAAAAGGGTGTGATGGTATGATTCGAGCTATTTGTTAGGAAAGTTGTTCTGGTAGCAGTGACACATGTTAAAACAAGAGATGAAAGGTCCATTTAAGAGGCTGTTATGTTCCTCCAGATGAGAATCTGAACTGGGGTGATGGCAGTGGGACTGAGTGGCAAAGACAAGGCATGTGCCCAGGATTAATGGGCACTGGTAACATTAGTTATGGGGAGTGGGTTGGGGAGAGAGGGGGGGGGAAGAGGGAGAGGGAGAAGGAGGGAGAGAGAGAAAGAGGGAGAGGGAGGCAGAGAGAAAAGAGAGAGAGAGAAAAAGGGAGAGAGAGGGAGAGAGAGAGACAGAGAGAGAGAAAGAGAGAGGAGGAGGAGGAGGACGAGGAGGAAAAGAAGGAGAAGAAGAAGAGAAGGAGGAGGCTCAGGTCTAGATCACTTGGGAAATGGTTGTCAGGGACAGAAATAGGGAAGTCAGAGGAGGGACAGTTTCGGGGATCATCAGATTGTTACTTTGGTTTGGGGTGTGTTGAGTTTAAGCAGATGGGGATGAGGATCTGAGAGGAGAAAGAGAAGATGAAGGCGAGGGGGAGAGATTATTAAGGCATAGGCATAGAGATCCACTTGCTGGTTAAAGTCATAGGGGTAGATAAGATTATCAGAGGGATCAAGTAGAAAACATTGAAAGGGTAGGAAGAAGAGACTGAGAAGTGACCACAGGGAACCAGAAAAAAGTTGCATTCCTGCCTGAGGGAGGAAGGTGTCTCAGATGCTGCTTAGTGGAGGACTGAATGTGGCTGCAGACTTACCTTTGTTCTCAAAGCAGGGCTTTGGAATTTCTCAGCTCTTCTTCCCTCAATGGTTTCTAGGCAGGCTCTGAAAATGTATTTTTTTTGGTGAAGGATTTCCACTTCTCTCCCAGAAGTGGCATTTTGCCCTTCTTCCTGTAGGCACACTGGAGAGATTTATGACAACTGTCAAAAGGGGTTGGGGTCCTTAGTGTAATAATGACTCAGAGTTTCATTGTCCTGATGGATGTTGATCTCATTGATTTAATAAAATCGTGGAAATTACAGGTCAGCTAGGTAACTGAGACCCAGAGAAGTTAGAGTGATTTATCCAAAGTCACCCAGCTAATGGGACCCTCTGTTCTTTTCCCCATTCTCCAGTCCCATGCTTTCCCCCCTGTACCCTGTTCATCTTGCTAAAATAATATTTTCATTATGTCACTTCTCTGCTTTAAAGCCTCCAATGATTTCCCATAAAGTAAATATTACTTCGCCTAGAATTCAGGAGCTTCTTTTTTTTTTTTTTTGAGGAAGGCAAGGCAATTGGGATTAAGTGACTTGCCCAAGATCACACAGCTAGTAAGTATGTCGAGTGTCAGAGATCAGATTTGAACTCAGGTCCTCCTGACTCCAGAAACAGTGCTCTATTCACTGTGCCGCCTAGCCACCCCAAATTCAGGAACTTCTTCCATTTGGCTTTGGTATGCCCAACTTAACTTTAACACCTCATGAACCCTTCCCTTCCAACCTGAGGGACTTGTGTGTGCTGCCACCCCCAAATATGCCATACACATTTTTACTTCCAGACCTTTACTTGAGGTTGCTTTTTTTCCTTTACATCCAAATCTCGTCTCCCCTTCAAGGTCTAGTTCAAATTTATCCACATCCATGAAACCTACGATCCCTTTAACTGTTTGATTGGCCATACATTTTTTTGTGATGTTATTTAGTCACTTACGTCTGCCTGGTTTCCCCAAGTAAGTGATGAGCTCCTTTGTTTATAGGTCTTTGGATTGGCCTCAATGCCCAGAGCTACGGGGACAGAAAGGGCTCAGTATGTTAGATGGATGAGTGAATGATGCGTGAGAAGGGTCCCCTTTACTACTAATTCTGTGCCTTGTAACTAAGAGACCATAAGTCACGACATTGTTTATTCTGTTGGAAATGAAAAGTATCCCCATGGGAAGGATCAGATTCTATTGGATTTGTATTTATTTAATATTTCTACACAGAGCGCAGCTGTGGTGGATCTGGGATGTTTAGCTTGAGCAGAACAGATCCCTACCTAGATTTTGCACTGTCTGCTCTCCTCCCAGGTCTCTATGTGTTTCTATTCTCCCTGTTGTGTTCCAGGATGTTTTACTGAAGGGAAGACGCTTGTTACTTTGGATTTGGGACTATATGAGCTTATAGACAAGTGGAAAATACCCAGGCTTAGTTAGACTTCTCAAGAACTCTGCCAAAGATCCCCCAGATCAGTTTAGCCTCTATGATGTGTGTGTGTATATTTATTTTAAAAAGAGTAAAGAGCTAGAGGACAAATTTGAAATCAAGCCATTTAGAGAAAATTATATTGCAGGTACTTGCAGAACTAGAGATTTTTCAAGTGTCATTTCTGCAGTGTGTGTTTCTCCCTAGGATAATATTGAAGCAGTTAAGGGAACATGAATTTCATAAAGCAAAATGTCCCTCAGGTCTCTGACATGAGACATTTGGGTTTTTTGGGTATGTTTTTTAATGTAAGTAGATACAGACTCTTGGCATGACTTAGGAGAATATCTATAAAGCAAAATATATTCTGGAATCTGAAATATATGGCAACTCAAAAGGACAAGTTCAGGGGGCCCTTTAACAGCCATTAACACATCAGAGAATATCAGAGTAAGAAAGGACTTTAGCCTTGCTCCTCATTTTGTCCATGAGGAAACAGGTTCCAGAAGATAAGTGACTTGCTTAAGGTCATATGGCTAGTATGCATGATGGGACTTCAGCCTGCATCTCTGGTTCCCAATAAAGTGCTCCTTCTGCCTTCCTTTTAAGGTTAGAATTCTAGATTTGGCTCAGGTGTGCAGGAGAAAGGATCCAGCCCAGTATTGACCTGTTTGGGTTGAACAGTCAATGCTGCGTGTGTGGGAGGGACTGAAGGACCATACTAGTTAGTGTTGTCCCAGAGCTAAAAGCGGTAGATCTCATCTTGCTGCCAATATATGTCCCTTTCACAGGCTCCTTCCGTTTCTTCATAGACTTTAAAGCGCTGTCTATAGGCAGTTGGTGTATTTGCCCCCTTTCCATTTAGATATGAGAAGGTGAAAACGCGTGTGATCCAGAGGAAGCCCTAGTCTTCTTTTAAAAGTTAGTACCTAGAATTAGGATCTTCCTATGCACCGTACAAATTAAGAGTTCCTCAGGGTGGGTCTCCAACTGCCAGTATGGTGTGCTTTTTATTTGTAGTACTGCTTGGAAGCCTTGTGATGGACATATAGCGGTATGTTGGCTCTGAACAAGAGTACCTGTGTCAGGATACCTTCTCTGATGCTCGGGTTAGCCTTGGCAAAGCACTTTAGCTCCCTAGGCCTCCCTACCCTCCTTTGCAGAGTGAGGACTGAGCGTCCTCGGAGGTCACTTCTCACCTTAGATCTTTGATCTCTGGAGGCAGCTTAGCCGATTTGAGCTCACAATTGCAGGGCATTACAAAGGTAAATCTTGGTGCTCATCCTCTATAAGAAAACGATCATTTTGGTTCAAGATCTGCCAATGTTCTGGTCTGATCCAAGTTGAACCTGAACAGGAATCCCTTCTACATTACTCCTAATGAGTGGTCAGCCTACCCTGCTGGGAAGACTCAGAGTGAAGGGGAGCTTTCTGAGTAAGGCAGCCTTTTCTAGTTCAGGACTGCTCTTTGGTTGTCCATCTTTGGTCACACATTTCTGTATATGTCTTTGCTTTGCCCCATCCATCTTCTCTCTTATAAACAGTGTTTTGTTTGTTTGTTTGTTTGTTGGCTTACAGTTTTGAAACTCAAAGGAATGGACTAGTGTTTATCTACGACATGGGGGGTTCCAATTATAACAACTTCGAGCTAGACCTTGGCAAGAAAGTCCTAAACCTCCTGAAGGTAAGGAACTCTTAAGAATGCAAGAGGGCTCTCGTCTCCTCCATTTTGTTACAGACTACCAAGGAGTGGGGTGATATCCCTTCCCTAGACAGCTTTTGAGACAAAGTAGATGGATGAAGGTGAAGAGATGAACAAGGACTGTCCTCTTGTCCCTCCCAAAAGATGCCTTTCAGATGTCATCTGTGAGTCAGGATTTCCCAGGAGAGATGAGTATTTGGGCTAGATTTGCTTGAAACAAGTGAATTTGAGGCCATATATTTTGAAGTGGGATTTTCCCACTTTCAACTTTACACCTTATTAACCCTGGAGTTCCTCTGTTATTTAGAAAGAAAAAAAATACAAGAACAGGCAGTTCACACCCAGTTCACAGCTCCAGATTTCTGTTTGTTTTAAACTGTTGTGATTTTTAATTCATAATGATAAAGATAAAGAGTTTCCGACTTTAGGATAGGGACCTAAAACTTTGCATTTCTTAATGAACAAAGGTAGACTTTTGAAGTTTTAGTAGTGAATCTGTCAGATTTCCAGTTTTCTGTCTGAAATAGAACCTTCATGATTATAGTTGCCACTACACAGAAGCAAGATTTAAACGTTATTAAGAGTGGACCATTTAGAACTGGCCCAACGAACTATGACTTTTCTTCCATAAATAGCTTTTAAAAGAGCCAGGCATAGTTTTGAAGCCCATTGCTTTAAGAGAACAGTCAAAATTGACTTTCCTTTCCTGCCCGTAGCATTAGGGCCTTCTATCTAGCAGACTTAGCAGAGACTTGAATTTCTTCTTAGTGACAAAATAATAGTATTTTCTGAGGCAAGGCTCTTGTTACGGGAGCCATAAAGAAGTGCAGTATATAGATCAGGGAGGTAAGGACTCCCCTGAAGAACTCTCCTGAAGAGGTCCTGAGAGTGGAAAATTCTTTAGGTATCTTTATACCTTTGGCAGAAGCTGATTCAAGGGAGTTTAAGACAGTATGAAGTAATAATGCCAAGAGAGGTTGATTTTTGAGGGAAGAGGAGTAAAACTAAATAACAACTAGGAAAGCTTTTGATAAACTATCCACAAATCTTTGGAAAATGTAAAGAGAAACTTGATAGGCTGTCATGGAAAGAAAGAAGGAAAAGAAGGAAACGGGCATTTATGAAACACCTATCATGAGTCAGGCACTGTGCTAAGCTATTTTCTTTGAAAAGCAAAAAAGCTGCTTTTTCCACATGTTGTCGTGTCATTTGCAAATATGGTGCCTTTCTAGCTCTCCACATTTTGAATCTCTTTTGTAACCAAGGAAGGTTGATCAAAACCAACTCATTCGGTGAACATGATGAACCACTAGTGCGTGCAAGATTCTCTGCCTGCAGTCCCTCTTCCCCCTTTCTGCCAAGGGGAGGGTGACATGTCTCTGTTTCTTCTCTGGGACAAAGACTGGCCTTTAAGATTACTCAGGGCTCGTCTTAGTGTTATGGACATTTATATTATTGTAAGCGTTTATGTATATGGTTCTCCTGGTTCTCCTCACTTCATACTGATCAGTTTCTGTGAGTCTTCCCATGTTTCTCTGAATTTTTCATGTTTGTCATGTTTTCCTGCCCAATAATATTCTCTCATCCTCAGTGCCCCACTTCTTCACCTGTTCTTGGATGGATGGTTTCCTGTTTGAATTCTAGTTTTTTACTACCACAGAAAGGGTTCTTATGAATATTATAGTCTTCATGGGGACTTTCTTTCACTCTCTAATCTTTTAGAGCAGTGGTTCTCAACCTGTGGGTCACGACCCCTTTGGGGGGTCAAACAGCCCTTTCCAGGGGTCACAGGGGTTGCCCAAGACCTTTGGAAAACACATATTTCCAGTCTTAGATCTTAGGAACTGAGACACGGCTCTATCTGTCTCCAAGCAGGTCTGCCCACATGCGGATATGCCCACCTATGAGTATTAAAGGGTCGCAGCATTAGGAAGGTTGAGAACCACTGTTTTAGATTATGTTCCCAGTAATTACTGGCTCAAAGGATATGAACAACTTAGTAGTTTTTCTCATCTAATTCCAAATATTTCCCACAACAATTAAACCAAGCTACAGCTTCACAAGTACTGAATTTGTGGGCCAGTTCTCCACAGCCCCTCCAACACGGACATTCTGTTATTTGATCATTTTTGCCGGTTTGTTGGGTGACTGATAAAACCTGAGAATTTAAAAAAATGTTCATTGTTCTCGTTAGTGCAGTCAGGTTGCTCGTAGTTTTTAATTATCCTTTTGAAAACTGTTCATCTCCTTTGAGCCCTTATCTTTTGGGGATGTGACTCTTTTTACATTTTTATGTTCATATCAAACACCTTTGATGCAGAGGTGTCTTTTTTCTTTTTCCCAGCAAGAGCTCCTTCTGTTCTGTTCTAGCTCTTGTCGCTTTGTTAACACAGAAGCTTTTTTATTTTATGCTTTAAGAATTATCTCATCTTTTGTGATTGTTTCTGCCCCTTTTTGGATGAAGAAGTTTCTCCAGCCATGGTTGTGAAAAGTTTTTCCTTCTGTTCTCTAATGTTTTTATGATATGACCTTTATATTTAGGCCACATATACTTTTGCAATTCAAGCTGCTTTCTTTTTTTCCCAATGATTTTTGTTGATTAGGGAGTCTTTCTCCTAGTAGTTTGCATCCTTGACTTTATTGAACACATGTTTGATTATTTCTTTGGTCTGTTTCACTAATCTGCTTTTCTGATTTTGAACTGATTCCAAATTGTTTTGATGGCTAATGTTTTATTGTGTCATTTGAAATTTGGTGATTCGCACTGTTCCTTCATTCTTGCTTTTTTCACTTCCTTTGAGAGTCTTTTGTTTCTCTAAATGAGATTTGTGACTTTGTCTGCTTCTATAAAGCATCTCCTTGTTAGTTTGATTGGTACAGCATTGAGTCTGTATATTCGTTTAAGTGCTTCTGTGATTTATCAAACCAAGAACAATGAATAAGCAACTCTCCAGTTACTTATGACTTCTTGTGTTCATGTAAAAAAAGTATTTAGTAGTTATATTTATGGGCCTGATTATGTCTTGGTAGTTTAACTCCCAGTTATTTTCTTCTAGATATACTTTTTTTTTTGGAAAAAAAAATTATCCATTTTAAACTTAAATATAAAAGTGGTGGAGAGAGAACATTTCCCTTTATGGAGCAGAACATAAAGAGAGGATTCAATATAAAATCATGAATTTCCATATCAGACTCTTTACTTTGAAAAAAGCTATGTGATATACATTATTTTCAAAGTTACCCTGCTTTTCCTCGTTTCCTTCCAAGTTTCCTTTTGTTCTCTGTTCTGTATCTTTTTTTCTCCCTCCCTCCGCACTCTTTCCTGGAGAAGGCCACAATTAAACACAAATATATAGACTATATATCTATATCAACATACATCTGTATATACACATACATGCATGTGCATTTATGTGAGACCGTACTATACATGCTTCTGTTTGTCATTTCTTTCTCTGGAGGTGGATAGTGTCTTCCTTCAAAGGTCAATGTTTTTCTAAAATCAACCAGCATATTTCTTATATCACAGTAATATTCCATCACAATCGTGTACCACAACTTGTTTAGCCATTCCCTGGTTGAAGGACATGTGTCATTTTAGCCAGTCTGATAGGTGTAAGATGATATCCCAAAGTTGTTTTAATTTGTGTTTTTCTAATCAGTAATGATTTAGAGCATTTTTTCATATGGCTATATATAATTTTGATTTCCTCATTGAAAAACTGCCAGTCCATATCCTTTGGCCATTCATCAGTTGGAGAAGACATTTATTTTAATGATGGGAGATTTTCAGCCAAAATTCTTGCTATGTGGGAAAGGAAAAATTAACTCATCAAGAATATTTTTTTTTTTCTTCTGTTGTTTTGTTTATTTTTTCTTGTGGTCCCTCCCATTAGTTCTTTTTTTTTTTAATGTAAATTTTAATTTATTTCTTGGTTATATCATTCATTTCC
>CM053598.1:38790531-38826705 GCA_028646575.1 Pseudocheirus occidentalis | reverse complement strand
GGGCCGCACTGCGAGTGGAGCCCTGCCCGCTCCTTCTCCCGGGCCCAGCGGGGTGTAAAGAGAGAGGCGGGCCGGGAAGAAGGGAGGGAAGGAGGGCGGGCTCCGCGCTTTCGCCCGCCTGACGGACGGCCCCTCGCCCTCACCTCAAAGCTGCCTTGGCCGTTCACAAGTCTGTCCCGTCTCAGGCAGGGAGAGCTCCAGGCTGCGGCGGCGGCGGTGGCAGTAACGAGGGGGCGGGGAGGGGAGGCCGGAGCAGAGCTCTCGGCGCGGGGTCGGAGCGGACTGGCAGTGCCCCGGCGGGGGCGGGGGCGCTTACGGGCCCCGCTCCCCAGCCGCAGCCAGACCCGCGGAGGGAAACTCCGAGGGGGGGAGGGGAAAGGGGGGAAGACGAAGAAACCGTCTCCGCTGCCGCTACCGCCGCGGCCGCTTCTCTGTTACCCGGGAAATCCCGCCCACTCCCCTTGCCCGCCCCGCTGAGGGGAGACCCAGTCCTACCGCGCTACAGGCTCCGTGGACTGTTCATCAGGTTCCCCACCAATCACTACTCCTGTTCAGCTTAAGACCCGCCCCCACACCCCTCCACTCACCGCAGGGGGAGCCACTTACCTTCCCCACACCCCTATTGGCGGGGAGCTCCCTCAACTCAGACCCACCTATTGGAGGCAACCGGATGACTCCCGCCCACTCGCCGCAAGGTCATTGGAGAAAACTAGGAGATTCTTTGCAACTTATTGGAGGAAGGCATGAAGCCCGCCCCACTCCTAGTACCCCATTGGAAGACTCACTTAGCTCCCACCCCCATAGCTACCTCATTGGGAGAACTCTGTTCCCTCCCCCCACAGGTCTTCTAACACCCTAGGAAGGTAACTGGTGCGGTGTAAAATGTCCGTAAATGAAACGGACCCCGCCCACCCCCGCCGCCCCTAAGTCCCCGCCCACCTCCCTCGGGATTGGATGAATTGTCATAAGCCGGCATGGCTATTGGGCTGATGACCTGTCCAGGAAGCGGCTAGCTCCGCCCTTCAGCTATGAGGCTGCGCCTCCTAAGACCTTTTGTGGAATGTTTACACTAGAGACTGAACCCTAGAGAATTCCGGGTCCCCGAGTTAAGGGGTGGCGCCAGCAGTTGGGATCCCTGCTTAAAGAAGAGAGGCTGCGGCTTCTGGATGCCGTCCCCATTTCCCCCCACAAGGGAATAAAATAAAATTTAAAAATTAAGACAGCTCCTACTCTTAACCAGCACCCCACCCACCTTTGCAAATGCTTGCTGCCCACAGCAGAGACCACAGGATCACAAATGCAACCATCCAGGAGGGCTGTATTCAACTCAATGGACGCAACCCGATCTCACAGGGTTGCATCTAAACCGAAAGCATGCATTACAGATTTAGTCTCTCCCACGACTTCTGTCTCACCCACCAAACCCCCACATTCTACTGTTCTGGGAAGGAGACTAGTGATTAAAAAAGCGAAATATCGTGAACCCGAAACAGAACTGTTACAGATAGACCCCTGTAATCCTAACAACAGTGGGAAAAACCAGATACTCAAAAGCTAAGTAAACAACCAGGCTCTCGTGCCAAAAATAAAAAGCGGAGAAATGTCCATTGAAGCGCCTAGTTCGGGGCAGAGAGAGGAGAAAGATCTGGGCACGTCAAAAGGAAAAACCACACATTTTGGAGCCTAATGCCTAAGATCGTTTATACCTTCTATGCACTCATCTACAATCTACTGCAAATAAATGAGTGAAATAAGAGCAGAAAAATCTTTTCCCTTTGGAGAGGAGGCCACGGTCTTAAAAGATACACCACAGGACTCAGAGCCCAAATAGAAAAATCTTTTAGTAGCCCAAATTAGAAACCCATGATAATTAGGTCAGGTTTGGAACACCGCACAAAGCATATTTTTATTGGGGGTAGGAAGGAACGAGACACCCAGGGTGGCCTCCTCGGCTACGGGCGTCTACGCCGGGCTCTGGGTGAACGTGGCCGGGACTAAGCATGCTCGTCCGAAAGCTCCCCCAGTTAGGTAAGCAAGCCAGTGAATTGGGAGGTAAACCTGCAATAACCGATTCTCTGTGCGAAGCTACAGCGCGCCTCTGTTTACACTATGCGGTTTTCCATAGCGTGCAGCCTGACACCCAGTGTACTGGCTAACAAGAAAATCAGAAGCCAGGCTCGCTTTCCGCGGTTTCTGGTTCTGCTGGCTCCCTCCCTTCTTAGACCTGATGTTCTGAAATGTGGGTTGACAATAGGTGTGCCCTGCCTCCTGGCCCCGCTCTCAGCTGCTAAAGAACCGAGCGAGTCGGGCGGAACATAAACTCTCTCCGAGAGTTCCCAACAGGTGGCCAGGAGGATCCGGATCGCCGAGGCGGGAGCTGGCCCGCAGCAAAGGAAGCTCGAAAAGCAGGATCGAGGCCAGAACCAGCGACGGTTCCAAGCTTTCGTGCTGGCGCTCCGAGGCCGGCGAGGATCTCCCGGCTGGACCCGACAGCTTTGGACGCTCCGGCCAGAAAAAAGCCCGCAGCACCGCCGAAATCGGGGCAAGGAGGGGGCACCCTCATCTCCCAGCACCCCACACCCAGAGGGCCCTACTCCGGTGCACGCCACTCGCTTTGGCTCTGCCGGGAGCAACTAAAGCCAGGTACTGGGCTCCGCAGTGCAGAGCTTCGGCTGGCAAGCCCGGCCCAAGCAGGCCTAGCCTATCTCCAATCCCGGAGGGCGCACGGCGCTCCACTTCCGGGAGAGCGGTCTGGGGCGGGACTCCCACGTGTGGGGCGGGGGAGAGGGCACACCCTACACTGCTTCACGCCCCCTCCCCCCGCAGGTAGGCGGGCCACGCCATCAGCCAATCCATTTAGACGGTGAGGCCCTCTAGCCCTAACTCATCCAGCTTCCGGGGCTGGGGGAAGGGGGGGAAAACCTAGCAACTTGAACCGGAGCCAGGCTTTTCGATAGGCTGAGGGGGAGCAAGGACCAATAGAAAATCAGAATGGGGGGGGAAAGGGAGTCGCTCTCAGTCAATAGGAAACAAGAGAAGGCGGTTCAGGCTTGGAGCCGAAATGGGGAGGGAAGGCGAAGGAGGAGAGAAGAAATGGCCCCGCCCTCTGCGCGCCCCCGGTTGCCCAAGCCAACGCCAGAACAGGTTGTAAACAGGCCGGGCCCAGGAGTGGAGGAAGTGAAGCCTCCCTTCCCCCCTACCCCTCCCCTGCCCTCCATTTCTACCCCCCCCCCCCCCCCGCCTGCCGGGCCGGCAGTCCCACCCCTCGCAGGCTGGACGCGGCGGCGCACAGCTGACAGCGCCCCTCCCCCTCCGGCTCCTCCCCCCCGCGCTCTGATGCATTTCCTCTTCCCGAGCCAGAGCGTGTGTAGTCGGCTCTGCCCGCTCGCTCGCTCCCGACCTTCACCGCCCCCTTTCCTGCCTCTGCTGCCCCGCGCCCGTCTCCGCTGCTCCCGGCTCCTTGGGCCGTCCCCGCGGGACGCGCCCCGAGCTCGAGGGCCAAACGCGGGCCCGGCGGGTTCGGACGTGGAGCGGGATACCCGCCCGCCTGCTTGCCGGGGCTGGCCGCGGGATTCGGGTCTTGGGGCGTCCGTCTCCGCAGGCTGAAGGGCCGGGGATCCTGCCCGTGAGCTGTCGGACCCACGGACGTCCGCGGCCCGGAGCAGCCCCGGGGCCCTCCGCGCGCCCACCGCAGCCCTTTCCCCCCAGCCCACGGTCAAGTTCACGGGCAGCCGGAGCGGCGGCGGACCTCTACGGGAACCACGCCCGGCCCGAGCCGGCTCCCTCCCGGCCAACGAAGGCGGACGCCTTCAGCCCTCCGGGAGGCGGGTGGGAACCCCCCAAGGAGCCTACGACCCCCCCACACCTTGCCCCGCCGGCCCGGGGGGGGGAGGCCAGGCCCTCCTCGCGCCCCCAGCACCCAACCTCCTCCTGGCCCCGACCCCTACTCTCCGCGCCCCGGACACCACACCCCCGAAATGCCCGATATTGGGGTGGGGGGACTGAATGGAAAGCAGCTGTTCACATACCCTCAAAGCCCAGGCGAGGAGTCCTGAATGGGTGGGAACGCCCCCCGCGCACGATTGGCCACGCGGGTGACTGACGTAACCAGAGCCCGCCTTCCTCCTAGTTTTCCCCTCCCCTTCCCGCGCTGCACCACTCCCCCCTTCCAAAATTCAGGTTCGCCAAGGGGGGGGGCGGAGCCCACCCGCCCGACGTCACACTCTAGTTGGGGCTTCACGCGGGTTCCGGGCGCTCCCGGAGAAGGGGGAGCAGCTAGGGCCGGGCCAGCCTGCCCCGGCGTGACTGGGGCGGGGGACGGCCGAGCCCAGCCGCCCAGTGGTCGAGGGGGTCCGTGGGCCAATCAGGACTTTGCCCATCCTCGTGCGGGGCAGACAAGCGATCTCGGACTGTTCGAACCCGCCTTGTGTATCCTAGTTCTGGTGAATGTGGGCCTCAGTTTCTTCAGCTGTAAACTGATGGGTCTGCATGAGACCACCTTCAGAGGCTCTTCCTGCTCTGAATCTGTGGTCGTCTTTTGGCCCTTCCTATTAATGGGTAAACTTGAGGACAGGCACTATCTGCTTTGGTCTTTGCAGACCCGGCCCAGAGCACATAGTTGGCGCCTAATGTTTGCTGAGTCGTGCCTTAAATAGCATGTGTTGCACATGCGGGAGCCATATGAAGATGGATCCTTGATTCCTAATAGCTCACAGATCAAAATGAGCCACTTGTGAATGTACCTGAGCCTCATTGTCTTCATCTATAAACTGATTATCCTGACCTAGGTAAGGGTCAGGGCTCCTTCCAACTCAGAATCTGCAGGCCTCTTTTATCCCTCCGTTGCCTAGTACAGAACAGTGCACATGGTGCTTAATAAATGCTGAGTTGAATGAAAGACAACAGCTTAAGTTAGTACCTGTTAAGGTCCCTTTGTATATAGACAGTAAATGCTGCAAAGCTCAAAAGAGAAGTCATGGTAGGCTAGATTAGAAGAGCCAGGGCTGGAGCTTGGCATCACTGTGGATGGAGGGCATCAGAAGAGAACTGATGAACCCCATCGTCCTGCCTCTCCACCACCAGTCCAAGGCAAAGCAGACACACCTGTCCTCTTCTCCCTCCTTTCCACCCCTCTCCCAAAGCAAAGAAGGGTCCTGACCACCCTGTCACATAAAGGGCTCTGACTAACCTTTAAACTAAGTGGAGGCAGAGAGCATCAAGCCTGCCTTAAGAAAGGTCCAGTCAGTCAGTGAACATCTAGTGCATGCCTACTGTGTATCAGGCACTGGGCTAAACCCAGAGTTTCAGTGCCAGGATCAGCCCAAGGTCTGCCTTTCTAGTGCTGTGCCAAGCTTCCTTTGTAACTGATAGCTTTCCTGGACTCCTTATGTTTACTACATACTTCAATACAGTAAGCTCTTATTAACCACCAACTTTGTCCCAAAATGTGAGAGGGAGATGGTGGATAGAGAGCTGACCTTGAAGCCAGGAAGGTCTGGTTTCTGTCCCTCTCCTAACTGAGCAAATCAGTGCTCTAGGCAACTTTCTAAGTCAGGGTCTTGACCTGAGATCCACATGCCACTTGGAGAGAGATTTCAGGAGAGATAAGCCATGAACTTGAATGGGAAAAAAAATTACATCTTTATTTTCACCAGCTTTTAATTGAAATTTAGCATTGCCTTCAAGTACTAAGGACATGATTCTGGGAAGGGGTCCATAGGCCTCATCAGATTGCAGCTAATAACCGCTGCTTTAAGATGGAAAATTGAAGCTCATGTGCCAACCTGCATTGGTAGAGGGACTTCCTCAGCCAGGATCCCCCATCCAAAAGAAATCTAAGACCACTCCCTCTTCCTATCCCTGTTTGTCAGGCTTTATGCTAGGTATGGAGGATGCAGAGTTCCCGCCCTCAGGGAGTTTACATCCTAGATAACACACAGATGAATAAAGGCAAAATAGATACTGAGTAAATACACAGGTTCCAGTTCCCCAGGTAGGGAATCATGAAAGACTACCCTACTAATGGTGAGCCCAGAGCTAAACCTTGGAGGAAATTAGAAATTCCAAGAGGCCAAAAGTGAAATCCCAAAACTGCCTTAAATTTAAGTAAATTGGATCAGGTAAATTCTAAAATAAGAATGGGATCGGTTTTAGGTGAGGAGGAAAAAGGTTGAGAGGACCCTTCACCCACCTTTAGGTGGGGTGAGGTCAGACCAGGAGCAGCAAGGGCTTCAACCCTACTAGTACTTTTGAGGTCACCCTGGCTGCTGGGGACCCTGGAGGAGCTATCTGGTCCTGCCTGAGGGCTGAAAAGAGTGTATACATGTGACTGCCAACAGGAAAAATTTCTTGGGATCTTGAGAAAAGAGCTAAATAACCTAGCCAGAGCACTTCAGAATTCCAATGGAGGATGCTTTTTGCCAAAGGAGCAGTTTGAAAAGTGGAATGAAGACAAAGGACTTCAGGCCTTGCTCTCTTAAAAGCCAAGTTCTAGGAGACAACAAGACTTGTAGTCCCAGTCTGTGTTCCTCTGGGCCTAGATCACAGGAAAAAAAACAATGTGGCCTGATCTTGTCTTCTGTCCTCCAGCTAAAAAAGGCTGAATGAGGTTTGATTTGATTTGCTGGTCTGCTGAACCAGGCTTGTCCTACCTAAAACAGATGTCTGATCACCACTTGCTTTTAATTCTGAGGTCCCTTCTCCTTAAATATAATCAGAAGCCTAGAATTCATAGGGGAGAGGATGAAGAAAGGAGAAAGCAAATAGACAGACTTAGTAAATCAGTCTTAATGCATGGTGTTCGGATTGGCAGGGCTTCAACGTCCTGGACCTGATTCAATTAGTAAACAAATATTTACTGAGCACAGAGGTACAGAGATATATAAGACATGTCCTCAGAAAGTTCACAGACTAGTTGAAGAGACAAAATTAACATAGAATAAAACTTACTTAGCTTCCTGAAGTCATCTCTAATCCCTCCCACCCTTACTGATATGCCTCCTTCTGAACTTCTCTGCTATCTCTGGCACATTCTAAACTTCTTCAGCATTGAATGATCTTCCCTTGTGTTCATCCATTATTTCATTTACTCTCCTCCATTCACGTCCTCCTGCAATTCCTCTTCAGGGTGTGGTGATGACTAACTTGCTATGCCAGCAGATCTTCCAAGGCAGAATGGCCTGCAGGATGGGTCTGATGATGGTCTGTGGTCCGTGGACCAACTTAAGCAAGTTCAGAGAGACATCACCAGGTTGGCCTATGGGTGATGAGCTTGTCAGCTATTCCAGCTCTCAGTTTTATTTACAGATTACTTTATAAACGGGTTGCATCAAGCCCCAAAACATTACTAAATCTCCTAGAAGAGATCCATCACCACTCAAGTGAGTTTGGGTTGTGCATTTACTCAGGAAAGACCATCTGGATGGTGTCTGTCACTCAGGTTATGACATGCATTTGGATGGACAACCTATAACTCTTGTCTGTTAGTATGTATACCTGACAGATGGTACAAATGGACAAAGTTGAACTTTAAATGACAGGAGAAAAGTTGAACTGCTTTCAAGAAACTGCAAAGCTCCTTTAATGACTCCCAACTTCTCTTAGAAATAATACATAAATACATTTGATCTTTTCAGTACCTGTAGTCTGTTGGTATTGTGTGGCTTAAAGACGCAGAACCCAACAATCTCAGAAGAAACAGACAAGAATGTCCTCCCATAGAATGCAATAGAGAGGAACATGGTGGGAGGAGACAAGCTGTAACATCTAACAAATAGAGAATTTTGGAGGAAGAAAGTAGTAAAAGATGTCATTAGGGAAATGAATGAAGAAAGAGATGGACTGGTTATGGGCCAAGGTAAGGGGTAACAGAATGATAAGCATGTGAGTCTTCCACTGATATCCTCAGGATTATCAAGAGAAAGGAAGGAAAGTCTACAGCTGGATGGTTGGCAAACTTATGTGCAGACAGTAACAAGAGCCCTCCAGAATGAGTAGAAGGAGATGGGGTAGAAGAAACACACATTCAAGTCAATGACTTAACAAATCCATTCTTTTGAGTACTTACCTGAGCAATTCTTGAAGACTGGCTACCGAGAGAAAGGGATCACCGCTGCATTACTGGAGGGGGTAGCCACACCAAATCACAGGTCTTTGGAATACTGAAATATTTCACATACTTTCTTATTGCCTCCGTGTTTGGATCGTCAGCCCTCTGAGGACAAGGACTCTGTCTACCTATCTCTTGCTTCTCTTCACTAGTGGCTAACAAGGCTGGGCACAGGAAAACAATCGCCAATTGTTTGCAGATTGAATAATGCTGTCCTAACAATTAAAAAGGAAGCTATCAGGAATTCCTGATATGACAAATAAGGATGGAGAGAAAGCAGACTTGAATGCCAGAGAAAGGAGTTTATAGAATTTAGCCTATAGCTTCTCCCAGTCTTTTTTCCCATGCCCCCAGGCACCTCTTCACCCTAGAAGCCCGATCTGTCCCTGGACTTCACACATTATAACTATCCTCTGATTTATGGCTTATCCCTCTTATTAGCTGGTTCCTCTCTGAACCTTCCTTTTAAGGAGGATGCTCTTGTTTTTTATTCTTTCCAGACTGGACTTTCTCTCCAATATGCTTTTTGGGGTGCTTTCATCTTCTCCATTCCCTCCTTTTCAGCTCCTTTTTATGATGTCTTCCACCATTAAAATTTAAGTTTCTTGAGGGAAAGAACTCACTTTCCTTCTGCTTATATTTATATCCCTAGAGCTTAGCATTGTACCCAGCACGTAGTTGTCATTGTTGTGGAATTATTTCAGTCATGTCTGACTCTTTGTGACTCCATTGGGGATTTTCTTGGCAAAGATACTGGAGTAGTTTGCCATTTTCTTCTCCAACTCATTTTACAATGGGGAAACTGAGGCAAACAGGATTAAGTGATTTATCCAGGATCACACAGCTAGTAAGTGTCTGAGACTGGATTTAAACTCAGGACAATGAGTCTTCCTGATTCCAGGTCCAATATTCTATCCACTGAACCACCTAGCTGCCTTAGAACACAGGAAGCTTTAATAAATGTTTGTTAACTTGATTATAAATAACAAGGAGCCAGTATGGTTTTCTGAACAAGAAAGTAATATAATTAAAGTAGTATTTTATGAAAATTATTCTGGTAGAATTATGTGGGATGGATTAGAGGCAGCAATTAGAAGCAAGGAAGTCAGCGTGCTCTAATAATCAAGGCCAGAGGTTAGAAGTTTTAAAAGCATGATGCTGGGCAGTCATAAGGCCTGGGTTCTAATCCTGGCTTTATTTCTTCCCAGCTGACCTTGCACAACTTGGCTCACCTCTCTCTAGCCCTTCCTTCCTTTGTGAATGAAGGACTGTGACTTGGCGACTTCTAAGGTCTTTCTCAGTTCTCTGATTCTATGAATATGAATGGAAGGACTGATAGTAAGAATGAAAAGGAATGGATTGATATGAAAGACATGGGGAAAGACAACTGAATCAGAGAACTGGATGACAGATTGGATAAAGGGAACAAAAGAGGAAAATGAGTCAAACATGGGAGATCTTCGCCCTCCATGACCTGACTGAGTAATGTAGTTGACAGATACTATGAAGGCAGGAAGAGAAAATCTGGGAGGTGGAGACTCTAAATCTCTTCAGTTTGGGACTCATGGAGTTTGAAGTACCGCTGAGACATAAGGCTGGAGATAGACACATGGTAGATGGAGATTAGTTCCATGAATCTAGGAGAGAGGTTGAGACAGAGGCAAATTTGTCAGTCTTCCCTAGAGATGATCATTGAAAAGTTCTTCCAGGAAGAAAAAAGGAGTAAAAAACCTTATTAAGAGATACATAGACACATGCATGGAGACAAAATTAATTGGTCCTGGAAATGGAGGAGTGTCAGGGATACCAAGGGAATCTTCACTGGTTTTGTATTAGCCCTTGTCAAAAAAGGACCAAAGGGGGTTCCCTCCCCCTCAATAGATGAGCAGTTCTCCAAGAACAGGGCCTGTGTTTCCTCCTTAAGTCTAGGATTCTAGAGGCCCACACCTCTCCATCTTATATTTCACACAAAGCCCAGCTCAAGATTCTGCAGTGAGTTCCTCCAAATGTGGATGTAGGGGGTGTGGTTTAAAAGAGGCCTTCTGGTACAGGAAGAATTGGTGATTATTCACCTGAGTATAAAAACAACCAGGACCAAGAGGGCTGGAAGCTCCTCCCTCCAGCAGCCCACTGAAGATATGTTGGGATTTGCTGGCTAGATTTCTTTCTTAAGGATCATGCCTTAAACCCAAATCGTGGGGCTTTCCCCAATTGGCCAACACTAAGTCCCAAGCCCACTTGGTCATTGTTTGAGCCCTGATTGACTCAGAGTGTATATAAATAGGAATTGTTTCTCTTTTTTTGCCAGAAACCCAGAGGATCTTCCCTCCCCAGTTTTTTTTTTTTCTGGTCTAGGTTAAAGAGGCCATTTTTTGCCTCACTTTTTTACCCAGCCTTAATCACTGAATGGGTGTTGCCTCAGTCAAACAGAGGTCTGTTAAAGATTGTAGCTTTAAAAGGCCAAGGTCTTCCACCACATCTGGAGCCATCTCCAGTCGTCTTGAGGTGTATCTGGCCACTGGACCCCGATGGCTCCAGAGGAGAAAGTGAGGCTGGTGACTTCACATAGACTTGCCTCATTAAAATCCAATTCACTTGCATGTCATGGCATCTCCTCCAAGATGTTATGGTCCTCTTCAAGAAGGAAGGTGAACAGCATGACCAACAACAGCAGAAAAACTGTGCCAGGCTGAATCAAGACTCTGTCCTTGATGGCTATCTTTCCCCTCCTATGAATGTCTTTCCCTGCTAATGGCTAATGAAACTTCCTTTGGTTAACTCTTAGATGGACTATGAATGCCTTATTTCACTCCTTTCTCTAACCTAAGCTACCAGCCCAGTGAGAGTTGGCCAGGTCTAGACCACTATGCCCATTGATTCCCAGTGCCTTGCAAGTACTCAAATATTTATTAATCAATGAATAACAGGTTTCTTCACTTCCAGCCCCTTTCCTGGAGTCCTGGAGCCTTTCCGGGACCTCCACAGCTTGGGTGATAGCTGAGGACTATTTCCATAGCAATTTCTAGGAAGCATTAATAAGGGTAAGCAGGGAAATGAACAAGACAAACAATTCAGTTATGTTCTAATCTATTTCCTATTTACTGATCTCCAGTTGTACATCTAATCCTAGACTAGACTTTTCTGAAGGGAAGACTGGAAGAAAAGGCATGGTATCTGCCCTCAGGGAGCTACTAGTCTGGTTCAGAAGAAAATGAGCTGGGGAGTGGGAGGAAGGACTTTTTAAGTACATACTAAGTTCAAAACCCTATGCTGGGGATACAAAAAGAAAACAAAACAATTCCTCTTCTCAAGGGACATGACCTCTAATTAGGGAGACAGCAGATACAAGAAGCTTCAGCTATAAATCAGATGAAGCTTATGGTCCTCAGGATACAGCAGCAAAGCAGATTGTAACGCATCTTATTTAGACAAGATTCACATACGTTGAACAGAGTACAGTACAAGAAGACAGCCTACGTAACACACATTCTATAAATATGTGTATGGAAAGCAGCAATTTAAACTGCAGGAATATGGGACAAATGTTGCCAGCTTTATCCCACCCCATCAAATTCCACTTTGTTAAGTAATTTCCACGGCCCTAGTATAAATGACTGAGTCACGAGAGTTGAAAGGAGTTTATCTGCTGCAACACAGGTATCAGTCAAACTTGAGAGGAGTTGGAAAGGAGAGAGAAGGAAAAGCATGAAAATGTAGATTTGTCCCAAAGGCCCCTGTGCTGGCTCGATACAACTACAGACTGACTCACAAGAGTGAAGTAGTGTGGCGGCATGGGACACAAGTTTAGCTCTCGGCTCTGCTCTTTACTATCTCTATAACGTTAGACAGATCACTTAGGTACCATGGGACTTTCTTTCCCCATCTGTAAAATCGGGGGTTTCAGTTAGATGACCTCCAAGGAACCTTCCAGCTTTAAAATCTATAACCCTTAAACTAGCTGAAATATCTTTGAAACTACTGGCTTGACACAAAAGGAGTGGTCAACACTCCTGTGGAGAGAAGAGGCTATATAGCCATACTATTTTAGCAGAGCATGAGCAGATGGCAACTCAGCACAGAAAGTAGCTCAGCAGAAGATATCAGAAGCAGAGTGGCAGCTAGGTGGCACAGTGGACAGAACTCTGGGCCTGGAGTTAGGAAGACATGAGTTCAAATCCTACCTCAGACACTTACTGGCTATGATGAGACTCTGGACAAGTCATGTAACCTCAGTTTCTCTCATCTATAAAATGGGGGTAAAAGTAGCACCTACCTCCCAAGGTTGTAGAGAGGATGAAATCAGCCCTGGTACCATAAGTTGCCCAAGCTGGAGTGTTCCCTCTCCCCTGTATGGGCTCACTATCCCACCAATGGTATGGGAATCTGTGGGTATGTGTACAATATAATGACATTTTCCTTTTTATTTACTTTCCTGTTTAAATACCTGTGTTTGTGTGCTCTGTGGTTTGGTCTGGTTTAAAAACAAAAACAAAGAGCACCTGAGTTGTGGTTTTGAATAGATGCTGACTTGAAGTATGCCTTGAATCTAAATTCAGTGCTCAGGGGCTCACTTTTGAAGGAGCCCAGGATACATACGTATTACCATATACAGTAATGTGTAATTAGTAATAGTAATGGGCAGCAATGTGCCACAGTGGATAGATTCCCGGGGCTTGCTGTCAGGAATACTCCTGACTTCCTGAGTTTAAATCTAGCCTCAGACATTGACTAGCTGTGAGACCCTGGGAAAGTCACTTAACCCTGTTTGCTTCAGTTTCCTCATCTGTAAAATGAGCTGGAGAAGGAAATGAGAAACCGTTTCCTCCAGTATCTTTGCCAAGAAAACCCCAAATGTGGTCACAAAGAGTTCTACATGACTGGAAGAAGTGAACACCACCACACATAGGTAATCAGTAAGTATTTGTTGAATGAATGGATTCTGTCTCATTGTTAGTGGCTTTTCTCCCCCCACACAGCTGAGAACACTGTTAGTGTTGAGTGAATAGACTGTCAACTGTGTAAGTAGGTGGAGCTTTCCGACACTAAAACTGTGAATGAAACATTAAAGGGTTAAATCATGTGTGTGAGGCCTATGAAGTCTCCTCTAGACACTTTTTTAAAAGCAGGAGACATCAGTGCTCCTGGGTGACTGCAGGGTGCAGCATCTTTCAAAGCTGAAGATGCTGGACAGCGATGCTCTGCTCCCTTTGAGAACTTTGGGATGGCTGCTTCTTTGAGGAGTTCTGTTAGTACCTGGATATGTAGCTTATGTCCCCCATCATATCAGATACTATGTGGAGGCATGGGCTGGCTCTTCCATCAGACTTAGGGCTATCCTCCAGACAAGGCCCAGATCATCCTATCAGAGATGTTGGTGTTGGAAGGGATCTTAGAAGTCATCCGGCCCAACAGTCTCCATTTTATAGACAAAGAACCAGAGAAGGAAATGACTCATCCAAAGTCCTAGCTATGCCAGTGGCATAGCAAAGATTTGAATCCAGATCCTTTGACTGCTAAACCAAAGCCCTTTTCATTTTAATAATGATAGTCAGCATTGACACAGCCCTTTAAGATTTGCAAAGGATGGGGGGGCAGCTAGGTGGCGCAGTGAATAGAGCACCGGCCCTGGAGTCAGGAGTTCCTGAGTTCAAATCCGGCCTCAGACACTTAACACAAACACAAAAACTAGCCATGTGACCTTGGGCAAGTCACTTAACCCCAACTGCCCTCTAAAAAGCAAAAAAAAAAAAAAAAAAGATTTGCAAAGGATTTTCCAAATATCTCCAGTTTGATCCTCACCACAACCTTGGGAAGTAGGTGCTATTATTATCCGGACTTTATTGATAAGGGTGCCTAGGCAGAGAACACTTAATTGACTTGCCCAGGGTCACAGAGCGTCTGAGGCTCACACCTGAACTCGAGTCTCCCTGATTCCCCTGCCACAATGGAGAAGGCTGGACCTAGTGTCAGGAAGACTTGCCTCAGACTCTTTAAGAGTCGTGTGCTCTGAGCACTTCACACCTTTACAGATGAGGCCTCAATTTCCTCATCTGTAAAATGGGGATAATAACAGCACCTACCTCCCTGGCGTTCAAATGAGATATTTGTAAAGTACTTTGCAGACCTTTAAATGTTATATGAATTATTATTATTATTATTATTATTATTACAAAATACTGAGATTCCATCAAAGTAGGAGATCATCTCCTTCCTTTGCATTTCAAACCCTCTCACTCCACTGCAGGATTCTGATTCTTTTTGGTCTCTGATCCCCAGGGCCTAGGATGGTGCCTTGCACAAAGTAGGTATTTGATAGTTTTTTTAAAAAAACTAAATTACACAATGTTCCTTAGTGAACATCTTTGACTTGACAGCCTAATTTTTAACTTCAAGTCACAATGTAAAAAGGTTAGCAAATTTAAATCTCATCTGAATTATGTGGCTATGTTGGGGTTTAGGGAAGGGGCGCCCCAGCTCTTAGTACAAATTGGGCTGGAAGGGGTGCAGGACCAACAGCTGGTGGCCGCCTTTACTGAACTTCAGACTTGATGTCACAGGAATTTGTGACCAGGGATAATTAGACCAAAAATAAAAAACAAAAACAAAAACAAAACCCTTCAGCTTGGCTCAGAAACTAAAGTCCATAAGCACTTTTCAAAGCAATTTTTCCCCTATTTCTTCCATATATGAATTTGGGTAGAAGAGGTATTTTGGTGTGTTTTAAAACCAAAATCCACATACAAAAATTAAGTGATCAAACATGTGAATGCCTCTTAAGTCGTCAGAGTATTTCATAGTATGGATCAGTCCCAAGTCTTCTAGAGAGAAATGATAAAATAAAGATTACATTAGACTTCAGTGAAATAGGAATGGTATCCAAACTCTGGGTTCTATTACTTCCTACCTATATGACCATAAGTCACTCCCCCTCTCCCTGCCTGTTTCCTCACTGATAAAAGGAGAGGGTTGGATCACAGAGGTCCCTGGGATCCTATTTTTTTTTTTGGAGGGGCGGGAAGCTAGGGCAATTGGGGTTAAGTGATTCGCCCAAGGTCACACCAGATTTGATTCCAGGTCCAATGCTCTATTCACTGTACCACCTAAACCACCCAGATCCTAATTTCCTATGATTTCTTCCTGAAGCTTCAGGGCTTAGGGCCCTCCTCTACTAAACTGTAAGCTTGAAGCCAGATCTGTGCGCTTAAGCTTTATCAGCTCTCCTCTACAGCAAGTATCCAATAGAAGCTCACTGACTCACAACTCACAACTCTGGGCTTTATAAGATACTCTGGGGAGTGGGGAAAATGGTTCAACCTCTTTCTCTTGGAACTCTTTTTAAAAGTAGACGAGTGGGGAGGTTGTGAGTGCAGCTTTGTCCTGAAGTCAGAACTACAGCCTGGACTCAGGAACCTACCAAGGGCCCCTAGGTCACCCCTTGACCATGAGGAGTCGGAAAAGAGAAAACTACAGGGCAGAGGAGGAATGGATTCTTCAAACACCTAGTAGGAGTCCAGCTCCTCCAGGTAGCCATTCCTGATCGGTCCCAAGTCCCCATGTTCTCTAAAATACCAACAAAACCCATCTGCCCCATCTCACCAAACTGTCATAGCCCTCACATGCAACAGATTCTATGTCTAAAGTGTTTGTCCAGGACATGACTCCTTTTAGGCTGTAAGTTCCATGATGAGGCAGTAGATGTTTACTCATTTGCCCATCATGGCAGTGAAGAAATGCTTTTGGACTACTGGAATGGCAGCTGGGTTAGAACTCCGATCCTGGCAAAACCTGACTGAAGCTCTGAAGTCAGGGCCACCTCCTCTCCACTCACTGACCCCCAGTGCTGAAAACACAAGGCACCAGCATTCCATACCACCTGAGAGGTGGACAAGGCAAGGCAAGTATATGGAGCAGCCTTCGGGTAGGGGAGAATTTGGGGAGTGGCCTGAAAAAAATGCTTTTCAGACGCCACTCCTCTGCAGACCTAACTTGGTAGGGCCATGGCCATCTAGGAAAGTGTGATGGCCAACTAAGGGGTCTCAAAGCTGCTGTACCTGAAGGGTTTGGGGAGCAAGGCTCCCTGTAGAGCCAAAGCACTGGGAGAAATCAGATTCAAAATGATGAATCTAAAATGCAGAAAGAGGTGCTTGCTCTTGGGAATTTTCAAAGAAAGATGAAATGATTTTTATAGTTAGCGAACGTACTTATTTTGTGTTGGGCCCTATGACTGCACTGGTTTGGGGAATTCCCATGGTGGAAATGGTCTCCATTGTGGCAATTTCCCTGCATCACCTGGGTAGAGACCCACAAGGCCTTTCAGTTAGGAGACTGTTAGTGGAGAGCAGTAACACACTTAGCAGCTTGGCTGTCTTCAGCACTCTTTTAGATGGGAGATGGTCATCTATACTTTGGCCAAGAAGCCAGGCCAGAAACATTCTAAACCTTGCCTATGGTCTACGGTCGTGGTCAGCCTTGAATCCAGGCTGTCCCAGCTCCAGGGCCTGCAAGGGTCCACCAAGCCTCTTCAGGGTGCATTACTGTATTCTAATTTTTTGTAGACTGGGAGAGAGAAAAACGTGTAGATCTAGCTACAGAGATGCAACTACCCACCAGAATGCCCAGTGACACTTGGGGCCAGTTTACTATGGAAGGATGGGTTTTAAAGGATGGTGAGGATCTCACTGGGTTCCTCTGCTTCCCAGAGAAGAGAAGCTTAAGCCAGGCCCCAAGGTACCTGCAGTCTTCTGTTCCCTCTCAGTGGGCCTGTGTCCTTGCTGTAGTTCCCTGTGATCTTTGTGGGCACTACGAGACCTCATCCTCTCTGAATCCGCCTGCCCACCCAACCCACAGTGATCTCTGATCCGTGCCACCCATGCGTCTACAACAACCTGCTTTTATTATTACTTAGCATTTCATGAGTTAGTCCTGTTTCTCCAATTAGACCGTGAGCTGCCAGTGAGAAGGGACTGCATCTTCTCTTTTATGTCTAAAAGTGCCACACACAGAAGCATAATACCTATCGATTGGCCTACTTAATGATATCCTGCTGGAAAGAGCTGTCGGCGGGGAGGGGGTGCGCAGAAGACCCTGGTCCCTGATAACAACCTTCTCCCAGCTCCTTTCCAGAGGGAAGCCCTGGACCTCTCTGTGGGAGAATTAGCCTTGGAACAGAGGACAGGGGGATTCTCTCCTTTCCCCTTGCAATCTCTGATGAGGATGTCTGCTGCATACTGTCCCTCCTCCCCCCAAACTATGATGCTACATCAAAGAAGCTAAAAGGATCAGGTCATTTGTAGGTATATTTATATGTAAATACAAAATTGTATCGCCATAAGGTATTGAATATGAACATTTACAATTATTCTCCAAATCTGACTCAATCCTTGAACGTTAAATACAAAATGAAAAGATTGTAAAAATAAGAATATACACATTCAAAGAACTTGTTACAGTATAAAATGACTGAGGGCCACTCAGCCGCTGTCCTCATCTTCTGGGAAGGAGGAGCTTCTGTGTTACTGACAGACCCCACCTTGGCACAAGGCTGAACTGTTGGTGATGTTGAGCTGGGACAGGATAGGGCAGGACAGGGGGATAAACAGCAATTCCAGAGTTGGGGGGTCTCTTTGTGGGGGACCCCTAGCCAGGAAATGCTTTCAGCTCTTTCTTGGCACAGAACCAGGCTGTGGCTGGCAGAGAAAGGGCATCGAGGTGACAAGGCAGAGGGATGCAGGGAAGACAGGGGCAAGACGCAGTAGAATAAGGAATGATTCAGAAAAGCAAACGAGAAAGAAAAGCTCTTCCTGTCAAGTAAGTAACTCTCCCAGGTCAAGCTCCCCCTCCTGTATTGTGCCCAGGGTGCCTGTTAGCCCTTTGAAGACTTCGTACCGATTGCCTTTGGCCTTGGCTCCTCAGTAAGTTCATCCCTATCATCCCCTGAGGAGGACTAGGGAGTAATAGAAGGTTCGAATGTCACAGTGGAGATCTGCAGCTCCTTATTCAAGGTAAAGGGGTTTCCCCCAATTTATAAGGTAAACAGAGAAAAAAATGTTAAGTTGGGAGAATAACGTGCCAGGGTCACCACATACAGCATTCCCAGGGCCAAAGACAGGCCACGACAAGAGAGAGGTGGTCCACACTCAGGGACAGGGGTGTAGATGGTGAGGAGTAGGGTGAAGGACACTGTCACAGTGTCCTCCCTGTCTAACAGTATAATGCATAATAGACTCCCCTCTCACACTCCCTCGGGTGGGAGTGCCCCATGGGCAACGAACAGTGTCGTTTCTGAAGCAACCTCCAAGGAACACGGTGGCCCGATCTCCAGCATGGAGCCCCATGAACTGCTAGAAAGAGGTGTGTACATATGGATTTATAGTATACGTACATATTAACACATACAGTATATATTACATACACACACAGACAGATCCAGATCCACGCACACAACACACACACATACAGGCACACAGGATGGTAGATAAGACTGGAGGACACGCTTTACTTCTTACACCTTCTTGGCATGGGGGATGATCTCTAGGATATGGAGGTTGGTCAGACTCTCCTGGGATGAACTGGAGGTGGTCTCTCACCTCCTTCCGCATCAAACTGTGGCAAAGTCAAGATGAGGAGGTTAGAGGCGAGGGAGGTTTGAGACGGGAAGGGGAGATCCTTTCCCACTTACCTCTGGGGACCCCTGTCAAAAAAACAGTAGCCACAATTTGGTTTTAATAAGGCACAGTTCAATACCAGGTGCTAGAAATTAAGAACACAAGCTGCTAGCCACTGGCTACTTGTGAAGATTTCATCAGAGCTAGCTAGCCAAAGGGAAAGGCTGCCATGTACCAGGAGACACAAAAAGAGGGGGATCTGTCTCAACATTACTGATGGCCACCTAGGGGCTTGGCAGTGTCCCAGGGAGAGGGAGGAAGGCTGGTGGAAGGCTACTGATGGGTAGCCAGTCCCTGCCACCAGGTGAGAGGCCCCAGGTGCCAGCTATTGCCTCTCGATGCCCAGCAGATGGTAGCCAGGGGGCACCATGCCCTCCTTCAGGGCATATTCAATGATGGCCTTGTAGCAGAAGAAGTACTGCTCCGGGGTCTGGATGCTGAATGCCCTTTGGGTCCTCATGCGGGACACTGTCTGAAACACGTTCAGCGTGCCCAGCTCCTCCAGCTGTGCTAGGCAGATGTCCAGGGAACAAAAGGTGCCTGTGGAAGGAATCAGACACTCGAGGTTGCTTTACTGCCAGTGCCCCCTGCCCAAAAGGAACTGAAGTTCTGTCCACAGTAGTCTGAAATGGAAAAGAACGCAAAACCCTGATGACAGGCGCCCATCAAGGGAGCCAGGATGCCTGGGGACAAGCTGGCACAAAAGCATGTCTAGGAGGAGCTGAGGAGCTCCTTCCTTCCAAGCACTTCTGGGGGGGCACACTGCATATAACTGTCAGAACTAATGGATGTATTGGGCATGATGTGCCTGCCTTCTCACTGGGGAGGGGAGGGAGGAAAGCTCTATCTGTAAATGAAGACAATTTAAAACAAGATTTCAGGATAAGAAAGGCCGCTTGTCCCAGAGCACAAAGGAGGTATAGGAACAGTGAAGGAAAAAGTGAAGCAAGGACCCTCTAGCTGGAATAAGAGACAGGAACCAATTCCTTTGGAGCTGCCTCAATGGCTGGGTGCAGTGAGGCATAAGACAAGTACACTGGCCCTTCATTCCACCATGCATTACTCAGAATAGAAGGTGGGATGGGATGGGATGGCTGGTCTGGAACAGATGTTACTAAAGCCATAATTCTCTTGGGAAAAAAATCTGTTTGCTCAATTATGTATAGAAACGGGCTACTACCCATCACAGGAAGAAGGGGTGGGATGGGGGGAGAAGAGAAAGGAGTAGGAGAGAGGAAAAAGAAAAAGAAAGGGGGAAGGAGAGAAGGAAAAAAGAAAGGGAGGGAATCGAGGATGGGGAAAACCCAACTTGGCTTAGCACACCCTCAGCCTGCCCTGGCCACAGGGCAACTCCACTGGAATGTTCTTCAATGTCTGCTTTATAAATTTATCACAGCCAATAGCTAACAATAGAATTTCTAAATTCACATCACATCCTAGAGAGATCTGCCTGCCACAAATCTAAATAGCCCTTTTCCTGAAAACTGACTACTGTGGTCCCAGCACTCTGTGCCTTTAGTCCCCTGGAAGACAAGCTCCAGTCTGGAAGGTATTACCTGTCCTGCCAATGCCTGCACTGCAGTGGACCACGATGGGCGGCCCTCTGGGATGACCTTTGAATCGCGGTCCCAAGTTCCTGACCGCCATCTTCTGCTGGTTTCTGACCACTCTGAGGAAGTCAATCAGGCTGTCAGCTGAAGAAGGGACCCCATAATCTGGCCAGCTCAGGAACTGGAAGTGGATCACCTGTCTTTTTTGTCGTTCCTGAGGGCCAAAAGTCACCACTGATGAGTGCTAGGCACCCCTTCCTACCCTCCCCTCCATAATCTTTACTCCTCCCAAGACCAGTTAAGGCAATATTTCTGCCTCTAACTCATGGCCCCTCATCCTTATTCTCTTCAGCCCTCTCAGTCCCCTTCCCTTTGGGCATCCATCTTCACCAGCTCTTTATTCCTAGTTATGCTGAGCCCCTTCCCCAGTGCCTTTCCTCCTGGCTCTTCTCCCTTCTCCTGAATTTCCCCTATCAGAACCTCCCCAAGATGCAAGCTCCATTTCCAACCACTGGAAAAAAAAAACCACCTCTTTGTCAAGTGCCAGTGCTCTATTTCCCAAGGAGGCAGCCCAGAGCACAGCCCTAGGACAACCCATGTTGTAGGGCCCACATACAATGCCACCATGCAGGGATGGCAAGGAGGAGATAGGGCCCACTTTGTGGTACTTGGGAACTCTCCCAATCAGATTCCAAGACACCAACATGGAGTGCCTCCCAATTCTCCTTTTCCCTTACTCAGAAATCAGTGCTAGCTGGAGATTTGAGGGCGGCACCAAAGAGAAGGAACATAAGAGGATTACTTCTGTGTTATGAATTTCCAGCGTTGTTTTCTTATAATGGTTCATGTTTTCCACTCCTTGATTGGTCACTGTGAGAAAGCCAAATTGGATCTGACAGTCTTTTTCCAAAGGCCAGTACTGGCCACACTTTCTCCTACCACCTTCTTCGAATCTGGAGGGAGACACACAAAGGCCCAGAGTCAAGCGGAGTTCACTAGTTAGCCACCCACCCTCACCAGAGCACATCTCCCGAGTCCTGCAGCAGCCGAGCACTGTGCCATTCTCAGACCCACTTTAAAATGTCTCTCTCTTTGCTTCCCCACACAAAAGTAGAAGACCAGATCCCTTCTAAAAGAGAAAATTTTTGCATTGCTACTGCCATCCAGGAAAAGGCCTCTTGGTACCTCAGGTGTCTAGTCACACACACACATCATGTCCACTGTACCAAAGAACAGCCAGAGGAAAAGGGCCTTCCAGGAGATCCTAGTATGCTTGGATCAGAGGGAAGGGCAACTGTGAGCCCTAACTGTCCCACAACTGGTGAGGGGGCTCCAGAAACACCTCAGCCTGAGCTAAGTAGAAGGAGGGACACATAAAGTAAAATCCAATCAGCATTTATTAAACATCCACCAGGCATGAGGCACTCTCCTCAGCTCAGGAGTCCCTGCTGTCAAGGAGACTGATTCCACCAGAGCTGATGGCATGAACACAGAGAGGAAGAAAAAGTAATTTAGGATTATCAGGCGAGATGAAGAAGGACTCAGGAAAGGGAGAGAGGGACTCCAAAAACAGAGTACATTCCAGGCAGGGGCGACACTGCAGCAAAGACCCAAAAGCCACAAGTGAGGTCAGATGTGGGAAACAGTCAGTGATCAGTCTGGCTCAAGCAGAGAATGATCCAGACGGAAGCCAGGTTAGTTCCACCCTACAGGAAACAGAAACACTGTGAATTTCTGATGTGAGGGAAGTGAGGGACTCAGACCTGTGTTTCAGGCATGCTCATTTGGCAGCTGTTTGGAGGACAGATGACTGAGATGCTGGGAGGGAAGAGACCAATTAGGAGGGCTGGAATGAGGGTCCTGTGAGTGGAAGAGACAGGTGGGAAATGTGGTGGAGCTCTATTTGACAAGACCTGGCAACTGACTGGCCTCTGGGTGAGGGGAAGGAGGAGGCAGGAGAGGGAAGAGCCACAAATGACTCTGAGCTGTGAATCTAGGTACCTGGGAGGATGACAAAAGCAAGGAAGTTAGGAGGAGAGACAGACTGACGGAAAAAATAATGGGTTCCTCTGGGGACACAGTGAATTGGAGATAAATGGCCATTCAGGAAGAGATCGCCAATGGTCATTTGGTCATGTGGGACTGGACCTCAGCAGAGAGACATGGGCTGGATATGTAGACTAATGGGACGATAACTTAAGCCAGAGAAGCTGTGAGATCAAGAGAAGGCAAATTGAGAGAGAAGAAAACGAGCCAGGACAGTCACCTGGAGGATATCCATGCTTAGAGAATGGGACACAGATGATAAACCAGCAAAGGAGAGTAACCTGGAGTCATCACAGAGATAGAAGAACCAGAAAGGCATAGTTATCACAAAAATCCAGGAAGCAGAGCATATCCACGAGAGCAGGGAACAGCCAAGTGTCAAAAGCATCAGTAAGTCCTTTCAAATAACAGAAAAAGGAGGTGATGGTAATGGAAAAGTAAAGAGGAATGGAATGGCTAGAGATCACAATGAGCACAGAGAGATGGTGGGAAACATACAAGGTTGGGGTCTGAGAAGAATTCTGGAGTTCTGGACAGTGGAGATCGAAGGATCATAGGCGAGCTCAGGGAATGACCATCCCTCTGAGTATGGCTAATAATAGATAATATCATAATAATATAGAGTGAACATGCAGGTCTTGGGAGTTGAGGAAGATGATGAACTGGGAGGCCAGGATGGGACAGCAATATGTATACTGAAATTCCCTCTCCTCCCCAACCCCAGTATAAGGGCAAACTTGGAACTGTGAGTCAGGTGACTCAGGGACTCCCTGAGAAAGGAAGACAGACAGACTGGGAATCAGATAGACAGGCTCTGGACAGAGAGATATAGACAGATGCAGGTTACCATACCTTCCTTGACCTTATTGTATTCCCATCTGACACTAGTTCACTATGTCTTTTCTAGTCTATAGTTTCTGGGGAACAGGGGCAGATTGCATAGGCCGCTGGGAGGGTGGGGGAAGGAAGGAGCAGTGCTCAGGGGGAAGGGTCAATGTAGATACAACTAGGGAAAAAAAGAAAGCAAATCATTCTCATAACTCTTTCCTTTTTATGAAGTGCCAAGAGTCAGAGAACCTTGGAAAACAGCAGTCAGAAGCACCTAAAAAATTACCTAGTCCAGGAAAGTGCTTTATAAATCTTAAAGCATGACATAGATATATTACTACAAAGAAACTGAGGTCAGAGTTCAAAATTACTTGTTCAAGTTCTCCCAGGTTGTAGAATAATGGGGGCCAGAAAGACCATACTCCTTTTAGTGATGCTGGAAAATAGGGAAAGTCTGAATCAATGAGTTGTTTTTTTTTAAATCCAAATCAATGGTTTCACATACCATTCCAAACTCTTGCATTCACCAATGCTGCTAACAAGTAGCATAATGGCTTTTTATGAATATTAAGAAGCTTCTAAATGGTTTGTGTTGATTTTTTCCAGTCAAGGAGAGGAAGGGAGGAAGAAAGTCTAACAGGCACAGAGAATTTTGTTACTGACTAATCAGTCTCTGAATTATAGCGACTGACTGGAAAGAGAAAGAGAAGGAGAAGAAAGCTGAGCATAGTCTGATACACATTCTAGATTTTAAGAAAGTAGATTTCAAAGGGAAAAGAAGAAATACCATGAAAACTTTACAGGGGAAGTCAGTCCACGAGGGATGGGAAACTCTCAGTGATAAAATTCTGAAGACTATGGGAAATAATTCCAACAAGAAGGGAAAATGGGACTTTTGTCAAAAAGAGCAATAATACACCCAGAACTCCCTAACCGACTCGGATTTTAATAGGAGACTGTGTACAGAAGGCAAAAGCATAAGTAGTTAACCTAGGCTGAACACCAAAATAACCTAGTATTCAAAGAGTGGTGTCAGGTCTAGTGAGACCCAGCCTGGGCAGAAACTAGCCAAGGAAGCTAAGGGAAATGGGGCTTTTTGTTGGTGTTTTAGGTGGTTTTGGGGAACTGTTTTATTTTAGTTACATTTAGGAGAAAGAAATCCAGAAAGGGATAGCAGGATTAATGTTTGCAGTGGATAAGACAGATGGTAACTCAGGGAGGGCTATTCAGTTTTTTATTTTGCTTTTCTAAGTTCTGCCAAGGAGAATGACCCCAAGACAGGAAAGAAGAGAAAAGTAATCAATGGCAGGGAATAGTTAGCAGAGATGAGTAAGGAGGCAAGAAGATAGCTTAGCTGCCCTGGATGAGTTCAAGTGGCTCAGGCAAGTACCATCCCAGTGGCCAGTCAGTCAATGACATTGGAAAGATCATGGAGGAAAGGAGGGGAGCCCTAAGGCAAGAGACAGGAACATACCAAAAAAGGAAAGAGGTCACGTTTACAAAGTCCACGATACTGAGCTTGGCAAAAATCTAGAGTGGATTATTAAAGAAATGGCAACTATGAAGAGGGCAAGCAACAATCCAGAGTCAGCACGGCTTCATCAAGAACAGGCCACGCCAGACCTTTTTCCCTTTCTCCACAGTTACTAACCTGGTGGGCCAAGGAATGTTCTATGGGTAGTTTGCTAGGTTTTATTAAAACTATAAATGAAAGTACCTCATACAGTTCTTATGGAAAAGACTGGGAGATGTGAGCTGGATGATAATACAATTAGGCAGAGTCAGAACTGGTTGGATGGCTGGCTTGGAAGAGAAGTTAGGTTAAGTATCTGATGCCAACTTGGAAAGAGGCTTTTAGCGGGAGAGCTCTAGGGATCTATACAGGCCCAGGCTATTTAACATTTTTGTCAAGGAGCACAGATAACACACTCATCAAACTTGTGGAAGACACAAAGCCTGAGGGAGAGCTAACACGCTTGATGACAGGATTCAAAAAGCATTCTGATGCTAGGACACTGGTGTAATGGCAAGCACAGAAGTGGTTCACACCTTGTTCCAGCTGTTGAATTAACACCTTGTTTCAGTTCAAGTTTCTTTTGAGCCTTGTATCAAGTCTGTTAAGAAACAGAACGTGTCAACCCTAGAACTCATAAACTCCTGAAAGAGGAAGGGGAGGAGCTAATGACCATATATAAGGAGAGGTCCAGGCTAGAGAGAGAACTGAGAAGAGGATTCTTGTGGTGGCAGTCAAGAAGGAGAAAACTTGTGGTATCCCAGCACTCTGTTTGTCTGCTCTGTCTGTGTTGATGTTTGTCTGTGATACTTTGTACAGATGCCCTGGGACCTTACTGGAAGCCATGAAAGAGGATTTTCTGGTTGTATGTCTACAGAATCCTGGAGGAGGGTTTTGGAGGTCCTGGGACTTTACTGATGATTTGTGCTGATCTCCTGGACCTTGTTTGTGGGTCTGTGTTGATTTCTATGTTGGTGATTTGTGCGGAGTTCTCAGATCTTGTTGGTGGCTCTGAGTTGATTTCATAGGCAAATAGTGAATTGATGATGCTGCCGGCAATGTATATGAATATTATTGTGGCTCTGTCAAGCTTTGTCTTCCCAGAAACAGGAACTGTGAAGGACTTAAGGTGGACTGGACTTGTGAACTTCAATATGGAAAGGGAACTCGATGAAGAACTGCACAAGGAGCTGGACAAGGAACTAGGAGCTGCCTGCATTTGAACCCAGGTGACAGTTGGAGCTGGGACCATGGAAGAGGAAACATGGAAGCTGAGAGCCAGCCTTGAGTCAAGCTGAAAGAAGACTTTTTACTTGGATACTGTGTACTGACTAAGAAGATTATGATTTACTGTGACCTAGGGGTGGAAAACTTTGACTTTTGTATTTTGTGATTGAATTAAGGATTTTGTGATTGACAAAGTGAATATACTTTGTTTAAAACTTATGTGACCACTTTGGTGAAAACTATGTGGCCATTTTAGTGATAAGTTGTTGTAAAGCCAAGCACTAGCACCTTTTCAGAAGAATGCTACTGTGAACAGCTTTTAAGGCTCTGATTACACAGTACAGCAAACACTCTATTTATTCCATAACAAATCAAAGCAAAACATACACAGTAAATCAAAGTACAGCATTCAAAATGTTACAGCTTATCACAGAAAATCAAAATATAGCATTCACAACAACTTATCACAGACAATGGCCATAGTTTCCACCACAGTGGTCGCAAAGTTTTCAACAAAGAACAATCATTTAATAACTCAATCATTCCGGGTGGCTAGATGGCACAGTGAATAGAGCACCAGCCCTGAAGTAAGGAGGACCTGAGTTCAAATGCAGCCTCAGACACTTGACACTTAACCAGCCATGTGACCTTGGGCAAGTCATTTAACCCCAATTGCTCTACCTTCCCCCCTCCAAAAAGCCAAAAAAAACCCAAACCCCAAAAAACTCAATCATTCCATCATCCTTAAGGAGGTTTGCCTCCTCAAGGAACACAAAATACAACAGTTAAACTTTTCCACTCATGGAGCACACTAAGTTAACTCAATCAGTCACTTATTCAGTCATCAATCACTAAGTACAATTATTTAGTCAGTCAATCATTATATCAACTTGATCATTCAATCATCCTTCATCATTCACTATTCAATCATCAGAAAATACACAGATCCTCCACCCTTAGGTCACTAGTAAATTTACAATTTCTCAGGCAGTACACAGTATCTAAGTAAAGTCTTCTTTCAGCTTGACTCGGGGTGGTTTCTCAGATTCCCTGAATCCCTTTCCATGGTCCCAGATCCTACCTGGATTCACCAAACTGTCACCTAGGTTCAAAGGCAGACAGATCCCAGGTCCTTGTCCAGCTTTCCCTGCAGTCTCTCTTCCATGCTAAAGCTCACAGCATCCAGTCCATCCCAAATCCTTCACAGTCTCTGTTCCTGGGAAGTCAAGGCTTAACAAAGCCATAAACAAGTCCATTCAAAGTACCAGCATCACATGCTTCCTCAGTCTCTGGCAACTCCAGCTAGCCCTTGGACTCAGCAAAAGTTTCAGCTGGTTCCCAGAATCAAAATTCACTCCATCCAGGTTTTCAAAATCAAAACCATTCTCTTCAGCCTTCGGAGGGGAGGCAGGGAAGACTTTCCTCTTCAGCCTCCTCAGCTCCTCTTCAGCATCCCTGGTAGCAGCAGCTTCTGCCTCCATGGAGTTTGCTCCAAGAAGATCTGTTTCAGTTACCAATTCTCAGTCCACAAGTAGCAGTAGCAGCTCAGCTTCCAGATGCTGCTGAAAGAAATTCTCTCTTTCTCCAGCGGTAGCAGCTTTTGCCTCCAAGAAACTTGCTCCAAGAAGATCTGACTCCCTCTCTGGGTTTTTCCTCATATATAGTATTGCCCCTCCCAGTTCAGCCCCTTTCTGTTATATCAGCAACAGAAGACAGGAGTTCATACCTTCTGTTTCTTTAATAAAGGCTTAATCTGAACTAGGTGCTAAGTACCTCTTAGCTTAGCAATACTAAAGGAACTTCAAATCTCATTACTGTTAGAGTTGTTGAGTTCTGACATGGTGAATGCTGTATTTTGATTTTCTATGAATGTTTTGTTCTGATCTGTTACTGAATAAATAAGAGAGCTCACTATACTGTGTAATCAGAACCTTGAAAGCTGTTAGCAGCAATCCTCTGGAAAGCTGCTAATGTGTGGCTTTACAATTGACTAATCTAGCAGATTAATCTAATAAAATGAACTTTTATAGGGATAAATGTAAATTCTTAAACTCTGGTTCAAAAGATGGACTTCACAAATACAAGATGGGGGGGAAGGAGAGAGACAACAATTCATTTGAAAAGGATCTGTAGACTACACATTCAGTGGAAACCATCTGTGGAGCCCTGGGAATGGTTCTGGGCACCAGGAAAGACATTGATAAGTCAAAGAGACATCCAGAGAAGAGCAGCTGGGACAGTGAAAGGGCTTGAGGTCCATGGCATTTAAGACGAAGGAAGACACTGAGAGTGTTTAGTCTAGGGAAAGCTCAGGGGGCACATAGTAGCTGTATTCAAACTCATGAAGGTCTGTCAAGTGGAAGAGGGATTTAACCTTGTTCAATTTTGCCCCAGAGGGCAAAGCAGGAGCTGCCAAGAGTCAGACTTAGAACTTTGTTGTTGTTCAATCATATCCAACTCTTCGTGACCCCATTTGGGGTTTTCTTGGCAGAGATACTAGAGTGGTTTGCCATTTCCTTCTCCAGCTCATTTTACAGATGAGGAAACCAAGGCAAACAGGGTAAACTGATTTGCCCAGGGTCACATAAGGGTCAGTATCTCAGGTCTTCACAATTCCAAACCCAGAGCTCTGTCCATACTGCCACCAAGCTAGTCTTAGACCTAGACTTTGTCCTGATGTCAGGGAAAACTTTCTAAAAATTATGTCCACCTAAAAGTGACATGGTCTCCCTTATTTGAGGGCTTCAGGCAGAGATTAGATGGTCATTTGGGGTTATGTTGTAAAAGTGATTCTTTGCGATGGATGGCTTGGAGCAGATGGCTGTTTAACTTTAAATTCTGTGATATAGGCCAACCTACCCATTTTATACATGAGGAAACTGAGGACATGAGAATTTAGGTAATCTGTCCAAGATGACACAGAGAGCCTGAAAATTATGGATCCCGAGTCTTATCCAATTGCTTTTTCCAACACACAAATTGATAAATGATCACTAGATGATGATACCTAGCTAATATTCTGACCCCTGACTGCTCTTCAGCAGAAATCACAGGAAAAGACACAAATTCACAGCCACATGTGATGGGCTTAACAAGGTCAAAACCTCCTTAGGGGAAAGCCATCTATGTGTCTCCTCTGGTGTACCTAGAACAGGGTTGGGCCACCTCTGACACAGAGGAGTCAATAAAAAAAAAAGCTGCTGAACTGAATTTAGTTAAGGACTTACTAGGAAATGATGGTAAAGTCACTTTAGTCCTTGGGTATGGTTATCAAGTTATATAGCTATGATGAATCCACAAGATTCATTACCATTACAATTTGATTATACCAATTCTTCAGTAGAGAGTGACACAGCTTACTCTCCTTTCTACTAGGATTTTTCTTTTTTTCAAGTGAGAATTGTTCAATTTCATTTTTTTTCAAATTATGTATAAAAACATTTTTAACATTCTTTATTTTACAAATTTTTGAGTTCTAAATTCTTTCCATCCCTTTCTTTCTCCCTCAGAAGGTAAGCAATTTAATACAGGTTATACATGTTCAATTGTGCAAAATCTATTTCATGTTAGCCAGGTTATAAAAGAAAACACACACACACTAAAGTACACCGTTCTAGTTTTGCTTATTTTGTTTTACATCAGTTCATGTAAGTCTTTGCAGCTTTTAGACAGAACCCACAAAGTGACAGAGAGAAACAAATATCCTGCTGAAGGCAGCCCAGCAGGCCTACAGGAAGGGTCCACCGCAGCTGAGCTCAGCCCCATGTGAACCCGCAGTTTTAGCCCCAGGGTGGCCCCAACCAGCTGTGGCTGGAGCAGACTTTGGAAGAGTGGATCACCAGCAGCTGTGGCAGTTTCCAGAATTATCAACCCATAAATGCCAAAGACAAAGTAAAAGGTCAGTGTGGACTTTGTGAGAACAGGGGAACTGAGAGTACAGTGCAGCCACTGCCCCTGGGGCAAGTAGGCAAGAAGCAATGGAGGTGCTGCTGCTGTGCAGCTGCTTCCATGTGGCTGTTTCAGAGCTCTTGGCCTGCAGATTGTAGGGGGACCAAGTGACCATTCTGAGGGGTCATCACTCTTGCTTTAACCTGCTTGGATCTGGATTGCTGTCTTGGGTGGAGGTCCTAGGGTGTGTGACCAGTGAGCCATAGCTTGTGGGAGCTATACAGAGGGCACCCAACTAATAGCTCCAGCAGCTGTAAAAACTCCAGTGATTTGGGACAAAGATCTCCTCTCTGGAAGCAGAGTTCTACTGTGGCAAAGAGCTCAAAAGTCAAGTAACTGAGTGGCAACATGAACAAGCAAAGGAAGCAAAGCAAACACAGCAATCAAATGTTAGATTCCTTTTTTCGGGACCAAAAGAATCAAAGCATGGAACAGGAGGAAAACAATGAAGTCAGAACTCCTGCATCAAAAGCTTCCAAGAAAAATATGAAGTGGTTATAGGCCATGGAGGAGCTGAAGAAGGATTTTGAAAATCAAGTAAGAGAAGTAGAGGAAAAACTGGGAAGAGAAATGAGAATAGTGCAAGAAAATCATGAAAAGAGAGTCAACAACCTGACTGAAGAAAATAACACCTTAAAAAATAGACTAACTCAAATGGCAAAAGAGGCTCAAAAAGCCAATGCGGAGAAGAATGCTTTAAAAAGCCAAATTTGTCAGCTGGAAAAAGAATTTCAAAAGCTCACTGAAGAGAGTAATTCCTTCAGAATTAGATTAGAGCAAATGGAAGCAAATGACTATGAAAAATCAAGATACTATTAAACAGATCCAAACAAATGAAAAAATAAAAGGCAATGTGAAATATCTTATTGGAAAAACCAACTGACCTAGAAAATAGATCCAGGAGAGATAATTTAAAAATTATTGGACTACCTGAAAGCCATGATCAAAAAAAGAACCTAGAAATCATCCTTCAAGAAATTCTCAAGGAAAATTGCCCTGATATTTTAGAACCAGAGGACAAAATCGAAATTGAAAGAATTCACTGATCACCTCTTGAAAAAGATCCGAAAAAGAAAACTCCTAAGAATATTATAACCAGGTGTCAGAGTTCTCAGATCAAGGAGAAAATATTATAATCTGCCAAGAAAAAACAATTTGAATACTGTGGAAACACAATCAGGATAACACAAGATACAGCAGCTTCTATATTAAGGGATGGAAGGGCTTGGAATATGATATGCCTGAGGTCAAAGGAGCTAGGATTAAAACCAAGAATCACCTACCCAGCAAATAATGTTTCAGGGGAAAATATGGTCATTCAATGAAACAGGACTTTCAAACATTCTTGATGAAAAAAATCAGAGTTGAATAGAAAATCTGACATTCAAATACAAGAAGCAAGAAGGTAAACAGGGAAAAGAAATCATAAGGAATTTATCAAAGTTGAACTATCTACATTCTTTCATGGAAAAATGATAATTGTAACTTATGAAAGTTTTCTCAGTATGAGGATAGTTGAAGGGAATATAAATGTGTATGTGTGTATATATATACACACACAAACATACATATATACATATACATATATGTCTATTGAGGAGGGTATATGTGCATATGAATACATATGCGAGTGTGTATATATATATATGTGTACAGGTATACATGGATAGAGGGCACAGGATCAATTAAATAGGAAGGGATGATATTTAAAAAATAAAATTAAGAGGTGAAAGGAATATAATGAGAAGAGACAGCAAGAGACAGAATAGGGTAAATTATCTCCTACAAAAGAGACAAGGGAAAACTGTCACAATGTAGGGGGAAAACTGTCACAATGTAGGGGGAGAACAGGAAGGCAAAAGGGAATGGGTCAACCTTACTCTCACTGAATTCAGCTTAAGGAGGGAATAACATACACACTAAATTGGGTAGGGGGAAGGGGATAAGAGGGGAGATGATAGAAGGCAGGGCAGATTGGGGGAGGGTAGTTAGAAGCACACACTTTTGAAAAGGGACAAGGTCAAAGTAGAAAACAGAACAAGTGGGGGGCGGGATAGGATGGAGGGAAATATAGTCAGTCTTTCACAATATATCCACTATGGAAATGTTTTGTGTAACTACACATATACAACCTATACTGAATTGCTTATCTTCCCAGTAAGGGTGGGTGACGAGGGAAGAAAGGAAAGAATCTGGAATTCAAAGTTTTAAAATCAAATGTTTTAAAAATTATTATTTTTATTATTATTATATATATTTTTAACATGCAACTGGGAAATAAGATATACAGGCATGGAGATATACAGATATACAGGATGGAGATCCATCTTGCCATACTGGAAAGTCAGAGGAGGGATGGGGGAAGATATAGGAGACAGAATTCAGTGGGACTGCTGTTTTGGGGTGGTGGGTAGGGGACAGACAGGGAGAAAATTTGTAACTCAAAATCTTGTGGAAATGAATGTTGTAAACTAAAACTAAACATAAAATGTATTTTAAAATATTTTTTAAAAAAGTTTTTGGAGGTTTTTCTGAAAGCACTCCTGCCAGGATTTTTCTGACCTTCATTATCAGAAAACGAAAACCAATCTCCTGTCTCCCTCCTGCAGATCTTGTTCCAATATCTTTTTTTCCTTTTTTTTTTTTTTTTGGAGGGCAGTTGGGGTTAAGTGACTTGCCCAAGGTCACACGGCTAGTTTTTGTGTTAAGTGTCTGAGGCCGGATTTGAACTCAGGTCCTCCTGACTCCAGGACCGGTGCTCTGTTCACTGCGCCACCTAGCCGCCCCCCTTGTTCCAATATCTTGACATTTGATTCCATTATCTTAACATCTTACATCATGATCTTTGAAGTTCTGTTTTCTGATCACATCCACCTGTCTTTTTCTTCACCTTCAACCATTCATGTTTTCACCTGATATTTAATAATATAATATAAACATACTCTTCTAACCTCAGTTCATCTCCCCTATTCTGGCAGCACCTGCCTCCACTCACAATGAGGGTAGGGAGGGCTGGTACTGGGTAGTAGAGGAACAGGTACTCACCGGGTGGTCATGACAATCACCAGAACTTTCTGCTCCCAGACCATGAGCCAAAAGTCATGGTAGGTGTTCTCCAAGGGACCTAAAGTGATAGAACAGGAGATGGCGTGTGAAACAAGCAAACATTTCTTTCCTTCTCTCCTCTTTCCTCTTCCATGCCCGAACTAACCATGGGATCCACATCAGCCTTCTGCTCTTTAGGTTATTTGCTTTCTCTGTCATTAGGTTTTCTCCTGAAGAATTAATCCATGGTCATAGTTCCAACGATCACTTCTATGATGATTTGCCAGTCTATCTGGCTGGTTCTTCCCTTTCAGCTAAGCTGGGGTCCCAAATAACCATCCTGGATGACTCGGTCTCATCTCAAACTCAACAACAGATCGTGTTCTTTTCCCTGCCTTTCTTCCTTCCCTTTCCCTCCCACGCAGAGACCTCTCTCCGGATCTTCAGGTTTTTGTCAGATACACCAGCAATCTCCTGACCCCTGGCAGAAACGCTGGTTCCCCCTCCCTCCTTTCATCTTTTCTTCCTCCCAAAAGTTGGGTAGTTAACAAATCCTGTCAACTTCTTTTAAAGTTTCTCTCCTTCCCTTGGCATTTCCTCTGCTACAAGTCTAATGCAGGTTCTCTTCTCATCTGCCTCCTAGATGACCTCTGATTAGTCACTCTTTCTCCAATCTACCCAACCACCTACCTAGAAGTAGTAGTAGTAGTAGTAGTAGTAGTGAAAAGAGAAATGGATTTAATGTTAGAGAACCTGAATTCAAATCCCACTTTTGGCAAGTGTTACTTTTGTGAACACCTAAACTATAAAACAGCTGGGGGGAGGGGTGTGGTAGACTCGACGACCCCTAAGATCCCTTCTAACTCCAAATCTATGTATGATTCCAGGATAAAAGTTCATAATGTTCCTAAAACTATGCATCTATCTTGCCACTTCCCTGCTAAAAAATCAAGAATGGCTGTCTCTGTTCTATATCAAATCTACTCTCTTCTGTCTGGCTTTAAAGGCCCTCCATCATGTTATCTAAGCCCACCAATCTTATTTCCCAGGACTCCTGGAGATGAGATGCAGACTGTGCTTAAATTGGGTTGATCTGATTCCTCGATATCACACAAATATGCTCTCCTCAGATGCAATCTCCCCCTAATCTCTGCTTAGATTCTTTCCCCTACATTGAACATCTTCCCTTCTTCCCTCTACCAGTACATCTTTAGGCCACATTTTCTTCTTGTTTATCAGCCTGTTCAAGAAGCCAGTCCATATTAGGCTGATTCTTTGAATCCAATACCTTCTTTTGTGGGTCACTCAATGACCCATAGATTGCCAACTTAATTCTGTAACTTTAGCACCTGATTCATGGTCCTTGTAGTTCTTTCTCCCTAACCTCTCATTGACTTTGGAGCCCTTCAATACTCATGCTGATGCCCCTTTGACAACCAGACCCCATAATAATTTCCTCCACGTTCAATTCCAATGACTCTCTTCTCTCTCTTCACTTTAGTCACAAGGCATGCAGCCATACCTTAGATCTTAATCTCTGCTTTCTTTCTACAATTCCAGGAACAAGATGTCCTTCTTAGGATAAGCTGATCCCTGTAAATCCCATCACCATGCAGCTGACTCAGTTTTGGATACTCAACACCTTCCCACCTCCCCCAGCCTCCTCTCCCCTCAACTCCTCCCAAAGATTTCCTCAGTAGAGAGCCAGACTCTCCAGCTGACCCTCCTATTTCCCTCTGCAGCTGCCCTCTGGCGTCCCCCACCCCTCTTTCCATCTTCCTTCTGTGTGTTGTCTTCCCCTGTTAGACTATAAACTCCTGAGAGTAAGGACTGTCCTTCTCTTTTTATACAATGTTTAGTACAGTGGCCGGCACACAGCAGGCACTTAATAAATGTTTAGTGAATTGAACTGAACTCTGTCAAAATTACAAGACATCCAATACCTTGAACACTCTATTCTCTGACCAAACCCCCCTGTCCTTCCTGTTCTCTCCTCCACCATTCCCTTTTTCACCTTCTATGTAATAATACATGACCTAGACCTCTCACAATCTCAGTCCATTTCTCCTCCTCTGTTATCACTTGCCTCCACACCCACATCAGACTCCAAGGTCTTCATTAATGCTTCCCCTTGTAACTCCTTGCCCTCCCACTCCTGACCCCTGAACTGTTCATTCACTGGCCCCCTGGGAAGCCCCATACTTATGAATGATCCTTGCCGTACAATTTTGATGCCTGCTAAGCATCGCAAGACACAGCAAAGCAACATCCTCCTGCCTGCCACAAATTTATGATGACCTAATCTTGGAGCTGAACCCTCACTACCAATCATTCCTTTCCACCCTGACCTCCCCATCTCACTTCTCACAACAACTTCCCCAGATCTAAACTGCTGACCTAACTGAAAGGGGAAGAATTAGAGCAATTTAATAGAGAGGAGTTGGTTCTCAGTGAATCAAGAGTGCAACAGCATAGTAGACTTTATGACCAAAGAAGAGTTTGGAGAGCATTATAAAATGCAAAATGGACAATCTTGATTACATTAAATTGAAAAGTTTCTATACAAACGAAGCCAATGTAACCAAGATTAAGAGAGAAGTGAGAAATTGGGAAAGAATATTTACAACCAGTGTCTCTGATAAAGGCCTCCTTTCTAAAATATACAGGGAATTAAGTAAAATCTACAAGAATACAAGTCATTCCCAATTGATAAATGGTCAAAGGATATGAACAGGCAATTTTCAGAGGTATAAATTAAAGATATCTATAAGCATATGAAAAAATGCTCTAAATCACTATTGATTCGAGAAAAGCAAATCAAAACAACTTTGAGGTACCACTTCTCACCAGTCAGATTCGCTAAGATGACAAAACAGGAAAATGACAAGTGCTAGAGAGGATGTGGAAAAACTGGAACTCTAATGCATAGTTGGTAGAGCTGTGAATTGATACAACCATTCTGGAGAGCAATCTGGAACTATGCCCAAAGGGCTATAAATAATTGCATACCCTTTGACCCAGTAATACCACTTCTGGGAGTGTATCCCAAAGAGATCATAGAAGTGGGAGGAAGACCCATATGTACAAAAATATTTATTGCAGCTCTTTGTGGTGGCAAAAAACTGGAAATTAAGGGGATGCCCATCAATTGGGGAATGGCTAAACAAGTTGTAGCATATGAATGTAATGGAATACTAATGTGCTATAAGAAATGGGAAGGAGATGGACTTCATATTTATCTGGAGA
>CM053598.1:38770278-38790031 GCA_028646575.1 Pseudocheirus occidentalis | reverse complement strand
CCTGCCCGTAGTGCTTTCTGTCTTGTGGAGAGTTTTGGAGCTTGAAAATCTGTTTAGCGTCCCATTTTATGAGTTTTTTAGTGTGTTTGTGTGGGAGCTGTGGTCCTTTGCTGCTTCTATGCCGCCATCTTGGCTCCGCCCCCCAACTCATCAAGAATATTGAAGTTATATATCATAACCTCTTCATGGTTATGGGTTAAAACATTGAAAAACTGTTTGGAACCGAACACTTTGTTTTATTCATAATAATAACAACAACAAGCCTGCAGTGGCTGTAATTGATCTAGACTGAGGTGACTTGTTGTCCAGATCAGAGGCCTCCCTTCGAGCCTCTTCTGTACCCGTGCTCACCACTGTGACCTCCAGCTTCAGCCGCATTGTATGTGAGCTCCAGAAGTTGTCTCCATTCTTACAGCTCCCTGCCCTGCCTGTCTTTCTGCTCTTTGGTCTCTGAAGAATCCCTGGTCTCTTCATCTCTCCATGCTCTCCCATCCCGTCACTCTTTTTCTGGCTTCATTTCTCTCCATCCAGGTTCTTGGCCATTTAAACAATGTACTATCCTCTACCCTTGAATCCCTTGCCCTGTTATTCTCCTGATGTTCCTTCTCCTCCTCATTCCCAGCCATTTAGGAGGCTGTTACAATAAAGTAAACTAGAGTTCATAAGGGGCTGAACTTTGTTGCTGACTGCCTGAGTGCAGAGAAGGGGCCATATAGGTCCCCTGTTCAGGTCCTTGGAAGGCCAGTGGCTGGTGGAGATGAGGAGAAGTTGGGAAATTACACGGCCATAGGAGGGGCAGAGTGGGGAGTGTTGTGAATGGGTGAAGAGTAGGGATAGTCTAATGTTAGACACAAGACGCTATTTGGCTGCTACGAGGAGAGTGGGATGCAATCCATCTTCCCACCCTGATTGCTGGATCACACACCCTTAGAGTTATGCCACCTGCAGACTTTGGAGATCACTGACCTAGAAGGTAAAACATTAACCCCCTAGTCTGGTCTTTAACAGTTTGCATCCTTGGCTGGCTCTATTAAGAACGGGGGAGACAAACATGGGAAATGGAGTAGAGAGCTGCAAAACAAAATGCCAGGTGAGGTCTGAGGAGGGAGGATTGTTTGTGATTCAGGGGTTAAGATAGAAAATGGTATTTGAGTTGGGTTTAAAGGATGGGAAGGGATTTGAGAAGCAAAGAAGGAGAGGAGGGGCATGAACCAAGACCCAGAAGTGTTCTTTAACCTAACTTTGTGGCCTTATTTCAGTCTACTTTCTCAGGGCCATCCTTTATCCTATGCTCCATATTCCAGCAGGTTGGACCACTCCCTTCCCCCGACTCCATCCTGTGTCTTTGCACACATCCACATCCTTCTTCCATGTCACCTCTTCTGGGAAATGCTTCCATTTCATGCCTGCTCTTCCTCCCTCCCACTCCCCGCCAGCTGACAGGGGGAGATGCTTTCCTAAACAGCTGTTGTGGTGCTCTTTCTAGACCCCTCCTTTGTCTAATCACACTCTGCTTTCTAGCATACATATCTGTGCATATTTAATAACACCTCCCACCACCCTCCGTCCTCCAGTTAGATTGTAAAGAGAGCACCTTGTTTTTCAGTTTTGTGTCCCAAGAACTTGGCACGTGTTTTTTTGAATTGTTGAAGTGGACGCTCATTGTGATGTTTGTTATACGAAAAGTCTAACACTATGAAGATGTTTTTTCTTTCCATTTTTAAAGAGAAAGAATGTTTTGAAACTCAATGTCCAGTGTCAACCACGCTGACTCTAGATCCAATTTTAATCCTACTATAATAGGAATAAAGAAAACAGTAGAGCAGAGAAATCTTATAAGGCACAAATGTGTTCGTTTTGTAGGTTGGCGGACTGCTGATGAAGAATATTAGAACAAGTTTTGGTCAGTAAATTACCTAGAAGCATTAAGAACCCTGGAATTCTTTTTTTCTATTTTTAGAAACTAGAAAACTAGGCACCAGGACTACACAATGATTTCTTTAAAATAAACCAGTTTACAATTTCGAATTCCCTTCCAGGTACTTTCTCTCTAGTTCTAGTGAAACTTAAGCTGTAAACTTCTCCCCCCCCCCACTGACTGTGAGAGCCCCCAAAGCTCTGGCCTGTCCTCTCTTTTCTTGCTATGCTCCCTCCCTAGCTTCAGTCACTCAGTTCTTTTCTCTCTGCAGGTGATTCCTGTTTACATCTCAGGCTCAATAATGTCTGTCAGAGCTCATCTTCTTTCCCCCACAAATCTTCCTTCCTTTATTACTGCGGAGGGCACCCCAATCCTTCTAGTCACCCAAGTCTGACGCTTACTTGTCTTCTTCAGCTCATCTCTCTCATAAACCTCATGTGCCCAGTCTGTGCCAAATGCTTTCTTTTTTCCCTCTGCAGCCTGGGTCATGATCTCATTATCTCTTACCAGCCTCCCTGCCTCTCTCTGTGTTCAGATCCATTTCTAAGTCATAAGTCACCTAGTGGCTCCCTGTTGCCTTTAGGACCAATATAAAATGCTGTTTGGCTCCTCTTCACCACCTGGCTGCCTCCTGCCTTTGGGCTTCCTAACACTAGCATCTCCTCCATGAGGAGGCATCCGTGGTCCACACCCCCTGACCTCAGCCTCTTGGGATCTCCTCAGCTGGTGGTGCCTTCTTCTCCCAGGTCACTCTTTGCACCTGCCTCACCTGTGCTTTGGATGTACTGACACGTGTGTTCTCTATATGTAAGTGTTGTCCACCCTTTGAGAAAGAGAGCTCTTTGAACATAGCACCTCTTCCACTTTATCTGTGTATCTCCAGTGCCTAGTACAGTGTCTGTCACACAGTAGGTACTCAGTAAATGCTTGCTTGTTTGCTTTCTTTCTTGATTACTACCGCTAAGAACCCTGTGTGGAGCTAGAAACTAGAATCCTGGGCTTAGATTGTTCAGAGCACCATCTTAGTTTACCTGCTCACTAGAGTGATTTGCATTTCCACATGCTTCATGTGTGTGCCACCCACAGGGAGCCTTCCCAGCTCGGCTGAAGAAGGTGTTGATCGTAGGGGCGCCCATGTGGTTCCGAGTGCCCTATTCCATCATCAGTATCCTGCTGAAGGACAAAGTCCGTGAAAGGGTAAGGGGAGCTAACTGTGCCTCTGTGGGAGGGTGAAGCCCCCTCATCTGGAGACTAAGGAAAGGAAAGGAAAGTCTGGAGGGATGAGAGGGTGACTTAAGGAAGGTTACTTGCCCCAGTTTTTCACTCACTGCTGTGTGCTCCCGGGATGATGAGCTAAATCTAATGAAAATTATTTAATTGGAGAAAAATGATCAGGAAACAGGAAACTCCATTTTCTGTCTCTGATAGCCATTTAATACATTTCTCTCTGGGTCCAATAATCCTACTTTTACCCTTCAGGTCTGCACAAAGGTGGGCTGTTGCCTTACAAGAGAATCAATTGTGCCAAGATTAGTGGGCAGAGGTTTCCCTCAAACTGCCTTGAGACCCAGTGACTCAGAGATGGATTCAGAAGGCTTTTGAGACCTGATCTTCTTCAATTTGGATGTTGGATGTTGTGTACTAGACACAAGAAAAGCAGGGGCAGCAGTCATTCCCACTTTTATAGCCCATCCTACTGAGAGACAGAGAAAAAAAAACAGGGCAAGACCAAAGTTGTATAGGAGGTCTATGGCCAAGCTCAGAAATGAACTGACACTTTCTCCTCAAGCCAATGTTCTTCCCCAGTCTTGCCCCTCAAAGGCTAATCTTGTTTTAAAGGAGACAGAAATGACACCCCCCCACTTCCTAACTGCATATAATCCAGGGTAGCTAACTTGCCTCCAAAGTGGAGAGAAGAGTCACTTGTACTGATTGATAAACCAGAATGCTTCTTAACTTTAAAATGCTAAATATACCAATACAAATTGTGGGCAGCTGGTAGATGGGCACTGTTGAGAGCAGCCTGGGCAAACTGGGGAGATGAGGGACACTTCTCAAGACTGTCTTTAAGAAGCAAAAAGCTTCCTTCCTATCCTATCTTCCCATCACATTGCATGAGTGATGAATGTGCCAGATACCATGGCTGGAAGCATCACAGGGCTTTGACCTGAGACAGATGACATGTTCAAGTAAATCCTATTTTGTTTCCCAGCTCCCTTGTAGAGTTCTTCCTTTATTCGTTATTTGTCTGTCCATTTCACCTTCTCATGCTTCTGCCCATCTAGATTCAGATAATGAGGACAAGTGAGCTGACCCAGCATTTGCCCCGGGAGTGCCTTCCTGAAAGCCTGGGAGGATGTATAAAGTTGGACCTCACCAATTGGAACTTCCAGTTCCTGCCTCATGTGAATGGTCACCTGGACCCGCTGGATGAAATTATCTTATTGTCCCTCAGTCCCTCTGGGGACAGCGACTCAGTGCACATCCCTGGCCCCCATGCCATGACCATCTCAGAGCTGCTGGAACATTTCAGCCACCGGCAGAAGAGGGGGATTTACGAAGAGTATGAGGACATTCGCCGAGAGAACCCTGTTGGCACCTTCCACTGTTCCATGTGAGTGGGAGATGGCCAGGCCCTCCAGGCATTACTATCAGGGTGCTGCTCCTTGGCCACAGAAGCAGCCCCTGTTCTGCCCAAACATGCTCCTGCTCCTGGTTCTTTGCCAGGGGCTCTCCCATGACTTAGAGCATCATGCTTGTTTTGATGAAGGAATTGTCCCTGCCGATAAGGAAGGATGCTAGTTTAGTGGGGACATGGCCTTTGCAGATACAGAGAACTCTGCCTATGCAGGGTGACTTTGCAATTGTCTTCTGTTAAAAGCTCCCTCTGCCTTTTCTTTTTCCTTTGTAAGGAAAAAGGTGTTTTGTAAGGAGGCGGTATTGCTTTGTATTAGCTGAATCCAAACCTAGACAACTCATCCAATATTTTACCGACATTCCTCTCTGCCTCCTTTATTAGTGATGCACTCACATGACCCTCACTTGAACTACATGAACACAGACTCTTTACAGCCTTCAATCTCTGTCCCACATGAAGGGATCCAGGGGTTTCCTTACAAGGTGGAACCTTCCAATCACTGGAGCTTATAGGATGGCGAGCAGGGCTTTGCTCTTACCTGGGGCTTGTGTACAGTTTTAAGAGGCACCTGGTAACATCTTTTTATTTGGTCCTTTCAACTGGTTTTCTGGTTTTGCCTTTAATTATCTCATTTTGTGTGTTTAATTTTGTAAGCTCCCTAAAATTCCTTCTGGAAATCAGTAGAGAATACATTCTAAATGACTAAGACTGTGAATTCTCTTCGAAATCGTGTTAGTAAGAAATGTTTGTTGACAGCTGGCCTTTTATAGTCTTTGGCTTCCCTCACGTTGGCTTTTGTTTGTCTGCTCTCCACTCCAGGTCACCAGGTAACTTGGAGAAAAACCGATACGGAGATGTGCCGTGCCTGGACCAAACCCGTGTGAAGTTGACCAAAGGGAGTGGCATCACCCAGGTAAACAACATAGAGAGGCTTCGCTTTAGAAACGGTGGGGGAAAGACTAAGTCGCTGCAAAGGGAAGCATAGTCAACCAGGACGCAATGGGAGATCTGGGTTCGAGGCAGGGCTGTGCCCTTACAGGCTTGACTGTTAACAGGCCTTTTTCCTTCTCTGGACCGCAGCTGCTTCATCTATCAGATAATCACAAAGAGTGCACGAGGGTGTTGAGGAGGACTCGCGCCTCTGGCGTGGGGGCTGGCCAAGCCCTTCTCATTTTTGGGGTCTACTTTTGCCCAGCTCTGACCTATGTCTCCAAGAAGCTATAGCGTGCACAGCGGCTACTCCCTGGTAAAACTGTCTCAGGAGATGCACTAACCCAGCCTCAGGGTAACTGGTGGCTTAGGGGGTGTCTTTCCCAAGCGTTTAAGATTGCCCTTGGCAGAACGGGCAGATGGGAATAATTTGTTCCAGCAGCCCGAAGGCGGGTGAAACAGGAGCTGTGAAGTGTTTAGAGCTTGGTCAGACATCAAAGACACCCCCAAAGCCGTCCACGGAATCCCAGCCTGTCACTAGTGGTCTTGACTTCTGTTCTGCCACTGGATTTTAATGACCAGCTTGTGACTTTGTGCAGCTGCCTCACTTAAATCCAATTCACTTGCAAGTCAAGACATCTCCCTGTGATATCATTGGTCTTCTTCAAAATGAAGGACAAGTGAGTGGGTTGAATCATAAATCTTTAGATAACCCTTTCAGCTTGGACAGCAGCGAGGGGCTGCAGTGGAGAGAGCTGGGTCTGCACTCAGGAAGTCCTGTGCCCCGGCCGGACCTCACTTGTTAGCCGTGTGACCCTTGGCATACCATTCAACCTCTGCCCGCCTCTCCTTGTCTGTAAAGCAGAGCAACAGCAGCATCTGCCTCCGAGGGCTGTTGTGTGACCATCAAATGAGAGGCTATTTGTGCACGCTCAGCACGGTGCCTGGCACGCAGTAGGTGTTGTATCCATGCTTTTATTATGAATCGACAGCTCATGCTGCTTTGAATTCCTCTGCAGCAGTAACACCCATGACTGATGGGCTAGCATGGAGTTCATCTTCTTTGGGCCAGGGCCGCATTCCGTGTCAGGAATACAAAGACAAAACGATAATATCCCACCCTCGAGGAGCTTGTGTTCTGCTCAGGTGAAGCATATGGGAATAGTCTGCAGAATAAAGATGAGTGCCCCCTGAGCTACTTGTTCTTCTACTGATGACTTCAGATTCTGTGAGTTTGAATGCTGTTTCAGGGTTCCCCCTAAGCTGGATCTAGAGGGGTCCAGTCGAGAGGGGTGAAGCGCAGTCAGGGGTGGGGGTAGGAAAAGCCTCATCACAGTTAATATTAGTGATAGTCAGCATTTTTAGAGCATTGGAAGGTTTGCAAAGTGCTATCCATATGTGGGGGGTGACTAGGAGGCGTAATGGATAGAGTGCCGGCCCTGGAGTCAGGAGGACCTGAGATCAAATGTGGCCTCAGACACTTAGTAGCTGTGTGACCCTGGGCAAGTCATTTAACCCCTATTTGCCTCAGTTCTTCATTTGTAAAATGGGGACACAGTGGAGAAGGAAGTGGCAAACTAACCCAATATGTTTGCCAAGAAAACCCCATGGACGGAGTCCACTGACTGACTGACCAAATGAGGAAATAGATATGTGATCTCATTTAATCCTTACCCTGACAAGGGCTGTGAGGCAGGGGCTGTTAGTGTGCCCATTTCATAGGTGATACTGAGGTTGATAAAAGGGTGAGGGAAGGAGCCAGCAGTCATACAGCTGGTAAAGGTCTGAGGCAGAATTAGAATTCAGGTTTTCTCGTCTCCGGGTCCAGGGCTCTTGTTCCCTCTTACGCTTTGCTTCTTTGAAGGAAGCTAGAGATTCCCAGAAAGGAAGAAGAGAACATGGCAGGCTTAGAGGACAGCCAGAACACAGTGGTAATTACATGAGATCGTAGATGTGGATTGATTAGCGCTGTGCCACAGCTACCAATGTCCCTCCTCACCCCCACTCCCAACTCTACCCGTTTGACTTGCAAATGGGTGCCCTCCTTCACCAGAGGGGCTGGATGAGAACACAGCTCGCCTCATCCAAATGCATCACTTTTCTTGGAAAAGTAATAGGCCAATAACATCACCTTCATCTCCAAAGGATGGCATTGAGCTAATTCCACCTCTGTGATTCAGAGCTGTGATTTGAAATGAGCAGCTCCTCCGGTCCTTGGTGACTCAGAAGAGCCCCAGCATGTAAAGCTCTGCTGAGCTAACCACCTGTCTGCCATCCAGTCATGTCAGCCGGGAGCTCTGGAGCCCATCTCTTCTTTCTGTGGATGAATTCAACACTCCTTCTTGCCTCTTTGCCCTTCTCTCATCTCCAGCTATTAACCTGAAGATTGTTTCCTGAATTTGGTCCATCTGATTGCTGGGAATTCTAATAGGGAGTGTAGTTTAATTGTATCCCAAGAAGTCATTTGTAAAATTGTCCTCTCACCCCCAAGTTTTACTCCTGGAATCTCAGTCTCTTAGTCAAAGTTTCTGTTGGATTTGGCCAGTAGCAGGTGGAGTATTTGGCTCTTGTCTCTGTCCCATTGTACACTAATCCTAGAATCTTCCTCAGTTAATATTTCTGATTTCTGAGGGTTCTTGGCTATCAAAGAACACAAGGGCACCAAACTCCCCGCTTAACCTGCTTAGATCAGAGGGGTAATATCAAAGTCAGGATTGGTAAATGGAGTCTCATCTTAGAACATGAAAACCTCCAGATGATTTCTTAAATCTTGTATACAAAGTAGAGCTGGCACTCGTGTGCCGTTCTGTCTAGTCACTTATGCCCTGAAAAGATGTACACTTTAAGAATGCCAGGCTGGCGCTGGTGTAATGGATGTGCTCTCCGCGAGAGGAGAATGGGTGTGTGTGTCAGGGAGGATGGCCGAGGCAGAGGTGACAGATACATCTGCCCTCTTGTTCATCATCCCAGCTGTAGGGTGGTAGGTTTGTGAGTGGTGGATCAGGCCAGGCAGAATTCGGACAGCTCTTGACTTCATTGGGTTGAGGGACACATCGGGTGTGTCCTGAGGAGAGTGGGATGAGTAGGGTCTATCTGGCTAGATGAGCAGGCTGTTCTGACAGGTGATGACTAACTGCTAGTCTCTGAGTAATCATCAGCTTGATGAGGAGGGCATGGATGACCGTAGCTGATCATTTTGCTATCCCCAAAGGGCGGTGGCACCTGAATGTATTGCAGGGACAGGGGAGGGATGAAGCTTAAACTGCACGCTGTATAGCAGAAGCCAGGCTTTTTCTTGGCTTGGAATTACTGAAATGAATTACTGCTCATGTAGTAATGGCATCCTTCTCCATCCTATTCCTCTTGCTGCCCTACACAACTGGTGGATACAAAGTTCATAAGCGGGGTGGCTAGGTGGCGCAGTGAATAGAGTACCGGCCCTGGAGTCAGGAGTACCTGAGTTCAAATCCGGCCTCAGACACTTAACACAAAAAAACTAGCCGTGTGACCTTGGGCAAGTCACTTAACCCCAACTGCCCTCCAAAAAGCGCAAAAAAAAAAAGTTCATAAGCATTATGGCCATAGGGATCCTCCCCTTTTGGAGTAAAAGGTACGAGGGGACATAATCAGGAATCAGAAACCCATGTGGTAGGTGGCCCTCAGTTTTTGCCTGGGTGTTAGAGTCAGCTTAGGATTTTGCCTGGTGATAGAGATAAGATCTTGGATTCTTTCCTTTGCTCTCTGCTCTTCCTTTTTTGATGGCTGAATACGCTTGAAGTCCCCTCCTCCTTTCCCTTCCTTTTCCTGGTTTTGATATTTTAGATGTTTGGCATGGTTGGAGGTGTCTGTTGGTGGATGGGTGTTTTTTGTCATGTGACTAGTCTGTATTTATGACTATTAAGACGGAGAGTTGTGCTAACCACCCGCTTGAATCCGTGGCCTGCCATTCCTTGTGCCCAGACTCAATAGAGAAGACGTGGAGTCGAGAAGTCATTAGGGTTGGACAACTTTAAACTGGCCGCCCTTTTCCCTCTTTCTCTGCTCACTGTGTGGAGAAGATTCATGACAAGGTTCCATGGAGGAGATGACTTCATAACTTGTGAGCTCAGACTAGATGACCTGAGCTCCAGCTCTGAGCTTCTTCCATTTTATGAATCGGGCTTGCACTGTGGTCATTCTGTATGTTTGTTCCTGTTTCCACCCTCCTGTATTTTCACACACAGCAAGAATGAGTGAGCTTTCTTTCTTTTTTTCTTCCTTTCTTTTTTCCAGACAGACTACATCAATGCCAGTTTCATGGATGGATATAAGCAGAAGAATGCTTATATTGGCACTCAAGGTAAGCTGGGATCTGTAATATATGCCTGGCTCTTAGTCATTTTGGGGAGCTCTCTGTGATTTCTTGGACAGCCACCTGCTTTATATCATCCATAGCTACAACTCCAAGGAAGGAGGCAGCTGTGTGTGCATAAGGCATGGTGGGAGAGCAAAGTTGTGGCTTCTTGGTAGGGTTGGGAATATTTAAATGGGAAGGCAGGAAGGACAGGGAGTGGTGATTTCTGTGCTTTGTCAACCTTAGAAGCTGGTATTTGGGAATGCTGGATTAGCCTGGAAGTTTTGCATCTACATGGCAAGTTGGGGGCAGCAGGGTATCAGAATTCTCCAGGGCAGGGTCATTGAGGCAGGCGTGGTGGTAGAAGATCAGAGATGAAGCCTGGAGCCTGACGGTTCTCTCTGCCCAGCTGTTGGGGCAGCATTCATTTTGGCTTTGCTTCTGCGTCCACGCCAGAAAGGAGTGCCGTGATTCTGGGGAACCTGGACATCCTCTCAGTGTCCATCCAAGAATAGGACTGGCAAGTCTCTGACAGTGACCGTTGATAGCTCTCATGTCTCAATGTGAAATCCTATTTCCCTCTAGAGTAGGGGTTCTTAACTTGAGGACTGTGTACTTCTTTTAAAAAATATTCTTGATGATCATATTTGTCAGCATTTGTTAAGCTATTACTGTGTGCTAAGCACTGTGCTAAACAGTTCCTGCCCTCAAGAAGTTTGTAGTCTGATGAGGGAAAACAACAGACAAAATATAATTGGTTACCTTTGTAATGCTGTGTGTTTTTATTGGCATATTTAAAAACATTATGAAAGAAATCCTCAACATTAGCAGAAAAATAAGTGACCAAATTTTGCTATGATTCTTTCAATAATCCTTAAAAAGCAAATTAAATCAATATTCATCTACAGTTTTCTCTTGAACAATTTTGGCATTTGATTTCTCTGATGGACAGTGACAGTAAGTGGCAAACATGTCATCAGCTGTTGACCCTAGGAAGGGATGCATAAAGTGCTGGCACACTGAGCCTGGGCCAGACCCTTGGAAGAAGCTCTGTGGAAAAAGTGTGTGGCTTCTGGTGTTCACTCTTAGTACAGATGCCTAATCTCCAGTACTTTCTGGTCCACCAAGATTGGAAGTTTCTCTAGTGCAGTTACACTCTCGTGTGCACACACCGCATACATACGCACACATGTGTACATATAAACGTGCATACAGGGCACAGGAGTGTCATATAAGAGATAACATGTGTACACATGTGTATATGCATGGTGTGCATGTGCACATATACATGCACTCTTCTGTTTCCCTTACTACCTAAGCATTTAATGGGTGTTTGGCGATGATGTTGACTTCACTAGACTGCCAGGGAAGTCCATGTCATTATTGAGGCCAAGAACCCCTGCCTAGATGCTCAGTGGTATCTACATGACCCACTGTAGGGAGGGCCAACTACTGCTCTGTTGACATAGTCCTTTCAGGAGAGGACTTAATAGTCCGTCCAGTGTTGGGCCTCTGTTGAGAGTTCCCTGGTGGATGTGGAGGAGGCTGCTTGCCATGGAAGAGCTGCCTCAGACCTCAGACATCTGAAGAGTGCCTTGGCTTGGCATGGTGGATGGAGGGATGCCTTTGGAGACAGGAGGGTGGGCATTCCAGCACTGCCCCTCCCAGTATACTGCCCCTCTCAATATACTGGCTCTATGTGGTCTCAGGGCCTCTGGCCCCAACCTCTCTCCACTTCTAAGTCCTGGACTAAAGGACCTCCTGATCCACCTCAGGAAAGGGAGTTTCTTCCCCATGCTGGTGAAACGAGCATAGCACCTGATGTAACAGGAACTTCATAAATGCTTACTGGACTGGACGGAATTAGATGGAACTGGGCTTGGAGTCAAGAACGCTTGGGTTTGAATCCTGCTTCTGACCACTGCTAGCTCTGTGATGCTGAACAAGTCACTTTACTCTCTGTTGACCTTATTTGTAGAACAAGGGGATTAGAGTCAATGGCCTCCAAACCCCTTCTAGCTCCAAGTCTTCGATTTGAAGTTGCTGATTTGGTTGCTGCAGACATTATAACAGGGAGCTGATCATTGTTGTTTGTCCTTCTCGAAGAGGCCCATGACATCAGGGAGGTGATGCCATGACATGTGAATGAATTGGATTTAAGTGAGGCAGGGCTGTGAAAAATCACCAGGCCCACTGTCTCCTCCGGAGCCATCTGGGTCCAGTGGCGAGATAAGGATCAGGATGATTGGAGATGGTCCTAACAGAGAGTTGATTAGGGATGAGTGAAAGAATGACTGTGTATGTGTCTCTGAGGACCCGTGGATTTTTGGTGGACCCAGTGAGCAGGTTCAGGGTTTTATTCCAGCCATGTTCAGTAACACAAAGAAGGCAGATGGTAGGAGCTGTCTAGTGCTGGCAATTATTAGTAAGGCATGAAAAAGTGGCCTGAAAGATTCAAGAGTGAACTGTATATGGAAAAAGCTAATGGCTGGCTCAAGATTGTGAGGGGAGAATCCACAGCATGAATTCTAAAACAAAGAGAAAGGATGGTTGGGACCAGAGGTTATGAGGATATAGGAGGGCCGGATGTTTGTGGTCAGGGGAATTCCAGAGTTTAGGATCATAGACGGAACAGTTTTGAGAGATGGTAAAGTCCAAGGTAGGATTATCCTGATATTAGAGTGGTCTAGGTGGATGAGAGATTGAAGTCCTGGGAACTGCGTTTGAAGAACCAAGAGGGCAAGGTTTTGGGGGGGGCAGTGTCATCGCGCATTGATAGAATCAGAGCTTGTGTAGAGAAGACTGCTATAAGACAGAGAACAGAGTCATAAAGGGGAAGATCTACCAACATGAATGTCTGCTGTCTTCTCTGCTCCCCAATTCCTTCCCTCTTCCCCTCTTTCTCACCAGAAAACTCTACCTCTCAAATTCTGACTTCTGTGTTTCTGAGAAGATGGAGGTCTCTCTTCTGCTCTGAATCTGAGCAAGGAAGGACCTCAGAGATCAGCCAGTCCAGCCCTGTTCTGACCAAGAACATCCCCAAAGACGCTTAAACAGCCTTTGCTTGAAGGTTTCAGCTCACCACCTTCTCCTAAGCTGTTGTGGCAACTTTTGGATGGCTCTGACTTTTAGAAGTTTGTCCTGGTCTCAAGCCCACCAATCCCCTGGGGATTCTGTGTCTCAGGTGAATAGCATGAACTGAACTAAGCCCAGCCTTCCTCCCTAGGACGGTGAGCCTCCCCCCTCACCTTGATGCTCTCTTGATATAGTCCATGGCAGCATGAGCTTTGGGAACTGAGGAGCCACCCTCATGATGGACTCCAGTGTAGTCTGCATTTTATGAAAGACCTTTTCTTGATCAGCTGCCTCCTGACCACATTGCCCCCATTTGTACTTTTGAAATTGTGGGACTCCATATTCTTACACATTACATTTTTAGCTTCAATTTCCTGAGAAACACTATAACCTTGGAGCTCCTGACTTAGTTAGGAGGGCTTGGGTTCAAATCCTGTCACCTCTTACTTTGTTTTAACCTTTTGGAGCTTGGAGTCTCAGCTTCTCCCTCTGTAAAAAGGGCTTGATACTGCCTGCCTCCCGGGATTGAGAGGAACAAGTGAGGGAGAAAAGACGTGAGCAGACTGTGCTTTACGCACCGTCAAGCATATAGATACACATATAGCTAAGCATATTAACATGAATGAGAGGTATGATGATCTTAGTTAATTTGCTACATTTGTCCAATTTCACCAAGATCTTTTTGGATCCTAACTTCATTTAGGGTGTTAATTATTCTTCCGAGCTTTGTATCAAAATAGATGCATTGATGAATAATGATGCCAAGATCCTGAGAGCTAAGGGGGGCCTCCTTCCAAGTTAGACCCACACCTTAGTCCTTAGTCCTTTGGGGCGAGCCCTCCACTCTGATGTCACTATCCCTTTCATAAGAGTAGGACAGGAGACACAAGATCTTGGGAAGCCACCTGCAGCATCCGCTCATCCACCATGCTAGCCACCCTATCAAGGAAGACAACAAAGGCTGGCATGACATGGCTTTGGTTTTGTGTTTTTAATACCACTGTCATTTTGCACCTTCTGGCTTCCTCTGGACTTTGAGTCCTTCCTTGTCACAAAGAAAAGCAACCAAGCAGAATTGCCTTTGGTCTCTTAAGCCACAGGATGGTCCTGTAGTGCCCTCCCTCTGTGGAAGAGGGGTCTGGGGACCCCTGAGAGGAGAGATTGGGGAATTCGTTACATCTTCTCTTCTGGGGACCAGGATTGGTCTTCTGGCCCATCAGCCTTCAGCACCTTTTCATATTTTTGTTTATGGCATGTGAGTCATCATGCCGACGCTTCTGTATGAGGCGTCCTTCAGGAAGGCACTTCCTTTTCCAGGTGGTGTTTGCTAACCTTCTCTTTCATCATCCACTTCTAGAATTTTGTCAGGAATTGGAGGCGGACTCACTGGCCTAGAGTTTGCTGCCTGCATTGTCTTCCTTAAAAAAAGAAAAAGAAAAATCAGGCCATTTGCTTTTTTCTAATAGTCTGGTTATCCTCAACCTTATAAAGATTACTGACTTAGCAATCAGTCATTCAAATTTTACTAACTGCCCACAATATGTAGGCAGCCAGGCACTGTGCTGGTTTCAGAGAGATACAGACACAAAGAATGAAACAGTCCCAGCTTTTATTTCAGTGTCCTAGGATGTAATTCCCCAGGCCTGATGATTTGAATTGCTCTCATTATCAACTTACTCATGCTGGGCATCAACTCCCTGTCCCATTTCTGTTCTGTCTTTTCCCATCCAAAGATTGTCTTCTTTAGCAAAGAAAAAGGGGCAGCCCAAGAGCTGAGTAGCTCTGACTTCTCTCCTTCAGTTATTATGCAGTGTACCCCAAACATTATACCCTTTTTTTGGTCTTCCTGTCTTCTCCAATAAAGCTTTAAAAGAAAAGCACTCCAAAACAACCAATGACGACCATTTCATTTAAAAATCTTGAACTTTCTTTGCCTCCCTCAGTTTATTCAGAACTTTAGCACTGACCCAAGTCTTACAAGACTGTATCATTCCTCTCTTCTTTGTCCTTGGCTTTGTCTTCCATGCTTGTCATTTTTAAATCTCAGCTGCTAAGTTCCCTGTACAATCACATGGGTCCCTTTAGATCAGAGGTATCTAACACTAACCCGCACTATCCCAGGACTAGTGTAGCTGAGTCAGATTAAAATATAATTGGGAAATATTAAAAAAAAAAGAAATGCAGTAAGATGTAGATAATGTTAATTTGTGGTTGTTTTTGCTTGTTGTTTTTTTTTTTTATAAAGTCAACCTGTGGCCCCCCAGGGATCCTTAGGTCTGGTTGAGTGGCATCTATATATTTGAGTTCGATGTCATTGCTTTCTCTTCATTACTACATAGTTCTTATTTGTGAGAGCTTTCTGCCTTTTCTAAGTTGAGTTTGCCTCTAGATTTTTACTGAGTGGGATACAATCTGTCCTTTTTGCAACTTTTGAAATCTGCTGTCTCATAATTTAGGGTTTATGTCAGACCATTTGGGACTTTCTCTCTCCTCCATCACAAATTCTAAGATGGTGTGGTCACTTTCCTCTCCACTTTCTATCTCCACTGCAGTCCCAACTGTGCTGTTCCCTATAGGTGAGAGTCAGACTCAGAACAGAATTGTCCTTTGTTGAGTCTTCTACCTTTTAAAAGATAAAGCTGTCGTGGAAGCATGTCAGCAAAGTATTAGCTGCTCTTTTTTTCAGCATTTCAGCAGAATTCCCTATAATTGAAAGCCCCCATCAGGGCTGTCATGTTTCCGTGCCAGGCTTGCCGTCCATTTCTGAGTCCCTCATCTGTTTCCTCTTTCTGTATAGGTAGTTTGTAGTAAATTCCATGAACAATATCAGCGACTCTTTCCTTAGTTACTTTTAAGCCTTTTACCTCGTCTCTTCTCTGTTCTCAGAGAATGTACCCTCTTCCTCTCCAGGGCAATCCCACTCTTCAGGTGTCCTCTGTGGTGGGGCTGTGTTAATCATCCATCTTCTGCTTTCATCTTTCTTTCTTTCTCCCTTCTGGCTCTTACCCCTCTCTCTATAAACCTCAGGTCCAGGTATTAAAAATAGCTCCAAAATATACCTTCGTCTAATCCTCTTACCACCTCAAGCCACTGACCCATTTCCCCGGCTCTTATTCACTACTAAATTTAAAAAACAAAAACAAAAACCAAGTAGTGTCCATTTATTTCCTGCACTTTTTACCAAGCACATTCATCCCTTTAACATCTGTTTTCTGCCCCTACTGAAACTATCTGCCCAGTGTCATTAACTGAGGAAGTGTAAAGTCAAGTCAGCAAGCATTTATTAAGCGCCTACTGTGTGCCAGCCACTGAGCCAAGTGCTGGGGAAACAAGAAAGGCAAGAACGAGTTCTTGCTCCCAAAGAACCCATGGTCTGATGGAGGAAGCAACATACAAATACCTGTGTACAAACAAGGCATGGACAAGACCTCCTGGATATTGAGATTGGAGTCGGGAAATCCTGGCTTTGCCACATGATGCCCCTCTCCGTCTTTGTTGCATTACCTCTTTAGGTCTCCATTTCTTCCTTTACAGGCACAGGGGATTGGGCTGGATCTCCTCTAATGTCCAGCTCCAGCTCCGTGATTTCAGAGCCATCTCATTGCCAAAGCCACCATCTTGTTTTAAGGCTTGTTCCTTCCTGAATTTTCTGCTGCATTTGATACCATTGACCACCCCGTGTTTCTTGTGGTTCCCTCCTCTGGTTTCTGTGACCTGGTCAGACTCATCTGTTTTAACATTCCTTCTTGGTCTCCTTTGGGGGATCATGCTCTTTCTCCCCCACTTTTAGTGTGGGTATTCCCAGAGCTCCAGCCTTGTTTTTCATTTAATCTTTCCCTTGGCAATATACCTGCTGCTATAGCTTCCATCACTTCCATTTTGTAGATGGTTTTTGTATCCTTACCTCTACCTGCCCCCCCCTCCCCCCACACCTGACATTTATTTAGCTCTGTGCTGGTGTGTGCTTTTCCGGTGTTTTAAACTTAGTATTGTCCAAAACAGAACTCCTCAACTCTAGATTCCCCCTGCCCCTAACTTTTTTCCCCCCTATTAATGGCATTACCCTGTTGTCACCCTGCTTTGAGGTCTTGGAGTCACAGCAATAACAGAATTTCAGAGTTGGAAGAGACCCATGACTCCTGCCTAGAAAGAATTCTCTCCTTTAATCCATCCTGAAAGTGGTCATTTAACTTTCTCTTGAAGATCTTCAGTGAGGGGAGCTCACCACCTCCTGAGGTGACTCATGTCGTGGTGGGGTCTTATCATTAGGAAGTTTTTCTTGATGCCAAAGCTAAATTGACCTCTTTCGTCTTCTGCCACTACTCCTGGTCATGCCTCTGTGGCCAAACAAAGCGAGCCTAGTCAATTTCTTATCCATCTGTGCCATTCAGATACTGGAACAGAGCCATCATGGCCTCCCTACATCTCCCCAGCCACAACCTCCCTCTCCGAGGACATTCGATGTCATTGATATTGAATGCCATAAGGCCAAGCACAAGGACCCAGGACCTTCCCTGGCAAGCTCCTTTTGAGTTAACATGGAATCATTAATGACTGATCTCTGAGTACGACCACTTCTGTTTCGTATTTATCCAGTTGTACCTTGTCTAGCCCCACATCTCTGTCTTATTGTCTTTAACTCTTTTGGCCCCTATCCTTCATTTCCCCCACCCCCAATATTTAGTCAGTTGCTGTGTTCCATTAATTTTACCTCTCTAGTATCTGTTGTATTCATTTCCTTCTTTCTCCTCTCAATGACACCATCCTAATTAGGGTGCTCGTTGCTTCTATCATAATTGTGTTCTAAGTTGTTTTCTTGACTCTAGTTCCTTTTCTTCTCCAACTCATCTTTCATTCAGTCTCTCAGGAAATCTTGCTGATGTTTTAGACCAGAGGTTCTCAACCTGTGGGTTATGTTCAATTTGTAAAAATGAAAATACATCCTGTTCATCAGATATTTAACATCACGATTCATAACAGTAGCAAAATGACAGTCATGAAGCAGCAACGAAAATAATTTTATGGTTGGGGGTCACCACAATGTGAGGAACTGTATTAAAGGGTTGCGGCATTAGGAAGGTTGAGAACCCCTCTGTTAGATTGATCAACTAAGTTCTCTGCTTGGATACATCTCATGACTCTCTATTGACTATAAGGAAAGGGGAAAAGCTCCATATCTTATGGTTCAACACCGTCCAGGATCTGAATCCAGCCTATAAGTCTTCTATTCTAGAGAGACTGTCTACCTCTTCAATTAAAGTAAGACCAGGAAGCCATATGTCTTATAACACACCTGAGGGCTTAGTGCTGTATACTTCTCCTGGTTCAGTAGTAGAAAATGTGATGGCTCATATTTGAGATACCAGAGGTCAGTAAAATCTATGGTTGGATGGGGTGGTCATCGGTGACAGGAGCTACAAAAGGCCATTAGATTAGGAGGTCAGTGGATAGCCCAAGTAAAGGATGGTGCAATAGTTCAGGTGGGTAGTCATGGAAGCCTGGACTAAAGTGGTGGCAACATGTGGGGGATGAATGCAGGTTACAAAGCTAGAATCAGCAGGATTTGGTAGCCACATAGGAGAGGTGAGAGGAAGGGAAAGGGTAAAGCTAATGCTAAGGTTTTCAGCATGGGAGACAGTGGGGGGCTTTGTCATGGACAAATAAACATAAGAGAATCAGAAGGAAAGCTGGTATAAGGGTAACAAACCCAATTTTGTATATATTGCTGAAGGATATATGCTGGAGGTAATTAGAGATGTCCGGACTGAACATATTGATTTGAAATCCACTTGCATAATGCTGATAGTTGAATTTGAAAGCTAACATGAGGAATTTATTATATACTTAAAGTAAATGGTACAGAATAAAAAGAGATGATTTTTTTTGGCATGTTCAGAATTTTTTTTAAGTAAACTAATTTTCAAAAAGTAATAGTTGAAGTCATGGGAGTGAATGAGATTGCCAAGGGCAGAATTGTGGAGAAATATGACAAGAGACAAGATGGCTAGTGGCAGACCTTTGGGGACACATATGACGTTAAGGGGTTGGGAAAAGACAGAAGGAAACAGTGGGAGAACAAGTTGGAGAGTGTGGAAGAAAACAGTCCTTGTGCTCTGCATTTTAGTTAGATTCCATCAGGCACAATGCACAAATTAATACATAAATTGCATGGCAAAGTAAAACAAAGACAAGTCCAAGTTTAGGTCATTTTTATTTCCCAACTAGAAAAATAGTCATTTTAATGCTGGTACGCTCTTTTTTTTTTTTCATTGACTTGTTTATTTACTTTTAGTTTACAAGATTCAGTTCCACAATCCCTTGAGTTTCAAATTTTCTCCCTTCCTCCCCCCTCCCCCTACCATGGCAGCATGCAATCAAGTATATCACATTGTACAATAGTCTGGTTATGTAGAAGGGTTGTAACCAATGGAGTGAACAGTGGGAAAAAAGAAAGAAATCCAAACATGAAAAAGAATGCTAACATGTAGTGCTTCAGTCTCCATTTAAACTCTGGTCTTTCTAGATCTTTCTCTGAATGTAGACATCTCCTTCTATCCTGAGACTTCTGAGTTGCTGAGAAGAGTCCAGTTTATCAGATTTGGTCGTCACACATACAGTGTGTCTGTGACTATGTACACATTTTTCCTGGTTCTGCTCTTCTCATTTAGCATCAGTTTGTATAAGCCTCTCCAGATAAATATGAAGTCCATCTCCTTCCCATTTCTTATAGCACATTAGTATTCCATTACATTCATATGCTACAACTTGTTTAGCCATTCCCCAATTGATGGGCATCCCCTTAATTTCCAGTTTTTTGCCACCACAAAGAGCTGCAATAAATATTTTTGTACATATGGGT
>CM053598.1:38758951-38769778 GCA_028646575.1 Pseudocheirus occidentalis | reverse complement strand
TCATAAAATTTTCAATATCAGATTTTAAAGGGTTTAGAGAAAGGAAAGCTAGGATCATTTCAATGAATTAAACTTCTGTATCAGACCAGAAGAGACAGAAACTCTAAAGAATTAAATTCTGAATACATGAAGAGAAACAATTTCAATTAAGAGGAAAAGGGAAACTCACAAACAAGAACAAAATTTTTAAAGAGTTAAACACCAGGTAGGGCATCCCCCCTCTTTTCTCAAGCATTTTAGCTCTCTGCCTCCCATCTTTCTCCAACTCCTGCCTTCATACTAAGGAATATGAACATTCATGGCAATGCTCCCTCAAACACCTTACTTAACTTCCCAGTTCCACAATCTCCAATTCCATGACCTATTCCTCCACAAACTTCGGTCACCCAGAGGGATGGTCATACTCTATTTCATCATCACCCACCAGTGTTCCACTTCTATTACCAAAAACTGACATTCCTCTATCTCATCCTAACTTCCTTTCATTCCACACCTCACCTCTCCAAATCCTCCTGTTTGTTGTTTGTCCTGATCATAACCTCACATCTCTCTATGCCTAGCTCTGGCTTCACTTTGCTCTTTTAAGATCTCAAGCTCAACCTGTAAGTATACAACACTATACAGTTCTCTAGTGTATGTCTTCTCACCACCCAAGCCTTGACAAATCCAAGTCCTAGATTATTTTTATCTTCCTTCTTCTATGCTCCTACTCGTAATGCTGAACCAAGACTCCTCACCTGGGTCCTTACCATAGCAAGCAATCCTTTCCCTCCTCTCTAAATGATTCCCTATCCCACTCAACCGAGAGGGTACATAAAATCTATTCTTCTTTCCTGAAAACTTACCCTCTCCTGACAGTCCTCAACCACACTCTCTAATAATGTGAGAATAATTTATTTCTTTTCTTCTTTTCGCTTTTTTGGAGGGCAATTGGGGTTAAGTGACTTGCCCAAGGTCACATGGCTAGTTTGTTTTTTTTTTTTTGTGGTAAGTGTCTGAGGCTGAATGTGAACTCACATCCTCCTGACTCCAGGGCTGGTGCTCTACTCACTGTGCCACCTAGCCGCCCCCACACTCTCTAAGAATGAGGTCAGCCAAGGCTAACCCTCTCTAGGTACCCTTAATCCCATTCTCCAACAGATTGTTCCCTCAATCATCCCCCACCATTCTAATCTCCAATCCCTCCCAATATTATTTGGGTGGTTTTTTCCCCAGATACTTTCAAGTCTCAAGTCTCTACAATTCTTTTAAAAAAACCAAATAACCTTTACTAGAGCCTATCAACCCTTCAAGGTATAGGCCTCTCTTCCCTTTCTCAGTCAAATTCCTTAAAAGGAGCTGCCTACACTCTACTGCTGCACTTCCTCAATCCAGCTTCCCAGCCCAACACTCTGCAAACTCTCTCTCCAAATTTATCAATGAATGCTGCCAAATCAGGTCAGCCCTTACTCTTCTTCACCTCTCAAGAGTAACTGACTTTGCTGTCAAGCTCTCACTCCTGGATACTCACTCTTCCCTAGGTTCTTGTGCTAGTCTCTTTTGGTTTTCCAACATGATCCTAACAGTGGCTGTGTCCCAAGGTGCCCAAGGCCCTGGGGCTCTTCCAGGCCCTCTGCTATTCTCCTACACTGTAATACTAGGTGATCTCATCAGCCCACAGCTTTAACTATCTTATCTAGGAAGAGATGACTCAGATCTAGATATCCACTCCAGTGTCTCTTCCTATTGGATATTTAAAACTGAATATCCAATGATGTCAGAGAAATTTGAGAAGAACTATAAGAACTGATGCAGAATAAAATGAGAACCAGAACAGTTTATACAATAAAAACATTGTGAAAATAAACAATTTTGAAAGACTTAAAGAGATCTAACCAACACAATGATCAACCATGATTCCAGAGAACCAAAGATGAAATACCCACCTCCTGACAAATATGAAGAGCTCAAGATGCAGAATGAGATAATTTTTTGGAATGGCCAATAAGGGAATTTGTTTAACTTGTCTTTGCACTGTTATTAGAGTTGTTTTTTTTCCTTTTACTTTTGGGAGAGGAAAAAGACTGGAAAAAAATTTCAATTTTAAAAAATCTAAGAGGTCCTACAGACCTCTTAAACCTGTGTACCCAAAACATAATTCCTACCTTTCCTCCCAGCCCCTCCCCAAACAAGGTGAAATTTAATAAGAATAAAGGTCAGCTCCTGCCTCACCCACACCACTGGCAAGGCTAAAACCCTCCATGCTCAAACCAAAGCTCTGAAACTGTAACTAGGGAAGGAGCTGCATGTCTGCACCAGTAGAGGGAGTCTCCACACTAAAACTTCTCCATATGGATAAAATACGATTAGGACAAAGTAAGTGCCAAATCATATAATGTGGGTTTATGGGACTGAATTCACGAATATAAGACAGGGAGAGGCATATGGGGAGTTAGTAGTTCAAATGAAAAAAATTAAAGATTTCTAGTGGAAAGTTCTAGTCAGGAGTGCGATAACCAAGAAAGCAAATACAATCTTAGGCTGTGTTAAGAAAAGAATAGCCTCCACACCTAGGGACATTGGGAGTTCTACTGCCCTCTGCCCTGGTCAGACTACCTGTGAACCATTGTGCTCAGTTCTGAAACATTTTGGAAAGAACACTGATAAACCAAGAATGCATGCTGGCAGCCAGAAGAGTGATGAGCCTTGACAACAGGGTGAAAGGGTTACTGACGATGATCAGGATCATAATGATGATAAGGTTTTATAAAGTGCTTTACTAATATTATCTCAACGTATCCACACAGCAACCTTGCAAGGTAGGTGTCCTTGCCGCCATTTTACAGATGACAAATGAAAGAGTGGGAGAAGGTAAGTGCGGTTCAGAAACACACAATTAGGAAGTGTCTGAGGTCACATTTGAACTCAGGTCTCCCTAACTGCAGGCCCAGCCCTACCTGATAGCTGGGAGTAACAGAGTACTGAATGCCTGTGGCTGACTGCATGGTCTCAGAGACTGTCTCATACACAGGAGGTGCAGGGGCAAGCACACGGTGCTGGTGTGGAAATGCTTCTGTGCTGCTGGCGATACGTCGCTGCTGGGACCCATACACAGGTGACTCCTGGTCGTCCAAGCGCCGCTTCATTCTGCAGTCATACTCGGGGATGCTCTACAAAACCTAGGAAGAAGGAAAAATTATTTTAATCACACTCTCCAGCCCCAGAAGATACACCATAAGCTATGCTCATAGGCATCAACAATAATGTGATGCATACCCAAAAGTTTTAAATTCTAAGTAAATCTGGTTGGGAGACCTCTCTATGCTAGAGAGAAAGACCCTGCCTTGGTCCAAATTTCAGCACCTGCAAAAATGATCTTAGGACCCAGAGCTTGAGAGTTTTAAGGGACTTCGGTGCCACTGAGACATACCTCACCCTCATTTTACAGATATGAATTAAGGCCAACAGAAGTTAAGTGACTTGCTCCAGGTCCCACAGCTAGTAAGTGTTTGAGGTTAAGATTTGAAAAGAATCTTCCACACTTCAAAGTTAGAGATCTCCTCCCTACCATCAAAATAACCAAGTGTTCAAAACTGAAATATTTCTTGTAAATCGATTTGAACATGAAGAAAGCTTAAGAAAACGTCCTCTAGTTTCTAAAAAACACATCAAACACCAGTTGTTTTTTTTTAAGTTCAATTCCATCTAAATGTAAACTATACAGTTATGGTCAACATAACATTTCTAATACATATAATCATAAATTCTTAAAGTTCTAGTTAGTTCTCTGGTCAAGTTAGTTCCTATTAAACAGGTGACCTCCCTGCTTTAACTCCCTCTTCGTTTTAACTCGAATTCCTTCCAAAGGAAACACTCAATTCCTACTTCCTAGGTGATAAACACAGGTGTTTCTAGACCCCTGTACTACCACAGTCTATATGACCTTTCTAGCACTATAATCCAGGATTCTAACAGTAAATATAGTTTAATATTGGTCCAATATTTAACCAGTGGAGAAAAACCTTTCTAACTCTCAATTCTATTCTTAAGTCAATTCAAAAATACTTCTATTTGAGGAATATTTTTCTTGAACAGAACACCAAAGGTAGGAAGACTAACCACTGGGGCCTAGGAACTTTCCAAAATCAATTATCACTAACACAAATATAATTCACCGCCAGATGAAGAGCAGGCAAAAGCACATTCCATTCTCCAACGGACACAATGGGACTATGTTTTACTTCCTGTCATTTCACAAAAATTTCTTAAAACACCACCACGCCGGGTCAATGCAGTAGTAACAGCAATCAGTAGCAGGCAACACTACCTGGCAGAAAATGTAAACACAGGAGGCTTTGATACAACCTCGTGGGAGCTTCTCCCACCCCCCCCCCCCCATCCCCTAGGTATAAACTGGTCAGGGCTCAGAACAACTCCCTCGAACTTCCTTCAACCATCTTTTTGGTTCCTTATCCCCACGCTTCCCAGAACTACACACCATATTATTCTTACCCTCTCTCAGCCAACCTTCAGGCTTCATAAACCTAAGTCAAAGGAACATCAAGACAACTATTTAGCAAAATACGTAATCTTAACGTTATTTTGTGCCTATCTGTCACAAATGATTATTTGTATTAACATTAGGACAGAGCCTTTTGGACCAAAAGGGGTTGTCTCTATCTGAACTCTGATATCATATGTAACCCAGTTTAAAAGTTCAATTAGCCGCTTATTAGGGTTATATACATATGACATTTTACAAAAAGTTTTCTTTACAAACCACCTTATGAGAGAAGAACTGATAAGTCCCATTTTACAGATGAATAAACAGGCTCAGTGATTAAAGTGATTTAACTGAAGGTCACAAAACTAGGAAGTTGCAAAACCAGAGTTTGCACCTAGTGCTCTTTCCATTTCTCAATAATCCTTATCAATAATTATATATCTGCTGGCTCCCTATTACTACCTTAAGGATCAAATGTAACCATCCTTTGTTTGGTTTTTAAAACAGCCCTTCATAAGCTGGCCTCCTCCTATCACACCTTACACCCAACTTACCCTTTACACACACTATTATCCAGTGACACTGGGGCTCATGCTTTTCTCCAAATAAAACACTTCATCTCCTGACTCTAGGCATTTCCACTCTCGGTACCGGAAATCTGGAATTCTCTCCCCCTCTACGTTTCCGGGCTTCTTTCGAGTCTCAGCTAAAATCCTATTTTCTGAAAGAGGACTTTCCAGGTCCCCTTAATATTTGAGATGATCTCCACACTATCCTGGATTGACTTAGCTATTGTATGTTATCTCCCTCAACCCCCTTAGTTGTGAGTTACTTGACTACAGATACTTTCTTTGTAGCCTCACCACTGAGCACAGTGCCTGGTGCATAGTGAATGCTTGCTGAGTGACTTGCCTGACTGGCCTCAAAGTAGTTATTACTCAATGAACATCAAGATCTAGTTTTCCAGTTCTACTGCTCAGAAACCTTGGTGCTTGCTCTTCTGACACAAATCTGTCTTAAGTGAGCTAATTTTAACCTTTTATGCTGGAAGAGTTCTCATCACAGGTGGGAAACTAAATTAAGATTAGGCTACTAGAGAGTAAATTTATCAGAGTAAGTAAGGGCTGGATGCTCTCAGCAACTGGTCTGCCCTTCTCAAACTCTCTTTGCACAGCTTTCCCTTTTCCAGTGTTCCAAGCTGTCCTTTGTAGGTGTTCTGATTAAGTCCATTTTTTTTTGTCACAAGGTCCACTACTGGTAAACAGTAGGGCCCCCCTCTAAGTTCACTTTTTAACTTTGCTCCGAAGATTACCATTAATCAGGAGGTCATGTCCTCACCTATGACAGGTCAAAAGTCAATCAATATAAAATGCTAAATCATTCTCAAGGATAAGATTTCTTATTTCTTATCTTCAAAGAAGCCACTTTTTCTTGCTCTTGTTTCAAGTTAGTCAGTCAGGGTTATCTTGCCCCCCCACTTTTGCAGTCTGGTACTTTAATCAAATTTCCTTACTTTATAATGGTTTTACTTGCTCCAACTAATATACTCCTTTATGAAAAAAAAAATTACTTTAGTATGACAGCAGGGGCAATGCTTTCAAAAAGAAAGTACACGTGAGGAGCAGAAACTGACAGACCCTGAAGAAACCAAGATAGTGGAAATACCTGGATTGTAAAGTAGAACAGCTTTGAGTGACACTACCATGGTAGAGCCTTGGGAAAGCTTGTTTCTTTAGGTACAAATCACCAGGGAAACTTCAGTTTCAGTCCCCCTCCCCTCCCTTAACTAAACTCATTCTACTTTTCATTTATTTCACCTTTGGAAAAATCATAGAATGTAAAGCTATTCGGAAAACTTGTTCCTGTTTTGTTCCTAATTCTTTACACTGTATTTTAAAAAATATGTACAAGTACCCCTTCAGAAATCATGCAGCTAAAAAATATGCACTAAAAAATGATTTTTAAAAAAGTGCAAATCCCACCCTTCCAGATTTTAAAATCTAATTGGGAAGATAAGGCTCACAAACACAAAAGAGTAAACACAAAGCAGCATTTCATTCTTAGGGTTAAGTTGATGAAAAAGCTAAGTGCTCTCTTTGTATCCTCTTCCAACATAGTACTAAATAAATGCTTGTTGTACTCAAGTGATGCTTAGCTTAAATCAGGTAAAGACTTGTGTGGATGAAGGAGGTAAGCCTTTAAAAATGGATAGGATCTAGCGAGGAAAAGAGCATACAAAAGGAAATACATACATTCTGGTCACATCAAAGTTCCAGCTATTTTGATCAAGGAACTCCTACTCCAGACAACATGTCTGGCACACAGTAAGCTCTTGTAAGAAGGGCTCCATGACACAAAAAACAGTTCAAAACCTCTGATGCAGGGGAGGTTCTGATAAGAGTAATTCAGTAGCAGTTTTACTGTTGCTTAGACTCAAACCTAAGTTGAGAATTTGCAGAGCTCAGACCAGGGTGCAGCAATCAGTCTCTGCCTTGGATGAGACCTTTGGGAATACTGAAGGCTTTGTAGGTCCCCCACCCTGAGCTTCCAGATAGCCAAGAACACCATAACATTCAACATCCCAAGAAACAGACCTTCCCTCCTCAAGTTCCAAGTCAGGAAGTAGGCTAGAAGCATGTGCAAACAAAAAAAGAATCCCACCATAAAAAGTTATTATGGTAACAGGGCACTCAATACACCCCCCCCCCCAAAGAGAATGGCTCCAAAATATCTACAAGAAAACTATCAGAAAAACACACATGCAACTAAAATTCCTAGAAGAGATTAAGCAAGAGTTTAAAAATGCTTCAGTCAATGCAATGAGACACTAGTGGCAAAACCTGGAAAATAACTAGAGAAGAAAAAACTGGAAAAGGAATTAAAAGCTTGTCAGAAGAGATATAAAACCTTGTCCATGAGACAATCTTCTCAAAAATTAGGATGGACCAAAAAGAACCCAATGTTTCCACAAGACAAGAAGTATTAAAACAAAGTCAAAAGACTGTAAAAATTGAAAACAGAAGATCTTTCATAGCACAAACCATTAACGTGGAAAACATTCCAAGGAGAAAAAAATTTAAGATCATCAGAATACCTGAACCATGACTAAAACAAGAACCTAAACATCATACTTCAAGAAATATTAAAAGAAAACTGCACAGATGTCTTAGGACCAGAGAGCAAAGTAGAAACTGAAATGATTTATTGGTCATCTCCTAAAATGAAAGTTTCTAGGAATATCATAGCCAAAATTCAAGGTTTCCAGGTCAAAGTAAAAATACTTCAAGCAACCAGTAAGAAAGAATTCAAGTACTGAGGGAGCCCCTGTAAGGATTACCTGTGATTTAACAACTACCACTATAAAGGGGCAGAGAGATTGGGATACCATATTATAGAAGCAAAGGAAACAGGTTTACAGCCAAGAATAATGTACCCAGCAAAAGTGAGTATAATCCTGGAGGGGGGAGGGGGGAGGAGAAGGGGAATGGACCTTTAATGAAATAAAGGACTTTGAAACACTCCTGATAAAAAGACCTGAGCTGTACAGAAACTTGGAAGGGAAAAAAAAAGAGAAATATAGGTATGAATGAAAAATGATTAGGGATTAAACAAGGATAAATTACTTACATTCTAATGTGGGGAGATGATACATGCGCTCCCACTGAACTCTATCATCATCTGGGATCACAGAGGAAGGCTGACTGGATAGAAGGCTGGTGGTAGCTCAGCTGTTTCTTGATGATTTTAACAGAACAGAAAGAGAAGAAGAATACAGAGAGTAGTGGAAGAGAAAGGGAAGGAAAAGTAAGGGAAAGCTATTTCGCATAATTAGTGGTATCTATATAAATAAGGAGGAAAGAGTGTTAAGAAGGCATTGACTTTTGAACCTCACTCTCATTTGAACTGATCAAAAAAACACACAAAGAGTTAGGCGCCAAAAACAAATCTCAATAAGCAGGGAAATACAAAACAAAGGGGAGAAGGGAGGGCAGACTAAAGGATGGATTAACCCTAGCCAAAAGAAACTAAAGATATAAAAACTAGAGCCTCTTCTTGAAGTGCTCTGAAGGAAATCTGAGATGTCCATTAACTGGTGAATGGCTGAACAAGCTATGATGAATGAAGGTGATGGAATACTATTGTGTTGCTAGAAATGATGAAGGGAATGGTTTCTAAGAAACCTTGGAAGACTTGTATGAATTGATGCAAAGTGAGGGAAACAAAAATAAAAGAACAATTCAAACACAACATAGTAAAGACAAATAATTGTGAAAGAATTAGAAACTCTGATCACAATTCTAGGACTATTGAAACATAGTACCTATTTCCTGATAGGTAAAGGACCAAGAATTCAGAATGAAACTCATCTTTTTGAACACTGCCAAGGGCGGACATGTTTTGACTGAGTATACATGATGGGAGAAGGAAAAAGATTTTTCCTGACTGAAAAAATACGCAATTTTTTTAAAGGTCAATAAGAGCTGAAAAAAGCAAAAGGAAGATGATAATGATAATACTAATAGCCAACATTTATATGGTACTTGAAGGTTTGAAAAGTCTCTTGTACATGTCATCATTATCCTCATGTAACAGATTAAGTGACTTGCCTAGGAACATACAGTTATTTTAAATGTCTGATGCAGGAATCAAACTCACATCTTCCTAACTCCAAAATGAGCACTCTATCTGCTACACAACTAGGTGCTATGATTTTGGCTCAGGAGCCACACAGAAATCAAGGACAGTAAGAATTGAGAAAGGAAAAAGAAAAAAAAAAAGGTCAAAGAATGGCTCACTCCAAAATGAGAGGGGTGGGTAGCTCCAGGAGCTGCAAAAACCCCAGTGATTTGGAACAAAGCTCTCCCCTCTGAAAGCTGAGTTCTACTGGCAACATGAGCAGGCAAAGGAAGCAAAGCAAGAACAACAATCCAACTTTAGATTCCTTTTTTGGGGACAAAAAGGATCAAAGCATGGAACAGGAGGGAAGACCACACAGACAGCACACCCCTGCACCAAAAGCTCCCAAGAAAAATGTAAACTGGTTACAAGCCATAGAGGAGCTTAAGAAGAATTTTGAAAACCAAATAAGTGGAAGAAAAATTGGGAAGAGAAATGAGAATGATGAAATAAAATCATGAAAAGAGAATCAACAACCTGACTGAAGAAAATAACACCTTAAAAAATAGATTAACTCAAATAGCAAAAGATGCCCAAAAAGCCAATGAGAAAAATGCCTTACAAAGTCCAACTTACCAGATGAAAAAACAATCTCAAAAGCTCACTGAAGAGAATAATTCCTTCAGAATTAGAGTGGAACAAATGGAAGCAAATGACTTTATGAGAAATCAAGATCCAAACAAATGAAAAAATAGAAGGCAAAATATCTCACTGAAAAAACCACTGACCTGGAAAATAGATCCAGGAAAGACAATTAACAAATTACTGCACTACCTGAAAGCCATGATCAAAAAATGAACCTAAAAATCATCCTTCAAGAAATTCTCAAGGAAAATTGCCCTGATATTTTAGAACCCGAGGGCAAAATAGAACTTGAAAGAATTCACTGATCACCTTTTGATAAAGATCCCAAAGAAGTGGGAGGAAGACCCACACATACAAAAATATTTATTGCAGCTCTCTGTGGTGGAAAAAATACTGGAAATTAAGGGGATGCCCATCAATTGGGGAATGGCTAAACAAGTTGTGGGATATGAATGTAATGGAATACTATTGTGTTATAAGAAATGGGGAGGAGACGGTCTTCATATTCACCTAGAAAGGCCTATATAAACTGATGCTAAGTGAGAAGAGCAGAACTAGGAAAAATTTGTACACAATCACAGACACATTGTATGTGTGACAATCAACTTTGATAAACTGGACTTTTCTCAGTAACACACTGGTATAAGACAACTCTACAAGTCTCAGGATGGAAGGAGATATCTACATTCAGAGAAAGATCTAGAAAGACCAGAGTTTAAATGGAGACTGAAGCAATCTACATGATGTCGTTCTTTTTCATGTTTGGTTTTCTTCCTTTTTTCTCATTGTTCACTCCATTGGTTACAGCCCTTCTATATTACCAGACTATTGTACAACGTGAAAGTATATGCAGATCCTATACTTGATTGCATGCCCCATGGGGGTCAGGGGGGGAGGCAGGGAAGGGAGAGGAGAAAAATTGAAACTCAAGTGATTGTGGAACTGAATCTTGTAAACTAAAAGTAAATAAACAAGTCAATGAAAAAAAAATTATGTATTAAAAAAAGATCCCAAAAAGAAAACTCCTAGAATGTTATTGCCAGGTTCCAGAGTCCCCAGATTAAGGAAAAATATTACAAGCT